>NKYX01000002.1:0-600000 GCA_002370475.1 Metschnikowia drakensbergensis | reverse complement strand
AGGTCGCCGACGCCATGTTCCACCAAGGTGACGTTTTTTAGAGACATGTAATATAAGGAAGGATACAGTGGTGTAGGGCAAGCCAACTTGGACCGGGATTCCCCCTCGGATCTGCCAAAACCTCGGATCCCACCCCCGGATCCTCCAAAGCCTCGAATCCCATTCTCAAATCCCACCCTCGGATCCCACCCTCGGATCCCACCCTCGGATCCCACCCTCGGATCCCACCCTCGGATCCCACCCTCGGATCCTCCAAAGCCTCAGAAATCCACCCTCGGATATGCCAAAGCTTCGCACACCCGGATCCCCCAAGTCTCCGGGTCTCCATCCCCCGATCTCCATTCCCCCATCTCCAGATCCCCGGATCTCAACCCTCGGATTTAAAATCCGAGGGTCTTCACACCCGTACACCGCGCACTGCGTAAAGCCGCCTACAACATCAACACCCTACCCATGGACCTCCCTGATTTCTCCCAACTCCCCACGTACCTCCCCGTACACCTGAGTCTCCGCGTCAACACAGACTTCACGCACGTGACACTCCTTTCCCAGATCGACGACAAGCTCCAGGCTTCCAAAAAAACCACCGACGACTTCCTCGCCTTCATAGGCGACCATTCCCACCTTCTCCAAAGCGAAAAAGCAACCCGTTTTCTCCAGAATCAGCTCCGTGTATATGCAGAGCTCACGGACGCCAAATTCAAGTTGCAGCAGCTTCAAAGCACGCTCAAATCCGCCCACAGAGCGTTTGTGGAGAGCAGACGCCACCAACAAGACATTTGTCTAGACAACTACCCCGAATCCTTGGCGGTTTCGAAGGCCAATTTTGCCGACGCCATTTCGGAGCAGTTGGACCAGCCAATCGACTGCTTGCCGATCTTGGCTGCCGACGCCTCGTACCAGTACGTCAAGAATGCCTGTTTTGTGCTAGCACACCCGGAAGACCCGCTTCCCGACGACCAAAAGGACGAGGAGGAATTGACGGTTGCCGGCGGCAAAATCTCCTTGAAAGACCCACTTTCGCTTAATTACTTTGTGCATCCGGTGATGCTGCGCAAATGTGGACACATATACGAAAAGGAACACATTGCCCGCTCCCTCACTGGCTCCATCAATTGTCCGGTGACGGGCTGCTCTGCACAGCTCGGCAGCAGTGATCTTCGGGACGACAAGCTCATGGCGCTTCGGGTGAAGGTGTACTTGGCGCAGGAGAGGAAGCGGGAGCGGGCGGTGAGAGTGTGATTGCTGTAATGCAACTGTGGGCAGTCTCCTTCGGGTTACCTCAGGACTGTTTGAGGAGGACTGCCCTTGGACCTCGGTACCTTGGACCTCGGAATTGCCTGCCTGCCCTTGGACCTCGGTACCTTGGACCTCGGACCTTGGACCTCGGACCTTGGACCTCGGTATCCCTTTATACCTCGGAAGTTCTTTGGTACCTCGGTTTCCCTCGGTACTTTGGACCTTGGACCTGGACCTGGACCTGGACCTGGCTCCCGGATCTGGACCTTGGACCTCGGACCTTGGACCTCGGTATCCCTTTATACCTCGGAAGTTCTTTGGTACCTCGGTTTCCCTCGGTACTTTGGACCTTGGACCTGGACCTGGACCTGGACCTGGCTCCCGGATCTGGACCTTGGACCTCGGACCTTGGACCTCGGTATCCCTTTATACCTCGGAAGTTCTTTGGTACCTCGGTTTCCCTCGGTACTTTGGACCTTGGACCTGGACCTGGACCTGGACCTGGCTCCCGGATCTGGCTCCCGGATCTGTCTGCACGTGACGCGCCGCGACTATCCCATCCACGCACCCACTGGTCCCTGAGCCTGCAATGCCGTATACCCCCCACCGTGTGGACGTGCCGGTCACGGACTTGGACGAGGAGTTTTTAATGGACCAGTTCTCCGACGACGAGCTGTTTCCGATGAACATTTCGGGCCGCCACAACCGTCACCCCAACTTCTTGGACTCCTTGGACTTTGCCGACAACCTCCCCGAGTCCAGGTTCGCCCGGCTCATGCTGTTTTTCCGCTCCAAACTCCCATACCAGCCGCTCAAGCGGCCCGACTTTCATGCGCCTCCTGTGTCCCCCTCAGACCTCCGCAATTACTCCATCCAGCGGGTCAACGAGAAGCTCAACAAGACAATCCTTGTTTTCGCCGTCTTCATAGTGTTTGTTCTTGGCCTCATGGTTCTAGGCAAAGGCGCCATCCCCTCTGGCTCCCTGCCTTTCCAAAGCGAAAAGATCATCCTCTCCAACTCAACTCATCACTTCCACCCCACCACTATCATGATCAGCTTGGATGGCTTCCATCCACACTACATTTCCCAGGAAAGAACTCCCATCCTTAGTGAAATGTTGGTCAACGACTATGGCCCGCCCTATATGACACCGTCGTTCCCCAGCTCCACCTTCCCCAACCATTGGACCTTGGTCACGGGTCTTTATCCTTCAGAACACGGAATTGTGGGCAACACGTTCTTCGACCCGAAGCTCCGCAAGCAGTTCATCAACACAAACCCCGACTACGGCTTGAACCCCGACTTCTGGCGCGGCGGAGAGCCCCTTTGGACAACCGCTGGAAACCAGGGCGTCAATTCTGCTATCCACATGTGGCCGGGTAGCGAGGTTCCCGGTATCGGCGACAACGGGCCCCTCTTTGTCGACAAGTACAACGGTTCCGAGTCGTTTTCCGCCAAACTTGACAGAATGATGGGCTGGTTGGATATAGACGACATTGCCAAACGCCCGCAGTTGATTTTGTCGTATGTTCCTACAATCGACCAAGTGGGCCACAAGAAAGGCATTGCTGGAGATGTGCTTGTTGATGCGTTGAAACAGGTGGACTCCTTTGTGGGTTCTGTCAGAGACCAATTGGCCCGCAGAAACCTACAGGAGATCGTCAATTTAGTGGTGGTCAGCGACCATGGAATGGCTCCAACGTCCAATGACCGAGTGCTTATTCTCGATGACCTTGTGGCTTTGGATAAGATCGAGAATATCAGCGGCTGGCCTTTGTTCGGTTTGAGACCAAAGGACCTGTACTCCATATCTTCCATATACCAGGAGATGACTGAAAATTTGGCCAAGTCTCCCCTCAAGGACCACTACAACTTGTGGAAAGTAGAGGACTTTCCCAAGGAGTTTCACTTTGGAGGCCTGTACTCGGAGCATCTGTTCAATTACCGTTTGGCGCCAATCTGGCTTGTTCCAAATGTGGGGTTTTCCATTGTCACCCGCCAAGACTACTCTAACATGCACAACGACTACCATCCAAGAGGCGTCCATGGCTATAACAACACGGAGTTGTTGATGCGGGCCATCTTCATAGCGTCGGGGCCTTACTTCCAGTCCAAGTTACCAGCGGCTAGAAAGGTCTTGCCGTTTGGCAACACCGACGTCTATAACATCATCTGTGAGTCGCTTCATATCCGGCCCAGCTCAAATAACGGGACTCTAGACGGCTTCTCTGTCAGTTCCTCCAGAATTTTGCCTGATACGTGGTCAGACGAACTCTCCTATCCGAACGTGCCGTTTGATGTGGAGCATATCGTTGAAAACGCCACATACGACAGCTTGTGGAGGCAAGAGAAGAACCCATCAGATGATCCAGAAACAGAAGCCTCGGCATCGGAATTGGAATCTTCCGAATCATCGTCTTCCAAATTCTTCGATAAACTAATCGGCGACATTGGCAACCTTGTGGGTGATATTGATGAAGCTGTCGAGGAAACCATGGAGGACGTCGTTGACTCAGTAAAGGGCGCCCTTCACTCTGTGGAAGATAAGTTCGGAGGGACATGAAATTAAGTCTGGATTTAGACCTCATTAACTTACCTCATTAACCTTACCTCCTTAACTTACCTCATTAACCTTACCTCATTAACTTACCTCATTAACCTCACCTCAAACCTCACCTCATTAACCTCACCTCAAACCTCACCTCATTAACCTCACCTCAAACCTCACCTCATTAACCTCAACGAGACCTTCAGATGTCAATCGAAACTGCAAGCTCAGATTCAATCTGAGAGGCTTTGCAACAATGGAAATCCGTATCCAGGCCCTTGGGGCGAACGAGAAGACGTTGGAAATGTTCTGAGAAAGGGCGACTCGGAGTCTCTCGAAAAATCTTGCTCTGGTGAAGACGAGGCGATTTGCGGAGTTGGCAAACGGGATTTTCTCCGCCGTTTGGGTATGATGACTTCCTTGAGACACTTCTGGCACAATTTGACGATTTTTTCCTTGCTCAACGTCAAAAACGCCGGCGACCGTGTGAGTGCATGCCAATGCAAACCCAAAATTGCTTCGGCCCTCAATATGGGCATGTCCTCGTTGGATATGTACAAATTTGTCCATAATTCAAGAAGCGTCTGGAGAAGAAGGTTCACCTTCTTTGAAGGCCCGCTCACGGTCGTTTTGGCTAGCTTGCGTGCTATATCATCAAGACTGGTATGAATTGCCGCGAGAATCAACAACCTAAGCTCAGAAAGCTCGTAAAGATTGGCCATTATCAATGCACGTGAGTAAGCAACCGCAGAGACCGTCTGCGACTCAACATCGATGGTTCCCGTGTAGATGTAGTACACCAAGACCCACACGGAGTTGAAGCTTTCTGGGATAAAGAGAGTTTGCGAAACGGCCTCATCCATGCCGCTTTCGATAATTCTCCGGAAGTGGGGCCAGCGGGCGAGGAGTATGGACTTATGCACTGGAAGCGTCCGCAAACTCTGGCCGTCAGCGTCTTCGAGCGTTTTCACGGGCTTCTCTGTGGCTCCTGTGAGCGTTAATATCCGGTAATCCGTGTGCTGTGCGCATAGAAGGAAGTTCTTGAGGTCTTGGCCCACAGAGAGTGGAGCCACTTCGGGAGCCACTCCCAAACCCCCCAACGCCACGGTAACCATGCTACCAAGCCCTTTGGATTCCGCGTCCTCCCCCAAAAAATGCATTTCCCCGCGGTAGACAAAGCAGTGTTTCAGTGATATGAGAGCCAAGTCTCCGAGCAGCCTTTCTCGAGAGTATTCACAAAGATCCAGGAAACAAAAGAGATCGGATCGAGAAAACGAACGCAAGTCGACTTTGCTCACCATGACTGCATTGCCCGAGGCATTCGACGGAAGAGACACCTCCAATCTCATGCACGGATTGCCCAGATCTAACCAGAAGTGGTCATAATTGCTGAAGGAGCCAAAGTCCAAGGGCGACAGCGAGTTCAGCGAGCGGTCACTCAGAACCCTTTTTGGCGACATCTCCACCGTCACAAAACTGTCATCCTTCAAAGTCAAGTACAGCACCTTGGCCGTGACGTGGTTCATATCTGCATCCAAGCCGCCCGATGCGAAGAGCTTCCCATCATGGACGAAAATCAGGTGGTCGAATTGCGCCACGAACTCCACTGGACCCAGCCACAGGCCTGTCTCCATGTTGTAGCTGTACAAGTCCGAGAGCGGCGTGGAGTTGACCAAGCCGCCGCTGATATACACGGTCTTCATGTCCTCCAGAAGGCAGCACGCATGGCGCGATCGAGCGGTAGGGGCATTCACAAGAAATTTGGGCCCGGCAAACAGCCACTGGCGAGAAACAACGGAGTATACCATCATGGGCGACACGTCAGCAGCACCTAGAGCAGCGCCGCCGTGGCCAATATCGGGAGGGTCTTCACTCTGATCGGGCTCAGGCACGCCGCCAAAAACCAAGATGTTACCTTCGCCAAGGTACACCGCCAGGTGGCCTTCTCGGTATAGGCATTTATGAGCAGCGTCTGTCTCCCACGTGTGAGTGGCCATATTCAACAAGTAAACACAGCTGTCCAACTTCTCGTACTCGTCGAACCCGCCATACAAAAAGACGTAGTCTGTACCTGGACACGCCACAGCAGTGGCCTTGAGGTTGTACCGCGGCGGACATGCCTTGAGGCGGTGCAACTCAACAGCGGGTTTGCTTGCGGGCTTGGATGCTGTTGCATTCATGGTGTTCAGGAGGGCATTGGCTAAGCTCTGTAGAAGTCCGCTTGGTCAGAGTGACTCCTTAACAGGCCAGGTCCGTGAGACATTATCGGACGCGCGCTGTCTGCAGGAAACATGGGGCCGGGTTGGTCTCTTCGAACGAGGCCGCTGGCTTAAGGCGGGGCATAGAATCCTTGCTTGCAGTCCTGGTATTCCGAGCCTTATTATCTAGCCTTATAGCAGTCCCGAATTCCTTACTTGCAGTCCTGGTATTCTTGCTTGCAGTCCTGGTATTCCGAGCCTTATTATCTAGCCTTATAGCAGTCCTGTTGTTCCTTGCTTGCAGTCCTGATGTTCCTTGTTTATAGCAGTCCTGATATTCCTTGCAGTCCTGATATTTTTGCTTGCAGTCCTGGTATTCCTTGCAGTCCCGATGTTCCTTGCTTGCAGTCCCGAATTCCTTGCAGTCCCGAATTCCTTGCAGTCCCAATTCCTTGCAGTCCTGATGTTCCTTGCAGTCCCGAATTCCTCGCAGTCCCAATTCCTTGCAGTCCCAATTCCTTGCCTTCAATGTGCATCCATTCTTTCGAAGCAAGACACCGCTCAACCAAGCGTCCCTTCCGCTTACCAGGTCTGGTAAGGATCCTCGTCAAACTCACTGATGGCAATCTCAGCATCTGGAAGCTCGGCCAAAAGCTGCTGCTTCAAAACCACAAGGAAGGCACGTTCCGTGTTGGAATGGTTGCACGCCACCACCGCCGAGCCCGACTCAGTGAAAAAGAGCGCCTCGTGATGCGACAACTCGCCGGTGTAGTACAAGTCGGCCTTGACGTTTTTAAACACCGACCCTCCGGATCCGGCACAGATGGCAATGGTCTCCACGAGCGCAGGGGCACCGTCACCTTTGGCCACCCCCACCTGCACATGCTGCAACCCCAACGACTGCTTGATGTTCTGCACCACTTGCTGGAGGCTGGCGGGCTTTGAGAGCGTCACCAAGCGGCCCATGCCACAACCGGGCACATTGGCATCGGGCTGGATCACCGCACGTGCCGTTTCGCCGAGATTCGCCACCACTCCGTCCGCCAAAAAGTCGTTGACGCCCCCCTTGGCGCTGTCTACGGCGGTGTGGGGCGAATACACGCTGATGTTGTTTTTGATGAGCAGAAGGAGCGATTTCTGCTGCGGGTCTTTGTTGGTGATGGACTTCAAGCCCCTGAAAATGAAGGGGTGGTAGGCGACCACAAAGTTGGACTTTTGGTCGATGGCCTCTTTTGCCACGGCCTGAGTCAAGTCAACAGTCAAGAGAATGCGGAGCTGGTCGGAGCCGTCGGCGGCGCCAGAGGCGTCCACCAAGAGGCCGGTGTTGTCCCACGACTTGTCGGCCAAGTGCAAGGGGTATAGTTTTTGGACTGTGGTTAGTACTTAGTGGCGGCCGCGCTGGGCGTACATACTGGCGCTGGTGGCTCTGGCTACTGCTCTGTTGGAAGACATGGTGGTGGGTAGTATGTTGAAGAAAGCTGCAATTACGTGCGGTGCGCGCGCGGCTGCCGCGACGAAAAAAATGCGCAAGCCCGGAATCGAACCGGGGGCCCAACTATGGCAAAGTTGGATTTTACCACTAAACCACTTGCGCAAGTGCCTCTTGCCAGAATTGAACTAGCGACCTTTGCATTACAAGTGCAACGCTCTACCACTAAGCTAAAGAGGCTTTTGTTGAAGAATTCTCTTAACAGTGCTAGTGTTGGTTAAGAGTCTGAGACGTATACAGTGCAACAGGAACCTAGCGCTGTACGGTGTGACGCACAACTGCAAACAACCGCCCCTCCAGTCCATCTCCGCTACCACAGCAGCAACGCCTCTCGCGACCAAGCGAAACCTCGCGTGTGCAGGCGTGAAGACGTTGTCCTGCAGATACGCACAGGGGTGCCGCGCGGTGTACGGGTTTCCTATCGCGGACTGCATACACGGACCCCACATTCGCGTCTAATTCGCAGGCATATCTTGGACTCTTATTAGCGGCAAACAAAGCAGCCAATACCCCTTTCTTTTTGCCACCAACACAGAGCCTTTATAACCGTGACTGTCTCTCCTCAAGACAAAACACCCATACACCCACAAACATCTGAAGGTATCAGCTTCCAGATTGGCATATTGGAAAGCATCAAAGTTGGGAAGTTTGAACAACACCGGCGACCGCTTGAACTTGAACATATTGAACATATGAACATATGAACATATTGAAACATAACTGAGGCATAACTGAGGCATAACTGAAACACAACCGAAACACAACTGAAACACAACTGAAACACAACCGAAACACAACTGAAACACAACTGAAACACAACTCAATCACAACTCAATCATAACTCAAACATACCGAGAGCTCTCAAACAGACCAAACTCCCAAATGCTGGATGACTTCCCCGAGGCCCTGAGCAGCTGGCAACCGGAAATGCCCGATTTTGACCATCTAGCTACGTATTCCCATCGTGAAAAGTACAACTCCATTTACATGGGCCAGACCATCAAAATGAACTCATCAGACTGGCGAGATAGCGCTCTTCTCAAGTGGCAGATCTTAGCGGGATTCGTCAATTTCATCGTGTTTGGCTTGGCGGAGCAAACCATCGGAACCGCCATCCCGCATTTGGAGGAGTACTACCGCATTGGTGATTTTCATGTGGGCATGATCTTCCTTTCGTCGACATTGGGCTACTTTTTAATGGCCTTGGTGTCAGAGATTCTACACCGCTCCTTGGGGGTCCGGGGGCTTGGCATTCTAGGTGCTCTCAGCATGTCTGGCGCATACTTTGTGATCCACCAGAAGCCCAGGTTTTTCGTATTTGTCTTGTGCTACTTCTTCTCGGGAGTCGGGTTTGGCACACTAGATGCCACGTTCAACGGCTGGATGGCCAACTTGGTGGACTCAAACCAGATCTTGGGCATTCTCCACGGCTGCTACGGAATCGGCTGCATGATTCTGCCGCCCGTATTGACGAGACTCATGCAGAGACAGGTCAACCCGTGGCTCTGGAACGACTACTACCTTGTTTTGAGCGCTTTGGCCGCGTTCAACGTCGTCTTCTTTGGCTACATTTTCCGGTATGAGACCCCGGCCAAGTTTAGCTTCATGCTCGGGCTTTTCGAGGCCAGAAAACGACTCCTGGACAGAATCAATCCCCACGAGGACCTCGATGTCATTGATGACCCTCTGGATCCGGCAGAAAACCCATACTCTGCCACGGAGACGGCGTCTCTTGGCCAGTCACTTCGCTCCGCCGCAGTGTGGTCGTTCTCCATTGCCATGTTTATATATGTGGGTGCCGAAGTGGCCTTCGGAACTTGGCTCATCACATTCTTGACGCGGATAAACCAAATGCAATTTCAGCCGGCTTCTTACATGGCCACCAGCTTCTGGACGGGCTTGACCGTGGGAAGAATCTGTTTGGGTTTCGTCACGGCTCACTTCTTCAAGCACGAAATGATCGCCAATGGCGTTTATGTGATGATGTCGTTCTTGCTCCATCTTGTGTTCTGCTTGACGATATTCACGCCGCTCGTGTCCGTGCAGTTTGTCAACGTTTTCCTTGCCGGGCTTTTCGTGGGTCCCATCTTTCCCCACATCATCTCCTCCGCCGTGAAAATCTTGCCAGTGAAATTCCACGCCACGGGTGTTGGATTCATCTGCGCTTTTGGAGGTGGGGGAGCCGCTGCCGTGCCGTTTTTGGTGGGGCTCGTGGCCCAGTCCAGCGACTCGGGGTTGCGGTTCTACCCTTTTCTTATTACCATGCTCTACGGGGCGTTGCTTATGCTCTGGGCCCTGGTGGGGAGAAAGTACCTGCACATCACCAACAAACAGCTGAGCCGACCTTGATGAGGAGGTTTGCTTCTGAGATCGTGAATTCCCTTGTCGTTTGAACCTACAAGCCATCTTTCTGTTGATGTTCTTTCTATGAATGATTCGTGATAATATTCTGGACAGACTCCTTATGGCGTCTCAAAACAAATCACCGCGTCTCAAAACAAATCACGGCGTCTCAAAACTCCCCAAACTCTGGCTTCCAGTACCAGCAGCTGGGCCATGGAATCACTCCTTTAACATCGAGTCCTGAGACGCATGCCCTGCGCTTTCTCCCTCAACCTGACCATTAAAGACTTCCACCTTGAGCTACCCACTCTTCTGGCGTGAACCCCTTCTGGGTGAACGCATGGATGGCCGCTATCTCCTCTTTGAGAGCTGTGTTCACGAGTCGGTGCCTCATCAACTTGTTCTTGCCTTGAAATTTTGTGCTGACTATCACCACAGCAAATGCCTGGCCGCACCCGCCAGACATATCCTCGACTTGGACGAGCTGCGCGTCTAGTCTGTCTTTTATAAGATCTTTGAGTGAATCAGTGGTCAATGCCATTGTGCTGATGGTATAGATAACTCGTGTCGACTTCGCGAGAAGAATGTCCGGTGCTGCATATAATCGCACTTGCTTATATAATTACATAAGCCGAGTGAAAGGTGAACTAGTTGACGGTGGCTGATTAGCTCACCGACCCTTTGGGTCAATACCATGTTAATTTGCCCGCTTTGTGTCCTTTTTGGCCTCGTCCTTCTTTCTCTCTGGCACCTCCAAGAATTCGCTGAAGAACCTGGGATTGTTTTTCAAGGTCTGGTGGATCTTGGTGGTGATCTCTTTCGGCGCTACGCCCTCCAACTTGCCGTCTTTCGGTGCACCAGGAAACTGGCATCTTTCGTAGAATTCCCACAAATCTTGCGGAACCACCGCAAGATCTTCGTGCATCTCGATCAACTGATTTACCACTTCGATGGCAAGGAAGTGAGCATCGCTAGACTGCTTTTCGCCAGTTTCGTTGGTGGATGCTTTGGAGAGTAGAATATTTGGAGCGATCACCGTGGCCAAATTGTGAGTGTCCATTTTGGAGCCTGTCTCTTCGTCGATTTCGGCAAAGGAGGCTACCCAGCTGAAAAAGTAGAGCAACACCTCCAACAAATTACGGTGGCTCCGGGGAAGCATGCAGCAGACCAACTGGAGAACGCGTTTTTGTTTTTCGGCACTACCAGATTTCCTCGAAAGAATCCACAAGTCGTAGAGCTTGAATGTCAACAAAGGGTTGGGAAGCTCACGGAGCCATTTTTTCAATAGCGCCGCCAATTGAACCGCCGAATAATTGCTGAAGACCGGCGATTTCAACGGAGCGTTGTTGATCTGACTGGTCAATTCCCTCAAGTTCTTGATATTTCCGTTTAACCTGAAAATACCCTCCACGGACATATCCTTTTGGCGAAGTGCTTGTATGACGTCATCCACCACTATCGGGATTCGGAGCTGCGAGGGCCCAACGCCTAAGCTCGAATCGACGCCATACTTCTTGGTGACTTCCTTTAAGTCACTGCCAAACACAGCGAGAGCCTTGCTCTTGTCGTTGTTTCCTCCGAACCTAAACTTGTCCCAAAAGGTTCCCTGTTTTTTTGGGAGCACGAGGTTCCAGAGCTCTTCCCTTGTGTACTCATTGCATATGTCTAGAAATGCCTCCACGGCAACAAACCGCAAGATTTTGTGTTCGTGTGCCGTCAACTCGCTGAAATACTTATGCTTAAGGGTGGGTGCTTCGCTGCTGGCCGCCACTGGGTTTTCCTGCTCCGCTGGCAGAGCATTACCAGTTTTCTGCAGCACTGTTCGGATCTGTTGACTCTTTTTCTGGTACAAAGAATTGTGGTGTTTGAATGCGTTGGGGCGCTGCTCGCGTGCTTGTTCAGCAGCAACGATTCGGGGAATATCGTCCAACGTCAAAGATTTCTCATTTTTCAAGAGGTCGGATGTCCTGTTGAGACTGTTGTTTGGGGGTC
Source organism: Metschnikowia drakensbergensis (assembly GCA_002370475.1). Classification (NCBI taxonomy): domain Eukaryota; kingdom Fungi; phylum Ascomycota; class Pichiomycetes; order Serinales; family Metschnikowiaceae; genus Metschnikowia; species Metschnikowia drakensbergensis. The sequence continues at coordinate 588,191 of NKYX01000002.1, read as the reverse complement.
GCTGCTGTGGCTCATCTCTGATCTTGAGTTGGTTTACCTGAAAGTTGAACTCATCTGTATCACTACCACTAGCCAGAGGAATGAATGAGATATTGCTAGCTGTGCTTTCCTTTCTTACTGCGGGCATTCTGGTCTCCGAGTCGGTCGTATTGTCTGCTCTCGCGGTGGCAGCTTCGGGAGCTTCGATGATCACAGATTTGCGGGCATTCTTTTTCACGGAACTGTAGAGCTTTTGGCTTTCTCTCTTCTTCCTAAGTAGAGTAACTTCATCGAGTGTTTTGGAATATGTGGTTTCGGTTTCAGAAGGCTCCTCCAGGATGTGGGACATTTCGGTTCTCGTAGGCTCATTTGCCATAAGCAAATCTTTTTTGATGGCAGACTTGGATCTTAGTATGGCAATTTTCAAGAGGTACGCGAGCTGACTCAAATCAGAGACTCTGACAAACCCTGACGTGTAGCCCACTCCAGACTTGGCATGGGTGACAGAACACTCTGTACATAAGATCAGGTTATCTGCACCATATAAGAAAGACTCGGTGTTGAACTCCGCCGAGGGTTTGCGCTTGCAGTTGGAACACTCGAAGCATTTCGTATGCCATCTCGTGTTTTCAAATAGAACGCATGCTTTTTCAATGCTCTTCAGACACGCTTTGCACGAGTCAGTGGCATTGCGTCTCACCGCAAGTCGAGCGTTAATGATGTTTTCTTGCTCTTGACTTGAGGCTATATCTGAGGACTCAATCTCTTCGTAAGTTTTGATGATCCCCAAATAGCCATCCAAAGCTTTCGTGTCACATCGGAGTTTGTTCAACTTCAACGCATTACTAAGCCCAATTCGAATCAAGAGCTTCAAGTAGTGTGCACATCCGGTAATGACCGAAAGAAGATCAGCGGAAAGACTTCCAGAGCCAGAAATGTGGCTCGATTTTCTCAAAATGGCTAAGTAGCTCATAAGCTTACCAGAGATGTTTCTGGGCTCTTTTCTTAGCGTTTGAAACTTGTCAAATGCATCTGCTGAATAAATCTCCTCTATCAATGCGATCTTCGAGTCGCTCAATGAGGGCTTGTCGGATTTGAACTCGAGACTCATGCTCAGTACCAAATCCAAACCCTTGAACAAAATCTCCAAGAAGAGAACTAGCTTTCCCGTTACGCGTAGCCCAGCCAGGCGCTTGCCCGTGCACGCTGAAAGAAGCATCTCCGAGATACACGCTGCAGAGGTCTCTTCGAACCCAGACAAGGTAATCCAGCATTTCAAGACGGTCGCCTCAATTTTCAGCTCCACAATCATGAGATCTTTGGGCGCAATGTCAGATGTCATTGCAGCGGTGGACAATGCATCAGGTAATCCCACACAGTCCGGCGTTAGACTGACATTCCAGAATTTGAATACCATATAGCACTCTGGGTGCCATTGCTGATTCTTGCCGCTTTTGAATAGCTCCACAAACTGCTTGATTATAGAGGATTGGCACCCTTCACATTTGGTTGCAAAGAGCTTGGAGTAGTGGAAATGACAGTAGATGTTATTTTCATGCTCATAGTAACTTTCGTCCGACTCGAATACTTTGCCACATGCAGAACACTTGAAATGCTCCAAGTGGTATTTGTTACCCAAGGCAGTAATGTAAGGACCCCGCAATGCACTATCACAAGTATAGCATATGAGGTCTAGTTTTTTGAAGTAATCATACTCACAGAGGGGAACTTGCAGAACCGTACCATCCTCAGAGGAGAACTCAAAAGGAAAGAATTTAGACGAGCACTTGACTCCGCACTCGTGACACTTGAAACAGTCAATATGGTATGCTCTGTTCAAGGCTCTCACGAACTGTCCATTGATGACTTCTTGGCATGCATAACAAATCTTCCGTTTTTTGCTGCCAGAAGGGATTTTTTGTGAATCCTTCTCTGGGTGGCCCACATATTCTCGGCTGATATCTCGATTCTGCAGACCGGATTGACTTAGGCCTCTCAGACTCAGCCCGTTCAGATTTGAAATCAGCTTCTGTGCATGATAATGGGTATTATTGGAGGAGTTGGTGGACCCTCGCAGTTGGGGCTGTGAAGGAACAGCTCTCTGCAGCAGTTGTAAATTTAGGGACGATCTTGTGGGGCCTTGGTGGTCAGCATGAAGCATTCCCAGGTGTTGAGCATGGCCGAAGTTTGACGATGCGAATTGGGAGTTTGTGGATGAATGTAGCGATGTAGTATGAAAAGGATTGGAGGATGTGGGGATGGTGCTGGATGATGTGTCAAATGAGCTGGAGGTATTGAGCGATTTCTCGGGGTAGGTGTACAGCCTCTGGGGACTCTCCAGGGCTGTTGGAGGAATAGATTTGGGCGGCTTAGATACACTGTGATCGATCAGAGAAAAGGAGTGGTCCTGACGCCTTAGCACAAACGTGCCTTCGCTGTACGGATTGTCAGAGGGCTGCAACATATCAGGGATGTGGAAAGGTGCATTGGGAGACACCGCGATGGTATGGCGATTCGAAGGCGGAGACTTGGACCGGTTTCTTTGATCGGCTGGGAGTTTCAAGCTGGAGCTAGGAAGCGCATTGGTGACGCCCAGAGTAGGAGTGTGAGGCAAGTTTGAGCCGGGAGAACTTTGCAGATGGCCGGCCAAGCTTTGGTTGGGAATTGGCGGTATCAACGACTTCCAGTTGGTAGACAGCGAGTTCTGGCGACTGTGATGAGGGCTCTTGTAGCTGGGGTTATAGCTGCGGGCCGTGAAGGTGTTGTGAGAGTCGTGGCTCTGGCTCCTGGTATGAGAGAAGGAGTTGGAAGGAGACGAAAACAGCTGGGGCAGGGAGCCATGATCGGGGTACTGGCGTAGATCAGCTTTCGGCAGGCCGGACGCAATGATTTTGCGCAGCGTCGATTGGCGGAAGGGAGACACATTCAAAGCCCGGAAAAACTTCTTGGGGCTGCTGGGAGGCTGTGTCTTGGGCGTCGAATCGGACATGACAAGGGACTGGCGGGTTTCGGTATAATACAGGCGATTAGGAAAGACGCAAATCACGGCAGGATTAGCGGGGATCTGCAGGGCCAAAACAAGGCGTGAGGGTGAGCCGTCGGGGGAAGACGGCGTCGGGAGCAGAGAAACGCAGCCAGAATGGGAGACTACTGCTTCGCTGAGTTGCACGGTTGCCGTACTGTTTGTTCGTGGATCGGCGGGGGGCCGGAAGCGGGAGCGTTTTTGTTGGAGACTGGCTCGGGAATTCGCCTGTTAGCCTGTCGCGGATGGTGTACGGGTGTAAGCCGGAGGCGCGGGGCGCGGGTGTGGACCTGGGGGCGCGGTGCACGGGTGTGTGGTGCACGGGTGTGTGGTGCACGGGTGCGCGCGCCGACAGGAGCCTAAACTTGCAGCACGGAGCGGCGGCGGGGCCAAAAACAACGGGGAAAAACGGAAGCCGGAGCACGTTTCGGGATCGGTACAGCGGGAAAGCCTCAGCTGCAACCAGGGCCCGATTCGGATATTATTCGGCAACGTCCGCGGCCCAGTTCGAAGGTGTTTCGCTTGGGGCCAAAGCTCGTTTCGGATTGACGCTGAAGTGGACGCGAATGTGTGCCGTTGAGCGCAAATGTGTGCCAACAGACCCGACAACAAAGGAAAGAACGACTAGGGTGGGAGACGGGTGTACGGGTGTACGGAGCGGGGGGCCGAATGTGCAAGTCGCTGGAAGAAAGTGGTGTGGAAAGAACTGCTTTAAAAACAGCCCCGCGGTGCGCCCGCGCGTGGTGCACCGGAGTACGCACAGAGCTCCGGCTATTTCGCAGTCGTGCGCGTACCGTGGCTGGTTCATTGTGGTCCTGCACGCGGACATGCTGCCCTCGGTGGCGGACCGGGGGCACGCGCGCGCGCGCGCTTTGGGCGTGCTTCCCATGCGTCCTGCATACACCGCCCCGCCCTCGGTTTCCCCGCCCTGGCTTGTACAGACCGCCACAGGGTTCGTGTCGGCCTTAGAAATCCGGTGCGTGCTGTCCGGAATTGCCGCTTTCTTCCGGACCCGCTAGGTGCCCTTTTAGAGCCCGAAACTTGCTTTTGCGTTGGGGTAAAATGACCCCATATATCCTGGTGCACGGGTTTTCGCGCCCCATTTCCGGGGGTCTTTGGTCGGTACTGGCACCGTGGAAATGTTGCCCTTCACAGTGCTGCTTGCTGCAGGCTCAATTACAACCGCCCTAGTGGACGAGTGTATTCCTGCATCTACTGGAGTAGTCTCCTGTATATACTACTTCTATATTCTCCTGCATACACGATAAATTTATGTATATATAGATTATCCTGCATATAAGTTATTTTATGTATATATATGTATATACCCTCCTGCATACACTGTATATGGATATACTCTTCTGACACTGTTATGTATATACTCTCCTGCATGCACTTAAGATAATCGCCTGCACAAACCGAAAACCTGAATGGTCGTTGATAGACGCGGTCTTGTATAAAGTGACACTTATCTGTTATACTGCACACAGTGCTTTCCTGACTGGCATACGACTAGCCACGAAGGCACTTTGTTTACAAAGAATGCCTCATGCGACACATGACACCAAAGGAGGTTCTGTGATCCACGGCAGTGGAACCCGTACACTCCGGTGGTCCTGCATATAGTGCGTTCCGTCGATGGCCGTCTCCCTGCGTGTCACCAGTTCCGTCGATTGCTGTCTCAGCCGGCCAGGAGAGTCAGAGGTCCGGTCCTTCGAAAGCCCGAGGCGATGTACAAAATCCGTTTGCGGCTCGCCTGGCTCACTGCAAATGCTGGTTTTGCCCGACAGCGTCAAATGTGGTCGGCTCTAAGGTAACAACAGCAAACCCTGCAGGCGAATCTTCAAAGTACATGTGGCCTCTACCCGGAAAGGGGATAGGAAGATGTGGCCTGTCCCAAAAAGAAATGAGAAGAAGCGGCCGAAGATTTCCAGATTGGCCCACTCCTGCATGCAGCCGCGGCCGTGCGTTATGCTCTTACGCGATCCACAACACCATTGCCCCGTTTCGCCTCTTCGCTTGCGATTTCCCGGAAAAACAGACGTTCCGGATCATCTGCATTGCTGGTAAAAGTCTTGCATGCAGTGCGTGTTTCTCCGAGGCGGCCGTGGCAGGGGGCTCCGTATTTCTCCGCGGGCGATCTCGCGTCCTCTTAAGCGAATACGCAAGGCTCGTCTGATGCCATTTCCATTTAAAAGGCCGGCAATCTCACCCCAAGGAATGCAAGTTCATCATTCCTCAATTCAAGCTTCTCAAGTTAAAATCAAACGTCGTTCAATCATCTCATCACAATTCCCATGAACTTACTTTTGCCAGTCAAAAACAGCATGTCGCCACAACACTATAAAATGGCCTTTGGACTCTTGTGCTATGCTGGCGCCACGTTACTGGTAGCATCGTTGGCAGAGAAGAGAAACTTCAAGCACATTTTCAAACAGTTGGGCCAATAGGTATAGGATAATAAACGGATTCAAAGTAACACGTAGATATCACATACGTAAGTATCACATCCATAACACCGTAGCAGTAAGCATCTTTGCCATTAAGATCCTTCCCCTTTATCTGGTATCTGCGTTTCTCCGGCTTTTGTAGGTTTTCCATCATATTCTTCCCGTGTTGCGGGCATCTCCGCTTCCTAGGTTTTAGTGTAGGTGGTTCACTTCTCGGAGGCCATGGCCGGGCACGTGCCGGTAATGACGCCTGGTAGTGCCGTACAACATTTGTCGACTAGCTTTCCAGGTCTGTAGCAATATATCTTTCCTCGGTAGGTAGTTAGGGAAAATCACCTTGACCCCATTTCCCTCTCCGCCCGAATTGTCCTTCTCTCTCATCAAAACACACATGTAGTATATCACCTCGAATCCCTGAAACCCTTCATGGATGACTATATCGATGATTTCGGATATGGGGATGAATTTTCCACACTTCTGGCTCAAAAAACGGAACCGTGGCCGACTGCTGATCTGGACACCCAAGTCTTCCATCACCATGAACGTGTCTGCTGTATGCTGTATCGACAAGAGTAAGCCGAGTATAAAGAACACCAGAAGTACCAGCACCAAATGGGCATGTTTTCCTAAGCCATCTAGACTCAAGTCGGAGAGATTCATCCCAGAGAAACGTAGCGCACATAGCTCATCCCAAAACCGCTGGAGGTGGGGCACAAGTCCGGCCACTAGTAGGCAGGCTAGGGGCGCTCGGAAGTAGCGGAGGAAGAGCGATGGCTTGTTGCGCACGGTGAACGAAACAGAGTTCTGGCTGGAGTTCGTGACAATCTCAAATAGATAGTCTTTCAGCGATGACATGGCGGGGCATGGAGTGGGATCTGTGGAGCTGAGTGAGTCAGGATAACATCTATGACTTCGGTGTGCAGGCGCGCTTCTTCGGGTCACATGATGATGCAACACAATCTCACGTGACCAGCATCTAAGGCTCCGCCGGCCGTTCTATCTGATGCAAGAATCAGCTCGTGTCGGCCTCCATACTCTCGCGTGAGCGCTTGACATCGTCTATGGTGCCCACAACCACCTCACCCTTCCGAAGCTCTCTGATTCTGTCTTTTCTGGAACCGGGCTTCGTGCCGGCCCTGAGCTGAATTTCTCTCTTTCTGTTCATCTCCAAGTCCTCTTTGATGGCTCTCTCACGCTCGTTATTGATCTCCTCCAAGTGAGCCTCGTGGCTTCTCCGGATCTCCGCCATCTCCTTGTTGAAGTCTTCGACGCTTTTGATCTCGTAATTCTTGGATACTTTGTTGCAGAACGAATCAAAGTTGGCCGGTAGCTTTCTTCGAAGCGCCAACTCCACCAACTGTGGGTTGGTTTTCTCTTCCAAAATGAACTTGCTCTTGATCTGCCGCCTTGTTCTGTAGGGGAAGAGCTGTGCAATGAATGTGAAATCCGTGCCCCATCTGCTCAAAGCGTTATATAGACGAATCACGTCCTTGGTGGTCCACGAATCAGTATGCGTCAGTTTCGTGTAAGACCGTGATGTCACGGGATTTTCGAAGGGATTTTCGATTTCAACCGTCCGATCATCGGCGCCAAAGGCGGTTCCTCGCAGCACGACCTGCGAGTCCGTGTCCACAGCAAGAGCACCGTTCACAAGCTGCAACTGCACCCCGCTGGAGGCGGATTGCTCTTGCATGTTCATAGCGGCGTTCAGCAAATCGATGGGTCCCGGGCGTGAATGTTCGTCACTGGGCTCTATTTCTCCTTTGGGGTATTGGATTTTGAAAAGAGCCTTTTCATACGAGATGCCCTGTTTTCTCGCTAGCGCACGAGCCTGGCGCCTCTCTTCCCGCCTCTGGGCAATTTTGACTTTGGCATCCTCGGCCATCTGAAACTTTTCGCTAACCTCCCCGATCTTGAACGAAGGCTTGCATAAGTCAAACATGCTGAACTCCTCCGCCTCCAAAGACACCGACGCGAATAAATGCTCATCCTCTTTTGTGATCAGCTTTGGGAGCTGCTTCACTGAAGTTAATTTGGTGACTAGGTTGGCGGGGGCGATCGGGAGATTTTTGTGGCCAGCCACGGCCTCGGAAGTACGGAATTTCCGGAACTTGTTAGTGACCGGGTCCAAACCAACGACGATTCCGGGCTGTGTAGCATCCGAGCGCAGAATCGGTGCTTGTTTCAGCAGAGATGCCGGCACGGGCTCTTCTTGTTCCTCCCTGAGCGTCTCACTGGCCTGAGGAATGCTTATAATCGAACTCCGGGCCAGTTTGCGCCGCAAGGACATGGATGACTTTCTTTTCCGCGTGGGCTTGGTCACGGGAATGCCGATGGTCACGGGAGCTTGGCCCGGAGTGTCGTCGTTCGGATCTGGGGTAGCAGAAAAAGAGCTCGGGCGCCTTAAAGCGGTGATTCCCGACAAGCGGCGGTTGGCAGCCGATGAGCGGCGCCGGGAGTCGGGAAGCATGGGCTGTTTGAAGATATCGTTATCGCCGTAGTCGTCATTGGTCTCGTCATTGCTCTCTTCATCATCGCTGACCACCGCGCTGTTCGGCACCTTCAGCATTGGATCGAACAGCGCCTCCACAGCCACCTTCGGTAGCAGGTTGGCGATGGAGTAGCCCTGGAGCGATAAGGGGTTCTGCGAGCTAGCTTTGTCATCCAGCTTTTGGGCAGCAGAGACCTGGGTTGCAGCAGAGACCTGTGTTGCAGCAGAGACCTGTGTTGCAGCAGAGACCTGTGTTGGGGCAGCAGAGGCACTTGTTGGGGCAGCAGAGGCCTGCAGCCCGACTCCCAGTGGTTCAGGGACCTGGGTTGAAGGCGGCGTGAGGGTTGCAAGCAGCGGGTTTGGCGCAGACTGCGAGGGCAGGTCCTGCGTAGAGGGCGGGGTCTCGAGGACTTTCCTGGCGGCCCGCTTGGCGACTTTGGGCGCAAACGCCGACTTCTTCTTGATCACACTACTCATGGTATGCCAGTGGTGTGTAGATGAGTTAGTATGTTGTGGTGAGGTGAGGGCGCGGATGCAGGACGCGCGGGCGGAACATCGCGAACACAGCGCTTTCACCTGCCCATTATGGCCTCAAACGTATTCTCGTGGGAACTGCCAGGCGACTGGCACCTCAATCTCCGGCGGGTGGCGGCCGGGTTTGTGAGCGGAACGAGTTCCGGCAAAATCGCCCTCTACTCGCTCGAGAAGCACAATCGCCAGCCGATTGTGGCCAACACCCACGCCCACGAGGGGGCAGTGAACCAACTCGAGACAATGGACGAGCACGTGATCTGCTCCGTTTCCAGCGACGGGCTCAAGGTGTGGGACTTGCGGGCCAGTCTTGGCAAGAGCCAGCTTGTGTTGCAAAATGGCAAAAACTCCAAGTTTCTCTCAGTGGCGTGCGCCCCGCAAGGGGGTGTGGTGGCTGCAGGAACGGAGTTGGTGGGGGTGGATGCCGAGGTTCATTTATGGGACCTCAAAAAAGCCCTGCAGCCGGTGCGGTCGTTTGTGGACAGCCACCACGACGACGTGACGTACCTCGAGTTCCACGGGTCTCGGGACTACTTGATGTCGGGGTCCACGGACGGATATGTGAATGTGTACAACCTCGCAGAGGCGGACGAGGAGGAGGCGTTGCACCAGGTGGTGAACTTTGCCTCCGTGCACCAGTGCACGTTTTTGCAGCCATCCCGCATCGGCGTGCTCTCGCACATGGAAACCTTTGGAGTGTTTGAGCTCAATAGCACGGACTATGAGACCGTGGACGAGCCCCAACCGCATGTGTTTGGCGATGTACGTGGACTTTGGCCCAGTTGCGAGTACGTGATCCACGTGAGCTCTGGCGGCTATGTGGCGTACGGCGCCAACCTGATGTCTAGCTTGACGGTGGCGCCGTTTGACGTGAAAAACGAGGAGGTTTTGTTGGGCCAAGCAGTTGCTTTTCCGGGTGCCCATGGCGAGGAGGTGGTGCGTGACTTGTTGGTGCTTGCGGGGGGGCACTCCGTTTTGAGCTGTGGGGAGGACGGCTTGGTCAAGGCCTGGGAGGCCAAGTTACATCTTACTGCGGGGGCCGCACATGGCGGCGAAGGGCCAGCAGAGGAGGACCTTGAAAAGGGGAAGAAGGAGAAGAAGGAGAAGGAGAAGGAGGAGAAGAAGGAGAAGGAGGAGAAGAAGGAGCGAAAGGAGACGCGCTCGAAGCGCAAGAAAGACAGGCGCAGCGATAAAACGGACAAGAAGGAAAAGAGCAGATTCAAGCCTTACTAATCAGCCCTTGCGGAAACAGCCCTTGCGGAAACAGCCCTTGCGGAAACAGCCCTTGCGGAAACAGCCCCTGCGGAAACCGTCCCGAATGCGAGCGGACCCAGGTTGAGAAAGCCCAAACGGGAACGGCAAGCGCCAGGCCTGGCCCGCGCTACATATCTAGAATCAACTAGTAGAGGCTGGTGTACGGGTGTCTGCTGCCACCCGCATGCAGTCTTGCTCAATGCCGCTGTGTGCCCCTGCACACAGGCCTCGCGATATCTCGACTATCGCTCATCACTTCTCCGGTTATTGCAACCCTCCATAACAGCTTACTACCTGCACGACAGGCCTACACCCCACTGCACAGACGTGGGAAAGCATTCATACAGTCCCTATTGTGATCTTGTGCAACTATGGACCCCACAATCCCGTCCCTGCCTCCGAAAATCCAACCCCCGTCGGCAATCCCAGAACCGCAACATGCTGCCAATCCGGCGGCTGGAACCCTGAGCCCCCCTGGCTCTCCAAAAGTGCCCGCCACGACTCCTGAATCGGTTTATGGCACAAATCCCGCCCAACACCCGGCCATGCAGGCTAATTTTGTGGTATCCCAACCACCCCTGCTCTCCAACACCGATTCGTCCGCCCTGGCCGTAAATGCGATCGCCTCCGAAGCTCAGCGACCGGGCCTCAACGCGGCGTCCGTTAAAACTGGCTCCCTATTGGCCACAGAAAACGAAACAGGAAGTCGAAATGGAAATCTGGAAACACACCTTAAAACGGAAAGTCCAGTTCCGGAAGTCAACCCGGAAGAGAACAACGGCTTTCACCGCGCCGACGGCCCTTCTGATGTTGAACCAACCGGCGGCGGAGGCCCCATGGACATTTTGGTGAAACCGGAAAACACAAATATGTCCTTGGACTCGGACCCGGCTTCCTCGAAGTCCGCCCTCAAACACCCCCGGTCCGAAAGCCCCAATGGTGGCTTCAAAAAAGCCCGCACCGAAATGGTCGTGGTCCCTCACAAAAAACCGGACCTTGTTTACAGTCCTCTCAAAACTGGCCTCGTTTACGACGTCCGCATGCGCTACCATGCCAAGATCTTCACGCTGTACTTCGAGTACATCGACCCCCATCCGGAAGATCCGAGGCGCATATACAGAATCTACAAGATCTTGGCCGAAGCCGGTCTCATCCAGGATTCCGCCCTCTCCGGGCTGGACGACATCGGCCCCTTGATGGTGAAGATCCCCGTGCGTGAGGCCACTGCCGCTGAAATCTTGGAGGTCCACACGCAGGAACATTTGCAGTTCATTTCCCTGACGGAGGAAATGACACGTGACCAACTCTTGGACGAAACCGAGCGGGGCGATTCCATTTACGTCAACAACGACTCGTTTCTCCTGGCAAAGCTTCTGTGTGGCGGAAGCATCGAGGCTTGCCGAGCCGTGGTGGAGGGAAAAGTCAAGAATTCGTTGGCCATCGTGCGGCCCCCGGGCCACCATGCAGAGCCCAACGCCCCCGGTGGCTTCTGCCTTTTCAGCAATGTGGCAGTGGCTGCGAAAAATGTGTTGAAGACGTATCCGGAGTCTGTGAGGCGAATAGTCATCTTGGACTGGGACATCCACCACGGAAATGGCACACAGAGGGCGTTTTACGATGACCCGCGAGTACTTTATATCTCGATCCACCGCTTCGAAAACGGCAAGTTTTACCCCGGCACCAAATACGGTGGTGCAGATAAGGTGGGTGAAGGCAAAGGCGAGGGGTTCTCTGTCAACATTCCGTGGCTGGAGGCTGGCGTGGGCGACGCAGACTACATGTATGCGTTCCACAAAGTGGTGATTCCAATCATGAGCGAGTTCGATCCCGATTTGGTGATTGTCAGCGCCGGCTTCGACGCTGCAGACGGAGATATAATCGGCCAGTGTCACGTAACGCCGGCCGGCTACGGTCAACTCACGCACATGCTCAAGGCCATTGCTCGCGGAAAGCTCACCGTTATCCTCGAGGGCGGCTACAATTTGGTGTCCATCAGTGAGAGTGCTTTGGGCGTGGCCAAGGTGTTGGTGGGAGAGCCCCCGGAAGCCACAATCTCAGCGCAGCCACGGCTCGATACCTTGGAGACCATCAGCGAGGTAATGAGGATCCAGTCCAAATACTGGAAATCTATGCAGCCTGGCATCTCGTCCCACGTCTTCGAGGACAGCTACGGACTCAGCGGTAGCGGGCTCACAAACTTCGCCGAGCCCATTCGGGCGTATCAGGCGCAGGAGCTTTTTTCCAAGTACGACTTCGTGAATTTGCCGGTGCTCGAGGACAAATCCGACAAGCTGCTGACGTTCTTTACCACGGACCTTCCTGCACACTTGGAGGATTTGGTCTTGGCCAGCGAGAACATTGACGAGTGTGGCACGGTGGTTATCAGTGTGCACGATTCGCCTGAGGTGTGGGCCTACATCAACCCCATAAATGGAAGCATCGAGTGCAGTTCGCTGGTGGTATTGGAGCATCCGTTGACGCGTTTTATTGATAAAATCAGGACTGAGTTGAAGACTGAAAACATCCCCGACACCGTGGGATACATCGACGTGAACATTCCGTCCTCAAACATCGATCTGGGCAACTCCAAGAACGGCTACAACGCCACGATTTTTGCCCAGGAGCTCTTGCTTTGGATCTGGGACAACTATTTGAACTACTTCCAGGCCTTGAAAAAGGTGGTGTTCATTGGCTATGGCGATGCTTACCAGTCCATAGTGCACCTCTACGCTAAGAGACCATCGCAAGAGGTGAAGGAGTTGGTGAGGGGCACGGTTGTGTTCGCCGGCCGGTCCAACCTCAAGCCAATAGTGCCTGTGATGGACGAGTCTATGGTGGATTGGTATTACCAGAACTCGGTGATTTTCGCCAGCTACATGAACGCGTGCTGGGCAGGATCGAACGGAAAGGGGGATGGAGATGATAGCGGAAAGAGGCCGAGAAGAAAGTTCGGTAGGGTTTTGAAGGCGTCGGTGGACAGTACGTGGGACATTACAAACGAGAAGTTTGATGAGGGTGTTGATTTCATTGTGGACTCGATAGCTGACTATTCGGACTAATCGGTGCTTTTCTAAAGAATAAAGAAGCGCGTGGGGAGAATGCGATGGCGAATTTTCAAGGTTGTTCGCCTAAAGGACGAGCCTTTCAAATCCAATGAGCAAGTCTCGAGCCAAGGGCTAGACCTTGATTCCACTCGGTGGCTTTTTGCTGGGGAATTTCGTAAGCTCAGCTCATATCACATCAAATGAATGACTATTATTTAACAATGTATGGGTATCAAGCCGATTCTTAGACGAGCAGTGCTGACTCCGACATTATCGTCAGGAGAAGACTGCCAATAGATCTCGTTTCATACAGTACCCACTTGTAGCGTTTTCGGAACTAAGGAACATCACAGCAGAGGTGATTTCTTTGGGAAGATCCGTTTGCATGAACTCTCCGTTTGCATGAACTCTCCGTTTGCATGAACTCTCCATTTGCTCGATGAAACCCTCACACGTAACTTGGGAATCGTCTGGAGAATTGCTGTTCAAGGTCCTCCACGTCTGGAAACGAGATCTCGCTCGAATTGCTGAGTCTTCTCTCGCCAATGTGGTTTCCTGGAGGTTTCAATGGGCTTTTCAAATGACTGGGCTTGGACGGTTTGGGTGGAGCCTTTTTCCTGTCTTCCTTCTTCTTTCTCTCTACCACGGCGTCTTTTTTTCCCAGCGTTTTCTGCTTTCCCCCGGTCAAACTCCCCTTTTTCTCTGTTACTATCTGCTTTCCTCCTAGGCTTGGAGGACAAGGGGGTGGCGCGGCATAGGTATTCAGCGAGCGTACTCTTGGGAGCGTCTTTGATCCGAGTTCTGGCTGCGTGTATGCTCTGGAGGGGTCTTTTGGCTTTTCAAAATTGTACTCTTCAGTCGAAACTGCCGCGTTGCTCAATGACTCCAGGCTAGCATTGGCTGAAGCATTTTTGAGGTTAATGGCATGCAAGTCCTCATGATCTGTGTACCGACCATAGCCCGAAGCAGACCTCGAGACTTTTCTATCCTTGCTGCCGAGGAGCTGTTGCACTCTCCTCTGGATAGAAGAACGTCGCTTGGGTTCTCCAGAAGATTTGGCTCTTGAATCTTCGTCGATTTCAGAGCTGCTCGAGGACCGGCCTTTGCTTGTAGATGCGGTAAGCGTAGCTGATCCACTGTTCTGTGCCTTGATGGAGCCCCCTGTGCTGATCCGGCGCAATCCCTTGACAATGGAGCTCTTGATGGAGCCCCCGGTGTTTTGCCGAGAGGTTCCCGATTGCTTGGACCGCAAAAACTCCAACGTCCCACCGTCAGATTCTTCTGATTTGCGCATCAGCACCAAATCGGATGTCGACTCGCTGATATGTAAGTGCACGAGATCCTGGATGTTGCCGGGTTTTTTTCCACTCCCACCAACGACTGATCCAGGGTTGTTGTATCCAACAGTATACTCGAACTTGGAAAGAGCTGATGTGGACCCATGTTTTGGAAAAAACTCAGATTTGGGACGAGGCTTCATGCTCAACACTTTGGACTTGTCGATTTTCGAGAACACATCGCCTTGCTGTTCGCTCTTGTCTCCCTTTACATCATTTCTATTCGCCGGACGGGTAGCTGAGGAAACTGCTTTTTGGTGTCTCACCGAATAAGGAATCACTTGTGGTATCAGAGCAAGGCCCTGTATCAGCGATAACTCCTGCAATAATTGTAACGAATTGGGCCTCCGTCTAGGATCGCCCCGCAAACAACAGCTGATGATATTTCTTAGGCGCGTTGAGAATTGAGGCGAATCTGGGAATCTCAATGTGGTCAGGCTGTTCAAAATTGCATTCTCTAAATCCTGGAGACATTTTTGGGTATGCAGCTCAAAGGGGGTTGTGTAATAGCACAACTTGTATAGAAGTACTCCAAGTGCCCAAATATCCAGTTTATCGTCAATTGGAAACCCGTGTGACAAATCTATCATCTCTGGCGCTCTGTACTGGGGAGTGGTATTCTGCAACACATCATTGCGTATTCTTTGAGCCTCCTGGGGATCACTGCCAGGAGCTGCATATCCGATGGCAGAGCCAAAATCGCAGAGCTTGAAAACCCCTTTTCCGTCAATCAAGACGTTCTCAATCTTGATATCTCTGTGAATGAGCGGCGGCTTCAAATGATGGCACATAGCAACGGCCGTAGTCACCTGGCCCATGATCGACAAGACCTCCGGTTCCGTGAGCCTGTGTGTAAGTCTTTGGTTCATGAAGTCAATAAGTCCTTTTCCGGAGCAATACTCCATGAGCAAAAGCACTTCATACTGGGGCTCGCCCTCCTTGTTGGTAGAGGGCAACCTCAGTGCATGCAGATCAATGTAGGAAACGATGTGAGTGTTTCCTCTAAGTCGTTTCATAGCATCCACCTCCTGCCGGAGAAGTGTGAGTTGCCATTTGTTGGGCACAACGACCCTCTTTAAACACGCTGTCAGGTCATTGTTGTGGGGCGGATCCACTGTACACAAATAGACGTATGCAAAGCCACCCTGGGAAATGTATTTTGAGATTTTGATCTTGTGTGAGCCCACGGTGAGCGCCGTGCCGGCGGGGAACGCATCCGGCGGCGTTTGCATGATTGTGGGTGGAGTGTTGGCGAGCGGAGCACTGGTGAATGTGTTGTCCCCACACGTGATGCTTCGCACGTGAGATACAATTTGTTCATCACGTGAGGCATCCCATCTCCATCATGCACCAGAGCCAAGTCGGTAAATCTGCTTGTCAACCTTGAGACCGTGAAGCTTTGGCCCGACATCATGAAGTTATATTTCGAGGCTGAAAAGTTCTTGAAGGATGGAGAGACCGGTTTGAAAACTCGTATCTTCAGTGCTAAGACTGACAACTCGCCAAAACACATATATGCCCTTGTGATCTCGGCACTCAAGTACAAGAAGTACATCCAGCATGTCATCAAGAAAGCCAAACTTTCCAGCAGCGCAGATCTCAAAAGACTCAAAGTTTCGCTGCATCTTTTGTCCTTGCTCGTGTACGACTTTCTTTTCAGCGCCAAGGGCCGAATCCAACTGGGGAAGCACCCCATCAAGGATGCCTTCTTGAGCCATAAAACACGTATGTCTGCCGAGTTCATCAAGCTAAAGATGTCCCACAAAGTCAAGAGTGCCAGTGAGTTACCTTTGGATGAAAGTATTGGTGGAGACGAGACACCGGTTCGATGGATTCGTATCAACGCCATAAAGATTCTGGTGGAGGAATTTTTCAAAAAGCACCCTTTCTTCGCTAACTTGACCCCCGTGGCCGACTTCAAAGAGTTGACGCTGCCAGGCCTCATATTCAAGGACAAGTATATTCAAAACTTGTACGGAGTGCACCCAAGAGAAAAGGTCACGGGGCAAGCAGCCTATTTGAACGGGGAATTGATCATCCAGGACCGTGCATCGTGTTTCCCTGGAGAAATCCTCTTCAACGATGCCTCTGATGTGCATACAGAAGTCATAGATGCCACAGCTGCCCCAGGAAATAAGACTACGCATGTGGCATCGTTCCTCAAGACATGCAGCACAGAAATGAAGGATACAAAGAAACCCGTTGTTTTCGCCTTCGAAAGAGACGCCAAACGTGTCAAAGTGCTCCGTATGATGTGTGACAAGGCTACAGGAGCCGCCTCCAAAGCCTTAATTCACCCAACGCACGCGGACTTCACAACTATTTCCCCCAATGATTTTTCTTCCGTTTCGGGTCTCATAGTCGACCCATCCTGCAGTGGATCGGGGATTTTTGGTCGTGCAGTGGAGGACTCTAGTTCACAAGAGCAGACGCGAGAAGAAATTGATACGGAACGACTCCAAAAGCTCGCCGCTTTCCAATTCTCCATAGTCAAGCACGCCCTTCTGTTTCCAAATGCTCGCAAGGTTGTGTACTCAACATGCCTGATTCATCCACACGAAAACGAAAGAGTTGTGGTGGACCTTCTCCGAGATGCCGATATCCAGCTGCAAGGCTGGCGATTGGCACCGCGTGACGTTGTGATTCCCGAATGGCCTCGCCGAGGATGGGAGCAGGAGTTCACTGCGGTGGGAACAAGTGACGAGCACTGTATGCAATTGGCAGGCGGTTGTGTACGCTCCGTGCCCAAAGAAGACGGCGGCATCGGATTCTTTGCCGCATGCTTTGTGAGAGACAAGTGACCGGCCGGCCAAATTGGGCCGGTTTGATGATCGGCCCGACTCGGGAGAAGAAAAAGACAGCGCCTAGACTTGGCGATCAGATTGTTGTGCTGCGTCCATGCGTGTATAATGAACACTTACCCTTAAAATAAGCCACGATTTCGTTGTTCAGTGAAGCCTTTCAGTTGAAGGCATTCAGGCGGACACGATTGCCCTTTTTCAGCATAAATATATATCTTCAAGCAGCATCAAGAGATCCCCTTTCAGTATCAAAATATATCTTCAAGCAGCATCAAGAGATCCCCTTTCAGTATTAAAATAATTTCAACTCATTCACTCTCTACTCAATTATAGAGCGAATTCTTCTATTCGTGGAATCGTCCGATCCTCTTAATCAAAAGGCCGATGTTTTCCCAGAGAACCCCTGAAAAAAGGCCTCCGAATTATATCGAGGGGCGGGCGTATATTTATATCCCACTGTCGTGGCTGCAAAAAACCGCGCGCGCAGATATATAAAGAGCCCCTCCCCCCCTCGAAAACGCAGCAAAAAAGATATAAAATCAGAGCACCAGAAATGGTGAATGCAGACGTTAACATCGTTTAATAGTTTTTTCGTTTAATAGTTTTTTCGTTTGATAGTTTTTTCGTTTAATAGCTTTTTCGTTTAATAGTTTGTTGAATTTATACGCACCTACATTGGGGGCAGACCCTTGTCAAGAGATTTTCTTGGCGATCAAAATCTTCTGACAATGTCCTCAATGACCTCGTTAGTGGTAGAAGAGCCGCCCAAGTCAGGAGTCTTGATCTTGTTCTCGGACAAATTGGCGTCTACAGCCTCGTAGATCTTGGCAGCGGCTTCCTGGTGACCCATGAACTCCAACATCAAAGCGGTGGATCTGATGGTGGCAATAGGGTTGGAGATACCCTTGCCCTCAATGTCTGGGGCAGAGCCGTGGCATGGCTCTCCGATAGCGAAGTTGTCGCCAACGTTAGCAGAGGGAACAACACCCAAAGAACCCACAAGAGCAGCGGCTCCATCACTCAAGATGTCTCCATACAAGTTTGGGGCAACGACCACGTCGAAGATCTCAGGCTCTCTGAACATACGATACACCATGGAGTCAACAATTTGCTCCTTGTACTCAACAGCAGCAAACTCACCGTTTTCGTGGACCTTCTTACAAGTCTCACGAAAGAGACCATCGGAAACTGATAAGACGTTGGACTTGTGTGTGACGGTGACAGAGGGCGATGAGTGAATACTCTTGACGGAGCTAGACTCGCGGATCTTTTGTCTCAGCAAGGCAATTTGGTAAGCCATCTTGGCGATATTGGAGGTGGCGGTTTCGGTGATACGCTTGATGGCCTCGGCAACTTTGGTGCCGTCTTCCTTGGTGTACGATCTCTCTTCCTTGATGTATAAGTCCTCGGTGTTTTCACGAACAATCACCATGTCAACCGGTCTACCAATGCCTTCCACGGACTTGACAGGACGCACGTTAGCGTACAAGCCCATTTTCTTTCTCAAAGCCACAATTGGCGACGAGTAGCCGGCGACCTTGACACTTGGCGAGGAAACGGCGCCAAACAATGCTCCGTCACACTCGTTCTTCAAAACGCTGACGGTTTCTTCAGGCAATGCGGTACCTGTTTTTTGGAACAATTCAAAGCCAGCATCCAAGTGTACGAAGTCAAATTGCAAATCGTACTTGGCTGGGAGGTTCTCTAAAACGGCCTTACCGGCAGGAATGACCTCTTTGCCGATTCCATCACCTGGAATCAAACCAATCTTCAACTTCTTGAGGGAAGTTGCAGTTGAGGAGAAGCCACGCACAGACTTCACGGATTTAGAAAACATTAGTGTTGAAAGGTGAGAATAAGTGGAATGTTAATCTTGAAAAAAATGGTCCCGTGTCACGTGATTTCCGGCGCACGGGCGGGCCGATCCTGGGGAACGTGAGTCACCAGGGCGATAACGATATCCTGCACATTGTAGCAGTTGCAGCCAAAGATTGCAACTAGTGAAAATACGCTTCGAAGGGGCAGGAAGCCGGACCACGTGAAACCGAGGCCGTGAACAAGTCTAGCACGAAAAGTACATTTGGCATGTTCTAATTAGGGTGTCCTAATTTAGAAGCTCAGCTCGGGATCTGACACTTCTTGAATGGTGAATCTACAATGTTCATTAATCAAACGTTGATTCATTACACTCAAAACTTCTTTGAGTACCCGCTGGAATTAGATGCGGGTTGTTCATATCCTTCGTGCACGTCGAAGCCCTTCAACTCCTGCTCGAAGTCTTCGACGTCTTGGTTCTCCTCGAGCCAAGCCTTTTCGAACGGCTTGACTTGAGCAGCACCAGCCACAGGACTGATATAGCAGAGGATGGCATACACAATACCAGCACTAAAGAAGCCCATGAAGAAATTCAAGCGGTAAACTTTGGTGGCG
The DNA here is from genome assembly GCA_002370475.1 of Metschnikowia drakensbergensis. Lineage (NCBI taxonomy): Eukaryota > Fungi > Ascomycota > Pichiomycetes > Serinales > Metschnikowiaceae > Metschnikowia > Metschnikowia drakensbergensis. Next base: position 568,852 of record NKYX01000002.1, on the reverse strand, counting down.
CCAATAGGGACTCTGTCCTCGCCAGTAGTGGCGCCCACGAAACCAACGATGTTTGGCAAAATACCGCACAAGTATGCCACAAGAGCTCTCCAGTTGGCACCGAATTTGTTGTACATGTACAACGACAATTCCGAACGGTTTTCTGGAGAGTGTGTGGAGTAAAGGTGAGTCAAAACCAAGCGACCTCTTCTGACAACATAGTAGTCGCAACAAATCACACCCACAATGGAAGAAAGGAAAACGGAATATGCCGAAAGGTATGTGGTGAACTTTGACAGCGACGACAAAAGGTTCCATGGCTGAACAACCAACGCAAGACATGCACAGAGGTACAGGCCTCTTCTAATGTTCATGAATTGCGGAAGCAAAGCGGTGACATCTGTACCGAAGGAGAGAGAGTTTGCACTGATGTTTGTTCCTAATTGGGCAATGGCAAACGCAAAACTGATAAAGAAGACTCCGGCACGGTTTCCCAGAGTGTAGTGGTCCAAGAAACGGCCCAAGACATCCAAAGGAGACCAGTAGGTTTCGCCGTACAATTCAGTGGAGGCGGAACTGACCAAAATACCAATAAGCGAAGTGATGGAGAAACACACTGGAATCGAAACCGTCTGCACGACGTACTTAATGGAGAACGAAGGCTTGTCAGCGAAACGGGAGAAATCTGGCGAGTTAGTGATCAAGGTGGCGAAGTTGGCCAAGGAGTTCATAGTGGACTCAACAAACGTCCAAGCCAAGACGGAACCGTGAAGCTTTGAAGACTCGTGAATCACAGGACCTGCACCCTTCGACTTGACCAAGGTCCAAATCAAAAAGCCAATACCTGCCACGGGGGAGATGTAGGCCTTGAAGGTGAACAAGTGTCTGATCTTGTGAGGAGGAAGCCATAAGAAGGGCAAGGAAACCAACCAGAAAAGGAAGAAACTCAAGAATTGAAAAGTGGTGAGGTTTGGGTTGGAAATACCGTTGTGCATAGTCTTGTCCAAGTTCTGACCGAAAATCGATCTCAACATAAGCCCAATACATGGGCCAGCAACCATCGATTGCACAGAGTACCAGACACATGACATGACGACTCTGTTGAAAACGGGCCAAATGCCAAAGAAGATTCCAAAGGAAGACCGCACGGCGATGGGAAAGGAGATGTGGTTGACAACTCCAATACGAGCAGTAAGCGAGACGAAGATACCACAGAGGAAGTATCCCAACCACACGGAAATCCAAGTCTGCCACCAGGTCATACCATTTTGGACACCAGTTGCAGCAATCATCCAGGTGTTGATATTGAAAGAGTCAGCGACCCAAAAGAACACATAGTTGTACCAGGACCACTGTCTTCTTGCAGCTTCGACCGGACGCAAGTCAAAGTTGTAAAGGTACCGCTGGGCCAAAGAAAGGTTGCCGCCTTTTTCAACCTCCAAGTAGGAGACGATTTTTTGCCACGTTGTTTTGCTGCCCAGAGACTCATAGGATACCTGCTCCTCTATAACGGGGCTTTTTTCCGATTGCATTATGTATTAGTGGAAAGTGAAGCAAGATGAGATGCCTTGACGAAAAGATGTGAACTAAGGCGGAGATCAGGTACTATTTCAATGCAGAGAGAAGGCTTCTTACCACTTGGGTTATGTGGACGTTTTGTCTGACTTGTTGAGATGAAATTATGAGATTGATAAGTGGTCTAGCAAGAAGCCAGCTTATATACCTCGAAGACAGCATAATTTCTCGGGTGATGGTTGCATGCACCTGCACGCAGAGGCGAGATAAAAGATAGTGATTGCTTCAGGCACACAAGCATGCGACAATGATAGTCCATTCACGAGGCGCTCGCGGGTCCGCTTACCTGCAGTCCCCATGCAAGCAGCGGCATAATCTTTCGAGATGGTTATTTTAAGGGAGATAATCATCGTGCTTTCTCATGCAGGGTCTCGTGACCCCTTCCAATTCCTCAGCGACATGAGCAGGATCCTCTTGGGAATTCTCTCTTTCCGGTGCACACATGGGCAGAGTCCGCATCGAAGAATGGGGCTTTGTTTCTGGCAAAGCCACTGCTCTCGAACAGCTTGGAAGATGCAGCTTCACGAGCCGCCCGACCCGATAAGGAGTCGAGAAATATACGGGCGCCAATTTGGTCCAGATGCTGTATGGGAAACAAAGCGGCACTCGTCGAATCAGCGAATGAGATAAAGTGAAATAGCCCGATAAGGAAATGTTCCTTCAGATATATTCCTGCATGGGGCCAGACAGATAATTTGCTGTGGGAGCGGTTATCGCTAAACCAATGACTCGGCACGCCGATGCGCCGCTTTTTTAGCGAGGTGCCGCGAAACTTGGCGTCTCTTGTGCAACTGCCGTGCGAGAGGCGCGGAGTCATAGCCACAGGAGTCGTGGTCACGTGCGAGTCCGGTTGCGCGTAGGTTTGGTCACGTGCACAAATGTTTTGTCACGTGCGATATCCTCGCTGCGAGAAGAATTGGTCACGTGCGCGACATTTTGATCAAACGCGCGAAGTTATGATCACGTGTTTGCCACGTGACCCCCGTCACGTGGGATATGACATAGTGCGAGGCAAAAAATCTGCGTCAGGTTCAACAACTGACATGTTTCCCAGAACCCTCCGCCAGTGTCTTACCAGAACACGAGTGGGCGTGCACTTCCCGAGAGTGAGTGCCGTTCCCCAGGTTGCAAAGCGTTTGCCCAGTCTCCGCTACAACACCACCAAAGCCGAGCCAGAAAGCGGCGCCGAGAAGGAAGTCAAAGAGACCGATGCAGAGACAGAGGCCGGCGAGCCCAGCGAGGTCGAGATCTTGCAGCAGAAGTTGACGGAAAAAGACAAGGCGTTGGCAGAGATGAAAAACCACTACGCACGTGCAATCGCCGACTTCCGCAACTTGCAGGAAACCACGAAGAAAGAAGTGCAGAAGTCGAAGGACTTTGCGCTCCAGAAGTTCTCCAAGGACTTGTTAGAGTCGATCGACAACTTCAACTTGGCGTTGAGCTCGGTCAAGGAGGAGACATTGGGCGCCAATGCCGAGATGAAAAACTTGTTTGACGGAGTGTCCATGACGCGCAACGTCTTTGAGAAGACCTTGGAGAAGCACGGAATCGTCAAGGTGGACCCAGTGGGCGAGCCATTCGACCCCAACCAGCACGAGGCCGTGTTTGAGATTCCTCAGCCCGACAAAGAGCCAGGAACTGTTTTCCACGTGCAGCAGCCTGGCTACACGCTCAACTCCAGAGTGTTGAGACCCGCCAAGGTTGGCTTGGTTAAGGGCGACAACTAACTGTATATAGTCGCCATTTGTACAAAGTAAGGCGAATGACATGCCGCTCACCGCACTGTATAGAGCGCCAGAGGGCCAGGAAGAGCGCCAGAGGGCCAGGAAAAGAGCCACTAGGCGGGCGTGCGCCCTGTGTGCAGTACATTGCAAGATATCCAAGCCCACAGCCAAGGCGATGGATTAGGTCCTAGTTATCACTCTGTCAGGGAGGGGAGTTTTCGTTGAAGAGCGAGGGTCAAAGTTTCTGATGATAGTTTTTGATTCAGGGGATTCGAGCATTGACTAGGTAGTCCATTGACTAGGTAGTCCATTGACTAGGTAGTCCATTGACTAGGTAGTCCATTGACTAGGTAGTTCCATTGACCGGGTAGTCCATTGAAATTGGGCATAGTCTGCTATTCTGTATACCTGACATAGTAATCTAGGTTCAACCGCCAGGATCAGTGAAGTGATGATCTACGAAGTGGTGAAGTGATGATGATGTAATCAAATGGCATAAAAATGTAATCAAATGGCATTGAATTTTTGAATGATTGAGTGATTGAATACAAACCTAAATACTTAATATCAATAATTGATAGACGTGGTTTATCATCTATCGGTCCATCATCTTCCCCGTGGAAGTCTCACCTCTTCGCGCACCTCATCCAATATGGACTCAGATGTCAAAGCAGTCAATCCATCCTCTTGTGGCGGCTCGGGTAGCAGTGAAACCCGTACATCCTGCCAGTCTCAATTTCCCTTCTGCAGCATGGCGCTGTGATTGAACCACACAAGAATGCTTGCCAAGTGGAGATGATCCAAAAGAGGATGAGGGCTTGTATACAGGAGCGTGGGCTCGGCTCTGACGAGTGCCTGCAGTCAGCGGGGCTGCAGTGAGTTGCGTAGAGCCGTGTGGAGTCATAGACATCCCAATGTATCACATTAGTTATACATCTGTAGTATGCAGTCCTTCCGGACCAAGCGACATGCTGCGATGGTGCCCATAGACGTAGGCTTACGACACATCATCGCCTCTTCTCCCTTGTATCCGAGACGGTCTCTCCGATCTCTGACCCTTGTATCCGAGACGCACTTCTCCGAACTTAAATGGACGTCACTCGCCGTGGGGGAGAAGCTATAGTACAGGCTGCAGCTTTATAAGAGAGGCTGCAGGAATGGGTCTTATACACTGGTGTATCCGAAACAGCACTCAAAGTCATCTGGACGGCATTATATGGCGCCGGCTTAGCATTGAGCAAGCCATAGACATATATATATATATACATACACATAATATACATATATATTCACTTATATACACTTATATCTACACTTATATATACACTTCTATATACACTTCTATATACACTTCTATATATACACAAAATATATACTTCTATAACATATATATATACACTTCTATATATATATATACATACACATAATATACATATATATACACTTATATACACTTCTGTATATATATACACTTATATACACTTCTGTATATATATACACTTATATACACTTCTGTATACACTTCCACATGGTACTGACTACAAAAAATACGCTATAATCACACTATCTTACACTATAACTACAGTACAGTGTAAGTATACTCACATAAAGTGTAATACTAAGTATACTGTAGTTATAGGTAAGATAGTGTAACTATAATACACTATAGACAGTATTACAGTATATACAGTGTGCTCACATAATACTCTGCACTTGGATCACGCACGCTCGCATGTTGATGCTTGGAATACCAACTACATAGCTTTCCATTCGCGCCAATTTGTGCTCGCAACTTCCCATTCATGCAGAGTAGAAGTGCGGGAGCGGCGCGCTGATACTCCGTGGACTGGCCCACGCGCGAGTGCTCACCGGACGCTCCAGTGCTCGCTCGCCGTCAGTACACAGGGCCTCGCTAGAGCTGATGGGTTGTGGATCTGGTTTATCGGTGGGTAGTCCAGCACCCGACACTAGTCTGGGTAATAGTCTGGGTAGTAGTCTGGGTAGTAGTCTGGGTAGTAGTCTGGGTAGTAGTCTGGGTTGTTGGTGGTCAGTACAAGAATGGCAGTTGACGTGGTGGCGCATGGCCGTGGGCCTGGATGACGGCAGGTGAAGTGGGCGTACCAGCAACGGCGGCACATAGGCTTATCGTTCGCTGCATCGGAACCCACCGAGGCCGTGTGCAGATAGTTGATAGAGCAGTATAATGGGTAATGGGTTATGGGTTATGGGTAATGGGTAATGGGTAATGGGTAATGGGTAATGGGTGAGAATTTCTGGTAAAGTGGAGTATTACTGCGTGGTGTAGTGTGGAGTAGAGAATGGTCAATGGATGGTAAACTTCCTGGTGAATAGAAGTCAGGTCGGCCCATGTGGGTACATTGGACCGGGGGCTAGTACTGTAGACACACCACCATACTCTCGATTATGGGAGCGCAAGATGGTTGTGTACCTACAGACCAAACTATAGAGCCAACATTGACATATGCCAGTGGGGCACGTACTGTGTGTTCTGCTAAAGCAGTGTGCAGTAAACGGTATCACTGATTACTAGAGAATGGATTGACTTGAATGAGATATACTAGTGAATTTACTAGTGAATTTACTAGTGAATTTACCAGTGATTTGTATACTAGTGAATTTACTAGTGAATTGTATACTAGTGAATTGTTTACTAGTGAATTTACTAGTGAATTGTATACTAGTGAATTGTATACTGAAATAGAAGCAGAATTTCACTAATTAATATATTTTACTAGTGGAATGATTTACTAGTGGAATAATTTACTAGTGAATAGAGTTAAATGCAATGTAACTTGAATGAGTTATATTAGTGAACGAGTGTAACTTGAATGAGTTATATTAGTGAATGAGTGTAACTTAATAGAGTGTAACTTAATAGAGTGTAACTTAATAGAGTGTATACTGAACAGAAGCGGAATTTTAAAATTTTACTAGTAAATGATATACTGGTGAACGAGTGGTTGACGGAAGTTTCTAGCAATTCATATATTATACTCCCATGTGTGATGCCCCACCAGTGGAACTAGCTGATGTTTTTGCACGTGGCGATATCACACCCGTACCTCACTTCCACACGTGCATTATTGACGTGTTTCGGGCGGCTCTCAATCCGGACTCATTCTTTGGTCTGGATAAGCCTCTGCCAAGATCTGTTGGGTGGCTGCAAATGGCTGCTGAGAACTGCCTGCACCAACGCAGAAACCTCTATTTTCGTGCTGTGTGATCTGTGGCTACTGCATCTAAGCGGCCGTGGTTCCGCGCCTGCACGCTAGAAACGGTGGGTCCAGGCCACTTCTCCGGCTACACTTCGGCGGTATGAAGACCGCTTCGCCGGACGCAAGCGCCTGGCAATTTGAAAGCGTCTGGCGGCGCATGACGCTGAAATTGCCAGTTTCCGATTTATAGCGGCCTATGTTTATGTACTGATTGGGTGCATTGCTGCGAAATTGAGAACCCTGATGATGCCACCGCCTTGTCTTTCAGAAGATTCTTTAATACAGTTATATTTTGTCGCCCAAACTTGGCGATTTTCCCCCGTGGTCGTCTGATCGTTTTCGCCTTAATCACCCCCTGTACATTGAGCTGGCCATTCGATCATCACGCTGTCTCTGCCTTTGTAGCTCACGCAAAGAAGGCTGCTGCTCCTGTCCCACGACATATCACAGATGCCAAAGTCCTTGTCGTCAGAATGGCCTGGGGAAAACACACCCAAACACCGCACCAGATCGTCGCCAATGGCCAAGCACGCCAGATCGGGCGAAACGGCAGCAGCGTAGACCAAGGCGTTTTTCGTGGAGATGGTCACGTGCGGGTCGACGCAGTAGTGGAAGTTCTCCGGGTTCTTGAAGATATTGGCACTGGGGAATTTCGAATCCAAATCTTTCAGTGAGGATTGAAGCTTATCGAGTCTCCTAGCAGTGGCAATGGTTTTGATTTTTCCCTAAGTAGCATCAGCCAATTGTCTGACAGTAGCTTCTCCAATACCTGAAGAAGCTCCAGTGACAAGCACTAATTTGTCTTCTAATCTTGTCTCGTTGTCTTCGATATAATGAGACTGTGTAGACTGATAGACTGATAGACTCATAAATTGATGAATTGAGACTGAGCTGCTTTTTGCCGGGCCTACGAGAAGGCAGTGCTTCCGGAACTCCATCTAAGCACGTGGGCCATAACTGGGCACAACGACGGCAAGAATGATGCATGAAAATGTTCATTCTGCATCAAGACTTGACGGAGGCGTTTTAAGACGTTCTGATACTAGCTCGCAGACGTGCTTTGCGAGAGGACCGAATATTTCGGGGCATAGGAGGGCGGCTTCTTGGTTCAGTCCACAGCACCCTGAACTTCTGCCCGCTTTTCGTTCTAGCAGCCTTTCCAAATCTGATCCACGGTACTTCTTTTGCGGTATACAATTATCGGTATTCTACGAAACTGCATTACGGTACTACATTACGGTACTGCATTACGGTACTACATTACGGTACTACATTACGGTACTGCATTACGGTACTACATTACGGTACTGCATTACGGTACTACATTACGGTACTACATTACGGTACTACATTACGGTACTACATTTACGGTACCCCTACTGAATTTTGCTTTGCATCAAGCTGTTATCGTCGCTGAAGTCGCCATACCTTGGCGATAGGGGTTGGGTTCTTTTGAGCTGTACATCTTTCAGAGATATTTTAGGTACCCCATTTTCTAGATTTACCACCGGAGAGAGCATGACACTACTCGAATAGTATGAACACCTTTCGGACCGCATTCTGGCGACAACAGAAGGGCGGCACATGCGGCGAATCGGGCTAAGATTTGGATGAAATCAGCCCTTTGTCGCTGATATCAATAGTTCCAGTCGAAGATTGAGGTTTCCTCCTGTCTTCCTTCCGGCCAGGTCTATACCTTCAGTATCAGAAATATTGACTGGCTTTATTTCTTCGTCTAGCAGACCTTTGAGGCACTTTGTCCGCCAAATTCGCCATTTAAGAAGCTTTTTCTCGCTATATGCTCCAGTACATCAAACGCGTTGATGCTTATGATTTTTTCGAGGTATTGAGCTTTAGTTTTCTGGCGGCTAGTGTGCTTTGCAACTCCCATTTTCGAATAGCATTAATTCAAAAGTCGTCGCTAGTGAACGCGGTATCAAAATCTGGATGAGCAGATTCGAATGCTCAACCCAGGATATTTCTGAGGATCCTCAGGATAACTACAAGAGCGCAGGTGAAGCTGTGAATGTGTTTGACCCACAAGCGGGATGAGGGCAGAATCGATCTGCACAGTGGACGTTACTAATAAGTTCAGGGGTTCAAGGTTTAGGGATGCATCCAAGACAATTTGAACGGTCTTCACCAAAGAGGAATCGGCCCTTTTGCTTTGAACAAACCCCGTAGTCCCTGTTTTCACTTCTGGTTCCGTGGGTGCAAACGTCAACGCCGATGCCAGGCGGCGGACGGGCGCGGCAAGAACACGCGAACCAGGGCGGCTCGGCCGGAAAAAAGAACACGCGAACCAAGGCGGCGCGGCCGGAAAAAAAGAGGTCACACCCGGATTCGAACCGGGGTTGTTTGGATCAGAACCAAAAGTGATAACCACTACACTATGCAACCGCTTGAAAGAATACGCCCATTCACACATACACATCAAACAAAACAACCGTGAGATCCGTACATCCGCTGCGCATCGCCTCTTTCCGGCCACGCCAACACCCCATGCTTTTCCTCCGAAACGCCGCCGCAAAAGCGGCCGTCCCCAAGAGATGCTTCCGCTTGCCCGCCTCCTATCGCCCGGAGACCACTCGCATCGACGTGCTCCCGTTCGGCCGTAAGGTGGCCATTTGGCTCCGCTCGCTTCGCCGAAACAGGCTTCGGGAGCTCCAGCGCCAGATCATCGACCTCCACTTCCCCCAGACCCGGCACGTTTCGGTGGAAGAGATCACCACGCCGATAGACCCCGAAAACAATCTCAATGAGGTTGTTTTCCGTGTGTACAACAATGATGACTATCCAACTGAGCATATCGTCTTTGTCCACGGGTATGGTGCCTCGTTGGGGTGTTTTGCACGGAACTTTCAGCTCGTGGACGACTTGCGGGGTGGAAACGCCAACTACGTCGTTCATTTCTTGGACAATGTCTCGTTTGGGCTCTCGTCGAACCCCAAATTGCCCTCGGTGGCTGCTCGCGGGTACTGGCTGCGGATCCCAAAGGTGGACTTTCTTCGGTTGGGCCCGGGCGCCGAAAACCCGGTTTTCTACAAGAAATACTACCAGCTTTTGGACTATTTCGAGGTGGATGTGGAGAAGCGCCGGCTTCATGCCGAGCTCATGGCCCCGATTCTCGCGGACATGGAAGACTATTACGTGGAGGCCCTCGAAAAATGGAGGAAATCCTGGAAAATCCACCAAATCGATTACTTGGTGGGCCACTCGTTTGGTGGCTACTGGAGCGCGTGTTATGCCATCAAGCATGCCCGGTCGCTCCGGAACTTGGTGCTCCTATCGCCCGTGGGCGTGGAGAGACACGCAGCGGCCATAACGGCGGGCAACGACTCGAAGCCGGACTCCTCTGCCGTCAGATGTGCACCTCTGTTGGACCCCACAAGCTACAACTTCCTCGGCAAATTCCCCAACTTGTCCCAAAAAACAGTTGATTTCTGGTACCACGTGCAGCCGTATCTCCCGCGGCTCCTCAAATGGATGGGCCCCTTCGGCGTGCAAAAGTACTACCACATGTGGTACTCCAAGCTATTCGCCATCAACAAGGTGGTGGCGCAGCTCGGCGGTGCGGAGCTGGTGTTCAAGAGCGACAAGCAGCTCGTGTTTGGAACAAATGCAGAGGTGCAGCTTATCATAGAGTACCTCTACAACTCCATCACCTCGGGCACGCACTCGGATATCCACGTCAAGTACCTCTTGACGCCGGCCACCGCCAGCCGATGGCCGTTGTACGATAAATTCATGGCGGCCGAGCAACTCCCCAAGTGCCATTTTGTCTATGGCCAATTTGACTACATGTGTGCAGAGGCGGGCGAGAAGTTGGTGCAGAGGTTGTGTGATAAGGGAACCAGCGCAGAGTACCACGTGGTCCTGCAGGGAGGACACAATCTCTACATCCAGAATCCGTTCGGCACCAACGAGCTTTTGACGCGCATCTTCCGACTGGAGAAGCGCGAATAGGGCGAGTTTCCGACATCCACTGCTTAGTGGTGTGATGGTGCTGCTGCGCACGTGACCCTGTCGCGTCAACTGTCACTTCCTGATACACGTCTGCAGCAGGCCACCGGACTTCCCCGAGCGAACCTGACTATTTCCGGGCATACCGTCACAGGGATAACCGAACAGGATCTGCTTACTGCCATGGAGACATCGCGCCTACTTGGGTCGCCGCAGAGGGGCCGCAATGGCCGCAAAGGCCCGCCGCTCCTCTCAGTGCCCAGCAAAACGTCGTTTCGGAGCACGATCGCGCTCGAGCCCGCCATAGAACACCATGAGCTCGGGCCACATGAAGTTTGCGAGCTCCAAATCAACCAGAACTACCGCCGCCCGCTCGACCGCCTCGCATACTTGGCGTACTACTTCCCGATCTTGCGGTGGTTGCCGAAATACAAGGTGCAGTCTCTCTTGGGCGATTTCCTTGCGGGGGTGTCGCTCGCCAGCTTCCAGGTGCCGCTCGTCATGTCGTTCTCGACATCGTTGGCTAAACTTCCGCCGTTGGTAGGGCTTTACTCGGTGGTGGCGGCGGCGTTGGTGTATGCAGTGCTCGGGGGTGTTCCCACGCTCATTGTGGGGCCGCTGCCGAGTACCGCGGTTCTATATGGACAGGCTATACACGTGCTCCAGGAGGACGGCTTTGACTTGCTGTCTGTGCAGGTGAGTGCCATTCTCTCCGCTGCCATGGGTGGCATTCTCTTGACTGCAGGATTGTTGCGGTACGGGTTTTTGGACCGCGTGCTCTCAAGGGCTCTTCTCAAGGGCTTCATCGGCGCTATGGGCGTTATAATGATTGTCAACCAGCTAGACATCCAGATGGGCTTGCAGGAGCTAGCGAAAAAGTGCCCCAACCACACCATCGTTGAGAAATTGCGCTTTGTCTCGCGTCACGTGACCCTCGCCCACCGCCCCACCGTCTATGTCTCCGTCGCCACGCTAGTCATCGTGCTCGTGGTCCGGAAGCTCAAGGCTCGTCTAGTGGGCCGTGGCACTACGTCGGCGGTCTACATACCCGAGCTTTTGGCCATGGTCGTCGTCGCCACAGTTCTCTCCTACATATATGACTGGGAGTCGCTTGGAATTGCAATTGTCGGCGATCTCCAGCCCAGCAAAAGCTCCAGTTCTGCGCCGCTGTCGGTCATCGTCAATCCGTTCAACTCGAACACGGTGCCGCTTCTCAAAAACGCGTTTTCCACGTCGCTCTTGTGCCTGATCTTGGGCTTTTTCGACTCCACCACGGCCTCCAAGGCGCTCAGCGCAAAATACAACTACAACATCTCGCCCAATCGAGAGTTGATAGCGCTCGGCGCAGCCAACTTTGCAGTGAGCTTCGTGGGTGGAATGCCTTCGTTTGGCGCGTTGGGCCGGTCCAAAATCAACATCTTGGCCGGCGCTATCTCGCCGCTTGCTAGCGTGTTCATGGCCTTCACGGTTGTTTTGGCCATCCGCTACTTGCTCCCCTTCTTGTACTACCTCCCCGAGTGCACGCTCTCGTTGAGCACCACCATCATTGGCATCACCGTGATCGAGGAGGTGCCGCAGGATTTATGGTTTTTCTGGGGCATTGGCGGCTACGACGAGATAGCAGTTCTTTCCATTGTCTTTGCTGCCACATTGTTCTGGAGCGTGCAGACTGGGGTTGTTTTGGGCATTCTGATAGCGGTGGTCCGGCTTATTCGCAATGGCACTCGCTCGCAGATCCATGTTCTCGGCCGAATTTCCAATACATCAGCGTTCCGGAATGCAGACGAGCTCATCGAGGAGAGCTTCTGTGAGATCGAGAGCGGAGAGAGCGAAATTTCGGACTCCGAAAGTTCGCTGGGCCGCCCGGCGGTGGCGGAGATCGAACACATTGAGGGAGTTCTTATCGTGCGGATCCCGGAGCCTCTTAACTTCGCCAACATTGGCGACTTGAGGATGAGGTTGGTACGGCTCGAGAAATTTCGCTCGCTCCTGGTGCATCCGTCTCAACCGGGTTTGGAGAATGGCCCTTCCACGCGATACATCATCTTCGACTGCAAGGGCATGACGTCACTCGACTCGTCTGCCACGCAAGAACTCTATGAAATCGTCAGGCGATATACGCAGGACATCCATGTTGCCTTCAGTCGTGTCTCCACGGACACGAGGGTCAGGGATATGTTCAAGAGGCTGGGGATCCTGGCGATGGTGAACGGCTGTATGCAGGACGGTGATGTTCTGTTCCCAAGTTCCAGCGGACTTGGCGCAGGTTTTTTCTTGAGCATCGACGAGGCTCTTCGCTGGGGTCCGCTCGGCATGTGAAGTGCCACATCTCGGATTCTTGTCGATGCCCTGCTGGTTCGGGACCTCATGGGTCTGGCTGCATGCAGTACCGCCGGTGCGAAGTGCCAATGTCTCTCACATTATTCGCTCCACCGACTCGCCAGCATCCGGGACCTTCAGCGGGCAAATATCGAGGGAAGGACAAAGACACTAAGGATCCGAGGGCAAGACATTCCAAGGGTCAAAAAGACAAATTTTCAAAGGAGAAATCCCCACATCCAAACAAATTTGGCATGATTGCAAGGCGATTGAAGTCCAGCAGCACCAAGTTCCAGTTCTATGACCTAATAAAGAGGAGCAACCGGCGCCCTGATCACAACGCGCTGCCGGTGACCGCCCAAGATCCCAAAGCATCCCAAAATCCCGCCGGAAAAAAGGTGTTTCTGGGCAACTACACCCTAGACAAGGCCAGCGCTGAGGAGCGCATCAGAAAAGTGTTTGGCGGCCGAATTGCAGGTGAGGACCGCCAGAGCTCAAGCCGGCGGCTTATCGGAAAGCCTCGCATAATAGCAGGCGTCAAGGTCCCGGACAAACCCAAGGAGCCGGACAACTGCTGCATGAGTGGATGCATCAACTGTGTTTGGGAGATCTACAACGATGACGTGAAAGAGTGGAATGTGCAGCGGAGCCGAGCAGCAAAGAGCTTAAAGCAAAAAGGAGGTGTTTGGCCGGCAGACTTTCATCCGCCTGTGCAATACTTGAACAAAGAGAATCTCCCGAACTCTGTGGCTAGTGAAGAAGCACCGGACTCCAAAGACTCGGGTGAGGGCTGGGACTCTGTTCCCGTTCAGATCCGGGCGTTTGCTGAAATGGAAAAGAAGTTGAAATCTCGCCGAAAGAAGAAACAGCTCAAAAGTGATGCAGTCAAGGCGATTTAAAGCCTTTCTACTGGTGAATATCTGCGGAGAATGGCTGTTGGATGCTGCCTATGTGCTGTCGACGAGCCGGCTACAGTCTGGATGGATCAAGTCATGACATCATATTGCCTATTCACTACTGGTCCAAGTCGAGGCCTTTGGTCTTGTAAAACGCCTTGGCCTCGTCGATCTGTTGCAACAACTCGCGGTAGCTGCCCTCCTTGTCCTTGAATGTGAGCACACCCCAGCCCAAGGTTCCCAAGGCGTATGCGCCGAAGGTCACCAAGGCCCACCACGGAAGATAGGGCAAGATTTGCTCGCGGACCAATTGGCCCGTTGGGATCACTTCTGTATATGCGGCAAAGTACACGGCGCTCAAGGCGAAGATGGCCAATCCCGCTTCGGTGGCTTTGGTCATGGTTGTGGTTCAAGTTGTCGGTGTGGCCTTCGACGTGTTGACTTCGCGGTACTGTGTATAATCTCTGTTCCTGCACGCGGCCCCGGTATGGACCCTCGTCATTTAGACTATATTAAAGCCGAACGCTATGGGCTGACTCTCTGGCGCTGTACAAAGGAACGTAGCAACACCCGACACCAGGACATTCTGGGGCCAGACATGCAGCGTCCAAGCGGCTCCTCGAGTCTGAGCTACCGCGTCTTGATAGGATCAGAGACGAGATGCTGGTTCTATTGCATCCAAAAGCACCAATCACCTCGGCAACTCGTCCTGCTTTATCAAGCCGACCAAGGCGCTGAGCTTAGCTGCAGTGCGTTCGTCCACCTGCTTGATTCGGTTCATTATATTCTCCTCTGTGGCAGCAGGCTCGTCTTCGGGCTCCTCGTCGTCGTCGTCGTCTTCTCCTCCGTCTTCGGCAGCGTCGTCCGAGCCAAGCGAGTCGTCGTCATTGGCTGCAAGCTCGGGGTCCACGAGGTCCTCGATGTTCTGCCGGGGGTCGGATTTATCCGAGTAGTCGGTCTCAATGATCTGCGCCACCTTGGCGTCATCCACGGGCTCTTCCCTTTGCAACTTGCCAAGCTTGTAGCGGATGATCCGGCGTATAGTCTCCATGGGCTGCCTCTTGATCCAGCCGTCTTGGGCATCCACCGTGTCCCTGAAGAAGAACACGTCGCCCTTGGCCTGCGCGTATTGCACCAACCTCAAGATGTCCTCGTCGAGAATGTCTCCGATTTGAAAGTTGATGGTTTCGGGAAGCTTGCGCCCGGTGAAAAAGAGAAACTCCGAGAGTTGTACATCGCTGGCCGGATGGAGCATACGGATGGTGTTTGGCGTGATCTTGGGGGTGGGGATGCGCCCACTGCCGCCGGGGTTGTGCTTCGTCCGGAGCCCTTGAAGCCGGAAGTACTCACTCTGGTACACCCAGAACGCCTTATCGGTGGTCGGGTCAACGCCGAGCTTCACATTGCAGAAACGCCACGGGCCGTTCTTGTAGCAGTAAGATACGTAAGGCAACGCCTCCTTGACCGCCAGCTTGAGCGGCTGCGGTACCACATCTATAAGCAGCTTCCTCAACCACACAGGCTTGAGTGCAAACAACTTTTCTAGCTGCTTGATGCACGCATAGAGCTTTTTGTCGGCATACTCCTGCAGAAGATCGCTTTCCCGCAACCACTGGAGCTTGGCGACAATCTCCGGAAGCGGCGCCATGGGGACCGAGCCCTGGTGATAGTCCACGGTGTTGGTGAACAACTTCTTGGTGTCGGACTTCATCACCACCTTGCGGTCTCCGTTTTCGTCCACCACCGTGATGGTGAACGGACTCGACTGGTACCGATAGTCGAAGGGGAATCTGACGCCGCTGAAGTGCGGTGGCGGAATGAGCTGGTGGTCTTTGTTGGCGAAAAATGCGCCGGCTTCAAGCTCGTTTTTGGCCGGCTCTAGCTCCTTTTCAAAGTATTCCCGGATCTTCTCGAACCGGTGGCCTTCAAGGATCCCCGATCGGAATCTCTGAACCGTGGCGTTGTTTTTCGTCGACATCTGGAAATCCGCCATGGCCCTGAAACTGTAGTTCTTGTTGACAATGGCCATGGGCTCAATGGTGGCGTCGTCTGCATTTGTGTCGCTGTCGCTCTCATCGCCGTCCGTATCGGCAGAAACGCCACTTTTCGTTGTGTGCCTGTGTCTGGCCTCCTCGCCCTCCTGTGCGTATTGCCGCTGCAAAAGCTCACGTATGGTGTATTTGCCTGGAAATTTGTGATAGTCCGGGGGCAAGTACCTCTTTGGGATTCGAACCCTGACTATGATTTTCTCACGCCGGTTGACCAGCGCCTGGACGGGATGGTGAAAGGGGTCGTTTCGGAGCCGGAGCTCAAGGTTCCGCTCGTCCACGGAATGACTAGACGGCTGGATGGGCAGCTGGCGGTACTGGGAGTTGACAGCCATGCGAATTTTGTCTGAGCCGCCCAACATGGCGATGGCACGGGAGGGGTTTTTGACCACAAGCGGCACCTCCACTGCTGCCACGTGCGGAAGGTCTAGCGAGTGTTTCTCGGCGTAGTTTTCCATGAGATGTTAATGGTGCAGGGGTATTGAGGGAGTGTTGATGGAATGTTGATGAGTGTTGATGGAGTGTTGATGGAGTGTTGAGGCGCGCCTCATGCGCGTGCGCAAAAAAATATCCTTAGACTGCCTTCAGCCAGATTCGAACTGACGATCTCCTCATTACTAGTGAGGTGCCTTACCAACTTGGCCATAAAGGCGGGAAAATGTCCTTGGATTGCCTTCAGCCAGATTCGAACTGACGATCTCCTCATTACTAGTGAGGTGCCTTACCAACTTGGCCATAAAGGCTTTTATGAACTCCGGAGAAGTATGGATCAATGGCCCATCAGTTTTTTCTTTGAGGCACTATCGTCCAACCCTGAATCACATCTGATCCTTCTTTGCAAAGACCCGACTGCGTGTTTGGCCGTGTTTTCCAGTCAAGGGCGCAACTTTGGCTCATCTCTTCCACAACTCTCGCTGCATTGTATGCGTCCTTGTTTGAACCTGCCTTCTTTTCTGTCCACCCCAAATATAGACGCATGAACTCAAGTCTTTGCAAATGGATCGCTCACAGTGTCTGAAGAAAAGGGCGCAGATGCCCCATTATATATTCGCATGGCTGCCAAAGATGAAACACCCCTTGCAGCCACCACAAAAGGACCTTGCATAATTGCGAATATATAAGCACAACGCCTCCGCCCCTTATGTCGCCCCATGCACTGCTGAAAACTAAGACCTTATTTAATGGGCGGCCTTTAAATCATATTCTCTTGGAGATTCATATTAGTTTGGGGTAGGTCAGTCAACGTTTTTCTTGACACTCGCAACTGTTTGACATTTTAAGACTAAGGAAGTATAAAGGTACCTCTTTAAAATTCATTTTTGCAGCAAGCTTCTCACAACCTACAGCAATTGCTAAAAGTGAGCTTACTCTACTACGCCACCAAGTTTTGTTACAATTCATGGGGTATTGTTTCCCTTGATAGGCATTCTACTCCAAACGGAGGGGAGTACTGCATACGCCACTACTTGGCCAGTCCGCCTTTTCGGTTCAAATTGGCGACAGACAACCAGGCTGAAACCCCGGCGCCAGAGGCTACCGGTCAAACACCCGAATATCTGTCTATAATGAGGCGCATGGGTTTGTCTACGGTGTGCTATATTCAACTGCAGGTGAGAGGATTTCCGGGCACCCGTGCGCCCACAGCAGCCGGGCCGAGCCTGTTCCCCAGGCTTGCCTGCAGACGGACTCGGCAGGGTCGGAAGTGTATGCCCATTGGCGGACACTGATTGGCGCGCGGCGATGGTTCACGCACGACCATGGTCAACGATTTATAGCACCCCTTTCGCTCCCGCTTTTTCCCCAGTTTTCTACATCCCCGCCAAATATGTTCAAGGTTGCTGCTAGATCCTTTTCCACCTCCCCATCTTCCGCTTACAAGGTCGCCGTTTTGGGTGCCGGCGGAGGAATTGGCCAGCCATTGTCTCTTTTAATGAAGTTGAACCACAAGGTCACTGACTTGGCCTTGTACGACTTGAAGGGTGCCCCAGGTGTTGCTGCCGACGTTTCCCACGTCCCAACCAACTCCACCGTCAAGGGTTACGACCCTGAGGGATTGAAGGATGCCTTGACCGGAGCCGATGTCATTGTCATCCCAGCCGGTGTGCCAAGAAAGCCAGGAATGACTAGAGATGACTTGTTCAACACCAACGCCTCTATCGTCAGAGACTTGGCCAAGGCTGCTGCCGAGCACGCCCCAAACGCCGCTCTTTGTATCATCTCTAACCCAGTGAACTCCACCGTTCCAATTGTCGCCGAGGTGTTCAAGTCCAAGAACGTCTACAACCCAAAGAAGTTGTTTGGTGTTACCACCTTGGACGTCTTGAGAGCCTCTAGATTTGTCTCTGAGGTTGCAGGCACCAACCCCGTGGACGAGCACGTGACCGTCGTTGGTGGTCACTCTGGTATCACCATTGTGCCATTGTTGTCTCAAACCAACCACAAGGGATTGGCCACTGAGACCAGAGACGCTTTGATCCACAGAATTCAATTCGGTGGTGACGAGGTTGTGCAGGCCAAGAACGGTGCTGGTTCCGCCACCTTGTCCATGGCCCAGGCCGGTGCCAGATTCGCCGGTGCCGTGTTGAACGGTTTGGCCGGCGAGAAGGATGTCATTGAGCCATCTTTCGTTGACTCTCCTTTGTTCAAGGACGAGGGTGTTGACTTCTTCTCCTCCAAGGTCACCTTGGGCGCTGAGGGTGTCAAGACCATCCACGCCTTGGGCGAGTTGTCCAGCTACGAGGAGGAATTGGTCGCCAAGGCCAAGGAGACCTTGATCGGCAACATCAAGAAGGGTGTGGACTTTGTCAAGCAAAACCCATAAGTATAGCGAAGATGAATTGTATATAAATGAGTTCTCCACGAGACAGTGTAGGCGCCTGCGCGCACGTGACCTGCGTCATCGTGGTGCACGGATGCAACGCGCTCTGCGACGCGTGCCGCGACTGGTAAACACCGCCACGCACGGACTGCACACAGTGCACAATGGAAGCCTCGTGCGTCATGGTCCAGGGTTGCAAAGTGAAAAAGTCGTGCGGCGCGCATGCTGCATTCGCCGTCTATTTTTAGCACCGTGTATATATACCTCCTGGATTCGGCCGCCGCCCAAACGGGATGCAGCATCCCGGATCACCCCAACTATAGCATGCACCATACGCTGGTTTCCCCGCACAGGAAACCCAGGCTGCTACGGCATTTGGCGGGCGCAAATGTCCACGTGAGACATTGTCGCGGCCCCAGGTTGCAATGCAATGTACTGCACCCTCATCACGCGCAGAAGAAGACATTGATCGGCAGCTGGTCCGCGGTAGCAACGTCACGCAGATCCTCTGCTGTGTGCACATACACACCTCGGACAGAGGGCATTCCAGATAAAGCCCGGGCGGGCGCATTGAGGCGAATGCCCCGGAGTGGCGGATGCAAGCCGTGCATGTGCAGGAGCACAGCGGCGGCCAGAACCGGTCTATCAAAGCCCGGCCCTGGCCTGCACGCAGCACTGCAGTGGTTTGAAGGCCCGGTCCAAGGCCAGTACTGATTGGAACAGATGCGGGCGAATACCGAGGGATGACGACATCGCTTAGGTAGGCGCGGGTGTCAGCGATGCACAGAAGACCGACGAGTTGCAGACTGTCGCCAGGTGGGGGCGCAAAAACCGCGTCATGCGAGTATATGACAATAAGCGGACTGAGGTTGCACTTGGGATATTGCAGTAGTTAAGCAGAGGAGGCCACACAATAGGCGAGGCGTGTGTGCAGGACGCGACATTCCGGCGACATGTGCACCCCGGGTGGCTCAGCAGGCTTTTGGAGCCGATTGACCGTTAGGTCACAGCCAACGACACACGACACACGACACGACACACGACACGACACACGACACCCGACACAGTGCCACGGGGCATCGCCACGATCCCCGACCCCCGACCCCCGACACAGCGCCACGCCAGGCGCCGACATCGGCCGTAGACCGCCCAGCAAAGCTCCGCCACGGGCCCGTGGCCCGACAATGTCGTGCCCTCGGAGCCGGGGCATGTAGGCAAGCGGGTCGACTTCCGAGGGCCCCCCCCCCCGGTGGCCCCCCGGTGGCCCGACATCCGGACGCAGAGGACACGTCGGATCAAGATCTACGCCGCGACATGCGACCCGCGACATGAGTGTCGCTGGGCTCACCAGGCGCCCGCACGCGTAATTTTTTCTTTTTCCTGCCAACTGCCAGCCACGGATATTCTCCTTCCCTCCTCCATCTCCTCCCCTCGGCCCCGTCACCGGCCTTCATCGCCCCCGCAGCATTCTCCCCGTCCTCTTTTACCCCGGGGCTTTTTTTCGGAGCTTCTACGCCACTTCCCGCAAGCAGGCGCCGTTTTTCAGCCGCCAGCACCGCTAAGCCTCCGCAAATCCACACCCTGGCTCCTGCCCCCCCCGCTAGCGCCGGCAATAGCCTTTTCTGCTGCATTCTGAAGCGGTTCCCCAGCAGCACCCTCACTTTTGCGGCGCTCCGAGCATTTCTGGCCGCCCCTCCGTGATGGCGCCATGGAAAACTACCTTATGAGCTCCCCTACACAGCTCTCTCACGTCTTTCTACCCAGTGACAATGGCAAGCCGAACGGGGACGAGCTCTCGTTTGCGTTCCAGAACGCAGGCGCACCCCAGCAGAACGGGTGCCCCGAATCCGGCGAAAGCCCCCAACCGCATACAACGCCAGGCCCGGGATCCGTGCAGGCCGAACACACAAACATGCTTGCAAAGGCGCAGCTCGACGGGCGGCTCAGTCCGTCGGTGTACGAGGATATGGACTTTGCGCTGGACCTCCCGGACTTCTCCTACGACCAGACCATCAGCTTGAACCTCGAGGAGGAAAGACTAGCTCCACATCCCATGATCGGCCGCAGCTCCCACTCCAAGACATTCTCCTTCGACGGCGGAGCGTTGCAGATGCCGTTCACGCTCAACTCGGGCTCCCGGTTCTCCAACTTCCTGCACCTGCGCAACGTCTCCTTGGACGATTCCAACTACTGCCGCTCGGAGATCGCCAGCGGCCACTACGCGGCTGGTTTCTCCGGCGGCCACAGCCACTCGGCGTCATTGGCGTCCAACTTCGCAGACCCGCCCAACGGCATGTTCTCCCACTCCATGTCCAACTCCACGCTTCAGTCCATGGACTCGGTGCCGCAGCTCTCGCTGCTGATGTCCAACAAGTCCCTCCAGGACTCGCCCTACTCCATGGTCAACGTCCACCCCACCAACTCGGCCTCCACCCCCGGAAGAAGGCGCTTGCTGACCTCGCTATCCACCAGCAACCTCTACGCCACGCCGTTGCGTGGCGCCAGCATGCACTCGCCTACCGTCAAGGTCGGCAAGACGCCTTTGAAGTCGCATCACGTGCGCTCCCGCTCCAAGCCCCAGGTTTCCATCGAGGCGGGCTCCCTGCACTTGTTAGCGCTGATTGCCAGCATGAAGAACCTCTCCGTGCCGGCCATGAATCTATCTGCGCCGACCATGAACCTAGCCGGGTCGGCCATGAATCTCTCTGCGCCGAATCTGGCCGTGCAGGCATCCGCCATGAAGTTGCCGCCTGCCCACTACAGTGTTCCGCATTCCGCCCCAGTTAACCACAGTGACATGTCGAATCCCTTTGAGAGCTCCTTCATTTCTCCGAAAGTCGACATCAACTTGAGTGATTTGGACGCTACCCCGCTTGCCACCCCCGCCAAAAGCTTCCTGGGCTCCCACTTGCAGAACTTCTCGCCCATTCCCCATAACCAGTCGTTTGGCGGCTCCCTCAACGAAACTAATCTCCTGCGGCTCTCTCACATGGACCTGCTGCTTTCCCACATGGACCTGCTGCTCTCTCGCATGGACCTGCTGCTCACCCCAATGGACCTGCTCGGACGGATGGACCTGGAAGGAAACGATTACGACAGGACAGAGAGAAAAGAGAGGAAGCCCGTCGACTCCATCAAAATCGAGGACCAGGACGACGACGCTTGCAAGCAGCTAAAAAGAGCAAAGTCCTACGTGGCCCTTCCGGACATGCAGCGGGCCCCCTTGACCCGGGCCACCAGTGTGCGCAGTGTCAAGTCCACGCCCTTCTCGCAGCCGGCGTCCATCGACTTGTTGCTGCCGGGAATCATGGGCCAGGAGCGGCCGGAGTTCAGAACGGCGTTAAAGTCGTATCCTGCATCGATCGACCTTGCGGCTATCACCAAACTGAACTACCAACACAACCAGAGCTATCTGCAGACCCACAGCTATTCGAATTATCTGCCGGAAAGAGAATACGACAGTTATGACTCCAAGGAGCGGCTTCTTCCGCCGATCCCGGCCCCCTCCCGGCCACGCGCCCGCAAGCTGCTGCTATCCAACTCCCAGCCGTACCCGTCGCATCTGCAGATCCAGGAGACCTCCACCACCGAGGAAATCGCCAAGTTCGCCGAGAAAATCATGAACCTGGACCAGAAAAGACCCATCATTGTGCAGGAGGACAGCGACGAAGTGCACGACCCCAAGAAGAAGCACAAGTGCCCATTGTGCCTTGCCCGGTTCCAGCGGCCTGAACACGTTAAGCGACATTTGAAATGCCATTCCTCGGAAAAGCCCTTCCAGTGTGACATGAACGATTGCGGCCGCCGCTTTAATAGAAAGGACAACTTGAAGGCTCATTTGAAGAAGATTCATGGCAAGGTGGTTTAAAGGGCCTGGACAGTTGCCGGTTGGCTTTGGAAATATTTACGTGCAAGAAATACATTTGGCGGTAGCGTAGCACAGTTTGATTAGCCAGTTATCTCTAGTTTATCACCAGTCAAGATTACAGCGAAGGAGCCTCCAAAACTCAGGTGCACTCGCTCATCTTCTAATCAACTCGAATACTTTCTCACCACCGCGTCCACGGCTAAGCAGTATGCCTCGATGTTCGAGTCGTTCAAACCAGCCACATTCACACGGCTGTTGGAGGTGCCGTATACGTGGTGCTCCTCAATCAATTTCTCACACTGCAATGCCGTTAATCCCGAGTACCAGAAGAGGCCGTTCAGCGCAGTCACATGCTCCCAATCGCCCGGAGTCTGCAACTCCTTCAAGCGATGGAGTACCTTTTGTCTGACACCCTTCAACCGCAAAGTCACATCGAGCACGTCCTGGGCCCACAACTTGCGCAAGCCCGGGTCCTGCTGCACAATAGCCGAAACCCGGGCTCCAAAAGCAGGCGCAAAGGAAAACTCCAGCCGAATCAACGCCACCAATTGGGACATAATGGCACCCACAAGCCCAGCGTCCTGCAGGCAAACATGGGTGCATCCTACCCGCTCCGAGTAAAGCCCCATGTTTTTCGAGTAGCTCTGACACACAATGAACTCGAGCTTACGGCGGTACGCCTCTCTAATTGACCACGCGTCGTCATCGACAATTCCACTGGCAAAACCCTGGTACGCAATATCGAAAAGCGGAAAGAGATCCCTTTCTTGGAGGAGCTCGAACACCTGCACCCACTGCTCCTGCGAGAGATCTACTCCAGTAGGATTGTGGCACACCGCTTGCAACACGAAGACAGACTTGGCAGGCGCGCTTCTCAACGCAGCCAAAATCGACTCCATATCAACCCGGTGGTTCTCTGCATCGTAGTAGTTGTACGCGTGGAAAGAACCACCTGCCAGTTCAATCATCCCCTGGTAGTTGACCCATGCAGGCGTGCCCAAGTAGAAGTCCTTGAGCCCCGATTTCACAAGGTACAAGAACGCCAAGTGCAACGCTCCCGAACCCAGGACGGCCTGCACAGAGGCAACATTCCCGGGCTTCTCGCCAAAAATGGTCTGCTGGGCACAGGCCACAAACTCGGGAATCCCCGACATCTGTGTGTAGCAGTGGCCGGGATCATTCTCGGCGAGCTTCTTCTTGGCCTCAGCCACACAGGGGAAAATGTAGTCGGGGTTTCCGTCCTCTGTTTTGTAGACGCCCACGCTGACATCGATTTTGTCCTCGCAGGTGTCGTTTTTGTAAGAGTTCATGAGCCCAATGATTGGGTCAGATGGTACCAATGGAAGCGTGAAAAAAGTCATGGTGCTGAACAATGTCGAGGGACCGCTTGTAAATACTGTGAAAAACGCTCGGCCACGCGGGACAAACGTCAGACACACACCCGTACACCACTTATCAGGCGCGCGTTGCGCGCAAAAGGTCCATACAGGCAGCCACAATGTTATGGATCTCCTCGCCTTGCCCGTTCCTGTATGCTAGCAAGTCCTCCACGTGACCTTTGATGGAAATGGCAATGAACTTGGTATTGTTCGCCACAACATCCGCCTCAGCGGAGTTGTCGGTTTCGTTGAACACGCTGGCCAAAAGCCCCACAAATGCGCCCAAGCGGGCAAGGTAGTCGCCTAAGTCGGCGTCGTATAGCTGGTACACCTCCTCGGCCGTATGTGACTTGATGAAGATCGCCAAGGTTTTGATTTTCAAGAGAACAAGTCCTGCAGAGACAGCGGAGTCCAACTTCAACATTGCCTCCACCAACTCTTTTTTGAAGTCAAACACAAGCGGCGTCTTCTCTCTGCATATAATCTGGAGCACCAAGAGCTCCACATCTGCGGCCTCCTCCACGGGTAGGAGGTACTCGTATGCCTCCGAGTAGGGAAGGAAGTCTAAGCTGGGCAGAGACTGAAATCCAAGGGTGGTCAACTTACGGAGGAACTTGAGGAACACCGTTGCCACGTCCTTGTAGTAGTTGAAGTTGTCGGCAATGACTTTTGTCTGGCGCAGCAAATGGCGGGCATTGTCGGCAGCGAGAATGTCGCGAGCCAAGTCCGTGGACAAGACGTTGTTGAAGAAATGGAATGCCTGGAACTGGATCACGTCCATGAAGTTCATGCGGAGGATCTTGAGAAGTGCGGCGGCCACGGCGCCATGTGCATTGTGCAGGGCCAAGAACCGCTGCTGCAGGTCAGGGCCCGAAATGCAGTTCCCAAGGGATATGGCGCAGGCCGCCACGACGTAGGGATCGGAGGAGGCGGAGATCCGGCCGATGTTGGCGCCGGAGTCGCCCTCGTTATTGTATGCAGGATACGACGTCACGTTGCCACAGGCGGCAAACATGTTGCGCCGGATGTTCAAGAATTGCGGGAGTTGCAGAGAAACGGGGATGCTGAGTAGGTCGAGAAAGCTGCCGAGCGAGAACTCGCTGGAGTCCTCCACGTTCGTGCAATTGTAAAGGATCTCGCTGTAAGCGAGGAGCAAGTCGTTGACGGCTTCTGTATCGCCGGATTCGTCCAAGAACCCGCCTGCAACCCGCCGATATCCCTCCGAAAACTCGCCTGCATCCACTCTCTCCGGCATGAGACGACTCACCTCCTTCACAAACTCCAACGGCCGCTCAAAATCACACTCGTCGAGCGGGCGCCCCTCCGAGTCCCGGACAATTTGGCGGTAGTATTGCATCACCCATTTCTGGCAGCCCTGCTCACACAAGCGCTCCACAAACACTTGCAAATCTGCGCCTTCCACAGACCGAAGGTACTGGTTTATCAAAATCATTAAGAGGGGCAGCTCCTCCACGTCCACCGTCGGCGACAATTGCACCGCACGTGACCAGAAGTCTTTCTGCTGCAACACCTCGTGCCGGTTATCGATATTGTCGGCGACATAGTTGACTAGCACGCGGAGCACCTCGCGGGGATGCCGTGGGTAGGCGGCAAGAACCGCAGGGAGAAGGCGCCTGATGTCGCTGCTGCACCGGGCGTCGGCGTCCCGGAGAGTCGTGCCGAGCCCGTGAAGCGTCTCGCTGTCTTCAAGCGCCCCACGAAACCTCTGGGCGACGGTGGCAAAATCAGCGGAATCCATGGAGGTTCAGGGTGGTTGCGTTTCATGAGCGCGATGGAGGCGCATGTCACGTGCATGTCACGTGCATGCAGCATTGCCCACGAGCCTGTTGTTCTAGCATCTCTTGGTGCATTTCCTTCTGTCCCCTTTGGTATAGCATCTCTTGGTGCGTTTCCTTCTGTCCCTTTTGGTGTAGCATATCTGTTCTGGATCTCTCGGTCTGGCTCTGCCCTCGACTATCCTTGTAAGCGGATCAAAAGCGGGACCAACTCACATCTTTACGGCGGCAGCGCCGCTTAATGTCTATGTTTATTCCTATTACCCACGAGTCCTAGGACTCAAATTGATACCCTCTCGTATTCAATCTCAATCTGCTTCGCTTTTGATATCACAGCATGCCCGTCAAGTCTCTCCAATCTTGAGACCAGAACAGAACATTGTCCACATTAACATTTTGCAGTTCATGCAAATCCGCTTATCATAACACAAAGCTCCGTGTCCTGTCTCGAGCTAGACCTGATTCATTCAGAGAGACCGAGTCGATTTCTCTCATCTTGTACCATCCATCAAAACCATCCAAACAACTCCCCTTTCTCATGACTTTCAGTCTCTAGTTTCTTGCAGCTTCGAAAAGCTTCTCCCCGCTCCGCAAGCCCAATATAAACCGCACATCAATGCACACACTTAGACTGTAAAGCATGGGCAAGAGATTGAGCAAGTCCCGGTCGCTAGGGTCGTTGATCCAGCCTTCAATCATTATGGCGTTATCTTCGTGAAGCGCATAGCTCACCGGCGAATTGTCCAAGATGATCACGTTTTTCAACTCCTCTTCCTTTGTGCAGAACCTAGAGAGGTCCTTAATGTACCCCACGCCCAGACGGAACGTACAGTCACTTCTGTAGTAGCGCTTGGTGAACACGGACTGAGTGCCGTTCTTGTAGTCAATAATGTCGCTTTCCAACCAATCAATGATCGGGTCCGCGTATTCCTTGACGCTGGCGGTGAATATCTGCAACTCAAACCATTTAGCCACCTCCTTCAAAAAAAAGTCACAGAACGGCCGCTTGTACACGTAGTAGAGCGTGGGTATGTTGTTGATTTTCAACTCGATCATGTGGCACGTGTTGCTGGCGCCTAAAGACCGGGGCGCTCCGCGTGACAAGGAGTGGATTAATGTTTCGTCGAGATCCAAAATGAGCGTCTTTTTCCGCCGTTTTCGGTCAGGATTCCTGGAGAGGGGGAAGAGCCTTGGCGGAGGCGGCAAAATGTATTTGTACGCCGTGGGGGTTTTGATGTGATTGGCTAAAATCTTCTCCTTTTTGAGCAAAGCAGCCTTTTCATCGGTCGCCAGGGTCTCCGCCAAGGTAGTTTGACCTACTTCCAAGTTTGGGTATTCGGACCCGAAGATGTAGGTGAATGGGAAAGTCACCAAGAGCCAGATCAAGAGCACAGGATGGACGCAGACTGCATACAACACGCTCTTGATGGACTTGCCAAGCACTCGGAGCAACGTTCGGCGCTGCCCTGCACTCTTCGGGGCACCCCCAATTTCTGGACCTTTCTCAATTCCTAGAGATGCATGGGTTTTTTCTTGTTCGGAGGTTTCAAAACTCCTGTCCTTTTCTAGGCTTTCACCTTCCTTTTCTAGGCTTTCACCTTCCTTTTCTAGACTTTCACCTCCCCTTTCTAGACTTTCACCTCCCCTTTCTAGACCTTCACCTCCCCTTTCTAGACCTTCACCTCCCCTTTCTAGACCTTCACCTCCCCTTTCTAGACTTTCACCTCCCTTTTCCAGGCCATTTTCCTGCACCGCTCCCACATTGTCGATGTCTACCTCGTCGCTTTCGTATATGATCGTGGACTCAAACGTGTTCACTAATTTCTTCAAGGAATTCATTGCATCTCAAGCCGCTATTCGAAAGGAGAGCCAATTGACCTGATTGATGGATTTGCCTCGATTCGTGCCAAAGATGAACCGAGGATGTGCTGTGATGACTGATGCTCGCGGGTGGGAAAGCTCACAAGAGAGTTCGGGTTGATGCTTGCGAGGGAATTTTCGGGAAAACGATCGATGTAGCTGTTTTTGATGGGCCCGAATCGGATGCCGGCTTGGCTTTTTTGCGGTTTGTAGAGTGGTTCTCCTAGCGGAATGTTGCTGTTTCGTTTATGGAGTCGCACGCGCCTGCACACAGGCGGTTCCCCAACTTTAGGGTGACCGTTGGGTGCGAAGAGTCGCAAAGCCAGGCCGAAAATGTCCCAAAAAGAGGCGGGCCAAAAGTCGCAGAACCACCAAAGCAGTAAGCGCATGTCGCCCGAATGCTCTGACCGGATATTGAGTTCCGGCGCCGGCCCCGCAAAAGCCCTTGGCCCCCGGATGCGACATTCGCCCTCGGTCAGCAGTTTACACCAGATGACCGGTTGGATTTCGAGACCCTTGCACATTCCCTTAGAACCCAAAAGCATCCATGTCTGAGTCTTCTCGGTCACTCTCTTGCTCTTCGTAATTCATAAGCGTGCTGTTGATGAACTTCTGGAAAATTGACGCTATCGACGAGCGGTCGAACTCGGTATTCTGAAGGGCCTTGAGCCTCATCAAGTCGTCCTCGGTGGTATGGAGCTGAGGAGGCCCGTCCCTTTCTGCAGGACTCTCTGTGTGATCGTCCATCAAGAAGTTGGAGCTCAAGTTCGTCTTGATTAGCCGCATCGACGTGATATGCGCATCATTGTCATCCTGGTCCAAATCCGCCTCGTCGTCCGATTCCTCCGGCTTGCTCAATTTCAACTGGTTCGTGTTGTAGCTCTGGCAGTACTTGCACTTGAGCCCCATCACGTGATATGCACAGTTGGACTTCCCCTTACAGTCGTTGCAGCTGATGATGCACCGCCACTTGTCGTAGGGCGGAGGCAACGGCAGCTGGCGGATCTCCTGGTCCAAGATTCGAAACTGCGTTTCCGTGTTCACCACGGTCTTCTTGCATATAGGGCACTTGTAGGAGTGTTTCGTCATCTCGTCGTAGCACTGCTGGTGGATCGAGTGGCCGCACTTCATGAACACAACCTTGCTGACGCTGGTGAAGAGGTACTCGTTGCATATCGGGCAGTCGCAGTGGGTCGTGTTGGTGACACACTTGTGGCGGTGCTTCAAGTCAATGGATAGGCAGATATTGCACGTGTCACAATGGAAGTAGTCTTTGGAAAGCCCGAGGCCAAGTCTGCAGATGCCACACTTGTCGCAATGGTAAATGTCCTTCAGTCCGTCGTTGTCGTAGAGCACACACTTGAGACAAAAGTAGTTGGCGAGCTCCTCCTCGCAGTTGACACAGTAGTTTGTTTCCGGCGCCTGCGGCGTGCCACAGTGCATGCACAAGATGTGCTTCACGTCCCTCCGCGTGAGCTTGTGGTCGGCCACGTCTGCATCGTGGCAGAACCGACACACGTACCACTTCAAGCACGTGGGGCATTCGAGCTTGCAGTTTCGCTGGTAGTGCAGGCACCCCAACACGCCCTTGCTCTGGTTGTAGAAGGACGGCACCGTGTCTGTTTCGGACAACACCACCTCGTCCACGGACGCCTCGGAAGATATGGACGTTGTATCGGCATTCGGAGCCTGCGTGTCGCCGTCATGCGCCACCGGGCCCTGCGTCCCCTCCAGCGGCCGCATCTTCTCGCCCAGTGCGCCCTTCTCGCCCAGTGCGCCCTTCTCTTGGACGTAGTTCAAGTAGTTGCCCATCATCAACTTGGTCACCAACTTGTTCTTCAGGTGCTGGCTGAGCTCCAACTTCTGGATGTTCTGGATCCTGCGCCTTAACAAGTCCTGCTTGAAGAAGTCGTCCATCAGATCCAACTGCGTCAACGCCCTGGTCTCCTCCGCGGTGAGCTCCGCCACCTCCCAATCCGTGGTGTTGTTTCCGGAATCGTACACCAAATCGCCCAAGCTGCTCGTCTTCCGCCCCCGCTTTTTACCTCGCCGCACGCCTTCACCACCACCGGGCAACTCATCTTCTGGAACCACAAGGTCGTTGACGAACGGCTGCTCCCGATTGACCACCCGGAGAACTCCAACAGGCTCGGTGTCTTGGTCACGGGCTGCGGCTCTTGCGCCGGTCTCCTCGTCTTCCTCCTCGTCTTCCACCGGAAGCGTGATTGCCTCATGCACCACATCCGTGAGCGTTTGTAGCCGATCGAGCGCCGCTTGGAACGACAGCCCGTTCTTGAGGTCCGCCAAAAACGTGTTCATTTGGATCCGCGTGGCCACCGTGGTTTTGATGCTGTTGATGGCCTTCCGGTGCTCGGAGGCGCCGCCCGATCCGCCACCCAAGCCGCCGCCCGAGCCGCCGCCCTCCGCCGCTTCGTCCGTTTCCGAGTACCGGGATAATTGCTTGATGTACTGCGAAATGTACTTGGGCACATCGGGCAAATCGGGCAAATTCAGGAGGTTGACGTTGGGAAAATTGGGGAGGTTGCTCGACATGCTGGACAACTGCGATTGGAGATTCGGGGCAAACGGCGGGAGGCTCGGGAGCCCGCCGAGATTGCTGGTGAAGTTGCGGAGCAGGGGGAAGTTTTCGCCCTTTAGGTAGTTGGAGATTTTCGGGAGGTTGAGGCGGCCGATTTGGTCGAGATCCTCGGTCAACGAGTCGACGTCGCTGGAGCCGCTGGAGCCGGCTTCGTCCGACCCGGATTTGGAGCTTGTATCTTGCGTGTGTGCGTTGTTGTCGGTGACTTTTAGCATGGGTTGGGGGGTGACCCGGTCGTTTGCAGTTGAGCCCGGGGCCACGTGATGCTCGGTCACGTGGCATCACGTGACCAGGGTGAGGATGCAGGAACGTCTTATGTGGAGCCAGGGGATCGTGTGGGCGGTTGCGCTGCAGGGCGAGGCGTTGGGAGATAGAGCGGGTACAAAAGAAAAAGAGGGTTTCACCAGAATGGTTATGGTGCGTGCGGAGCCGGAAAAAATAATGACACCCACGAGGTTCGAACTCGTGCCTCCGAAGAGACCAGGAATGTATGGTAAGGTAACCTTACCCTGGCGCCTTAGACCACTCGGCCAGAGTGCCTTATTGAGATTTTACTTAGAGATAGGTTTAGTTAACAACAGATTTAAGAGGAAAAATAAAGGAGAAGTTGCGCCGGAAAGGCGTTTTCGCACACGCCCTGGGCTCCTTCCACTGGCTTTCTGAGTTTCACATACCGGAACTCAAGGGAATATACACACACAACACACGTGATCAGCACCTACGCTAACATCGCGCCACGCCATTTACTCGTTCCACCGTTTTTGTTGAGTACTACCAATGCAAGCACGTTAACGCCATGAGGGTGCATTTGATTGGTCACTAACAAGAAGAGCCTGGCATGTTATAAAGATATGCTAACAAACCTTGGATAAGGTACGTGGATTGGAAAATGACTGCTCCTACCGTCGAACTATGCCTTCTTGTTCTATTGCAGGGTTAAAGGAGCGGATTCAGTCATTGCAGGTTTAAAGCAGCAGATTTCGGTCATTGCGGGTTTAAAGGAGCGGATTTCGGTCATTATAGCCTTAAAACAGCAGATTTCGGTCATTATAGCCTTAAAACAGCAGATTTCAGTCATTATAGCCTTAAAGCAGCAGATTTCAGTCATTATAGCTTTGAAGCAGCGGACTTCAGTCATTATAGCTTTAAAGCAGCAGATTCCAGTCATATTGCAGCCTTAAAGCAGCAGATTTCAGTCATTATAGGCTTAAAGCAGCAGATTTAGTGCCTTATTGCAGCTTTAAAGCAGCAGATTTCAGTCATATTGCAGCCTTAAAGCAGCAGATTCCACTCATTATTGCAGACTCAAAGCTGCAGATTCCACTCATTATTGCAGATTCAAAGCTGCAATTTTCACTCATTATTGCAGCTTTAAAGCAGCAGGTCACTCATTATTGCAGCCTCAAAGCATCAATTCGCGCCACAATCGCAGCCCCTGAGCCCAACATCTCAGGGGCAAAACTTCGCGTGCCACGTCTGACTGTCCCGCTGAGTCACTTGTTTCAAACCGGCGCTTCTGGGATTGCCCCTGCTCCATTCCCCGAATTGTACCGACAAGGTTCCGCCCTAGGCGAGTACAAAATCGGTAAGCTCTGCAATGGGCAAGCTTTGCCTATCGGAGGCTTAAACAGGTAAACGCCGGTGGCGCCCTGAAGATGCCACGTTTTGCCAGAGCTGCGAAAAGGGGTTCTTAGCACCCAGGATGCTCCACGTGACACTGATGCTCCACGTGATACTGATGCTCCACGTGACACTGATGCTCTACGTGATACTGATGCGACGGTGCGTCTGGTTCACGTGACACTGATGCGGGTGCGTCTGGTTCACGTGATGATACATCTACTCTTCCCTACCTCATGACAGAACAGACGCCGCCGCCGCCGAAAAAAGAGGCCATCGACAAGTGCGTCGAGTACGTGCTAAAGAATGGGCCCTCCTTTGCCGAAAAACTCCTAGCGTCCAAGGAGAAAGCTCAGTTTTCCTTCATCGCCCCAGACGGCGAGTTCCACCACTACTACACCCAGCAACTTCAAAAATGCAAGGCCGAAAAGGAAAATGCCGACTCGGTGACCCAAGAGCAAGCCCCCCAACCCGATCCTGCACCACTAGTGTTTCTCACTGACTTGCCTCCCATCTCCACGCAGGATTTGCAAATCATAAAAGCTGCAGCGCTATACACGGCGTGTAATTCGGAACAGCATCTTCGCAAGTTCCGGGAGCAGTGCCGGAAACTGGGTAACCGAAAGCAGTATGCATTTCTCGATGAAAACCATTCCTTACATGGCCTTCTCCGCTCCTACATTGATCAATACCGGCTTTTGGCGGCCAAGGCCCGCGGAGGTGCCGTCGACGCCATCGACGGGTGTTTTCACAACCAAAAGGAATTGTTTCGCAACGCCTACCGGCGGGCAGCATACCAAAAGAGGAACAAGGTCAATCAGAGGCTTCGCCAAGAGGATGAGCATAGGAGGCAGTACTTGTACGCGTCTATTGATTGGCAGGATTTTCAATTGGTGGAGCGAGTTCTCTTTGATTCCATTGACGAGGTTTCGGAGTTGGCCAAGCCACTCCTGCGGAGTGCCGTTGCGTCTCGGCTGTTAGAGTCGAAGAATCGTTTCTACGAGACTGTGAGTGAAGAGAAGGAGACAGAGAAGGAGACAGAGAAGGAGACAGAGAAGGAGACAGAGAAGGAGACAGAGAAGGAGACAGAGAAGGAGACAGAGAAGGAGACAGAGAAGGAGACAGAGAAGGAGACAGAGAAGGAGACAGAGAAGGAGACAGAGAAGGAGACAGAGAAGGAGACAGAGAAGGAGACAGAGAAGGAGACAGAGAAGGAGACAGAGAAGGAGACAGAGAAGGAGACAGAGAAGGAGACAGAGAAGGAGACAGAGAAGGAGACAGAGAAGGAGACAGAGAAGGAGACAGAGAAGGAGACAGAGAAGGAGACAGAGAAGGAGACAGAGAAGGAGACAGAGAAGGAGACAGAGAAGGAGACAGAGAAGGAGACAGAGAAGGAGACAGAGAAGGAGACAGAGAAGGAGACAGAGAAGGAGACAGAGAAGGAGACAGAGAAGGAGACAGAGAAGGAGACAGAGAAGGAGACAGAGAAGGAGACAGAGAAGGAGACAGAGAAGGAGACAGAGAAGAAGACAGAGAAGGAGGGAACGGAGAAAGCAAGAGACACATTCGTCAAAGGTATGAAAATCAAGGCTGCAGGGGAAAGCAGACTCAAACGAAAAAGCAAGGAGGCCTCGGAGAATTTCATCACATGCCCCCTCACGGGCCAGGCGGTTCCAGAGGACCAGTTCGATGCCCATCTCAAGGTGTTGCTACGCGATCCAAAGTACAAGGAAGAACAGGAGAACTACATGAAAAAGAATTTCCGGTACGAGTCGAACCTTACTTCGGACCAAGTGTTCGAGAACATAAAGCAGTTGGTGCACCGGCAGACCGAGGAGCGGCCAGCGAAGCGGCACAAGTAGTGATAGGAAAGCAGTATATGAAACAGGCTTTGGCGCAGGAGACTAATGTAGTGTCGAACAACGGTATATTTATTTACCAATTAGGAGTTATGGGGATGCTAATTAAGCCTTCAAGGAAGAAGCTCTTCTCTTCTTGACTTCAGCTTTCTCAGCCTTACGCTCGTGCAAGCGTTGAGCCAACAATTGAGCGTACTCAGCAGCAGCGTCTCTTTGCTGCTTGGCGTTGTTGATCTTCTTGGCCTTCAAAGCTCTCTTTCTTTGCAAGGTTTGAGGAGTAACCAATCTCTGGATCTTTGGAGCCTTGGAGTAGGTCTTGCCGTTCTTCTCAACGGTGGTTCTGACAACGTAGTCTCTAACGTCGTCCTCCTTGGTCAAACCGAAGAACTTTCTGATGTGGTTGGCTCTCTTAGGACCCAATCTCTTTGGAGTGGTCACGTCAGTCAAACCCTCGATCTCAGCGTCTCCTTGCTTGACAACAGCCAAAGCAATAACAGACATGTCCTGGTTGACGATACATCCTCTGACGGACTTTCTCTTTCTCTCACCAGCTCTTCTTGGTCTGTAACAGGTCAGGCCCTTGGACAACAACAATCTCACTCTGGTAGGGTGCAAGACACCTTGCTTCATTGGAAAACCTTGCTTGTCGTTACCACCGGTGATCTTGAAGATGTAGCCTTTGAACTCATCTCCAACGGAGTCTCCCTCGACCTCTTGGCCCATACGCTTGTCGTAGAAGGCACGCAACTTGTGGTCGTCTTCAATCTCAATGCACTTTTGAGTACCGTTGGCTGGGTAAGAAATGTTTAACTTCATGTTGAATTGGTTGGCCTAATTGGAGTAAGAAGAAAAATTTTCAGGCGCTTCCTTGCGAGTGTGCATTTTTTTCTCGCGCAGTCTGTGGCCGCCACGGTAGCTGGATCATGCAGGCGCGGTGCACGGGCGTGCGTGCTTTTCCTTTGAAATCCTCGCACGTGAGTTAGGGCCTGAGCCCTGCGCGCCTTGTCGAGCTCAATATGCATATAATCTTGCGGCACCACCCAAGTAGTATGCCGGCACCACTGCAATATGTCGAATCATCGACAATGGCCGATCCCATCAAACTGCCTTGCGCCGAGGAAGGTGCGTTGAAAGTGATCAGCCACAAAATGCACATCGCCTGAATGTGATTTGCTTAATTATTCATCGGATGTGCATAATTTTTCTTTGTCCCATTGTTCTGAGTACCTCTCGTAAATCATTGTTATTTGTAATGGACGGTCTGGAATGTTTGCTCATTCAGGCTTGGGCATCTGACTCTCCACAATCAGAGACAGCTGCGTATGCACCGCTTGCGGTCGTTGACTGGCGGTCAGATGCGAGTTTCTCGTTGCATTAGCAAACACACTTGTCATCGGCATCGGCGTTTGTCCACTGGCACTGGGTATCATATTGACAAAGTAGTGAGACATGTTCGACGAGCCGTACGGAGTCATTCCCGTGGGCCATTCCTGTGATGCATATAAATTCGAAGGTGACGGGAAGATGTCGTTCATGTAACGCGAAGGAAGGCCCGACACTGGAGTCTGATCGCCGTTAAGTTGAAACGGTGGCTTAAGCTTCGGCGCTGTACCCTCCATACCATTCACTTCCGTAGAATTCTGATGCATTACGGCGGCAGCTGCGGCGGCAGCAGCAGCGTCGTGAACCGCATTTGATTGGGCCTGGTTTTGTCCAGCTTGATTTTGCACTTGTCCAACTTGTCCGTTTTGCGCCGTTTGTCCGGTTGCTTGGGACATGTACTGCTGATTGAACACCTGATTGAACACTGGCGTGGGGAGAATCGATGGATGGTACTGTCCTGAAGGGGAGGGCTGTGGGAGCGGCGGGAAAAACTGCATCCCCGAGTTCATTGGGAGCTGTGGCATTGTGCCAGACGAGGGACTCAGCGTCTGCAGCTTACTGATGGGAAACGGTAGCTGATGCATCTGCTTGCGGCTTTCTGGGCTCTTGAACTTCCCGAAAGCGTACCGGGCGGTGTTGAGTGCTGGCGCATGTGTAGTCTGTCCCTCCACGAGCTTCAGATCTTTCTTCAGCTCTGAACTCTCGACTGGAGTGATCGTGCCGGATTCTGAAGCTTGTCCCTTAGTATCAGAAGGGATCTGCACTCTTAAAACGGGCCTGTGCAGCGGCCCGTCGGCTTCTTTGAGGGGATTCTGGGTACTTTGTCGTGCCGCCAACTGCCCAAACCGCGAGCTCACTGCAGGCTGCTTCGAGTACATCAATGGCGCTGGCGAAGCCTTACGCTTCCGCTTGGGCTCGGGCGTGTCCGAATCGTACTCCGAGTCAGCATTCCCGTCCTCGAGCTTGATATCCTGCATGGCATCTTCGTCCATCACTGAATATTGCCGAGATTGCAAGCGGTCTTTCTTCTTGTAGCGCCCAAAGTTTTCTGGCAGCTTCAGCTCGTGGGGATCCTGCAGCAGATAGAAATCTATGAGCTCTTTTGTATCGACAGACGAAAATTCATATACTTTGTTGTTGTTGCCGACGATGATCACTGCAAGGTCGACTTTGCAGAGGACAGATAATTCATAAGCCTTTTTGAAGAGCCCGGCTTTTCTCTTGACAAAAGTCACGGTCCGGTTGCGATCGTCGCCCAAAGGCTGAATTTCGATTTTTCTTCTTCCCATTTGGACGGTGGTCAAGTGTTCAGCGCTCTCGTGTGTCGATGGGTATGGAAATGTTCGCTCTTTTCAGATATGAGGCTCGTTCCGACTTTGTTTTCAGCTAGTACTAGTGGCTCTTCAGTGGGTTTCTCAAAATCGGTTCGTGAACTCAACCCGTGGACGATTTGCTTTCTGTCGGAGATGTAGATCAAGGTGTATGGATGGGAAGGGAAAGTGGGTCGCGATTCAAGTGAGCTGGTGTCCTGATGTTCGCAATTTTCAGTATATGCTGTATCAATGGAGTCGGAGTGCTAGACGTGGAGAGGCTTAGTACGCGGTGATGTATAACAAACAAGAGGGTAAAAATAGATATGCGCATCGATGCTAAGCGGCGCACTGTGTGCAGGACGCACTGTGCGTAGGGGCTCGCAAAATGGCAGCCGTTTCCCCGTTCCTTGTTGCCACCATGTACCACTGCCACATGGTTTGAGCTGGAATTCACAGCCACTGGGAGAGATGAAACATACCACAAACCACCCTGAAACACAGCACAAATTATTCTGCAGCATGGCTGAAACAGCCCTGAAACATTCGCCATGCCGGCGTTTTTTGAGAGCTCGGCTACCCCATGGCCCGGCCCCTTTGGCGAAGAGCGAAATAGTTTTTCTTCATAATGCAGAATGTTTTGACGGAGAAAAAAGAGAGGGCGCCAGCGGTCAGCGGAACCAGGGGTTGAACGCGGGGCACGGATGTGAACACACCCGTGCACCATGTACTGCACCCGTGCACCACGCACCACACCCGTGCACCTAATGGGGCCTCTGGCACCAGACCCGCGGGCGGCCAACGGCGCGGAGACGTGGCAGTGTGCGGTGCGGGATCACCGAGGCGTATGCCGCGCCCCTATTCTGCCACGTGCAAAACATCCCGGGCGCGGACATGTTAGGCCCGGACCCCGGATGCACCGTTGGCTTTTCAGGCAGACGTGTTGATCCTGCACATAGGGCGCGCCCGCGCTTCCGCCGGGCGAAAACCGAAACTGCCAACATTTCCTACAAACACACTACCGCTTCACCCAATCCGGCACAGCATGAGTTCAAGAGCAAAGCCCATTCGAAGGAAGCGTGTGGATCAGTTCCAGCAGTATGCAAGCATTGCAGACCTGCAGCCGGAGCAATCTGCAAACTCTCACATGCCTATCCCTCAGGCGCCGCCCCAGATTCAGGCGATCCCCCAAAACCAGCATCAAGGTCAGCAAAACCACTACGGTCTCCAAAACCAGCATCAAGGTCCCGAAATTCCTAGCCCCGCTCCCCCTAACCGACTCCAAAATGTACCGGATGAGCCCCACGAGCCCGCGGCGGTGCCCCCCATACGTAGCGGTGGTGCAGTCTTAAACCCTGTTTGGGCTCAAGCAGACGCTCAAATAGACGATCAAACCTCACGGGATCCATGGGACGAAGAAATTGGTGATATATCGTGGGACGAGGGAACCCCAGGCAACGGTGACGTGCCATGGGAGTCGGAATCAGCCAAGGATGCTTTGGCCTGGGAGAGCGCTGCCAATGCACATGTACATACAGCGCAGTTTGAAACTCTGCCGAAACAGGATCCTGCAGAGCTTGGTTCTGTGGACCAGCAAGACGCTACAGGCGAGTGGCCAGGTAACTCCAATTCGTGGGAGGAAGAGATCCAGGCGGATCCATGGGGCGGCGAATCGCTGAATATGCCATGGGAGCAGAAACAAAATCCAGAAGACTCATATTCTGGGCATCAGCGTGCATATGAATATGTACAGCAACAGCAAGCGCAGGATATGGAACATCCGTTCAACCGTGGCCAGGATGTCCAACCTCACACAACCGAAGATGGTCAGAAACACGATCATGAAAACGAGGCCTATGGTCAGGAACATGGTGCCTTTGATGAGGAACATGGAGCGTATGATGAGGAACATGGAGCGTATGATCAGGAACACGCGGCGTATGATCAGGAACACGGGGTCTATGATCAGGAAAACGGGGCCTATGATCAGGAAAACGGGGCCTATGATCAGGAAAACGCGGCCTATGATCAGGAACATGGAGATGACGGTCAGGTGCCTGAAACCTGTGGGCAAGAACGTGAATTCCACGAACAAGAAAATGAAATTCATGATAATGATCATCAAGCATACGAGCAGGAGCACGAATCCTATGGTCAAGAAGAGTACGAGGGACATCAGCCCGCTCTCAATTATCAAGGAGGTCTACAAGGTGAAGCTCAAGCAGAAAAAGAACTTCATGACCCAGAAGCACAGTCTCTTGAAAATGGTAATAACGACCAAAAAGATTACGATCATGAGGCCGATTACCAGGCTTCTAGTCACGAAGTATATGCTTCTCACAATCAAGAGCCTTATCAGCAGTTCTACACTCACGAAAATGAGGAATCGCAAGAACACCTGGCTTTTCACAACAATGAGCCTCTCGATCTGAACCAGGATCTGTATTCGAACGATGTCTACAATGCCCCTGATCAAACATCCGGGGACTCGCATAATCTCGATCAGCTCAATGCTGACTCAGTTGCTCATGATAAGGAAGAGTCGCATACACAAGAAGAGCATCATTACTCCATCGAGACAGAAGAGCCAAACGAGTATCGATGGAACGAAAATCTCCAAGCAAATCAGAATGATGACTTCTGGAACCGGGCAGGTCAGCCTCAAGACATCGCAAATGATCAGAACAACACCCAACTTTCAAAGATCTATAACAAGCCGCAAGTGCATCTGGAGCCAGCTATTACGGATAGCGCTCACATTCATGAAACTCTTTTGCACCAATCCAAGAAAGACTCTTCGCAAAGGGAAAAATCTATACTCGAAGCATACCCTGCCTATGAAACTCAAACTCAGGATGTTTCTTCTGCAAAAGAAAAAACTGAATCAGCGCAAGGAACACCGGGTCACTTCCATGATGAGCAAAATGCGTACCAGGGCCACGAAGAAGCAATGCTACCTGCAGAATTTGCTCCTGAACACCAATATGATTTTCTAGAAGCTGACATGTCTCAACAGACTGTGGTGAGAAACGTCGAAGAAAAAGGTAATTCTGAAAGGGCTAAAGCACTCGCACTCTTGGACTTGGACGACGACCTTTTGTTGGACGATGACTTCTTAGACGACGAAGAACCAGTAGAGTTACCATCTCAAACAACGTCTAAGGCTGCAACAAGCATCGCAAACAAATATGCTCGTCAAGAGGCCGTCAGTTCCCCTATGATGCAACCACCAAAAGCCATTACTTCGATTGTTCCACCTCCAGCAAACGCCATTCCACCCTTGAAGCAAAATGATCAAAACCAAGTGAGCGCTCCGAACAAGAAGAAAAATGATGCTTACGACTTTCCTGACGCATTTATTGCACAGCAAGTAAAGCCAGCAAGAAGAGCTCCACTGACACAGTCTAAGTACAATCCTCAGCCTGTTTCTCAGCAGCTAACCCCTGCTCTTCAGCAGCCGAGATCTCTGTCGGGCTCGACAGCACTCGACTCACCCAAAAAAGCTTTTTTCGAAGACTTGCCCATTACTCTACCAAGCAAAGGCTCTAAGCCAAGCCGACCAAAAGCTACCATGTCAAATGTGGCTCCAACACAAGCTCCTGCTGCAGCCCTTGCACCTTCGGCACCTGTTCCAGCAGTGAAGGCTGCACCAAATCCATATGCATCGTTGGCTTCAAAAGTAGCGCTGGCTCTTCCTCAAGGACTGATGCAAAATCCCGGAAACAGATACCAGCCACAGCCTGATATGGGCCCAATACCACCTCAAGGAATGACGCCAAGCGCTGCTCATGGTATTGTGCCTCCTCAAGGCGGAGTGATGCCGAATGCTTCTAATGGTATGGTGCTTCCTCAAAACGTTTTGAAACCCGCAATGCCTCTGGTTCCTCATGTAATGAGTCAGCCACCGCAAATCTCACCATCAAATATGATGTCTCCAATGCAACAAGCGCCTCCAATGCAACAAATGCCTCCAATGCAACAAGCACCTCCAATGCAACAAGCACCTCCAATGCAACAAGCACCTCCAATGCAACAAGCGCCTCTGATTACAAATGCTCAAGTAATGTCTCCCTCAGGACTCCCACAACAAATTGCAGGTGCTCCTCAAAGACGCAATACTGCTCGTCGCCAAGGAAGCGACTATTCCCTACAAGGATCTATTTCTTCCAACAGTTCTCTTCCTAACGGCAACGTTTCCAACGCACCAGCATACAGTTCGCCGCCTGCCAAACCCAGAGCAGATGTGAAACCTCGAGTCAACACAACTGCTGCTAAAAATGCAGAAAAGAGCGGTAACTATAGTCCATATATCCCTGATACTGGTCCTTATGGTCCCTCAGCTCGCGGGCATTCGAGAAGTAATTCGCTTATGGGAGGCAATGCTAAAGAGGGTAATCCATACGCTCCTGTCTCCCAAGGCAGTGGTATACATCCAAGTGGTATTGCGCATGCTCTGGTGATTGGATCGCAAGCCGCAAGAAAACGTGGAAAATCCGGTGGAAGGAGTAATCTTCAAACAATTGCGCAAGCGGTCGCACCTAAAATCGAGAACCCAGAAGCTTTGCTTAAGCGCCAATTTCCTATATTTGGCTGGAATCAATCTGATAGAGTGACCGTGTTGATACCGCAAATCAGCAATGGTTTCGGGCCTCCTTTGAATACCATCAAGGTTTGCAGAGCCACGGAAGTCTTGCCCAACGTGAAGATACATGGTGATTTTCCTGGCCCATTATCCAAGTTGAAGACCAAGAAGAAAGACATTGAGTCTTTTCTTGAGAATAACATCGAGACTTTGCAAAGTGAGCCGAGAAGCCAAGACGAGCTTATTCTTGCAGAGATTTTACTTGTGTTGGTGAAAAATGACAAGGAGACCTTAACTCCAGAGTGCCAAAAGAAAATAGCTTCAGTTCTCACGCCAAATGTGGACTTCTCCTTCACTCACGACGTCAACACAAGTTTCTTGGGGCAAGGCGGTCCTGGCTACTCTGCCAATGCCTTTAAATTGGACAATGCAGGGATCAGTGTGGTTTGGAGTTTAATTCAAGCCGGACACAGAGAAAATGCATTAAGCTTTGCGATATCTAAACAGGATTGGGCATTGGCATTCATTATCGCTCAATCAATTGGCCCTACTTCATTTAGCAAAGTTTGTGCTGACTTCGCCAGAATTTCATTTCCATTCCAAACAAACCCGAACACCAGAGTGCAGCATTTGATGCCCCTTTTGCTCAAAATTTTTGCCGGAAATATCAAAAGCGTTATTGAAGATTTTGAGAATGTTGCCAGCGAAGCTGAATTCGCTAAGACTCATTACAGAGAGATCATCTCGGCGGCCATTGTGAATAATTGCAGCATCGAGTTCTTAGTGGAGTACGGCAATTTCTTGGGCAAGGCAAGCCTTGCGTGTGCTAGTGAGCTCTGTTTCATGATTGCAGGCTTGATAATGTCGCCAAACCCATTGCAAAACGGGGCTGTTTTCCCACTAGTTGGTTCCTTTACCCGCACTTCTGTGTACTCGGAAATTTACGAGTACGTGCTCCTCAACTCGCCAGTCAACGCATCCCTCCCTCCCAATGGCATGGCCCATCTCCTCCCATACAAGATTAAACGTGCGCAACTTTTGGCAGACCTCGGCTTGTTCTCTGCATCGAGGAAGTATTGTGATCATGTGAGCAGTGCACTCAAAGCGCTTGGCAAGTCGCCGTACATTACGCCTTCGGCTACAAACGACTTCCGTCATCTTGTGGAACGTTTGTCGGAATACTCTGCCAACGAGTCCGGTTGGCTCGGCAGCAGATTTAGCAAAGTCAATCTTGATAAGGTGTGGGGTCAACTTGACAAATTTATCGGTGGGGAAGACTCTACGCCTAAAACAAGCGATACAGGGGTTTTCAGCAAATTCAGCCCCTCTATCTCCAGAAACCCATCTGTCTTGGACTTCACAGCCCATCACCGGCACGAGTTAATGGTCCCTGCTCCAGCGGCCAGCGCCCCTCATTCGGAATCCTCCAGCCCCCAGCAAATGCACAATCGCTCTGGATCTCTGAAATACGCGCCTCAGTCTGGGAACAAGTTTCTTTTGGTGACTTCTCCCCAGAGGCTATCCAAGAATCAACAAGACCATTCGTCCACCCCTGTGAGCAAATACTCGCCTCAGAACGGATCGCTGACGAGTTTGAACCAGTACGCGCGGAAGCCAGCGTCCAAGACTGCTGCAACGACTGCTGCAACGCCCAGAAACCAGCTCTACGCCAACAGAAATGCCCAACACTCCAGCCTGTCGATTGCATCGAAAAGCGAAAGTTTTGTGAAAGATCCTGTCAAAGATCTTTCGGTCAAGTCTGAATCGGTGAAAGAAAATCACTCTCGGAAATCATCGTTTCACAGTCACAGCGAAATTTCTCTGATTGAAGACGACCACTTGGAAGTAACTGAAGTGATACCCGAAACCATCGAGGAGTCATCTGAGGTCGAGTCTCGCGAGGAAGAACAAACCTCTTCGCCGGAGGAAAAACCCCCTACCAAAGTGCCGGCTATTTCCGAACCTCACAGAACTGAAAGTGCTCCTGTGCACCGTCCACCGCCTTTCAAGGGTGCCCCCAGAAGAAGCAATCCTTATGCACCTTCCGCTACCAAGAACACTGAAACCTCCGGGAGATCTACAAACAAGTATGGTCCTTCTGGGCAACCCACAAAGTACGAAATGGTAAAGACAGAGGAGAAGACCCCCACCGAGACCCGCCCTGAAATAGAAAACAACGAGGTCGAAGTTGTGCGCAATGATGCGAGTGCCTTCGTTACTGAGAGTAATGCTGCCTTTGCTACTGAGGAGAATGACAACGTTTCCGAGGATGGCAAAACTGAATTGGACAAGCCTGATATCAACGAACTAGCCATGGAAGGATCTGACGCAAAGAATGATTCTGAGAATCAGCCAGGCAGCAAAGAAGCACTCCCAC
Source organism: Metschnikowia drakensbergensis (assembly GCA_002370475.1). Lineage (NCBI taxonomy): Eukaryota > Fungi > Ascomycota > Pichiomycetes > Serinales > Metschnikowiaceae > Metschnikowia > Metschnikowia drakensbergensis. The sequence goes on along the minus strand of NKYX01000002.1, from coordinate 525,661 downwards.
AATTGCCTAAGCCACCTGTTAAGAGAGGCGCGGCTCGCAGGAGCAACCCTTATGCTCCACCAGTTGCAAACATAGACGTGAGTTTTGACAATGCCAACTTCCCCCAAGAGCAAGAACTGCCAGAGCCAAATAAGGCTCCGTTAATGTTCAATGCCGCCTCGTCTCCTCCGACGATCAAAACTGGCTATGGTAATCCCTACCAGGGTCAAAAAAGAGAATCTACTGACTTAAATATCCATAGCAGTTTCGAGGAATACCCCATTCCGGGATCGCCCGAATTGTCCACCAGGGCAAACTCTGTTATTGGCAACCCGGGCTTATACTCCAGCAGGCTATCCCAGTCGCAGCAATCTGCATTGTACCAGCAATATGAGGTCAAAGACGATACTGTGTTAGACTATGTTCCGGTTCCTGAGGAAGAAGATGAGGAGGATGAGGTCAAAGTCAAAAAGCAAATTGAAGTCAAGAAAGATCGGGCAAACGCCAAGCTCACCATACAAGAAGAGCTTAGAAAGAGAGGTGCTGGGCAAAATGCGGAAAATGGCTGGTTCAGAGGTTGGCTTGGTTCCAAGAATGGCGACGATAAGCCCAAACCTATCCGAGCCAAGTTGGGCCAAGCAAACACTTATAAGTACGACGAGAAGCTTCAAAGGTGGATCGACACGAGCCGCCCATTGGATGAACAACTAAAGGAGTCAGCCCCACCACCACCACCAAAAAAGAAAGCCGAGCCCAGGCCAGCAGGAGGTCCTTCGGGGGCATTGGGAGCGCCAAAAACGCCAGCATCAGGGCCCATGGGAGCACACACCCGATCCGGAGTCTCCGACCCCTCCACGCCTAGCAAGAAGGCTCCTTCAAAGACCGCACCTCGGCCTAACTTGGCAAATGCCGGCCTCGATGACCTCTTGTCGATGACTGGTTCAAGTTCCGGGGCAGGAGGACGCAAAGGAAAAAGAAGATACGTCAACGTCATGGAAAAGTAAATACAACTCGAAGCTCAGATAGATTTTCGGTAGAGAATGTAGTAGTCTGGCTTGGTAACCTTGCCGTTGCGCATCACACGATCTGTTGGCGAATCTGGCGCTAGCTCGTACTCGTTTCTGTTATACCACTGAAGAGCCTGCTCATTGTCTGCAAACACAGTTAACGCTGTAGATGAGTTTCTGAAGCTTTGTAGATCAGGCAAGCTGCTGATCAAATTTAGGTGCTGGGAGAAGTCGTGGAAAGACAGCAAGAGGGTTTTCCCAACCGACTGACCCTGCGCATCTGGGAGAACTTGAATTTCATATAAGTAGAGACTCTGGCCGTGAGCCTCCTCGCATAACTTGAACGATAAGAAAGTGATTGGTTTCTTGTCCTTCTCATACCAAATGAAGACCAATCCTGACGTGTTGAACTCCTCCATTTTTTCGGTTTTCCAGTCTTTTCCCTTTTTCTCGACATACAAATCACCCATACACAGGTCGATAATATCGATGAATTGACTCTTGAAGTGAGGCTCTAATCGAGATTCTGCATCATAGTTCAATAGAAGCCGGGAATCGCCCACAGTGATTTCGGCTGGGAATTTATGAGGCACTAGTGTAACCATGGACGCCCCGAGAGCGTCCATGAACTCGTCGTTGCTTTCGTCAAATTCCATCTCCGTGTCGAAGTCTTCACAATTAATTCTCACTTCATGCCACCAGACTGCACATAGCCATGACCTGTAGGGAAGTCATGTGCTAAGCTAGCAGACCTTGACGAAATTGTGACCAGAGATTGTTCTCCTCACTTGACACCTTTGGGGCTCATATCAAGCGACAAGTCTAGAATTGGCTCTGCATTCTAGCCGATTCACGAGTATAATCAGGCCATTTATCGCTGGAACTTTTCGCATAATGTTACGGTGCGTTAACAGGGCAGTAAAACCGTTCAAAGCTAGAATTCTTTTCTTAAACCGGGCTTTTGTAACAGACCTTTCTGGCACTAACATCAACCTTTTATCGCTGTCGCTCTCACCAAGCTACCTTTTCAAAGAGCTCTCACTCCCGCACGCCTCACTTAGGCTTTTTGTAGTTATCAAAGAGTATTGAATGCAAGCATAATTTGATGAAACAATCATGCATAAACGAGGTAAGGCTTGTACTCAAAGCTTCCAGATGTGAAGCTGTATGGTTTGAACCACGAAATATTGCATATCGGCACAACTTGTTGAGCAGGTATTTTTGGATTTGTCCTGACGTCGAGCTCCTGAAATCTGCTGTAATCAAAGACATCTGCTGAGATCGAAAACTTCTGCAGAGACTAACAACTTCTGCTGAGTTGAGAGAGCTGCTAAACTAATATGGATCTGCTGAACTAAGAGAACTCTGCCAAGGTAACTCTGCTGAAAATTCTGTAAGTCCAGGACTTCGTCATGTTCTGCTCTTGACGTCTTCGATGGTGCGCCAGTAATGACCTCAGACAGTGTATAAGACAAGATTGTGTGAACGATTTCCAAGATGTGGGTGCTCATACGGATACTGACCTTAGATGACAGTCTGGTAAACCTGGAGGTCTGTTTTCAATCATTTCAGCTAGTCAGTTAAGACCGATTTGTTGAGAAATTGAGTAAAGAAAAGCGCTTCTTGCGTGGCAAAACACGCTTCTTATATACTCTGGTATCTGCAGCTTCTGGTACAAAAGCGTACAAGTCAGGTGCTTGCAGATGGTTGCAAAAACGGAGCCCCACTGAAATATAAAGGACCCCGCTGCGAGTGCGCCCCGTGTCCAAATACACGCCTCTTCAGAGAACGCATGGTTGGGTCAGCCTTAGAGGTCAGACTACATTATTCTCCTACCGAATGCCCAAAAGAAGAGAGCCAATCGCTGAACAGCCGTTAAATAAAAATGTGTGGTTATGGTTTACCTGGCCCAGTGACATAGTCACGTGATCGACCGTTTCAAATACCCACGCAGATCTGCAGATATCTACCCCAAGTCATGACCGCCAATTGGGAAAGCCTGCCCACTCGGGAGAAATCCAGCCTTAGTGATGTGAAGAACAATCAGAGGATGCGAGCAAACCACATGCTTCGCCCGATGTCGTCGCCTATTCGAAAAGACAACAAGCTAGAAGCTAAAGACCGCATCATGCGAGAGCTTCAGAATATACGGAACAATGTTCGAGAAGCCCGAATAGAGCTCAAGAGAGAGAAGAAATTAAACGAGGAAGAGACAAAGAAGCGAATAGAAGCTATGGAACAACAGGCTGCAGCTTTAGCCATCGACCTCGACCTCTTGATCGAGGAGGAAAATAACATGCTGCCCGAAAAAGATTCAAGTGATGAATATGACGAAGAATTGGAGGATTACCTTGCTCAGGAGGAGCTCGAGCTTGAAGCACAGTTGAAGCTGTTGAGTCTTCTCTGATGATGACGCGGTGCACCCTTCTCCTTAAGGCGTTTTATCACTTTTGATCAGCAGCGCGAAGTCGAAAAAACTCTTCGAGTCTAAAGACATATCGATTTGATCAGGATGAGAAAAGGCCACCAAATCACGTGTTTACCGTACTTCTTGTCAGGGTTCCAGAATTTAAACCCAGTTTGACTAGAACCTTTTGGCCTGACGCCGGTATCCTTAATTACCAGGGCTTTGCGCTCTTAGCCTAGACCTTTCATGGTGAGCCGGACCTATAAAAACACGCAGAAACGCTGAACACATTCGGTACGCAGGAAGACGCAGTGACATGCGGTTCGAATATGAATCCCGAGCGGAGAGACATGCAATTCGTGTTTTCATCGCTTCTCGTCGAGACGTTCGCCATCATGATGCGTAAAGCTTAATTGTTCGGCTTATAAAAGCAGCCATTCGTCATTCCACAATTACATGGCTTGGAAAACTTCCTGCCGTCAGTTCGGAGGAACTACATATTGACGAAATCTGTTACAGTGGCCGTCTCGCGCTCATGCGCTGTCGTATGCACGATGTACGGCGGAGTGCGGCATGAGTTTTCCGGATGAACTTGGAGATGTCAAGGCCATTGTGAGCGTACTTGGGCTCCAGAGTCGGCCAACCGACGCCGCTCACCGCGAAAGCGTTCGAAATACTTCACAGAGTTAACACTCTGTGCTATGGTGGTGGTTGACGATTCGCACGTGCAGTAAGCATTGTACCTCTGATTTAAGAGATTGTGTTAGGCCTGTATGTTGCATGAAGCATGTATTCTTTGTGCAGGCAAAGGAGTGGATGCCATGTTTGAAATACGGCAAATTTAAGGCGAGCTTACGCTAGATGAGACGCCTGCATAATCAGGTTCATCAGAACACCTTCGCTCATTTGTCAACGTTACTGCAATCCTGTGTGCAAAGATGGCTTGCATTATCGAATAGCATCTCGCGGATTCAAAAAACTTTCGTTGGTTCTTACGCTCATGACAGGCGACCTTCTGGAGGGTGAGTTCTACAGCGAGAACTGATTTAGATTCTTTGAGAATCTTGACCGAATCCTCTTAAAGTGCAGAAGCCTGAGTGTATATGCAAATTTCCAGCCCAGCCAATGGTTGGAATGGCAAAGGACGCCTCTCTGACAAATATGCAGGTTGTGCGTATCCCCCCAATGCAGATGGGTGAGATAATTTTGGGTTGCCGTGATAATATTCGTGCCGATTTGAACAGCGTCTCGAAGAAGAAAGAGATATGGCTTGTGAAACCAGGCCAACTACCTAGTTGGAATGGTTGACGCCAGCAATGAACCGCTTTCATTCGATTTCCCTATTCTTTTGGTTTTACGGTGGGTGGGGGTAGATGGAGACGCATACTGGAGCATCTCAGAAGAGACGTACGCGCGCTACGCATATGCATCAGGTTGCAGAACTCATTTCCCGTCTCTACTTAAACTTACATTCCCGGCCTTGATTCTAAATTTTTGCTTTCAAAAGACAATGGTGTCGTTTAAGAAGATATTGGCTCTTACATTTGCAGCCAGCCTTGCCCAGGCTGACAGCGAAGACGGGGTGCAAATTTATCACAAGGATGATCTCGCCATGACAGCGTGCACGAACATCTTGGCAAAGACTGCTACGCTTTTCGGCAAAAAGGATAAGAAAGGTTACTGTAACGTCAAGAACCAGCCTGCCTTAGGATCCATGGCCATCTGTCTCAAACAAATCGGCCACGCCGGCGCTACTACATCCTTTCTTAAGGAGTGCTCCAAATACAACTTGACTCAGCAGGACTTGGATTCTGCACGTGAAAACGCAACACAATATCTTGTCAAGAACGTGACTGCCTACCCAGGCTTTGAAGCTAGTAAGCTTTTCTACTTGCCCGTCCAGGTGCCCCCAAAGAAGTTGGCAGGCTCTTACAGATCTACAGTCGGTCGTTTCTACAACTACAACTACGCCAATTACTACGGCTGGGTGCTTCTTTCGTACTGGTTCTTGCTTGTTTTGTTTAGCGGTGCCATTCGCTTGCTTAAAGCCGTGGCCCCTCGTTTTTGCCAGTCATTCAATGGCAAGGTCAGCAACACCTACAGGAAATACGTTACCTTGCCTGCTCTCTTTGGAACCAAGCGTGTGTCCCACGGACGCTTGTTCAAGATATTCGAGTTCGTGATTCCATCAAGAATTGAGACCGTATTCATTTTCGTGTGGTTCATCTTGGCCTTGGCTTTCAACACCGCAAACTTCCACCACGACCTGCCAAATACAATTTGGAAAGTGGAGTCGGCTGAAATTGGAAGAAAGATCGCTGACAGATCCGGAATCATGGTGTTGTATTTGATTCCCATCTTGTTCTTGTTTGCTGGCCGTAACAACTTCTTGCAGTGGATCTCTGGTTGGACCTACGCTCGCTTCAACGTGATCCACCACTGGATTGCCAGAGTCTCCTTCATCTTGATGCTTTTGCACGCTGTGGGTATGACCTATAACGGAAAGGGTGTTGGAAAGTACGACAGCCGTAACGCCAAGCCCTACGTGCGGTGGGGTTACGTTGCCTTTATTTGCTCCGCTATCATGTGCTTCCACTCCATGTCGTTCATCAGAAAGAACAACTACGAGATGTTTGTCTTGGCTCACAATGTCTTGGGTGCCCTCTTCGTTGCGGGAACCTGGATACACATCTCCGATGCCGTGTTCCAGCAATTCATGTACGCCACTGCTGCCATCTGGGTCTTTGACAAGGTTGTCCGTTTGGCCCGTATGGCGGTATTTGGAATTAGGATCGCCGATGTGCAGTTGATTGGTGGAGAGACTTTGCGTGTACAGGTGCCAAAACCTTCCTACTGGAAAGCACACCCCATGAGCCACTCGTTCATCTACTTCTTCAGAGCCTCGAGTTTCTGGCAGTCCCACCCATTCACCGTGGTAGACTCTGTTGTGCATGAGAACACCATCTCCATGTACATCAAAGTCAAGGGTGGCATGTCTAACAAGTTGTATCAATACTTGTCGACTCAGCCGGAACAGCGTGCCAAGATCAAGTGTTCTGTTGAGGGACCTTACGGTACTTTTGAGAAATTACACCACTTTGACACCGTGGCGTACCTTTCCGGTGGTAATGGTGTGCCTGGCTTGTTCGCAAGTGCGGTGGACCTTGCCAAGACCGCGGAGGCTCGTCAACAAAAGCTCCACTTTTACTGGATCATTCGCCACTGGAAGTCAATTGAGTGGTTCTACGAGGAGTTGCGTCATTTGGAAAACCTCAGCATCCGTCCTATTATCTATGTGACTCAGTTCAATACTCCATTGGACAAGAGCTTCATTGAAGGAAAGATTGAAAAGAAGACGGACTCCGAAGCCTCTTCTTGCGAAGAGAAGGATGAAAAGGACCAGGAGGTGTTATCTTCCGAAAACGTTAAGAACTTGATGGCCAAATTGCCATTCATTGAATTCAGAGAAGGCAGACCGGACCTTGAAGCCATCGTGAAACAAGAGATTGCCGAGTCTGCGGGCTCCACAGCGATTGTTGCCTGTGGTCATGACACATTTGTCGACCACACCAGAAAGATTGTGGCCAACAACTTGCCAGAGGGCAAGCGGGTCGACTTTGTTGATACCATGCAAATCTGGTAAGAAGTCGATACTTACTTAATAGAGCCCTATCAAAGGGCACCAAGACCCATAAATTAATGTTTACCCAACGTCTATAGCCGCGTTCTACAGGCATCTAAATTCCTACCTCAGACCCTGGTGAGTTTGATCAAGTAGGTGAGGAGAATGGAGGAGAAAACTGGAATGGTGAAGTTATCATCCAAACCAGGCAAGTCGACCGCCTCCGAAACGGACGTGACTAGCCCCATGGCAAGCGCAAACGCCTGGAGTCCCATTTTGCTTGATTCCGGAGTCCACATCACATCACCCGGCTCATTCACCGATTCGTAGTTTGGCACAACAAGCCCATAGAAAAGCAAGCAGACCAAGTATCCGGTCACGGCGCTGGCTGCACAGCCCGCCAAAGACTTTCCCTTGGAGACTTGCGGCGTGTACTTCCCGTAGGCCCGTCCCACAGTGGACGCAGCGGTATCAGCCCAGCTCAAGAGTATCGTGCAAACGGTAGCAACATCTTTGGAAGCAAAGGACATGTTCAAAGCCACGCCCGCCAAAAAAAAGACGATTCCATTGCAAGAGTTGTACTCCTCCTTGCGGATGATGTCCTTGACAAATCGATAGGCGACTTTGTTGACGGCAGGGCAGTTGAGCCGGACCACCTCAAACAAAGCGGTGAGAGCAAATACGACCCAGCACACGTGCGCCACATCTGCTTGCTTGAAGCCAGCCACGTACAAGCAGAGCGTTAGGAAGCCCTGCAGCGAGTGGAACACCTTGCGGGGAATCTCATGCTTTACTAGAAACGAGCGGGAAAAGACCCGGGAAAAAAGGGTCTCGTCGGCCAAGTAGAGGTGGCCCGAGTCTGTGATTCTGATCTGGGTGTACTCCTCGGCGGGAGCCACGAAGCTGTGCAGGACGTCGTGTTCGGACGTTGACTCGTCTTCGCTCTCGGTGATCACGTACGTGTGGTCGTAATCTTTGTCGTCGCGCTGCTCCGACATCTCCACTCGCAGGCGTTGTGACATGGTATAGAGGGAGCGAGCCGAGCTGAGGTTCTCATCAGGATAGCTTGGGGAAGACTCGGTCACGTGCCGTCGCAGCGGTGCCATGTGACATGCCCACCGGCCCAGGGATGTAGGTGAGGAGCTGGGGGGTGGGAACGGCAATAAATCGGCGGGAAGTGTGGGTTTACGCCTGTCTCATTGGCCTTCTGCTCCAAGCTGTGGCTGGTTTTGTGCTTGGCTTCGTGGCTGATTTTCTGTGTGGCTTCGTTGCTTATATTCTGCTTGACTGGTAGTGTTATGCGTGTGCAGTACACCTGTCTCCGGTAGTAAAGACGTCAAGTGACGTCACTGGCCAAAAGTGTAAAAAGACCATGTCCCAAAAAAGCATGCAGATCGCCAAGATACACCCACCCGAATCATCTGGATCGGAATGCTCCAAGATATCTCCGGGCAGGTGTTGCCTGCGTCATGTGCAATCCACTCGCGCAGATTTGCACCCATTATTGTGCTCTCCACTGAGTTTCTTATCCAGGTCTCTCAACGGTAAATACAAGACCAGGCCCATCGAAGGCAAACGGCTACTTCCTGAGACCTTCCAAGACGAATTGCACATACCTGCGACCCTTCAAGCGAAGAGTCATGTTTGCGTCGTGGCTTTGGCTAGTGGCAGTTCTGGGTCTAGTGCTAGACCCCAATAAGCTCCTCGAAGCACAGGAGCACATCCGGCTATTTCGGCTGGTTTTGGCCAGGAACGTTCCGGCTGAAAAGTTGGCCCAGCACCTGGACTCCTGGCGCAGAGACCCTGAGGCCTGGCGTGCTCCTCTCAGTGAGCATCTCACAAAGCCTCTGTATACTAACATAGTGGACCAGGCCACGAGGACAAGCGTGCTTATCAATTCTGCAAGCTCTGTCACGCCAGCAGGCTCTTTCACGCCATCACCCGTGCGGAAGCCTTTCAAGTTGAACATAGGTGCTCCCAAGTTTGCCGTCGCCAATGACACGGCAGAGAACACAGACCGAGAAGTTACCGAAGACCACACAGACAATGCCGTTCACAAAATTACCATTGACGCTCCTCTCTTGAAACCACTCACGAACAAAAAATCGGCCGCAGCCGTTGGCGCCCCAGAGCCCCCGCCCGAGAGCGAGGTACCCGTGGAAGAAAAGGTTTCCCACGGGTTGAGCCGTCTATTGCAAAACCAGAGACTCAACCAAAGCGTTTTCGAGCTCGAGCCGCTTTTTCAACAAGAGACCGAAGCTTCAACCATCCAATCGAACAGAACGTCGACGCCCGACGCCACAGAGACCCATCCACCAAGCAGTGGAAGCAAACTGACCGCCACTACAAGTATGCGCCCGGTGAACATGATCCCAGACCTGGAAAGCGCCGTGATAACAAGACACTCGAACCTAAGGTCTGTTTTGGAGTCTGTAGATTTGCCCAAGTCTTTCCAGAAGTCAACAAAGCCCGAGCCCTTGGAGATTTATCCCGAGCCACCGCGAGTTGTGCCCAAAATCACATACAAAGACCTTTTTGAACGGAACCCCAATGCAGAAAGCGCAGTCAAGGAGAGGGAGAAAGACTCACCAAAAGACGACAGCCGCCCAGGGCCCGAAGTCCCCACTTTGGAGTCCGAAGATGTTGATAGACTATTGAAGGTGTTGGTGAAGCAGGAGGACTTCAAGCACATTTTGAACGGTATGGACGACAAAATCAAAGACTACGTCAAATCAATTACACCACAAACAGCACAGGCGGACCCCGGCGAGAAGCCTGCCGAAGGGCCATTACTGGAGCTCATGAAGCAGCACAGGGCTCACGAACAATCTAGGAAGGAACTGCGCAAGAGCCCACCAAAACCATCCGGCGACATCAAAGCGAAAGAGGGAGATCAAGGCACCCGGGAGATGGGCTGGTTCCAGAGGCTCAAGGCAAGCCTCTTTAAGCCACAGCCCCACGAGCAAAGCAAGCATTCTACAACCACCACGCACGCTAGCGTTGGCGCACCGCAGCCAGAAACGTGCCCCTCCATCATAGGCATTGTGATATTCATCATGTATGCAGTCTTCCTTTAGACGTCCATCACATCGTGGCGACACCGGATTGCTATTCCAATTGCTCAAGCAAAGTTACCACTGACAACCAGCTAGTACTAGAAGACTTTAACATTGCGAGACGCAGCGTCTGCAGAAAATGCACTCGCCGATCAGAATACACTCAAACTAAGAACCCTCAAAACGGTGTATTATGCCCTGGGCAATATTCTTGTAGGGCTTCACGATATGCTCAGCGCCAGCCACAAGCACCGGCTTCCCATCATCAGCATTGCAGATATCCGCATCTAACGGTATGGAGCCTAAAATCGACATGCCGGACTTCTCTGCCTCCTTGCGAGCGCCATCGGTTCCGAAAATGTGGGAGTGGTGGTGACACTTGGGGCACTCGAAGTAGCTCATATTTTCCACCATGCCCAAGATAGGAATGTTGATTTTCTCAAACATGGCTATTCCTTTCACGGCATCAATCAACGCTATGTCCTGCGGTGTGGTAACAATCACTGCACCATCCACCTTGAGCTGCTGGCCGATGGTGAGTTGAGTATCGCCCGTGCCCGGCGGCATATCCACAATCAAGTACTCGAGCTTGGGCCATGCAACCTCAAAGAGAAGCTGCTGGAGCGCCTTCATCACCAACAAGCCTCGCCAAACGACCGGGTTTTCGGGCTTTACCAAATACCCCATGGACATGGACGGGAGCCCGTAGTTTGAGAGCGGGAACAAGTGGCCCTTTTCAGAGATGCGGGGCTCGCCCAGCAAGTTCAAGAGCTTTGGGATGGACGGCCCGAATATATCTGCATCCAAGATGCCCACACTTTTCCCCTCCGCCTTGAGAGCCAAAGCAACATTCACTGCCACGGTAGACTTGCCCACGCCGCCTTTGGCCGACGACACGAGGACGATTCTCTGGACGTTTGGGATTCTTTGTTTGAGCGGTAGTTTCTTGGAGAAGTCGCCCTGCAAGCGCGGAAGACCTAATGGGTTAGCATGGGACCGCAACGTCGTACACGTATGCATATGGCGGGGCCAAGCTGCTCTAAGCAGGAGTCCCAGCGGAGGCATGATGAAGGATGTGCTGCTTGATGCTCCACTGCTGTGGGGCGCTGCGCGTTCGCGCATATAAAGACGTCAGCTAGAGATGCCATGCGACCGAGACATGCATCGCCCCACCATATATGCGCTTTCCACGAAACCCGGCCGTGCAGCAATTGGCGTAATCCGAGTGCTGGGGTCGCAGGCACAGCATATCTACCGTCGGCTCACGGGAAAGAAAAAAAGCCCGCTCGACCGAAGGGCCTCGCTCAGTTCCTTGTACAGTGAGAGCGGCGGCCTCTTGGATCATGCGTTGACCACGTTTTTCAATGGGCCAAACACTTACACTGGCGAAGACTTGCTCGAGCTTCATGTGCACGGCGGCACGTCGATCATCAAGTCGGTTTTGGACGCAGTGAAAAAGCACCACGATCCGGAGAACGGCGTCCACGTGCGGTATGCAGAGCAGGGCGAGTTCTCGAAGCGGGCTTTCATGAACGGGAAGTTCGACCTCACGGAGATTGAGGGAATCCGCGAGATGATTGATGCAGAGACCGAAACGCAGCGTGTGGGCGCTTTGGCTTCGTTGACGGGGCAGAACAAGAGCTTGGTCCGCCAGTGGAGAGACGAAATCGTGCATAACGTCGCCCTACTAACTACGGTGATCGATTTCGGCGAGGAGCATGATTTGGACGAGACAGAACTGCTATTTCTGCAGGTAGAGCACAACATCGACGGCCTCATCTCCAGCATCGAGGCCTACATCGGCAAAGTCACTCGGTCAGAGATATTATTGAACGGCATAAAGATGACGTTGATGGGGCCGCCCAATGCCGGAAAACTGTCTCTTCTCAATTACTTGGCCGGCTCGGACTTGGCCATAGTGTCTGATGTCCCAGGAACCACCAGAGACATCATCGACGTTCCGCTCGATATCGAGGGGTACAAAGTCATTGCAGGCGACACGGCTGGCATTCGGGACTCGCTAGAGAAAATTGAACAGGAGGGCATTCGCCGTGCAAAAGAAAAGACTATTCTTGGCGACTTTGTGCTCGCCATCTTCCCCATCACTCAAAAGGTGCCTGCCGACATCAAGGCTCACATGAAGATATTGAAGGAGGCAAAGAGACCCATCATGGTTGCTTTAAATAAGACTGACCTCGTCAAAGGCTCGGATTACCGGCGGTATATACAAGACTTCAGCCACCAGCTTGATCTAGACCCTGAGTCGTTCTTCCCAATATCTTGCGTGACCCATGCCGGTACAGACGTGTTGCGAGAGAAGCTTGTGAAACAGTTCAAAATTATTTCACAAACGGACAGCTCGGACCCGGTGATTCTTTCCCAGCGTGCAAAAGATCTCCTTGAAAACGACGTGCTTTACGGGCTCCATCAGTTTAAAATCCATAAAGATGCCAGCGACGTGGTGCTTGCTTCGGAGTGTTTGCGCCAAGCGGTCGATGGTATTGGAAAAATCACTGGGGAATCCGTCGGGGTGGAAGAAATTCTCGGCGTAGTGTTCTCGAGCTTCTGTATAGGTAAATGAGGAAAACCTCCTGATTAAGCTCCGAGAGAAACAACGTAGAGTGTGAATTTTTCAACGTCCCAATTGAGCTTGTATTGTTGAGTTTGTTGTCTTGTGTGGCGGCCAGCAAGCTCCGTGGACTCGATGTCAACCTCTTTCTTTTTTAATGTGTTGGACAAGCTGGGCGAAAGTCTCAATTCAAAGTTGATGACATTGAGGCCATATTTCAACTTGATTTCGTATCCGAGACTAAGCAATTTCTTCTTCTTGTCGGTTGGATCCGATTCTTCTACCATCTCAAGACCACCGCTCAATTCCTCATCATTGAGGTACAACGAGCACATGAAATCTTCTTCGGCTTTACCCTTCAATATTCCCTGACCATCGATCAAGTCATCTCTCTTGATGTTATGGATCAACTCGTGAAGATAGATCTTGAAGTTTGTGATGGGAGAGGAGTCCTGGGGTAACGATATGGAGTAGGCCTTGGACGAGTACCCAAATGGCTCGAAATGGTAATCGAAAAAGGTCGCCACATTAGCGATGGCGACTTCAGGGTAAAGCGCTTTTCTTAACAAGTCAGCATTCAGCCATTGTGGCGCAGATGTTTGGGTACTGAGCGCGTTCATCACTTTAGAGCATACCGTGGGAGACGATGCAAAAGTCACTCTGCGGATGAACACGTCATCGCTGGAAGGTGGCGTTTTTGATTTTCCCATGGCACACATCTCTGTGGCGTTCATCAGCGGGTTGTCCTCCTCGGCATCGTCGTCAAGATCCTCATCTTGGTCAACGGGAGTTTCTTGCTTGGGGGTGCCTTCCAGGGCCAACTGCTCCAAAAGCTTTTTGGGCTTTCTGCCCCTTTTCTTCTTGCCGGGAATGGGTTCCACGGAAGGAGAGGACTCCTTGCCCTTGAAACTGAGTTTCAATTTCACGGGTTCCTTTGGCGCCTTGAGTTTCAACTTGACGGCTGACTTGGCAGACGACTCGCCCAATACAGAGGTCTCCAAAGCAGCGAATTCCTCGTCAAACAAAGCATGCAACTTCTTCAGGTCCTCGTGGATCAAGGACGAGTCATCGTTGTAGGCCTGGGCATTGGTGAAAATGAGAACCGTGGCATCGTAGAAGCTCTGTAAGTTCTCCGCTAGCGAGCTCTCCTCATCGAACAACGACATATCCTCAAGGCGCGCCTGCACATTTCTGAAGGATGTCGGGTGCTCAATCAACTTGTAGTAGTCGGGGTAGTCAACCGGGTCGATGTCGTCGAGGAAGGGCCCGCTCAAAGGCCCATCTTCCGGGAAGTCGTGGGTGATCAACTCATTGATCACGGCAAGGCACAAGCTGGACAAGTGCAGGAGATCAGTCTCCGGTTCTGCAAGGAGGTCGTCCTGGTGGTCGTGGAGATATTGCAACAACGTGTGGGCGTCTTGCACAATCCACGAGTCCGGGTCATTGTATTTGGCGGCATTATCGTACATGAGCTGGAAATCCGCCACGAACTCCTGAGCGCTTGCGTAGGCATCCCGCGCGGCCTTTTTGGTGATTTCATTGAGCGAGATGGGTTCGTCGATGAGTGCATAGTAGTCTGGGTACAACTTCTTGGAGGGGAGCTTGACGAAGGCCGTGACCAAGAGCCGCGAGCCGTCTTCGGTTTGTAGCGTGCTGAGGGTGTCGAGAAGCGCGCGGTATGAGCTCGGTTTTTGCCGCTTGGCGGCGGGCTCAGAGTCTGTGATTTGGCGTTTTACTCGGGGCATTAGGCAGGATGTTTTATTGTTGGCGTTGTTGATAATCTTTTGTAGCGCGCGGGGTGTGCGCGGCCCACTCACGGCGCAGGCAGAAGAGCTCAAGCTGATGGAGAGGAGCTCCTCCGAGACGATATGAGGAATACACGCCGGCGGCTGGCAGTAGAGAGCGAGGCCGCTCGAGCGCTCTGAGCCTGAAGACCCCAGCCCCGCCTGGTCGGGCAACGCACAGGTGGCTGCGTGCAGTACCCAGCCCACTGATCGGATCTCACATGTCGCCGCGCACTATCTGACCGCATACAACAGACCATCGTCCAATGCACCGGCCCGGCAGCGTGACCATCTTGTACGGCAGCGAAACAGGAAACGCCCAGGACTACGCCCACTACCTTGCACGCCGGCTCCGCTACATCTCCCTCCAGCCCACGGTGTCTGCACTCAATGACTACCCGCCCGAGAAGCTCATCACTGATACCCGCTTCCTCATTGTGGTGTGCTCCACCGCAGGCCAGGGAGACATCCCCCGCAATGGCAAGAAGTTCATGAAGTTTCTTCTACGCAAGAAGTTGCCCCGTGACTTGCTCAGCCATATTCGCCTCACGACGTTTGGCATCGGCGATACGTCCTACGTCAAGTTCAACTACGCCATCAAGAAGCTCCACGCGCGTCTCACTCAGCTTGGGTGCCTTGAATTGAGTCCCCGCTGTGAAAGCGACGAGATGGCCCCGGAGGGCGTGGACGGCTTCTTTAGCGAATGGCTTGACTCCGTGGTGCGCAGCCTTCTCACGTATTTCCCCGGCTTGCCGACCTTGGACGACCAGCTCTTGTTGCCACCTGAGTACGGCTTGTCTCTCGAAAACGATCCAGACTTGGCAGACCGTCTATCGCGGGTGCAGTTGGGCGACTTGTCCTTGACTCGTCGTGCAGAGTACCTCAAAACGGGGACCGTGGTCACAAACTGTCGGCTCACGCCCTCGGACCATTTCCAGGATGTGCGCCTTCTCGCCATTCTGCTCCCAGAAACCCTGGACGTCTTGCGGTATTCTCCGGGAGACACCGTGGCATTGTATCCGCCCAACGAAGCCAGCGACGTGGACTTGCTTTTCAAGTCTCAGCCCCATTGGTTGCCCATTGCCGATGTGCCCCTTCGCATAACAAGCCCTTTATCTGTGGAGGGCGGCTTGATCGATGCAAAATCTCTCACGTTGAGAACCCTCTTCACCCACCACTTGGACATCTTGTCCATTCCCAGAAGGTCGTTTTTCTCGCTTCTCTTTCACTTCGTTGATGACTCCACCGAGGACGGCCAAAGGGAAAAGGAAAAGCTCTACGATTTCACCAAATTGGAGGAGTGCGAGGATCTCTACAATTACGCCAACAGACCACGCAGATCCATCTTGGAGACCATCATGGAGTTCGAGAACAACCTCAAAATCCCCTTGGAGTACGTGCTCGACTTGTTTCCTTTGATAGCGGTCCGCTTGTTTCTGATAGCATCCAAGCCTGCTCCGCGCTCTGTGGAACTTCTTATTGGTATTGTCGAGTACAAAACCATCCTTAGACGTATCCGAAGAGGCCTATGCACCAAATGGGTGAAGACTTTGGATGCAGGAGACAAGTTGGTCTTCTCCATTCACCAATCGAAGTTGAACTTCAATCCCCTGGGCTCAAACCCGCCCATTCTCATGATTGCGCCCGGAACCGGAATTGCTCCTATGAAGTCGTTGATCGACGATGTTGCAGGAAGTCAAGATCTCTACCTATTCTACGGTTTCAGGGACTCTGAAAAGGACTTTTTTTTTGAAAAGGACTGGAGGAAGTACCAGAATTTGGGGCAATTGGAACTTTTCCCAGCAATTTCCAGACAAGAAGGCTTCAAGCACAAGTATGTGCAGGACCGGCTCTTTGCCGAAAAAGAAGTCGTCAAGAGACTTCTTCTCAAAGAAAGCGCCGTTGTGTTCTTGTGTGGTGCTAGTGGCAAAATGCCAATTCAAGTGCGCTTGACGTTGGCCGAGATTTTGAGGGAGGAAATCGAGGAGCCAGAGGATTTCTTGCTCCAGCTAGAAAACGAAGGCAGATTCATCCAGGAAACGTGGTGATGTTATCCCTCTCACTATACTACAGCAAAGAATCGACACGGGCTCAGGATCTACGATTTGTGGATAATGACCACCCCCTCCCTTCGCAGCCTGACCATATCATAGATTCATCCACGAAGAGTGAGTCACGCGAGAGGAAGACACGAGCTGCAGTTTGTGCTAAAGCTCGTGGGTCCGCAAGACACGACAGTTTATGTCCATTATCATTTATTGGCCAGAAGCACACTCCAAAAAAGCGCGCACTGCATGCAACACCGAAACCAAACGATCGATTTTCGCTGGTACTCAACTTCAAACAGGTGATGTTCTTGAAACCAGCGCCCGTGCGGAGCATCCTCCGCCAGATCCGCCGCAAGTCGTCAATTGTGGTTGCCGGAAAGAAATATGAAAGGGATGAATGGACTAATGTCCCCGAGCTGATACTCGCTCTAACCCAGCGCCAACTCCACCAAGATCCTAACCACCCCATCGGAATTCTCCAGAACCTTATCCAAAGTAATTTCAAGGGATTGGGATACACTTTCTACAACGACTTCAAGCCAATTGTCACGACGTTTGAAAATTTCGATGCCCTCGGATTTCCACAAGACCACCCAGGAAGATCCAAATCAGACACCTACTACATCAACCAGAAGCACTTGCTTCGAACGCACACTTCTGCACATGAGCATGAGTGTTTCCAGGTGTGTGAAACTCCAGGGTATTTCATCACGGCGGACGTGTATCGTCGTGACGAGATCGACCGCACCCATTACCCTGCCTTTCACCAGATGGAGGGCGCACGATTGTGGTCTCAAAATGACGACATCGAAGGTATAAAAAGGGACATTGCAGCAATCCCCAGCACCAATATCATCGTGCAGGACGATTTCTGTGAAAAGCCAACGAATGCACAAAACCCGAAACAGGACTACATGACCGACGAGCAGGTTTTGCTTGCATCCACACATCTCAAGAAAACAATCGAGTATATGATTAACTTGGTGTTCGAGAAAGCACGTCGCTCTGCAGTCGAAGCCGGCTCCACGGAGGCTTATCTCAACGAGCCGTT
Source organism: Metschnikowia drakensbergensis (assembly GCA_002370475.1). Classification (NCBI taxonomy): domain Eukaryota; kingdom Fungi; phylum Ascomycota; class Pichiomycetes; order Serinales; family Metschnikowiaceae; genus Metschnikowia; species Metschnikowia drakensbergensis. The sequence goes on along the minus strand of NKYX01000002.1, from coordinate 508,138 downwards.
GAAAGTGAGGTGGGTCGAGGCTTACTTCCCGTGGACAAGTCCATCGTGGGAAATCGAGGTATGGTGGAAAGGGGAGTGGCTTGAGTGCTGCGGATGCGGAATAGTGCAGCAGAGTGTCTTGTCTAACGCGGGCATTTCCCAGGACAAGTTTGGCTGGGCTTTCGGCATTGGCTTGGACCGGATCGCCATGCTTCTTTTTGGAATTCCTGATATACGGTTGTTTTGGCTGAAGGACGATAGGTTCACCCGGCAGTTCAAGCAGGGCGCCATCTCGACTTTCCAGCCATACTCGAAATACCCCGGTGTGAAGCGGGACGTCAGCTACTGGCTTAACAGCGGCAACGAGTTGCATGCCAATGATGTCATGGAGGTGTTGAGACTGCATGGCGGCGACTTGGTTGAGAGTGTCGTTTTAAAAGACGAGTTTGTGCATCCGAAAACAGGCCGCAAGTCACAGTGCTACGGGGTCAATTACCAGTCTATGGACCGGAACTTGACCAACGAGGAGGTGAATGCGATCCACAAGTTGGTGGAGGCAGACTTGACGTCTGCATACCAGGTGGAGATCAGATAACTGTATATACAAAGTGACCCGCCTCAAACGAAGCCTGCTCCAACATTCCGAGCAATCATCACATTACACGACAAAAGGTAATCCATGGTAACGTTTAGTCGATAAGAGTTGGAGCTGGCAAGGTCTGTCCTGCATGTGCGCACGCAAAAAAAGCGAAAATTGAGTCCCACTCAACCACAACGACAACATGTTCGGCCAAATCTTCGGGTCTCTTAGGGCACAGCCGCTTTTTGGCAGGCCATCAGCGCCAGCCACGAACTCCGTCATAGCCAACGTATTCAAGCGGTTCAAGCACGAATACGCGCCAAGATACAAGCGTATCCGCAAGGCCTTCAAAGGGCGGGTGACGGTCCGGACAGGAGGGTCCATTAAGGGAAACTCCTTGGAGTTTGGAGAGTACGGACTCAGATTGAAGTCCAACGGATTGCGCATGACTGCCACACAATTGAAAGAAGCCGACAAGGTGATTCTGAGAGAAATCCGGCCGCTGGGCGCCTCGCTAGTGACCCGTTTCACGTGCAACACCCCTGTGTGTATCAAGGGAAACCAGACAAGAATGGGAAAAGGTAAAGGAGCCTTCGACCATTGGGCGTGCCGCGTCCCCACGGGAAAAGTGCTCTTTGAAATCCTGGGAAAGATCCACGACAGAGTGGCCCGTGAGGCGTTGAGAAAGGCATCCGACAAATTGCCGGGGCTTTTCGAGATTATCGACCAGACCTCGAAGGTGAGAGTAAGCCCTTCGGCGTTGGTGGACAAGCCCGAGGCTTTGGACTACGTTCAGGTGATGAACGCCACTCCCACGAAGAAATGGACCAACATTCAGATGTCGAAACTTCCGGAGTACAGACTCTACAGAGGCCGCTAAGCTGGCGTCTGCGAGCAGGTGAAGAAGTCCAGTCAATGGAAGCGAGAGTTGCTGTAAATAGAAAGGATAACCAAGGGTTCCACGAGTGTTGGGCCACGGAAGTCAAGGTAGATGGCATGGCCTAAGACGGTCCTGTATGCAGCGCCTCGGCCACTCGACCCGCACGTCACCACACGGCCGTTCACTTGCGACAACTGACCGTGGAATGGCGTCTCTGGACAGCGGCAAGCTCATACATCACGCGCTCGACCAGGCACGGCTCATGGTGGAGTCCGACACGGCGGTGTCAACCATCGATTTGAACCTCCTCGAAAACCTCAACACCAACCAGTCACTCAATTACATCAAGCTCGAGCAGCAGTTGAGTGCTTTGGAAACAGACGCAGGCCAGATCTCCCAGACCAAGCAGGAGCTTCAGGAGATTCTAGTGGAATTGGGCGGAATCGAACTGCTGGTTGCCAAATTGGGCAAGATCTCCGCCGAGCTTCATGGCTGGACTAAGGAGCTCAGCCGGCGTGCATAGACGAATAGCCCCGTGGGATCTGTTCGAGCGTGTTTTTTGCCTCATTTTTTGCAGGTCAAGGTTCTCGGCTCTGGGACGTGTTCTTTTGCCCAACCCCGACGCACGTGCTGCTTTCAGTCAGCCAGGGTCTACTATACAGTCCTTTTGTTTGATTGCAGAAGATCCACAAAGAGGCATCCGCCGACCTCAAACGACCCAGTTGGCCTCTCCCGACTGCTTTCGTGCGAAACGCTCCCCGCGCTTTTTACCTCTGGCTCGGCCCTTTTTGCCTCGGATACCGGCGCACCTTTTTTGCAATCGTTTATTGTGCGGCATGTACACAATTAATACCCAGGTATAAGTACGCCGCTGTTTTCCCTCTTGCTGGCTTCTTCCCACCCACAAAAACCCAGCTTCTAGCAGCCAACATCCTTGCCCTGCACACGCTCTCGAATTCAAGCAATTCTATAAACTACCTAAACCATAGCTCCTCTATCCACTGACTGCTACGACCCGCAATGAAGCCCCAATCATTGATCCTTGCCTCTTTGTGCACTTGCATTGCTGCAAGACATCCGGACACTTACCGCTCCTCTGTGACCTTCTCGGCGCCCGAAGCACCCGATGATGTCGCTGCTCAGGTGTCTCCGCAGTCCGCCATGGAGACCATGATGCAGGAATTGGAGAGCGATGATATAGACGTGGAGATTGAGATGAACAGGGACTCCTCCTCTGGGCCCTTGGTGTTTGCCATCTCAAGCGAGGATCGCTCGTGCTCCTTTTCCTTTGATTCTTCGCAAGGCCAGTCTAAAGTCTTGGACTCCAAGTTTGCCCAGATCAACGGCATTTTGTTTGGGACCAGCTCTGAAATCCCCGACGACTTGAAGAATAACGCTGAGTTGATGCAGCAAATTGACTGCTTCAGATTCCTCTACGATTCCTTGGTGGCTGCAAACTCCGAAACCTCAGTTGCTATTCGTGAATTCATCATTTCGCAGTTCTACTCGCAGTTCATGCAAGGCCAAGGCGAAGCGGCTGCCACTGCCGCCATGAACATTGGCTGGCCCGAACTGGACCGCTCAAAGAAGCCCGCCGCACCAATCTTGGCTCCAGACTCGTCCCTCCCTGGCGATGCCGAAGTTATCGAGCAACGAGACCCTTTATCAGCTTCCGACGATCAAGAGCTCGCATATCAGGCCAAGATTGGCTATATCAACAAGGTTGGCTTACTTAACAACTTCGACAAGCTTGGCGATGTGGAGTACATTGGCAACATTGACATAGTCACATACATTGACGACTTGCACAAGATTGATAATGTTGGAAACATTGACAAGGTGGAGCACATCGAGAACATTGATGACATCAAGGACACCGACAACATCAAGAATATTGTCAGCGTGGGCATCATCAGGGAAATCGACTCTCTCGACGACATCAAGAACATCGACAACATCAGCAAGATCGAAAACATCAAGTCTCTTGACAGCCTTGAGGATTTGGCCAAGATCGAATACATCAACAATATCGAGAGCATCAAGAATGTCGAGAGCCTCGAAGATGTGCAAAACATTAACAACATCGAGAGAATCAATAACATCGAAAATGTTTCTATTCTCTCCATGCCTGAAAACGAAGTACAATTTACCGCCAGCGCCGTCTCAGGGCTTGAAAAATTTGATATTGAGAATGTTGAGGTCATAGAAAATATTCAAAGAGTTGACGATCTCACGGGCTTAAGGGAAATTGGCTACATTGAAGAGATTGAGAACATCGAGGCCGTTGAGCACTCTAAGAACTTGAGGGCGGATAATGTCGGCGCCATTCAAAATATTGAGTTAGTGTCAAATGTCGAGGAGATGCTCCTCTCTGAGCAAGAAGAGGCATACATGGACTTCAATGAAGGGGAATACCTGGCACTTTCAAGCGCAGCGGCATTCTCTGTCCAATCTCAACCTCATTCATTGTCCAAGCATGAAAGACCTATCTTCGTCGCCAAGGGCTCGATTGAGAACATTGAGAAGATCAAGAATGTTGAATACATCGATAATCCAATCAACCTTGGTGGAATCAAGCACATCGAGAAAATCGATAACGTTGAAGTCATTGGCAACATCAAAGACCCCAGCCACGTCGCGGACATCGAAGTAATTGAAAACATCGAGGTGGTTGAAAACATCAATACTTTGAGCAGAAATCAAATCGCCCAAGAAGATACGAATTTGGAGCAAGTTGGCGCCGACAGTGTTGCCAACACAGAGATCAATCCCGAGCTCGAGGTTCAATACACTGGCCTTAGAGTGCAAAAGGTGAAGCAGGCTACTGTTGCCGCTGCTGCCGGAAATGGAACTACTTTCTACGCAAACGCTGGATCTTCGAAGATTTTCCCCACCGTGCTCTTGATTGCCGCATTGGCCGCTGCTCTTTAGAGGCATTACATGCGCCTGTTAGTGGCTGCATCCTCTCACAACTTTGTGGTCATCCGTTTGTGACGCACCTACTCGCTATCCTCCACACTATATAGACTTGCACTAATACATTAATAAGATATTTTCCGGAAAAAATCTATCAACACTTTTACCGACGACATAGGCTCAATCGCATCAGAACCACATCATAAAGCAGTGCATTAGTGACGATTCCGTGATGGTCGCCTTTGGACAGTTTCTTGTTTTTATACTCGTTCAAGTCAATCTGGGTGCATTTGCCACGAATGTAAATCCAGACACTGATGATCTGTTTCTCAGCAGTTTGATGAAATTCTCAGAGCAACATCAAGCTATAAGCGTTCCAGATAAACCCCAGGATATTCCTTCAAACGAGAGAGTTACTTCAAACGCCCCTCATGAGAGTTTGAGTCTCTCTTCAGCAATGAATTTGACCGCCAATACCAGAAAACTGCCCAAGTCTCCGTTAAGCAAAAAGGCCATAATGGACTTTCAGTCCAGTGTGAAGTATCGGCCCTTTAGAGGCAACAAGGTAGTCCACTTTAATTACTTCTTTATGCCCGAACAAGTGACAAATACTCAAACTGGATTGAGAGCGAGTTCCAGCATCAAAAGTGAATCCTTCAATCTCGTTTCGATAGAGCACGTTCTTATTGACCCAAGCATCTTGGTGAGCGTCATATGCTCTCATATGCGGCACGACTTCATTTCGAAAGAACTGGTAAGTGGAAAGTTTACCCTAGTAAACACCAAAATCAGGAGATTCAGTCCCGTCAACAAAGAAAAAAGTTCCAGGGATCAAGCTTCATTTTTCCCAAACAAGTATGCTACTTCATTTGCACGCTCGTATGGCTCCAGGTTGGCAGCCAGCGTCGCCTATATAGGCATATGCGTCATCGTCAATTTGGTTTTCAGTATCGCGTAAGAGCACCGCCGGCAATAAACGAAGACATTGTTAACTTGAAATCAGGACATATCCATCCACAGAGTGAATTCCGCGTTGATCGATTTCATTCTCTGGAAGTCGACATGTGACGTTGTACCCTAAGACTCTTGGAGTGCCTTAAGTCTCTGCTGCATTTCGTCGAGCATGCCCAGATTCTCGCCTTCACTCTCCTCAGCAGGCACATCTTCAGCAAAACTCGTGCCAGGAATCTCTGTTTCAACCTTGCTAAATTTGTCTTCAGTCAAGGATTGAATGATCTGGTTCACCTCCTCTTGAGACTCTTCCTCCAATTCATCGTCCATATCAAGATCCACCATATCGTCCATCATCTCGTTGATGATTCCCGCCTTCATTAACTCCTTGGAGAGTTCTTGCATGGTGCCACTGATCACACCAATGTGAACCAACGAATTGACGTCCTTCATTATGCCCGTGGAAGACTGTAAAGATTGCGTTAGCTTTTTCATTTGCCACTGCTCATTAATGGCCATAGTGATAGATTCTAGCTTTGTCTTAGAAATGTGGAGCTTCTTGTACTGGTTGTGGATATTTATGAGCTCGCGTGCATAGATCTTCGCCGACTTGTAGTCGCCGCTTTTGGCGGACTTCTTTACAAGACCCTCGGTCTTCTTCTTCAACGGCTGCAACTGATTGAGAGACCGATCGAGCTCTCGTTTGTTCTTGCGGAGCAACAGGTTGATTGTTCTCATCTGCCATTAGTATGACAAGTCGACCACGGAATCCCTGAACAGCTATCAAACACTGGTGAGTTGACTCTGCATCGGTCTGTAGAAATTGTTCGCAGGTACCAGATCACGTGGGTGGTGAGCCCTTTAAACATACCTGCTCCTTGGGGTCGGGGCCCCATATTGTTTTCTTAATGTAGTCCATGGACGGTGATAGATATAGATGGGGGGAGCTTGATGTGCGGAGACTTGCGAGGTGTACGGGTGCGGTGGTGAGGTGCACGGCAGTGATGGTTATGCGTCGTCGTGATGATGCTACAAGATGACCATTGTCTTGGCAGCAAAGCCCTCCAAGTGGAAGATCGCCTTGGAGCCCAAACTCAACCGTTCGTCGAACACCGCCGCGATGGACACGATGTCGAGCGACTTTTGCGGGAGCATCGACACCAATTTCAACACAAGCGTCTTCAAAATGAGCCGGGGCGGGATGCAGTGCGATAACAACTCGTAGAACGTCACGCGTAATTTCGCCAAGTTGGCTACGGACTGGTCCTGCGCCATGGCACGTGCTATACTGTGGATGAGCACCTCCCAGTCCAAGGCAACCACATTGGAGTCGACGGAGCCAACGTTCACGGTATCGGTCTGCATGGCAATGGTCTCGAAACTCAAGAGCGCGCGGCGCAAGTTGTAGTCTGCGGCATCGGCCACGTTGTGCAAGAAGCTCTGGATGGCCGATTCGTCCGGCGAGGAAAACCGCACACCCTCCTTGACCGCCACAGAGTGTAGCACGGCAGCCGTCTCGGCGGCCGAAGGCGCCGACACCCGCATCAACAACGTCCGCGACTTGATGGGCGCCGTGATGTTGGAGATGGTGTTGCACACCATAATGAGACGGATATTTGACGAGTACTTCTCCATGGTTCTCCGCAAGGCCGCCTGCGCGTCTCTGCTCAAGGAGTCTGCCTCGTTGATCACCACCACTTTGAAGCGATGCTTGATGCCGGCCTTGCCCTGGTTCAGAAAGTCCACCTGCTCCGTCAGCGCCACGTCCTTCAAGAGGTCCTGGATCACCACGCGGTCGTTGTTGCCCATATCTGAGGGGGTGATTTCCAAGTGGTAGGGCGAGCTCAACACATTGAACTCTAGCTTGCGGTTGGACGACGTGGAGAACGTCTTGACGTCGATCTTCAACTTGTCAACCTGTGCACCGAACAACTCATGGAGCGTGGCGTAGATGCGTGTCTTCTTGCCGGCACCGGAGGGGCCGTACACGAGCAAGTGGGGGAAGTCGCCCGTGGACGCTAGCGCCTTGAGCGACCGCGTCACATTATCATGGAACAGCAACCCGTCGAGCTTCTTGGGCCTGTACTTGTCCACCCAGAGAGACATTTGTGGTGGATTGATGAGTGTATGAGAGTTGCTGGATGCTTCGAGCTGTGGAGTGTCTTAGTAAGACTTGACTTGGATGCGCAATGCTGAGTGCGTACGCGAAGAGGAACGCGCGCCTTGGGTTCGTCTTGACACTGTAGGGCCATGGAACGCGCACACAGGACGTTTGGCCAAGCGCCTGTCACGAAATGGAGCACTGCGGAGGCACTGCAGAGTATGGCGATTTGGAAAGGAGGGTGTTTTGGCGCCGGCTTTCTTTGTGGTGCATGTGCTTGTATTTTCATGTGTGACGAGTGTGTGGTTTTTACTGTTCCTTTTGGTGGAGGCCTTTCACAAGTATTTGCAGTTGTGCATTGAGAGAGCGAATGGGAAGGCGTAACTTCGCGAACCTTGGGTACTCAGGCTTGTCAGCTAGTATAAATGCTTATCTCCTTTATTTCCTTTATTTCTTTTATTTCCTTTATTTCCTTTTCCTTTAATTCCTTTTCCTTTAATTCCTTTTCCTTTATTTCCTTTTCCTTTATTTCCTTTTCCTTTATTTCCTTTTCCTTTATTTCCTTTATTTCCTTTATTTCCTTTATTTCCTTTATTTCCTTTACTTCCTTTATTTACTTTATTTACTTTATTTCCTTTATTTCCTTTATTTCCTTTATTTCCTTTATTTACTTTATTTACTTTATTTCCGTTATTTCCGTTATTTCCGTTATTTCCGTTATTTCCGTTATCTCCTTCAGCTTTGTCCTTTATTGTCCTTATCTCTTTATCCTCGATCCTTATCTTGTATCTCTGTACCTTTTACTGCATCTGCCAGGCTGTCAGCAGATGCCGGGCATGCCGCTGACTACATCGTTTCTCTTGTTCCTTTATTACCTGACACCGTGTCTCTATAATCTTACCCTATATATGCAACCCAAGCGGAAGCGCTACACCTTAGGCTTAGTTCTCAAAAAATGCGTGGGGCACTCGTAGCCGCCTGGGTTATTTTGCAAATACCTCTGGTGGTAGTCCTCTGCATCGTACCAGTTTTTGATGGGCTCGATGGTGGTGGCGATGTGGTTCTTGGGGTACCACTCAGCCTGAAAGTACTTTTTGCAGTTCTTGGCTATCTCAAGGTCCTCCGCGGAATGCGTGAAAATCCCGCTCCTGTACTGGGTGCCCACATCTGGGCCTTGCGAGTTCACTGTAGTTGGGTCGTGGATACGGAAGAATATATCCAAGATTTCCTTGAGCAGAAGAATCTGCGAGTTGTATGAGATCTGGACACACTCGGCGTAGCCGGTTGACCCGGAGCAAACTTGCTTGTAGGTGACGTCGGGAATCGTGGCGGAGCCGTTGGCGTAGCCCACCTTAATGTCCACCAAGCCTTTTGTCTTGAAATATTTGGAAAAGACTCTTTCGACACCCCAAAAACACCCTGCCGCAAGTGTGATGATTTTGGTCGACGAATTGGTCTCGAGAGTTGGTGAAATAACGTTGAATCTGCTCATGATCAGGACTGTTGCGTTTTTGCCGGCTCAGCAATGTGCGATCTCTCGCCTATTATAGTCGCTCCCTTCACGCATAATGCTCGGTCACGTGACATCGCGCTAGATGGCTGATGTGTCACACGCATACATGAGTAATCCAAAGTGCGGCTGCGCATTAAACTCCCACTGCATCTCGGAGTTGATCTGTGATCTGTTCCTTTGTTCATTTCACCACGAGTGCTCGGCTATTTTTTTGCTTGGTGCCGGGCTGATTTTTTGCTTGATTTTTTGCTTGGTGCCGGGCTATTTTTTGCTTGTCGCCCGGCTATTTCTTGCGCTTGAAGCTGAAAATGCTGCCCCGACGCTTGACTTTCTCGTCGTCTGCCTCATTCCCCGCGCCACTTGTATTTGTCTTCATGCTGCTCACTGATCCTTTGCGATCCGTTGTAGTGGTGTCTGCTTTTGACTCACGGCGTTTCAAGCCTGTCACCCACAGTTTTTTCTCGGGTTTTCCGCCTGTTGCTGTAGCGGTTCCAAACGGATGCTCCCCGGCCAGACGAGGGCTTTTCTGCGTAGCCTCGGCATTGCTCTCCAGTGACTTTGTATCAAACAAAAACGTCTTTTTCAATATGGAGGTCGTACGGCCAATGCTCTTGTCATCTTTTTCAAAACTGCTTTCCTTCAAGCTGTAGACATCCAGCTCTGGCCTCGTGGGGTATTCGGGGTACAGGAAGCTGGTGTTTGCAGCCGTGTTGGAAGGAGTCGTGTCCCTCGGGAGCGCGGCCATAGAAAAGTCGCTGCCATTGTAGATTTTGCTCATGTCGATGCCGTAGTCGGTACCGTTGACCGAGGTGTCAATTTTCTCGTAGAACAAGATGTAGGCGCTCGCCAAGCCAGGTCCATTGCCGAAGAATCTCAACACATATGACTCGTCCACGAGCTCGACAGTTTCATCGTCAAATAGAAACCATAGACCACCCTGGCTTTTGCATAACGCAACATAGTGACCGTGCATGGGCCCACCTCCTATGTGCACCACCAAGGCATACAAGCCATACAAGGAAAAGCCCTCTTTAGCATTGTCGCTCGTGGGCTCGTGGTCTGAGGGCTCGTGATCCGAGGGTTTCACCGGTTCTCCTGTTGTATTGAACAAGCGGAGGCTCAACGGGTACAGAATTGAGTCGAAGAGCTTGACCATGCGGTCAAGTTTCTCATCATACTTGAACCGCTTGAAGTTGATGATCAACACTTCGGGGGTCTTTTTGAGCTTGATTGTTTTGACAGCTTCTTGGAGTGACAGGCACGTGTTGCAGTAGAACTTGTTCTGATGGTTGAGGTGCTCCAGCTTGGAGAAGTTATTGAGCGAGAATGTCAACGAGTACGCACTCTCACCTGGGGGGATATCTATAGACAAGTCGAGAAAAGTTTCGTCTTTAGAGGTGACTTTCTCGCACAATAGACACTTAGTCTCGTTGGTGATCAAGCCCTGAAAAATATCAGTGCACCAGTTGGCGGAGGAGCTCATTTCGGAGGTAAGGCTTTCTATTGTCTCGTTGACGAGGTAGTTGCAAAACTCATGGGCATCATGATGCATGTTAGCCTGGCGAAAAAGGAAATTTTTCTCTTTCAACTTCGTTATGAAGTGCAACGGCGACACCACGCCGATTTGGGACTGGTTCTCGGCCATGGCCTCAAACAAGTCTTTGAGAGCATATAGAAGACACGAGTCGCCGGCCTCTTGCAGGAGAGCCAGTAGCGGCAGGTCCACATTGAGAATGGGGCCATTCACCAAGGCTGCCCGTTTGCGCAGGTCCACCGAAGGGTTGGCATTGAAGGGTGTTATGGGCACCTGGAGCTGCGGCTCCGGGTTTGGGATACCAATGACGATATGACTGGACCGGGAAGATGGAGGCAATACATCCAACAGCCCGGAAGCAGGAGTTGAAGAGAGGGGCGCCGAGTCAGCCATATCGTCCTTCTCAGTGGAAGCAGTCGGGGTAGAGGCGGCAGACGAATTGGAGCAGTTTGTAGCAGCGGACGTCGGACGCGTGACCAAGATCTCTAGGTCATGGTAATCAGGGGTTCTCTGAATCAAAAGTCGCTGCTCGGCCGAAAGCGACTCGCAGCGGGGCGCACTCTGAAGGTACCCCAACTTCCGGTAGCTGGGGTGGGGAAACGTCCCCTCGTTGTTAAACACGGACATGGACGAGCTGCTGAATTTGCCGAAGAACGAGTTCCGTATCAAGGGGCGCGTGGGTGTGTCGGCGTTGTCCGACTTGGCGGGGGCGGCGGGCAGCACACCGGACTTTCCCTGTTCCTTCAACTTCTTGGCCAAGACCTGGTCGTACTTGACCTGGTAGCCGTGCGCATGGGCACCGCCCACGGAGAGCTTCTGCTCGTGTGGCGAGTTGCGGTGTTGGAGGAGGTGTCGGCGGAACGGCGTGGTGTAATAGAGGCACTGGAGAATGGAGTTGCAGTAGCAGGAGTTGCCGAAGTTCTCCATGCCGTAGAGCTTGCCGCCGCCGTCTCCGTATTGCAACGGCGTTGCGACGCCGGGTGTCTTGTCCATGGTGAAGGTGTTGCAGGCGGACGGAAGAGTAGTGTGGAGTGATAAGCTATGCGCGGCATGGGGCGGGGTACATGCAGGCGGGGCTACTAATTACTGGCAGATGTGGGAGCCACGGGGCTGGATAGTCATTGGAGTGTTCCTCTCAGGCCCACCTGCCCACCAAGGCCATGAGAAACGCACCCACTATGAACAGCGACAAGGCCACGGCTAGGCGGGCGTTGCTGCAGTGTCTCATGGCCGGGTCGGCGAAAAAGTCACGTGCCAAGAGCTCGATCAACGAGTTGTATATCAACAACCCCGAGCAGAAGCCGTCGAATACCCCCACTATGATAAGCGACACGGGGCTGTTCTCCGAGTAGAGATGACGCACGCCAAGGCCCGCGGCAATGCCCAAGGAAGTGGTCACAGAGTACACGAGCGAAAGGTACCACGGCATGCGGTCCAAGCCCTGGGGCCACACGGCCGTGGCAAAGCGGGAGCCCAACCCTAGCCCCTCGAAAAACTGGTGGAACGAGATGGCCACGTATAGCGTTTTGAATTGCTCTCCGGCGATGGCAAGCGAGAGCCCCACAAACACCGAGTGGAAGACTATGCCGAATTCAAGAAGGTAGATGTTGACCAATGCCTTGAACACATCCTCCTTGTGAGTGCTCACGTGCCGTTCGGAGCTCTCCGGAGAGCACTCCTCCGAGTCCTCCAAGACCACGAGCTGGCTTTCCGAGCCAGGTTTGTCGACGGCCTCGAGCGGCTCGTTGCCGTGTTCGTGAGGCACTTGCAAGCCGCCCGGCTGGCGCTGTTTCTTGTCCACTGCCCTGTGTACAAACAACTCTATGAGGAACATGGTGATTGTGCCCGCCAATGCCAATGCCGAAGAAAACGAGTATTCTTCCCACACGCCGCCCAAGCATGGGCTGCTGAGGCTGCTCTGCGACTCACCTAGCAAATGGATGTATGCGGTTGCAATGATTACGCCGCTGCCAAAGTACTTGGTGACGAAAATCACGGATTTGGGGATTCCTAGGTACCGATATCTGATCGCTAGGAGCGGAAGAAACGACCCTGCGGCTGAGAGTGCTAGCAACACAAACACTGACGACACGCGGGCCGCCATGAAGTCTGTGTTTTTGCTGATGGTTGAATTGCATGTGCGTGTTCCCATGACTGCGGCTTGGAAACTTGTGGAGTGCTAAGGTTTAAGTTGTGTGGAGTGCTTGGGTTTAAGTAGGGTTCGCTGTGACTTGGTGACGAAGGCCTCTGTGAGCAAGTTTCGGAATGAAGCTTTTTTTCAGCTCACAATAAAATCAGGCGCTTTGGTTGCTAGCTGCCTGGACTCTGAGTTATGAAAGAGTCTTGCGTTCGGCTACATTGTACGAGTGAAAACTGGAGAAATGTGCGGCTGATGAGCAGGTATATAAATGCGCGTCGAGATGCACTGCCCGGACGAAAGGAAGTGGTAGCCGGGCGCCGTGTGCTAAGCCTGGAGGCTGGGAAAAGGGGCACGTGAAGGGCGTGCACCTGGCCTCAGGGTGGACATCGTTTGGGGGTTTTCGGCGACAACATCGGGGTATATCTGTGCGGCTCTGCTGAAGAGTGGCCTGAGCCGGTGCGCGGTGTGCTCGCTGTAGAGGCCATACATGCAGGTGCGGCTTGGCTACAATGTCTGCGGCCATGTGAGATACACGCGCATTGGGTCCTCTTTATGTGCAGGCCCGCCCTGGGTGGTTCCGGCCAACCGAGGGATTTATGGCGGACTGGGCGTGAAACCGAGCAATTCGGGCCATCTCATTGTTTGAATCCGTCGCTTTAGGAAGGCGTTACCGCCTCTCTGCATCGAGCAGAGCTCTCTCGCGTGTGCCCACATTTCGCATGCAGCACATCGCAGTGAATACCCCTAATAGCTCTTGCGGGCGAAGTTTCTGGTGCTACCGAATGCCATGTGGGATGTGTCAGTATAAGACTTTCTATTTTTACTTCTCATGCAAAAAGATCTCCCACATCTAGTCCAAGCAAAAAGAAATGCGCAAGCCCGGAATCGAACCGGGGGCCCAACTATGGCAAAGTTGGATTTTACCACTAAACCACTTGCGCGCTTTCTGATTTCTCTTTCTACTGGTTCTTGCCATCGTGAGGTACCTAAACAAAGGCTGCGGAATAATTTTCTCAAAAAAAATTCTGAGGCGCGCTTTATTGAAAAAAGAAGTGCGCAAGCCCGGAATCGAACCGGGGGCCCAACTATGGCAAAGTTGGATTTTACCACTAAACCACTTGCGCGCTTTTTGATTTTGAAAATTGTGGGTGTAACTATTCCGCATTACTGCCTTTGCTTAGCGAGTAGAAATTGGACGGTCGCACATTACTGTGATAATACAGGCACAATAAAAGATATCCTATAGCGGCACCCGCTTCCAACCTTAAATGCTAATTTCACAATGATGCAGGGCAATCAATACCTTCCGCACAGCCTCAGCTCTTCTCAAGATCCAAGTACTCCTGATACGTGGCATCACATTCAAGCCCGGCATATTTCTCGAGTTTCATGGCTCCACTATCCAACAAATTTTGATAGAAAGAGAGGGTTCTCGACCGAGAAATGCCAGATAGGCCAGCTTTTTTTAACAAATTCCAAAGCGTCTCCAGATGGCCCCAGCGCTGTTCTTTCGCCACCACCGGCAAAAAAGTGCCCAGGTACCGACGGCCTCCCCAAACAAAACCCACGCGCAAGCCATGAAGACCAACCTCCCAGTCCTGCGGGTCGCTGATGCGGGTGAACTTGTCCAAAAGAGTCACGTGGACAGAGAGGCTAGGCAACTCGCAGGCCCGAATTGGACTGAATCTCAGGTCCTCCAATGCGCTAACCAAAGAGAACTCTTTCAAGCCAAACTCGATTTCCTGAGCTTGGAAAGTCCCAATGCACCCCCTCAAGTCGTCGCCCGAGTTCCACGTGACAAAGAGGGGTGAGCGAGAAGGATAAACGGCGTTGGAGCGTGTGCGGGCTTCAAACTCTGCCAAGGTGAGCGGCTGCGAGCCCGAAAGCTCCTTAGAGAGAACCTCAAACGCATACAATGCTAGCGACTTGGACATGGCAGCGTACGCAGGAGCCGTGGCGCTGGGTGTGGAGTAGGAGAGTAGTATCCGCAACGCGCGGGGCGAGCAGCCAGGGAGGAGGACCGGTTCCCTGCATACAAGCGCGCACGTGACGCGCGATCAGCATAGATATAGTATATACAGAGCGAGTTCAAGCGGCCCCAGTACACCTAGACCCGCCGCGGCGGGCGGGGCGTTTCAGTCACTGTGCACTCTCTTCAGCGAAGCCTGGAAGTAGTTTCCCGTCAAGCCGACGTGGCTCACCGTATGGGGAATGTCGGTCAACGAGTCCAAGAGGTTGCGCGATAAGTCGAGCTCATTCAAGTTGTCAAAGTACGGGCTCTTGAATAACGCAGAGTAATCCTGCAAGAGATTTCCCGAGAGATCGAGGCGGCGTAAAGCACCAGCAGGCACATGGCAGAAAGGCTCGATGCGCATCACGTTATTATTGGCAAGATCAAGCAGCTCCAAGTGCGGAAGGTGCAGGAGCGGCAAGGTATCGTTACTCAACACGTGCAACAGGTTGTTGGAGAGATTGAGAGTTTTCAAGGTAGCGGGGAGGCGCAATTGGCTCAAGTGCCATTCGGAGATATGATTGTAGGCCAAGTTTAGCAGGCAGAGAGCCTGGCCCGCGTGGCACTTGAGTAGCTGCGGAAGGTGGTTGGGTGCGAATAGGTTGAGCTGCAACAGCACCGGGCTATCGGAAAGCAGGGGGAGAGAGGCCAAGAAAAAATCCATGGACGAGCTGGTCACCGAGCTGCGAGCAGAAGAAGAGCTGGCCACCGAGCTGCGAGCAGAAGAAGAGCTGGCCACCGAGCTGCGAGCAGAAGAAGAGCTGGCGTCGGGAGAAACAGTGTCGTGAGCCATGGTGCTTTGCTGCGGCAACTCTGTACATGCGCCCAGGCACACGTGCCGAACCGTCAAAGCAGCAACACGGAGTCCAGCGCTAGCAACAAACGCCACGGCTTTGAGCACTTTTTCCGGGAGCGCCGTTTTGGCACGTGCATGTAGATGAAGGTTGACCGACTGCGGGGTGGTATAAAAGAAGCACATGTACTGAAGCAAGCGGCCCGGCGACACATCAGTGCATTCTAAGAAGAGCACAAGCGTCAAATGGCGCGGCGAGATCTTGATGCCCCGACCCATAAGGTAGTGGACCTCTGCTAGAGTGATGGACAGATGCAGGAGCAAGTTGCTGAAGATAAGCGGGTGCTGTGTATGCTTGGCCACAAGAGCCCTTTGGCGGCAGTGCAAAAACGGACCTGCGTCGTGGCTCTGTCCCTGGACCAAGCCATTCAAATCGAACATCGCGCAGAGTCGTTGTGGGCTGATGTAGCCGAGGACTAGGGTCTGGATCTCTGGCGGGAGGTTGCAAAAAAGCAGAGTATAGTCGTGGAACATTGGAGCAGCTGGCAATCAGTAGATTCAGAAACTCACAGTAATTTGTGATTTGGATTTGTATTTGGAGATTCGTGATTTGTATTTGGAGATTCGTGATTTGTATTTGGAGATTCGTGATTTGTATTTGGAGATTCGTAGATTATCAGATTTTTTATCAGATTTTATAATTTTTATCAGATTTTTATCAGTGCTTCTCAGATTTTTATCAGTGCTTCTCAGATTTGTACCAGTCAGAAAGAGTCTGCGGCTGGAATATAGACAAACGACGGCCCTTAAGAACCGTGCTTTGCACCTGGGTTGCGCATAACTACATATGGCCAGCCCAATCGGCCCTGTGGTTACGCATGCAGACGAGGGCAGGAGCACGGCTGGCGCCAGCGCCGGAGCGGGATCGGCGCCGAAAGCAACGCGGCTTCCGCTCATGGCCAAGGAGGCGGCGCTACGCCCTTGGAGTTTCGTCCGATCAAACCCGCCCGTTTGGCGCCGAACCTGTGCCATGCATCCATGGTGGTTATCGCGCTGCTGATAATTCGCATATGGCAGACTGAACGCGTCACGTGCGTCGCGCTTTCGCTACCTCTCCCTCAGACATCGCTCCAGACTCCCGTGTACAGACCCCAGGCCCCGATTCAACAACCGCAGCAGCACGCTATCATACCTGCAGTCATCGTTAGCTTGTTTATACCTGCACATCGTTAGCTTGTTTATACCTGCACATCGTTAGCTTGTTTATACCTGCACATCGTTAGCTTGTTTATACCTGCACATCGTTAGCGTATTGATACCTGTCTACCGTCACTGCAGTCCCTTTTGTCTCGCCGCTTCCTTCTTGCTTCCCTCGAGCTAATACACACGGCTTTCGTCTAGCCCCATACTCCTTTCAAACCATGGGCCTCTGTTTATCCTGCCTCGGCGGCAGCGACGACTATGACGCCAACGAGCGGACGTCCTTGTTGGGAAACGAAACCTACTCTGATGAAGACTTACAGGAGGATTTGATCAAACAGCAAAAGCGCCAGAATGAGTTGTCGGTGATAGTCAATGATTTGACCGAAAACCTCATTGACGCATCGTCGTTTCTTTCGAAACAGGCCTCCAGCCCACAAAGCCCGGGCCCGGCCGCTGAAGCGCCGGGTCTTCCTGCTCTGGCAACATCTCTAAGCCTTGTCCCGACCGGTTCCGAAGACACCAAACAATTGCCATACATTTGGTCGCCGAAGCAGAAGATTACACTCATGAAGGAACTCTCAATGTCGCATGAGACTTTCGAGGCTTGCCCGCCGTCGAATCCATTGTTTGTTGTGTTTTAATGTGAAACCTCGGGAATAGTACAAAGGCTACACTGATCCGGCTCAATTTCCGTCAAACAATGTGACCTCAGCTGCCCCCGGAAAGTACGTCCCGAAATATTGCGCCTCGGCAACTCCATCATCGGACACCCACAGAACAATTCTGAATTCAACCACGATGACATTCACCACAATCTCCATGGCATCCACAAACTCCATGGCGTCCACAATCTCCATGGCGTCCACAAACCTCAAACCACCAGTCACTCCACCAATCGTTGCACACAGTATTGTGTTCTGCTTGTGGTCTAACATGTCACGTGTCCTGCATCTATTCCCGGTGGTGCGATCGCAGTCAGTTGGAAACAGCCCCGCTCGTGTCCGATGTCGCGAAACGTTGTTTGGTACTTCTCTGCAAGAACTCCACGTTGCCGAACACTGTCGATTGCATGCCGAAAACAGCGGCTTGAAGAATCTGGCCCAGTTACCTGCTAAGACACAATGTACACCGAAGTGCAAGCCATCTACTTCACCTTGGACAATGCTTTCACTGAGCGACTTTCAAGGCACGCGTTCACCGAGACCTTGATCCAGAACACAGTGTCGAAGTACATCACCGAGGCCTTCTTTGTGCTCTTCGTGGCTCTTTTTTTCTACGAGACTCTTTATTGGTCCGGCATCTACTTGGGGCTCTGGGAGTACCATGCCAAGCACATCTTCAAGGAGATTCCAGTCCACTGCGCTCACATTTTCGTTCGTGTCAATGTGGCCCATGACAAGACGAAACTAGCGGAGTATTATCTGCTCAAACGTGAGTCGCCATATAATATTTTGAATTGGAGGTTGTTGAATGACAAGGGTGGAGAAGTGTTTGATCTTGAAAAGTTTGTCCAGTACCATTTTGAGTTCAGCCCAGAGGATTTCGAAATGAACCCTGATCCTGAAATGGGCTCCACAATAAAACACTTGAGGGCGAAAGTTGTCGACACCTTTAAGCAGTCATCGGTTTATCTCAAGCTGTATAAACACGAACAAATTTCCGAGCAGAATGTGGTCATTTACAACAACAAGAATACTGAGGTGCTGCTCGATAACGATGACACTTATCTCAGCCAGATTCACATAGAGACGGGTAACCTTATTGACTGCATCATCCTTATCTAGGCGTCTGTGAAGAAGGTAAAGCTTGGATAGCTACCTCGAGAGCTTTCCAGGTCTACGAATCAAGTCCTTCGTCACGGATTCGGGGTGTGTATTAGTAAATTCTACTTAGGATCAACACACCGTGGGCTTGGCTCAAAGCTGCATCTTTGAGTTATCAAACAAACTCTTCTTCCCCCCGGGATCCCTCGATGCTAGCATCAGCTCTGTGGCCACCCATAATCTACAGATCTCCTCCAAACGCGACAATTGAAAGAATTCTCCACCTAATGTCTGAGACGTGGACAGAGCCTCGCCCATGGGCTGTTCTGGCAGAGAGGCAAACGCAATCACACTGTCAAGAGAGTCTCGAGAGTTGCCTTTAGAATTGACCTCCTGGAATCCAGGAATTGTCTCCGTATCAAAGGCAGGGTACATGGACAGCAAATGCTCTGGCTCCGGAAGCAAATCAAGCAGAGCCGAGTCATAGTCAACGAACGGGAGTCCTTTGTAGCGAATCCTTTGATTGGAGGTTCCCGAAAGAGAACTGTACTCAGAATCTAGAATCACCTGGTTCACCGCCCGATAGCATTCATTCCTCAAGGACAAATTGAATAAACCACGTGTTTTCTCGGGTAATTCCAGCAACTGGGCGCCGTTGGAAGGATCGAATTCGAAACAAAGCAAGCTCATGGTAATCTCCAAGTCTCTCAACAATCCCATATGCCCTGTGATTTTGTTGATCAAATTTTCCCGGACAAAACGCAATACAGACTCCAAAAACTTCTTCTCGGCCTCCTCGGTTTTGGTCGTCTTTCCAAATTTGTGTTCTCTGATCATCTCGATTAGATTCAATCGGAGAAGCTTGAATAGTAGCAATCTGTTGTCGTCAAGAATCGTAGGGTAGTGAACGCTGATCACCAGAATCGCCTTTAGGATATCGCCCTTTAAAATCAAGTACTTGATGCACTTTCTCTTGTCAATAGAGGAGTATCCCCGGAGATTGGGGAGCTGCTCCTGGAGAATGGCGCCATCAATATCCATACCAGAACCGTTTTCCCCAGAAGAAGCCTTTATGTTTTTTAGAGCCTCCTGATGTCCGTTCGCCTCCTTGCCTAGCGAAATCGCCGCCTGCTTGTAGCCCTCCTGAATGAAGTAGTTGGCTATGAGGTCTTTTAGATTCGCGCTCTGCCGCCTATGTGAGAGCGCTTTCTTACGTTCGCCCGAGTATTTGAATCGTATCAGCGAGTACATTGAAGCTGTGATGTATGAGCGTATGGGGAGGAGAAAGGTATGTGTTGTAGGAGCTTTGCGGATTGCGCTTCATGCTGTACGCGGATAAGCTGCATGCAGGCCGAGCCGAGTTAGGAGCCGGAATGGCAAAATGGGTTCGGAACTTGAACCCGTTCAGTTCTCATTTGGTCTGCCTCAATTCTCATATTGTCTCCTTTCAGTTATCGTGCTGTCTGTGTTCGATCTTCTCGTCTCCTCTTGTCTCTAAGCGTTCAACTCTGCAGGCATCTTCATGATCATGAGTATCAAACTGGTCCACCCCATGAAGTTCTTGGCTCCCTTGGCGTGGCCCGTATTGTCATCGTACTGCTCCCACACAAAGCCTGTTCGCTCCCACTCCAGCTTCACGTTGGCAATGAGGTTTCTCCTAAGGTTGGAATATGTGGACTCCATTTTCTCCTTGAGCGCTTCTGGCAAGTGTGCGTTCGACTCGGAATAGTAGTACTGCAAACTCTCGAGAACGAGGAAGTTGATGTTGATCCAAATCGGTGACCGCCAGTAGTTCTCTGCAGTGCGGTAATATGGATCGCTCTTGGAGAGCGACCGAATGCCGTATTCGGACCACAACTCTTCTGGGTTTGCAAGCATGTCGACAATGTGCTCTAGCTTGTCCACACTCTCCTCCGGAATAAAGCGAGTGAGGAACGGAAACAATGAGATGTAGCCCTTGAAGCAGGCATGCATATGCTCATCGTCGTCGTCCACAGATGCATCACAGTATGTTTTCTCTTCCTCGCTCCAGTGGAACGCCTCGATATTGGCGGCGATCTGTGTCTCGATGTTTTCGTAGTATTCAAAGTCGGCAGTCTTTCCCAATATGCTAGCAATGCTCTTCACGCTGCGCGTCATGACCCCCACCCAGCAGATCAAATCCACGTTTAATTCAGCAATATCCATGGGCAACACCCGTGGGTAGTCATCTAATCCCGACGCCAAACTGTGCGTGGTTGTTCTGCCTCTCCATCTGTAAATTTCCAGAGTCAAGCGGTCGAACTGGTCCACTTCACCTCTCTGGGACTTTCTTAAGCACTCGTAATGGGCCTGAAGTTGCGGGTACATCTCCGAGGTCAAGTTGTGAAGAAGCTCGGCATTTCCAATCACCATGTGGCCCAAACTTTCATGCGTGAGCTCATCAGACATAGGGTACACGGCGGAGGATTTTTCCAAGAGTCTTGAAAACGCAAGCATGAGAGTGGGTGGATTGAACACCGCATTACTCTGCACAACAAACTCGGCAGGAACCCTAGAGCGGCCCTCCTCTCCTAGGATAACCTCTCTGGCTATCCAGCCATCGTCATCTATGAGCGCAAACCACGACTTTAATATTTCCAAGACTAGGTCAGAGTCGTATTCTAGAAGCGGGAGCAAGTGAAAGCCTTCGTCCCAGTAAAAACCCCTTGGGAAAAAAGGACGGCTCGGAACAAGCGTAAACAACTCAAAAGGCCCCTCTGCTTTGCCATTGAGTTTGGGTAGATGAACATCGCCATTGACGTTCACTGGCATATCTTCGTCATCGAAAGAAGTGTGGCGATCCACCAACTGATCGCCATGGAGGTGAGAAAGACCGCCAAGAAGGCCCGAGAGCAACTGCTGGGCAAAGTCCTTCTCAGACGACGAGGCAAAGTCCAAGGGAAACACCTTATCGAATTTCTCCTGGACCTTGGCCTTCATCTTCGCGGTTTTTTGCTTGAGGTTTTGAAACGATAGCTTGTTCTCCGGCAGCGAGTCAGCCTGGTTGTAGATGACGGAGAACTGCGACGGCCCTTGATAAGTTTTTTGGACGAAGTGGAGGTTGCCCTCATAGCCGTGCAAATTACGGATCAAAAGTCCCAGGTAAGGAGGCACTTGGGAAATGCGGTTCTGGAAGTTGTCGACCAAGTCCTGAACACAGTCTTGGAGTAATGTAAGGAATATTTCACTGGCTCTCCACATACTTGCATCCGGTATACGTAGACTGATGTGATGAGTCAAACTCGGGTCGATTTCCGGCGAAAGCAAGTTTTTGACCGGCGGGGGAGTATTGTGTTCGGCCAGGGTCACGTACTGGTCATTGATAGAGAGCTCAAACAAGCCCAAATCTTCCGAGAACCCAGTGAACTTCAATGTCTCCGAGTACCCTAAGCGGCTAGGCACGTTGTCAAGCTTGAGGAAACCGGTAGGTGTGAAATCATCTAAATCCTTGTCATGCTCTTCGCCCGCAAGACCCGAGTACCACACAAACGAGGTCACCACATCTTCAAAACCTGCATGCGGCTTGGAGTCCACGGTCACCGCCCAATTTTGACCATCAGACGACTTAACAAAGTCAATGGTAATGTCCACGTGACAATCATTATCGGAGATCACCTGCGTGCCCCCGATGCGAGGGTCAAACTGCACCCAGCTGGCCTTTTTCATGTTATGGTTCTGCTCATACGCATGCCTTGCAAATTGTACACCATTGAGGTCGTTTGCGTTGAACCACATGAGCCCGCCACTGAACGAGTTGGCGAGACGAGGCTTGATGCTCAAGTAGTTGCCGCTTCGGTAGGGGCCCCAAAGAAGCGACTCATTCAGTAGCTTAGCGTAGTCGCGTGCACTCCCGTCTAGCGCATCCAAAGGAGCGATATTGTTGATGTCGAATTCAAACTGTGCTCCGAAGACTGCAGTCAAGACGGCCCAGAGGAGGAGGAGTCTCATTGGCGGAGTTCTGAATCGAATGAAGAGTGGACTATGTGTAGTGATGTGTACGTACGGTGCGAGCCCGCGCGGAACCCACATTTGCAATCTGCAGCACCTTGTGATATAGGCTATGGGATAGATGGCCAAGCCCTGCAGCTCAAAATTCTGTAGGCATGGCTGCACTTGGTCTTCCCTTCTGATGACTTTCGTGCAGCACATTCGTTGTCCCCAGGGTCTAGTCTGGAATGCCGTGCATGAAGGGTGACGGATTGTAGGATATGGAGCAGTGGCCACTTGAGGATCGTTGAGACTGAACAGCAAGAGCTGCTTGCCAGCACTGGGGCCCTCGAATTCACCTGGCTCCAAGGTAGCCGATTTGCACCAGACATTGGCCTCTCCCAGAAGTGCTCACGTGACTGCTCACGCAGCTATAGCGGCTCAGCCGCGGATCCCGCTTCTTGTCGCACGATTGCTCACGGCCCAAAGATGCACATCTCACATCTGTAGTCATTTCCTATGCCCATTGGCAGAACACATTTTTTGCAAGTCATAGCAGGAAAAAAAATACCGTCAACACCGTTTAGTCTTTTGCGTTCCTTCAGAAACATGCACATCACCCCAATCCCCTCGTCTTGGGGCCAGTCCAACAATTACGCCTACCTTATCGTTGATGACAAGTCCAAACACGCCTGGTTACTAGACCTGGCTTTCCCCAAAGACGTGCAGGACTTTCTCGATAGGGAAAAGCCGCTGTTTGAATTGAAAGCCATCGTCAATACCCACCATCACTGGGACCATGCGGGGGGCAACCCCAACTTCCACAAATTGTATCCGGACCTTCCAGTGATAGGCGGCAGAGACTCGGAACTTGTCACATATACGCCCTCGCACCAGGAGGTGATTGACTTGGGCGATGCTATCTCCATCACGGCGTTGCACACCCCCTGCCACACACAGGACTCAATCTGCTACTATGTGAAAGACAGGCAGACGGGCGAAAAAGCGGTCTTCACCGGCGATACGCTTTTCGTCAGTGGATGCGGCCGTTTCTTTGAGGGGCTGGCACTGCAGATGAACACGGCGTTGAATGGAATCCTTGCCAAGTTGCCGGCAGAGACCCGTGTGTATGCGGGCCATGAGTACACCAATTCCAACATCAAGTTCAGCGAAACTATTCTCCAAAACAAGAAGATGGATGAATTGAAAGCCTTCATGGCCAAAAACGAGATCTCTGCTGGCGCGTTCACCATTGGCGACGAGTTGGAGTTCAACCCATTCATGAGATTGTCGGATCCTGCAGTTGTAAAAGCAACTGGAGAGACCAACCCCGTGGAAGTTATGGCCAAACTCCGTGAGATGAAAAACAATTCATAAGCCAGTGTTTATAGCTTAGGAATAAGACTGCTTGTACTTCAGATGGTGGGTGAGGAAGTGTTATATTCTCACAAAGTCTGGAAGCTTCAGGTGCTCGTAGTACAACTCGGGTTGCCACAACTCAATGAACTCAAGGTCATACTCCGACTTCCCCATGGCGAATTTCTCGTACTCCTCGAAAATGCCGCTGATACACCAGCCCTGCAAAATCTTACGCATCAAGCCCACCAAAACACCTATGCGGTGTTTTCCCTTATTGGAATGGATCAAGATAGGAAAGTTTTCTCTGTTGAGGATGAGCTGCAACGCTTCCGTCAACGGCCTCTGGGCGTCTTCCTGCGTGTTCAGCGTGAAGGGCTCCTGCGACGAGTGCATGACTAGATGGTGGAAGGAGATGTCAGTGGTGTCGATCCAGGCCTTGTAGTTTTCCAAGATCTCGGACGACGATAGTTTGTCCTTTTTGCTTTTCCCGTCCTTGTCACCTTTGTCTTCCTTGAGCTTCTTTTCCGACTTTTTCTTCTTTTTCTCGTCGCCCAAATCGCCTAGGTATATGATTGTTTTTAGCTTCAACTGGGCCAAGAAAGGGTAGCTAATCTGCATCGGGAACCCACTCCGGTAAATGCCGTCCTCCACCAACGAGAAGTTGAGCGGCGGTACGTAATTTGGCCGGGGAAGCGCCGAGCGGGGCACGATTTCTCGCGTGGTCTTTGCGCCTTGCTCTTTTTCGGCGTCGTATCTCGCTAGCGTCGCCAGCAGGGACTGGGTCGTATGGGGGTCAGTTTCGGGAATCATGGGTAAGCTAGGCACGTGGGCAGCACGCACGGTCTTTCAACTACTTGGATGTCAGCTAATTGGATAAGGATGCTCTTCTATGGCGCGTGACTTGGAAGTCGTGTTTGGTGTGGCGTTTGCAATGGAGTGGAGATCTTTGAGATGTGGTCTGGAGCGTGGGTTTTGATGTGAGCGCGCGAACCACGGGACAGGCCACTAGAGACCACACATTGAGGAGTGGGATGAGGCCGGAGAAAATGACGCTCTGCCATTGACGAATCCGGAAGGTCACGTGTAGCCGCTATAGAAGCGGCTGAAATTTCGGCGCGGCGGACTCCAACTGACTGACCGCGACATTGCGGTTGGGGGGAGGAAGTATGATCCTCAGCTCGATACTTACCACCGACTGCGGGCGCAGAAAAGTGCCCACAGGAAACAAGCGCGGGCTCTCACGCTTGGACGGCGCCGCCAAGTCGCGGAGTGGAAGCAGCGAGCCGCGGCGCGCGTGGATCTCCAAGTCGACCTGCTGGTGTGTGGCGAAGAGCCGCTCCAACTCGGAGTCGTCGGTGATGGCGAGGCGAGACTTATGGTCACGGAGGCCGTAGTTCTGGGCGGCGGTGAGCTTGAAAGCCTGGCGGCCGTTTTCCAAGATTTCGTTGTAGCGGGGCGGCGCAGAGGTGGCTATGGGGAAGGTGAAGTTGAGCGCCGACGAGAGAAAGCGGAGCGTGACTTTGGTGTGCGCCAGGTGGTCGTTTGATGTGGGCCCAGTGTTGGGGCTGATGCTGGGGATGTGGCTGGGGCCAAGCTTGCTGGCGATTGCAGCCAACTTCTCTAGCGGGCCGTACTCTGGGCCTGGATACTTGAAGGTGTCACCACCTGGATGATCTGGGCCCTGGTGATCTGGACCCTGGTGATCTTGGCCCTGGTGACCTTGGCCCTGGTGATCTGGACCCCGATGATCTGGTCTCTGATGATCTGGATTTTCATGGTCAGACTTCTTTTGACCAGGACTCTGATTGCCCAGTACCTGATTCTCCAGTACCCGATTCTCCAGTACCCGATTCTCCAGTACCCGATTCTCCAGTACCTGATTGCCCGAAAACTCCCGCTTCAATTGCGGGTTGGACTCGCTGGATGTGTCCCCAGCTGGCTGTGGGACGGGGCTCTTGGAGAACTGTGGACTGTCCACAGCCAGCGGCTCGTGCCGGAGTCCTCGCCGCTGGAAGGGGACAGAGGCACTCGCCACAAACGGATACTCCAATAAGATGCAGTGATAGAAGGCATCGCCCATGTGCTGGAGAATGAGGTCATAGCCGAAATCCTGAATGCAGCATCCGATCAACGTGTGAAGCGTACCTGCAGCTGTTTCGTCATCTAGCGACTCACTGGCCGCGCTGCCAGGCTCAAGGCTTCGGTAGAACTTTGCCTGGAACACCGTGCTGGTCACCTTCTCCCGGATGTGCTCGAAAGATGTCTTGTTGGTCCCTCCAAATGACCGCTCTAGCATGAGCATACATACCGACGAAAGGGCGCTTTGGCCAATGGCGCCAAAGAGCTCGTTCTTCGCCAGAATGGTCACCAGAAGACACAGCTTGGACCGCTTTATAAGGAGGAGAAGCGTGTGGCGGATCGACTGGAGCGAGCTTTCTCTTTCGGCGATTTTGGCGGCCAGAGCTGCCGCCGTTTCAATGCTTACTGCGGATGCTTTCATGCGAAGAGACCCTTCATAGGGGCGTATGATTGTGTCGATAGCCGCACGGGACCGGTCTTGGTTGCTGACAACTGTTTTGGTGCAGTAGCTCATGTCATAGACGGCGTCCTGGGTGTCGGCGATGTGGGCTATTTCCAGGAGGAATTGGCTTTTAGACAAGTCTGGTGGATTCGCCGGCGGCTCTGGTTTGGCCTTCTTGTTGGCACGCCCAGTTTTCGACCCACGCTTGCGGTTCCGCCGCACGCTTTGGACCGCCGCACGAACGAGCGCCTCGAAGTCCTCGATTGTGTCGGGGCCATATTGGAACTCTGCCCGGAGGATTTGGGCTACGTTCTTGACATTATCTTCTTGGTCGCTGGCTCTGCGCGAGCTCAAGTCTAGTGCGTCGATGAGCTCGAGCCTCCGCGCCGAAAACCTTCTCCAGAGCGCTTCGTCGGCGAACCCCAATTTCTCTCTTATGGCGTTGGTGATGCCGGGCTTTTTCCCGTTGAACATTGACCGTCAGGTTCGGATTGACTCATGACTTGGAGTCATCATGACTCGCGCGTCTAGATGCAGGCGCCTTTTTCAGTATGAGAAATCGTGAATTAATGTGCTCTAGGGCTTGGTCCCCAACTGTGGAGTACTTCTTGCACACGATCGACGCTAGTCTCTTTTGGACCTTTCGGGCACTCAATCCGAGCCATTCGGTACTTGGGCCGGACCTAAGACACTTGCGCCGAGCTTTGGGGCCATGGCAAGTGGAGAAACTCAAGGCCCGGGTGTCTCCCACATGGTGGAGCTGCAACGTATCTACGGGGTTCGCCAAAGCCTCCCATTAACACAAATGGTGGGGAAACAAGCATTCACTATGATGCCAACCGCTTTGCACCGAGACTTGGCCTCAGCGTCCATTCCTCAACAGAACCTGGTCTGCCATGTATCTCTGCAATTAGACCGGATGCACCAGTGCGGTGTGGAGCGTGGGAGCGCGCGAAATGAGTCACACTGTCTGCAGGCACGTCCCAAAGCGGTAGTGAGAAGATTTGCCGCGGTCGACAATCTCTGCTATATAAATCGCCCACTCCTCCCACCCTTTTTTATCTCTTCCCATACAACTTTCTTCACACACAACACTTCAGCATGTCTAAAGGAAAAGTTTGCTTAGCCTACTCCGGTGGTTTGGACACCTCTGTGATTCTCGCCTGGTTGCTTGAGCAGGGATACGAAGTCATTGCCTTCTTGGCCAACATTGGTCAGGAGGAGGACTTTGAGGCCGCCGAAAAGAAGGCCTTGGCCATCGGTGCCACGAAATTCATCGTCAGTGACGTTAGAAAGCAATTCGTCGAGCAGATCTGTTTCCCTGCTATCCAGGCCAATGCCATCTACGAAAACGTGTACCTTTTGGGAACCTCGTTGGCCAGACCCGTGATTGCACAGGCACAGATTGATGTCGCCGAACAGGAAGGTTGTTTTGCCGTGTCCCACGGCTGCACGGGTAAGGGAAATGACCAGGTGCGTTTTGAATTGTCTTTCTACGCCTTGAAGCCAGACGTGGTGGTCATTGCCCCATGGAGAGACCCAGAATTCTTCAACAGATTTGCCGGCAGAAACGCCTTGTTGGAGTATGCTGCTTCTAAGAACATTCCCGTTGCGCAGACCAAGGCCAAGCCATGGTCTACGGATGAAAACTTGGCACACATCTCCTTCGAGGCCGGTATCTTGGAAGATCCAAACACCACGCCTCCAAAGGATATGTGGAAGTTGACCGTGGACCCAACCGACGCCCCAGAGACCCCAGAGGACTTTTCGGTGGTGTTCGAGAAGGGATTGCCAACGAAGTTGATTCTTGACGGTGGCAAGAAGACCGTCACTGACCCAGTGGAGTTGTTCATCGAGGCCAACTCCTTGGCCAGAAGAAACGGTGTCGGCAGAATTGACATTGTCGAGAACAGATTTATTGGTATCAAGTCCAGAGGATGTTACGAGACTCCTGGTTTGACTCTCTTGAGAAATGCCCACGTGGACTTGGAGGGCTTGACCTTGGACAGAGAGGTGCGTGCCATCAGAGACCAGTTCGTCACCGTGACATACTCCAAGTTGTTGTACAATGGAATGTACTTTACTCCTGAGTGTGAATACGTGAGATCCATGATCCCTCCTTCCCAAATCACCGTCAACGGAACCGTCAGAGCTAGAGCATACAAGGGAAGCGTGACGATTTTGGGTAGATGGAGTGATACCGAAAAGTTGTACGATGAGACCGAGTCGTCCATGGACGAATTGACCGGCTTTTCTCCCGAGGACACTTCTGGCTTCATTGCTGTGCAATCGATCAGAATCAAGAAGTTCGGCGAGGCCGCCAGAGAGAAGGGTGTTAAGTTGGAATTATAAATAACTAGTAATAGAAGACAGTCAATCAAGTTGTTACTGCCACCCTCTATGGTGATCGGTATTAGAAAGAATCTAGCCATTTGTCCAATTGTGACAAGTACTCCGGGATATTTCGCCCAATGAGTTTATATGGGATGCTCTTCTTGGCCACCGAGTGTGTTTTGCTCGTCTCATAATGCTCTCTCAAATGTTCTATAAGGTCGTGCAACACGAGCCGGGCACGCGCAACTCCCCGTAAACTTTCACCTTGACTATCTGCTTCAAGATGGTTCCAAAGCTCGGCTTCTGTTTCTGTCTTAACAGGATCCAGCACTTGGGTGTTTGTTTCTTTGTCATCGTCGCCAGCTTCACTTTCGCCGTGGTCGTCGCCAGCTTCACTTTCGCCGTGGATGCTCTCATCCGCAGGCACCAGCGCAGCCTCTTTAGAATCGATCCCGAGGTCGGCAGCAAATTCGTGCCGATGATTCAAGTAGTAGTAGCTCGTGAGCCAGAGCACCTTGTTGAACATGGGGAATCGGTACTTGGAGGGCACGCGCGTGCGCTTCTCCAAGTTGTATATCTGGAGGTGCATGTGCATATCCTTCAAGGTCAAGAAGTTGCCTCCCAAGATCACTGCATCGTCAGGCGTGTACACCGAATGGATCCACCCGCTGGGAATAATGAACAAATCGCCCTCTTTCAAATCAATCTTGAAGCCGCCCGCCGGCTTCGTCATTTGTCCGTCGACTCTCTTGCTATACTCAGGGAACCACGTGAAGTTCTGTTGAGGCTCGTGGCACCACGACTCATAGAGCTGCAAGTTGGCGTGCAGAGGAGGAAACATCAAAAACGTCTTGCTGCCGTGACACACGGTGTAATACACGGGCGTGCCGGAAAAGTCGATGTGGAAATCTGTGTAGGAACCCGCCACGGACATGAGACAGTACTTGGTCACCTGCGGCCGCGGTTGTTCGCAGCCATCGGTGTCGCACCACACCTTATCCACGAGGTCCAAGTCGCGCACCATTTGCGGCCGGCGCATGTTCTTGCCCAAGCGCTGCACGTGGGACACCTCGAGGGAAATCACGTTGCGGATGCGATCGCGGTCCGCGGGTCCGGTGTAGAAGTAGTCTCGCCATTGGCCCAAGCTCCACCCGGGAGACTCGCTTTGCTGCGACAACACGTCCATGACTTCCACGGGCTCTTCGGCGCCCGTCTGCTCGGTCACGTAGTCCACGGTAATTTTCTCGCGCGGAGCCGGTAGCTGCAAGCCCGAATCGATGTTCACGTCGGAGACCAACACAGGCCAGTCACACGTGAGCGCCTGATGCTTGGTGAGCAGGGCGCTTTCCATTTGTATGGGGCCCAGCGGGCCAGACTCCCAGGCCAAGAAGCTGGGCACGTGCGGGTGCATGGACTTGTCCACGGCAAACGTTTCACCCAGGTTGAGTGCCACGTAGTCGATTTTCACGCGGGATCGCTTCAGCTGGCGTTTCATGTGCGAGGGGCCGTGCTCTGGCTCACAGCTGGGGCAGTGGTAGGAGGCGATTTTGCTTAGATCCGCGCCGCTGACCGCCACGCAAAAGGTATGGAACCAGCGGTTGCAGATATCGCATTGGATCCAGTCGATCTTCCGATTGGCCGGCTTGCCCGAGTCCGTGCGGCATTGAGGGCATTGGTCCGAGGTCATGAACCGGTGTTGATATGTGATCGCGCGGCTTGAGCCCGGCCTGCCACCCGTACACCACCGGTCCATCTGCCCACAAATCTATGGCGAAGCCCGGCCCGTCTTCTTTTTTTCGCTCATGTTCTTTTTACTGAGGCCCTCTCTTTGAAGTCCGTTTTGGCTCCTCTTATTTTTCTTTATTTATGTGTTCCACCATTTAAGGCCCTACCATTCATGGTTTCCACAGCTCACGGCTGCCCTCTACACATGCCTCCATCCGGGGTCGCACTCGCAGTGAAAGTCACACTGTAAACCGACACAGCCCTATCCTCTACGGCCACATTTCCCCATGTCCTCCTTGGCCACACGAGTGTTTACAAGAGCACGCTACTCCACTGCTCCAGGCAGCAAAGACTTTATTCACGAATATAAGGTCCGGACGGCGCTAGAGAAGCTCATCTACCACTACCTGACGAAACCGCTCCAGAAGTTCTCCATCCAGAAGCTCTACGCCCAATCACGCGAGCTCACGCCGCAAAATATCCCCGCCATAGCATCGGATACCATTGAATCCCTATTGGTGTATAATGCCCGGCGGTTGCGGACTTTCCGCAACTTGCCGTATCTTGTGATGCTAAATCCTTCCATTTCCGAGTCCTACAACATGTACCTCCAGTCGCTTTCCATCTTGTTGAAAGCCCTGTCCAAGAGCATTTCTTCGTTGTCGGAGAACGAGTCTTTTTCCGACGGCGTGCTTTCAGAGTTCATGGAAATCCATGCGGATGCGTTGCCGACTCTCTCCAAGGGCTTCAGTGAAGTCATGCACTTGATCTCGCCGGAAAAGGTGAAGACCTTCTTGGACCAGCATTTGGTTGAGCGTATTTCCATGCGTTTGATCGCACATCAGCACGTGCAATTGACCAACTCACTCCGGTCGAACGCCTACGAAAAAGGCGGCAGCTATAACGGGATCATCAAGCTCTTAAACATCCGGGACGTAATCCGCAAAAATGCCGAGCTTGTCAACGATATATTTTTGATGAAGTATGATCAGACTGTATCACTTGGCGTGGACACAAACCTCCGCCCGGGCAACTTCTGGACTTCCAAGGACGAGGCTGAAAATTACTCGAAACCCGAATCCATTCTTTTTCCGTACATCGAGTACCACCTAGACTACATTCTTCAGGAGTTGTTCAAGAACTCCTTCAGAGCGCATATCGAGAACCAGGTCCTGGACCCTGTGCGTGTCACTGTCTCCACGAGCACAAAAGACAAGTCCTTCATGGAATTGCGCATCAGAGACAAGGGCAAGGGCATTCCACCCAACATCATAAACCACATGTTCGAGTACTCTTTCACAACATACGAATCTGGCGAAGGAGACAGCTACAAGACCTTAAATGTGCCGCCAGGCTTGGGAGGAAACACGGTGGCCGGCATGGGCTACGGGTTGCCGTTGCTGAAGAGTTATATCGAGATTTTCAATGATACTTTGAAAGGGGATACTGACGTCAAGGGCCTGTTGAGTGTGCAGACATACTGGGGCTGGGGGACTGATGTATACTTGAAGACAGTGGGGCAATAGTTTCCTGCGAGTGAACCCACTCACCCCACTTTTCAAAACCCCAGCATTCCCTCGAAAAGTATTGGCACCCAAAGCATTTGTGCAGGATTGAAAGTCATCAGTTCTCCAAAGGAAATTTGAATCCTCAGCGATGTTTGATTCCGTCAGCGGCTCAAACTTCCAATCAAATCCAAACCTCTCGGCGGTTTGCATCCTACAGTCGACACTTTTGATGACGGTGGTTGGGACTCGGCTATTCACAAGGTATTGTGTCAGCGCCGCGCAACTTGCGACGGTGCAGTCCGGCTAAGACTGAACACCCCACCTACCACTCTTGTCCCAAAGCCATCACCGGTGTTTCAAGTGACTGCAGGTCGATAGACACTTTTTCCAGACGTACTGTTTATGTTCCATATCAACACACCAACTGTGTGTCAATTGAGTTCCGTGTAAAACAATCTGATCGTCCATAATCCGTCAAACCTTGAACCACTATCGGAACCACAAGCGAACGTGCCCGCAGATAGTCATCCCAAACGCTTCAAATCCGCCGAATAGCCTCTCAAGATCTTCTGAATGTTCGGTGTGGAGTCGCTCAGCATCGATGCGTCAGCGTGTGCCCCACCCACATCTTTTCCCCAGACTCTTTCACCATCCCACTCTGCCCCCCAGCAGGACTTTGGCGAGCTTCTAGAGACTCTTAATCCTATTCTCATCCTAAGCGACCCGCATGAGTGCAACAAAAATATCTCGGTTTGCCTCAAGTCCATAGCAGACTTCTTGCACCAGGAGGACGAGATCTACCACAAGTGCTCCATACTCAGCTTGAAGCTCCTCAATTCCAATTTGTTTCTCAAAAACTACAAGCTTTGCCTCGGAAAAATCCTCTCCATTATCAAGATCTTGACCCACACAAACTCCGCATACAAAAGAGACTCTTTCACGCTTACCCAGGTGCTCTCCATAATTCTTCTTGTCTTTTTCAAGCTAATAGACGACAAAAAACTGAAGCTCTACTTGTCCATCGACGAAAGGCAGCTTCTCGACTTGCTAAGAGACTTGTCTTTCGTGGAGGTCATTGCTGCCTTCATTTCCAGCCAGGTGCAGTTCCCAGCGGACACGGCGCCGATATTCGAGCCCAAAGACTATTCCCACTCCAACTATGTGCTCCTCAAGTTCAATTGCGATATTTTCTTCAATTATTTGTACCATAGTATTCTTTTGTCGGACGAGGAGTTCACGCAGTTGACCGAGTGCACATTGATTCCAAACCTCATCGACCATCTTATTTCAAACTCCAATTTTAACAATTACAATTTGTCAAACGACGACTTCAACGACACAAACAAGCTTATCGCCTATGAGGAATTCAAACTTCTTCTTCTTATCAACGAGCAGTACATGATGCGCACGTATACTGCCCATGACAGTCTTCAGAATAACAAGGTCATTGAAGGATTGATGGCTGTGAACGGCATTTCCGGCTTTATCAACTTGTTAACATACCACATGAACCGCGAGGAGTCTCACATCATCAAAATCTTGATGTTGAAGTTCTTGTTCTCTATCTTGTCGTCTGCCGAATATTGCAAGTTGTCTTACTTAAACGATCTAAAGATCTTGGTTGACATCTTCATACGAGAGCTAAACGACCTCGATTACAATGAAAAGGCTCAGCACGACTCACGCCTGACCGACCGCTTTTTGGCTCTCACTTATTTGAAGACCTTTCGCCATTTGTTGGTGCTGTCTCAGTTGAACGACATCAGTCCCAAGTACAAACCGAAAGAAATATTCGACCTTTTGTCGAATGTCATCTTGAACTGTGACGAGAACCACGAAGACTCTCCACAATCTGCAATGCACAGTCCAACCTCGGTAGACCTGTACTCCATTGTTAAGGCTGCAATGAAGTGTCTAAACATCCCGTGGCTCAAGAAGCTGTCCAAAACAAAGAGCAAGCATCTCCCCACGACTATCCTCAAAAGCGGAAACGATAGCAGTGAGTCCTTAGTGTCCTCCAGCTCTACTTCCAGCCGCGTGGCGTCACTCAAAAACTCCAGCTCTGACGTCACTGCATCCAACGAATCCTTCTCTTTTACCAGAGTAGCCTCGGTGAAGGCTAACTCTCGCAGCGACTATAATGAGCATACAAGGTCACACAATAGAGAGTTACTGGGAAATGTGTTGGAAGGTTTAAGTGATGATGACTTTGGCTCAATACGCAGTGGTAACATTTTTGAAGACAACAACTCGAATGTGTTCATGAGCTCCATTGAGAACTCTCACAGATCACCATGTCTCTCGTCTCGCCAAACTCTTGGCCTATTGGATTTGCCAAGAGAATACCTTGCTTCCAAATCCCTTCCGCCAATTCAACACCACGTCTCTGCCGGTCAAAGCCGTTTACAGGAAAAGGCACGTCGAAAAAAAGCTCCTGCTCCTCCACCACCGCCGCCAAGGCGAAGAAAATAGGTCTTTTGAAGGATTACAATGAGCTTTAGACCTCTAATTTCTCAAAGCCCTGGGTTGTTTTCCGTAAAAGATGTTTCCTTCTTTACCATAATGCGTAAATTGATTCTATATGAGGTGTGCATACTACTCGAATCCTGCACTTTCGCCCACCGAGTTGTCTTTGAAACTTAAGACATCATCGAATCTTAATCCATTAATTTCCGTCCTGGTGTAAGTATCCAATTCATTGTAATAAATTTCCGAATTGGTATCGCCTAAATCTCCAGAAGCAACAAGAACTAAGCCGCGAGAGCGGATTATCGGAATGAGTTTGGGCACGAGATTCAAAAGATGAATCGAAGTGATGACACCGATCAAATTATTGTCAAGGATGAAATTCGTGGCTTCCTTTATCGACCGGATGGTAAGCTCCTGATCGTTTGCTAAGAGCTGATGCTTGAGTCTTGTTGGTGGGTTGCTTTCTTGCGCACTTTCTTCTTCCATGTCTTCTAGCAAGAGGCCATTGGCAGTACGCGCTTCGAATTCGCCCTTGGATGTCTTGAAAACGATCCCATTCATCACTAGAAACACTGGAAAGTTGGGTTGTTTCCAGTTCAAGATTTTGCACACAATCGAATTCGAGGAGAGAAATATAAGCGAACGGTCGTGCTTTTGTCTCTGTTTAATCGATCTTATGTGCTCGAAAACATGGTTCAACGTCAGGTCGATGAACTTATTCAAGTTCAGTTGGATGTTGCCCGCAAATGGTAAGCTGTCAATTTCGTAAAGGGAGGGAAAGATCAATTCTATCGATAAATTGATACTCGAGTCCAAGGTGTCTAGAATGATATCTAGTGGGATATATATGATTTTGAGCAACTTCTTCACTAAGGATAAATCCTTGAGTCTCATCTTGTGCAAGTCTCGGAGGACTTTTTCATAATCAAAGAGGTTAGAAGTCATGGAGTTCAATTGGTGCAACGACAAATTTGGAAGAAACAACTCAATGTTCTCAGCAACTGAAATGGCCCAGTGGGGACACACGACGGGTGTTCCATCATTGAGTAGACACACCTTGACCTTGAGATACTCTCCGCTTAAGGAAGTGGAAGTCACGAATGCAGAGGTCAAGGACGAGTTGTTATCAGAGGCTTTTGCAGCATATGACCTGCTGGGAGATACCATCATATTGCTTGGTGACAAGACATTGGGAGAGCCGCTGTTTGCATTTGATTTCATTGGGGCTGGTGTTTGTTTAGCGAAACATGTGGAAGATTTCCAGTATGTGTCATACTTGGTTGTCTCAAGTAGTGTGCCGGCAAATGGAAATATGATCTGGTATCTGAAGTTCAACTCTCCGATATTTTTGAGCCTCATGTCAAACAACGGCAAGGAAATTGAATTGATCTCCGGCGACGACGTGTCGATCTGAGAGAAGTTAAGAGCGGTGGTTTTGGCAATCAAACGGGTCCCAAATTTGGGAAAAATCTCCAAGTCAATGCGGAATTCATTGAGAGAATCCACTTCCGTTTGAAAGTTGCAGCTGGCTGTACCCTTTTGTCCGTCCGTCACAGGAAGAAGAATATTCCTGGGAACAATATCGGAAATATTGGAGGTAATAGTGATTCTCCCAGGTTTCGACTCCGTGCCGTAGTTGAACAAGTTGATGCAGTTCGAATCGATGGGGAACATTAACTCAATTAGTACCTTCTGCTCCAAAAAGCTATGCCCATACCTTCTAAGTGGTAAGATTGGTGGAGGAAGCTCAAGATGAGGGATGGAGTCCGGCTGATTCTTTTCGGCAGACTCGCCGCTGTGGTCCAGGTCGTCTTCATCTAGTATCACAGGAACTATGTTGACGCCAGACTCGGTATCTTGAGCATTCTGAACAGCCTTGTTTCTTAAAATCTCTTTTTTGTACCATAACAAATGGTTCAAGACATCCACGTGGCCCTCAATGACACAGTAGTACAAGACGTCATAGCCGTTTTCATCTATGATGTCTAAGCGAGCACCAAATTTGATGAGCTCATGCGTAGTTTTTGCGTGCCCCTTCAGAGCGGAGTAGAAAATCGGAGGCCAGTCATTCAAAGAGTCCGTTTGATTAATGCATGCGCCATACTGGATCAAAAGCTTTATCAACTTGTAATTCCCGGATCTAGCCACAGCGTGAAGAGGAAAGAGTCCCTCGACATCCTGGCGGTTTATCATTTCAGGCGTGGGATTACTGGAGTTCAAAAGAAACTCTAGTGTTTTGTAGTCTCCAAACTTGCACACATAATTTATGGGTAAGTATTGGAGTTTCGAATCGTTGGACTCGGGGTAGCAATTTGCGCCACTTTTGAGTAGCATGGCAATGGCATCGAAATGACAGTTCTTAATAGCCAATAACAACGCGGACATGGAATCGTTGTCGAGATCGTCAATACGGTCCACGGGGAAATAAGGCAAGAGAATTTTCAAAAGGTCAATGCGGTTGTTCTGCGAGGCGTAGTGTAAGCAAGTTCGGCCGTTGGAGTCCTTATCGACTAGTAGACGGGTGAGCGTGTCCTTAGAGAGAGACTCGATGATATTCTCCACGATAAACACCCTAGAGTGATCTATGGAGTCGTAGGAGTTCATCACCTTGACACCGTTGTTGATGGTAACATGCAGATCGAGGGCTATAGATGCTGGAGGAATTGAACAGCACTCATGGATGATTGGCTTCAAATTGAATTCGTCGTTGTGGATTTTGTAGTCGATGTTGCAGTCTATCAAAGAAAGGAAAGTCTCAAGAAACGAATCCGGGATCTTCAAGTTGACGATTGAGAGCAAAAAGAGTTTGGAAAACTTCTCCTTGAGCATTTCGGGCGTTTCTTCGCTGGAGCGGACCCTCTCGCACCATCTCTTCAAGTCTTCCATATCAGTAATCTTGGTGGAGGCAATATCCACAAAGCTCGAGTACAAGCCATCTATCTCGGTGGACGAGTAGAGCGTACGGGAAGGAGGCTCGAAGATCTGCGGCCCGGAGCCGTACTTTTCATCCATCAAATGGTCCAGTTTCGTATCGGAGGCCTTGGCGTCAATAGCCACCAGCGAGGTGGTGGAGTTGTTTCTGGAGCCCGGCGCGGACACCCGGTCCAACACTTCACTCGAGCGGTAACCCGCCAAAACAGAGTAGTCTCCGTCCATGATGGACTCAAGATCCAGCAACGAAGACGTGACCAAATCACTTAGATCGTTGATCTCGTTGCGATGAAACACGGGCTGCACATTGACGGCGGTCTGGATGAAAAGCTCCTTGGTATGCGACTTGGACCGCTTGTCCCATTTCTTCACCACCTTGGAAAACCCCGCCTCGTTCAACTCCACAAACTGCTGGAGCCGCGATAAGTCTTGATGAAGCTTTTTGAAGCTCTGATACAAGTTCAAGTACAAAATGGAGCTTTTGAAGTTGTTGGCCTGGTTATCAAACGCCAATTGCGACGACTTGTGTAGGAGCTCGTTTTTCTTGAGCATCAACAAGTCCAAGTTCACGGCCAAATTAGCCTGCTTCTCCAAGTAGAAGCAGTTGACCTTGTCCAACTCTCGCTCCACCTTGAAGAAAAAAGACGCCTTGTTTTCCTTGAGCTGGTTCTGCACCGCCTCCGGGCTCATGGACGCTCCGGACAACGATGCCGCCGGCAACCCTAGGTGCTTGATGAGCTTCTTGAGTGCTTTATAGTTGATGAAGTGGCCCGAGTACTCCGGAAGCTCCAACTGGCGCGACGCCAAGTATTTGCCGAACTTCATGGTAAGGGTTCAATATGCTAGCACTGTGGGTGAGCTGTGTGCAATGGGCGATCTGGCGGCTCGGGTAAATTGGTGCACGTGGATCCGGGGAAATTGGATGGTGCGCACTTGACTATACCATGGCTTCCGGTGCGGCGAGCAGGACCGAATAACTTGGCTGACTACTAGTCTGACCACTAATCTGACCACTGGTCTGACCACTAATCTGACCACTACTAGTCTGACCACTTGGCCCGACCATCCATTAGTCTGTTAAATTAGATACTTGGCCAGGTACTTTGATCAGTTGATATCACTTCCATTGGTATCCTATCGAACCGTGGTCGATGACTCCTGGCAGCACCATCACATTCATTCACTTCGATCTCTGGCGCCAGAACACCCAAGTCTCGCGCCATCTACAAAGAAGCCGAGTGAAGTCAACCACACTGCGCATGGCACGTGCTTGTCACGTTGCTCTACTTAGTTCCCCTTTTTAGCCTCGTCAAAGTGCTCCTTGAACTTGTCAGCATTCTCCTTGCTTCCGAATCTGATCGCCAATGTCTGCGCCTCGGCCTCTCCTTCAGACACGTCTGCGGTCACGTTGTACACCCACGATCTGT
Source organism: Metschnikowia drakensbergensis (assembly GCA_002370475.1). Lineage (NCBI taxonomy): Eukaryota > Fungi > Ascomycota > Pichiomycetes > Serinales > Metschnikowiaceae > Metschnikowia > Metschnikowia drakensbergensis. The sequence continues at coordinate 469,552 of NKYX01000002.1, read as the reverse complement.
CGGAGCCAATGTTGGCCTTCAACTCGTAGTCGCTCTGCACCAAGTGGTTGGCGCAGATCTTCAACGTCTTGTCTCTTCTCATCAATATTCTCGTCTTGCCTGTGGTCTTGTGCTTCAAAAACTTCACGTCTCCGGTTCCTCTCTCCTTCCATTCGTTGGTGTCAGCGTGGAATCTGAACAACTTGGCACGCACCTTGAACTTCACATCCTCGTCTTCTTCGTTGGACTTGACGTCCACCTTTTCCAAGTGAACAAGCGGCTCGAAGTGCACTTCCACCTCCTCCTCGGCGGCTTCTCCGTCTGACTCGCTCTTCTTCTCTTCCTTGTCCTCCTTCTCTTCCTTCTCTTCCTCCTTCTTCTCCTTCTTGGCTCCAAACATCAGGAAGACGTTGGCCGTGGGAGGTTTGGGTTCGTCTTTGGTTTCGACTTTGGGCTCAACTTTTGGTGTGCTGGCTTCTGACATGTTGCGGTGGCGTGAATGGGTTTTGAGATTTTTACCACCGTTTGTTTTTCCATCGAGGTTTCGCGTGCGCACTACCTTGAAGTCGCTCTTGTACACAAGGACTTGAAACACACCTCTGACTCGACTTCCTTCCTCCACACTCCTACCCATGCATTAATTTTGCCATACATGTTCTGTCATATATCGACTACTGCAATGCATGTATTACACCTATCCATGTTTTCGGAACGAGCTTGCGACCAGTCTCGATTATTTTTGTATTTGTAGCTATTTGTATTTTCAGCTATTTTATTTGTAGCTGTTTTATTTGTAGCTGTTTTATTTTCAGCTATTTATTTGTAGCATTTTATTTGTAGCTATTTTATTTGTAGCTATTTATTTGTAGCTGTTTTATTTGTAGCTATTTATTTGTAGCTATTTATTTGTAGCATTTTATTTGTAGCTATTTTATTTGTAGCTATTTTATTTGTAGCATTTTATTTGTAGCTATATGGTTAAGTGCCGAGGTGAAGATGCTAGCGCAATGTACATTTCGAATGAGCCTATTTCTCTCCATTTGATATACTTACTTTTCTCATATTCTCTAATCCTCCATTTCAGATGGCTTGATCAAACCAGCCACTTGAAGGTCTTTCTCCCTTTGCAACTTGGTCTGCTCCTCCCTCTCAAGTTCCTTGTCTTCCTTGAATAAGTAGTCGGTCGCGTCTCCGCCAAACTCCTTGATTTGCACCAAGAAATCTCTGATAACACCGTTAAACTTGTTGAGATCTCCGTAAACTGAAGTCAAGACATTCAAAAAGTTAACCAACTGCTCTTTTTGTAGGTTCTCAAACGCAGATGACAACAAGTTGCCCAAGTATTGCTTCAAGTAGTCGCTGTTACTGGTGCCGTCAGCTGCTTCTCCTGCGCTGTATACTGGTTCACGAATAACTCCGTCCTCGATCAAATGTATCAACTGCGCCAACAACTGCGACTGGTATCTGAATCCAGACTTGTGGTCGGGCTGCGTCAACACGTAAAATGTATCAGACAAGATTTGGAAGTAAAAGTTTTCGTAAAAGGCTTTGGTGAATGGTGTTTGGCCCAATTTCTGAACATTCTCAATCAACTCCAAAGTCAAAGATAAGCCGTTCTCCTCAACTTCTCTGTTGTTATGTTTGATGGCCCACAAAGCTGCATTGATCAAGGACTGGAATGCTTCTCCTGACAATTGCAAGAGCGCGTTGAACGATTTGGTGTTGATGACTCTCAAAAGCTTGTAATATTCAACTCTGTGGTCAGGGTACTCCACGAAATCGTTTTTGATCATATCAAGCGTGCACTCAAAGACATTTTGCAAAATCAATACCACTCCTTCCGAAATCATATGGCCGACCTTGGAGACCAATGCTGTCATGCAATTTAAGACCTCTGCATCCCTAGCATCAGGAACATTCATTTTGTAGTCATCTAGGACCGCAGCAAACAAAGGCTGTGAAAGGTCTCTCACAATCTCCTCCAAATTGTCAGCCTTGTGTATGTATGTTTCAATCATTTTCAACACTTCCTTCTTTATCGTTCTCAATCCTCTGACCTTAGGTGTCTTTGTTGCGATAACCCCTTCGCGTGCAACGGTGTCTGAAATCATTCCGCTAACAGCCTTGTACAACGACAACATATCAACATACATCAAGCCCAACTGAGAGTAGAAACCAGGGCCCATGGCTTTACACACGGCAACGTTTGTTTTGATGATGTTTGCAATGATCTTGACAGTTTCCGTGTTCATCAACAACGTTGGGTCCTCAGCTGCAGAACGAACAATAGCAGACCAAGCCACGTTTGGTAAAGCCATCAATTCACCTAGCAATTGGTCCCGTGCGTCCTTTTGAGTCTGAGCACTAACTATGACACCACAAGCCTCGTAGAATGTGTGCACTTGTTGAGGCAGTAAGTCCTCTGTTATCGACTGGATGTTGTTGATAACCTCGAGAATAAAAGGCTCGGATTCCAGTGGTTGCGTGACAACAAAATGTCTCTTGCACTTATTCGTAATTTTGATGAATGTGTCACATGCCATATCTTGAACACCCTCGTGAGTTTCGTGCATGAATTCAAATAATTTGTTCACGACAGTCTTCAAAAATTTCCAATGAGCCTTGAGAAATCTGGGGTATTGGCCAACAATATACATTATGTTAGAGGCAACGACAGCTTTGTTGTCTTTGCCTCTCTTCAACTCAGTCAAAGACAAAAGTTCCTTGATGACCGACACCAAGAAGCGTTTTTCCATTTCCTCGTTCATTGTTCCAGAAATAGAGCCAATGGCCCAGCACAACGTGTTGATATTGTGCCAGGACCACTCGGACTCGTCAATTTGCCTGGCCAATTTCTCGTTCATTATTTGCTCTGTGTCAATGACATCCAAGTGAGTCAAGTAAACCAAAACCTCTCTCATAGACTTGTACAACTGAATGGTGTCGGTGTCTCTGACAAACTCTCTAACGATTTCACCCTCGTCATTTTCGACAATCAAAACCTCCTCAGGTCTTACCATCTTCTCGATCATGACTAATCTCAACTTTGACAAGACCTGTGCATATTTATGTTGCCTCAATGGGAATTTCGCGAGGACAGCGGGGTCTGGGGCACCATTAGCTGCGCTTGGTCTCAAATGTGAAGCATGTGTCAACTGCATCAATGGCGACAACTCATTGGCGGGCAAGTTTCTGATTTCTTCGAATAAGCCAAGCACGAAGTTCGACCAATAGTCCAAGCAAGTTTTGAACAACTCTCTTTCTTCGATGGTGGACAACTCAATGAGGTAGTTGAGAGAAATAAGCAATAACTCTCTGTGGCTCTCTTGCGCCTCCAACTCCTGCAAATGGTTGCTCAAGAACGTGCATAAGAACATGGCCAAGTCCTGCAAGAAAGACTGGTCGTTGGAGTTTGCGGTTTGGTAGGTTTTCTTTAGGGAGGCGTCGAGGGGCACTACCACAGAGATCTTCTCCATGGCGGATCTGAAGAACTCGATGAATTTGGGCTCGTTCTCGATGGAAATCAAGCTGGAGACCTCGGTCAAGCACTTCAATGTAATGGCACGGGTCTCAGCGGGCGCCAAGAACTTGTTTGTCAACAAAGACAACAAGTCCGTCTGGAAGATATAGTTCAAAGGCGTCCAGTGGATGAACCTCAACAAGGCGCTGAGAGTGGCGATGATCAAGGAGGGCTTTGTGGTTTTGTCCAAGACCTCGTAACACAACTTGAAGATTTGCTCGAACTCGGCCTTCAAGCTCAACTTCAAGTTGTTAGCTTTGGCCTGGGTCATTTCGTCTTGGCTGAAGTCAAACACCTCCTCGCCCATCAACTTCAAAATGTTCATGTTGTTCTCGCAAACATTGAACGACGAGCGGGAGCTCATGACAATGTCCGGAATAAACTGCGGCCAGTTGTGGGGCCACTCCTGCTTCAAGACAGAGACCAAGGTCAAGTCGATCTTGTTGATCAACGCACGCTCCTTCTCGAAAATGGTCTCGTCATCGCACAAGGCAATGATCATGTTGACGATGAAGTTACGGATGCCGATGCGCTCATTCTCCGGGATGGACTTCCAGCGGTACTTGATCAACGAGTTTAAGCACGACAAGGCGATGTACTTCGAATGCAGGTTTTTGGCCGACGACAAGATCTTGTCTGCCCGTGTCCACGAGTCGGGGTGCTCCTGGAACTGGGAGAGAACCACCGACGCCTTTTGTTGCTCGGGCCCCGACTTGTAGAATGTGTCGACGATGGTGTCGAACAAGTCGAGATCCAAGTCCTTGGAAAAGTCTAGAATCTGTTCCATTGTGTGTGACAACGTTTGCTGGTGCGTAAGTAGTTTGGTTCAATTGTATGTGTTAGTTGTTGGGGAGAAAAAAAGAGGATAATGCGCCAGCGCACTTACGGTGCGGGACGGTGCGAGGCTTGGTGCAAAATACGGTGGGGTACCGGAAAGACTCATGGATGAGTTTCTGGAGGCGGAAGGTTGAAGATGGGGGTGTACGGTATGTGTGTGGTGGAAGAGTGGCGAATGTCAAGTAGGGAGGGGAACGCAATGTACATTGAGGTCAAGCGCTGTGATTGAAGCACTGGACGCCATCGGAGACACAATAGCGAACATAGTGCGCAATAGTGGACGCTTGTGCTGGGCACTGGATACGAGCCCGGGGTTCTGGCTATAACGCATTACAACACGTGGTATACAGCGGGTTTCGGTGCCATTGCGGGTTTCGGTGCCATTGCGGGTTTCGGTGCCATTGCGGGCGCTGGAGGCACATGCGTGATGATGCGGACCATTTCGCCGGTATGCGCGTTCTGGAATGCCACTCCCGACTCGCCCGAGCGGCGCGGATGTTTTGACGTAAGCTGTTGCTTGACCCAGTCTTTGCTCGCTCCCGTAGATGACCACTCCGCCGAAGCCTGCAGGACGGATCTTGAGGAATGCCAATTGCTATACTTTATTGACCGTGTAAACCTACTTCTTGGCAAACGCGACACCCTTGTCAATGCTCCCGGACAATTGGTCTATGGCAATGGCCAACAATTTCTTCTCATCTTCACTGACCTTGTTCAATATGTCGTACTGCACCTCTGCAATTCCGGCCTTGGACAACTTCACGGGAAGAGAGAAGTACTCGAGGTTGTTCACCAACTTTCTGGCCTCTGAGGCTCCTTTGATCGAGGCGTCCAAGTTCAAGAACGTACATTCTGTAACTTCCTCTCCTGTTGCTGCTTTCAACAACGACTCGGCCAAACGGTAACCTGCGTATGCCATGGACAAGGTGGCAGAACCAGCGCCATCCTTGGCCTTGACCACCTCGTCACCACCGAATTGCACTCTGTGAATCAACTCCTTTTTTTGCTCGGCGGACAACTTGTCGTAGTGGGACTTGGCCCCAACAGAGTATAACGGCACAATGGTCTCTCCGGAGTGGCCTCCAACAACGGGAATTTCGAAGTCGGTGGCGTTGGCGTCGTCGAACAACTGCGAGATGAACGTGTTGGCCCTCACGATATCTAACGTAGTGACGCCAAATACGCGAGCGGGGTCGTAGACGTTCGCTTTCTTCAAAGTTTCGACCACAACTGGGACAGTGGAGTTGACCGGGTTAGAGATCACCAAGATAAGAGCCTTGGGGGCGTTTTCCGCAATACCCTGCGCCAACGACTGAATGATGGAGGCGTTGATTTTGAACAAGTCATCTCTGGTCATTCCAGGCTTTCTGGGAACACCGGCAGGAATCACCACCAAGTCAGAGCCCTTCAACGACTCAGCCAAGGCGCTTTTGTCCTCCCTCGAGGAGGGCAAGAACGTTTTGGTGTTAGCAGCAGTATTGATGTGGCCCAAGTCGGCACCGACACCAGGCACGTTGACGACATCGAACAAAGACAACTCCGTGACGTTTTTATTGAGCTTCAAAAGAAGGGATAAGGGCTGGCCAATTCCCCCCGCAGCACCACAGACAGTAACCTTTACCATGCTGATTTTATTTGCAAGTGTTTAAAAGTGGTTGACGTAGAGTAGAAAGTTAAAAAGCTGGCTTTATAGTGGAGCCAGAAAAATTGTATGACGAGAAAAAAGCTTCTCGAACCAGGGCGGGGGCCGAAGATTTTATAGTGGGGCGAAAACATAGACCCTCGCATCGGCTTCGCACACCACGAGGTGCATTCTGCAGGCCGCATCTCGCCCACCCCAGATTTGCATGTGGCTCCTTTTCTCCGGTTTCTGGGCCCGAGGCTAAATTCCCCGGGAGCCTCCGGGTCCGGCTCTTTGAAGGGGCCGCCCCCCAATCCCGGGCCAGCTTTTTCTGCAACAACTGAAATCCATCAGAACACAGGCCTGCTTTGGCGTTATTGCAATGGTTCGAGAAAGCGGGGACGGAGTGTACCGGAGTTCGGAGTTTGGGCACACCACGTAATTCACCTACGCTGGGTGTTAAAGAGCCCCGGGCTCAGCTTCCAGCCCCGCTTACCCAAATAGGCTCTGCTCCCATGCTGACCACAAATTGTCTTGCCACAGGAACAACCTGTGCCTGTGCTGACTGCGGTGCTTACTGTCGAGCCCGTGATAGGCTGCGCGGTAGCGAGCACTGCCAGGCCACTGAAATATGCCAGCAGGCCACTGAAATGTGCGCCAGCAGAAGGCCACTGAAATATGCGCCACGGAGAGAAGTGCTGCCAAAACAAGCGCCACTGAGATACTGAAATGCCACTGAAATGCCACTGACTATTTCTGCAAAACCCCACCAATATCCCACTCAGCTGGCGTGCGTCTCTCTATCCCACAGTTCCTAACCTTCCCCAAACTTCTTTCTTGACCACTGGCTCACCTCCCACACATCGGCGTGTTCCCGGTGGCTCGCAGGTCGTGGCCTTCTACAAGCACCCGTTCACATCCTATTCAGTGGCCCGCAGTGGCTTTAAACCGCCTCACGTGACCGCCCTCGAGCGCACCGTTCGCCTTTCTCAAATCCGCGGCCTCGTCTCCCTCGCAATTGACACGCTATTATTGCGAGCTATCCTGCAACGTTTCAGTTGCACCCTGCGCGTGGCACTTCCCAGACACTTACATTCGTACACGTTGCAAGCGAGGTACCAAACCATTTCAGAGACTTTCACCCGTCCACCCTGAAAGGAAAGTTTTCGTGGACCATTGCATCTGCTCCTCTCTTAAGGCACCGTACCCATGCTGCTCCAACCATCTGCTCCTCCCCGGCATGCCCCGGGTCTCCACTTGAGAAGAGGGTCCATGGATGCCAGCACTCAGCCACGAACGTTTCTCATCAAAAATGTCAACGAAACGTTGCAACGTCTTTTGGCTAGCGAAGATACAGACCACAATTCCCAGATCACCATTGACGATAAGGGTCCCAAAGTGCTTAGCTTGGGCACTCTGAACTCAAATGGCTTTGCAACGTTCGAGGTGCGGGGCACATATGCCCTCTCCAATTTGCTCCAGGAGTTGACCATTGCGAAAAACCAGGGACAGACTCTGCTTATTTTGGATGAGGCTCGGCTTAACGAAAATCCTGTCGCTCGTATGTCTCGCTTGATATCGGGAAGTTTTTGGCCTATGTTGACCCGCAGAATCACCAAGGACAATATTTTGGACATGACTTACGACGAGAAAATCCTCGAGGAGCACTATGACAAAAACGGTAATCTCGTGGAGTCTGCCTCGCATCGCTTGTACATACCCCACAACAGGTCTGATCAGTACGAATACTTCAAATCCATCGAAACTCTGAATCCTGACATTCCCTTACATGTGGAGTATTTACCCGAAGTTATTGACACGGAGCTTATCCTCTCCATCAATAAAAAGCCGGGACTTCTCGTTCTCGAGTCCAAAATCAACCCTGCCGACCCGAACGACTTAATAAACGAGCCATATGTGGTCCCTGGAGGACGCTTTAACGAGTTTTATGGCTGGGACTCTTATATGATTGTGTTAGGGTTGCTTCTCGATGTCACTCCTGAAAACCAACTGAACCTCGAGCTCTGCCGTGGTATGACTGAGAACTTCATTTATGAAATCAACCATTACCACAAAATTTTGAATGCCAACCGCTCATACTTCCTTGGCCGTTCGCAACCACCGTTCTTGACCGATATGGCTATCAGGGTTCACGACAAGATGCTTGAGGTCAATTCCAATCACCTGGATGCAAAAGACTTTTTGCGTCGCTCAATTTTGGCAGCCATCAAGGAATACCATACGGTGTGGTGCGCCAAGCCCCGCCTCGACGAGGAGACCGGGCTCTCGTGCTACCATCCTGAAGGTAAGGGTGTGCCTCCAGAGACGGAAGCCTCGCATTTCGACTCTATTCTCAAGAAGTATAGGGAGAAATATGGCATATCCCAAACGGAGTTTATCGAAAAGTACAACCATGATGAGATCAAGGAGCCCGAACTCGATGAATACTTTCTTCATGATCGTGCCGTACGGGAGTCTGGCCATGACACAAGCTACCGCCTCGAAGGAAAAGCTGCGTATTTGGCCACGGTTGATTTGAATTCCTTGCTTTATAAATACGAAACGGATATCGAGATGGTTATCAGGGAGCATTTCGGGGGGAGCTTGAAGGACCCAGCAACTGGAATAGTGCATACATCAGGCACGTGGAAAGATTTAGCCGAGCAGAGGAAGTCCAATATCTCGAAATTTTTATGGAATGAAGAGGACTCGATTTTCTACGACTACCACATCAAGGACCGTGCACAGCATCTGTTTGAATCAGCAACATGTTTTTGGCCACTCTGGAGTGGTGCGGCTAGTGATGAGCAAGCCGCGAAACTAGTGAAGAACTCCTTGGGCAAATTGGAAGAGCATGGGGGGTTGGTGTCTGGGTCTTTGAAATCCAGAGGTCCAGTTGGTATCGACCGTCCCTCCCGGCAGTGGGACTATCCTTTCGGCTGGGCACCGCAGCAAATCTTAGTTTGGCAAGGATTGAAGAATTACGGGTACGTGAGCACTGCACGTCGGTTGGTCTACAGATGGTTGTACATGATGACTCGTGCGTTTGTTGATTACAACGGCGTCGTCGTCGAAAAGTACAATGTGCTTGAGGGTGTCGCTCCGCACAAGGTGGATGCTGAATACGGGAACCAAGGAACGGACTTTAAAGGTGTGGCGTCAGAGGGCTTTGGCTGGGTCAATGCCAGCTACTTGCTAGGACTCACATATTTGAACCAGCAAGCAAAGAGAAGTATCGGAGCCTTGATCTCACCCGAGACTTTCCTAGCCAAATTGAAAGAAGATCAAAGGGAATTGTTTTTCGACTAGCGGTGCGAGTTACTCGTAAAACGCAGTCAAGCTCGAATGGCAATACGCATCAATGAAGAAGCGGTGAAATTCTTATACTATCACCCGAGAGATGAACAACTGACTCAATAAAATACCCAATACTACAGTATGAACAGTAGAATTGGGCAAGTTGCAAGGCTTTCACGTTGCTGAGGTGTAGCTGAGACACGCAGGGTTATTGCTGCAGTTGCAGCCGCACACCCGTACACCGGAAACGACACACTCAAATCTCACCATTTCAAGCGGCAAAACCCCATACCCACCACCATGGCTCAGCAATTACGTTCTTTGGCCAAGTGCTGGCACCAAACCCGATGTTCCAGGCGATTGCTCTCGTGTTCACACAAAGTTGCCTCTAGCAATACCTTCCAAACGGCGGTGGAGGCTGCAGAGAAGATCGTGCAACCGTCCCGGAGCAATTTCAGCGACCCTTTCTCCATCGTCAGCCACGAGATGTCGCATTTGGCTAAGCTGATTGCCTCCTTGATCGGTTCTGGACACCCCATGTTGAACCGTGTATCATCATACTACTTTGAGGCTGAGGGCAAGAATGTGCGCCCACTTTTGGTGTTATTGTTGTCCAAGGCGTTACTGCACATCCCTATTGAAGAGCGCAACAGAATCAAGATCGACACCGCAGATGTGACGGAGCAAAAGGCGTTTGCTGGTACACCGTCGCTGACGGTGATTGCGGGAAACTCGGTGGACAAATCGATTTCGCCCTTGGCCATTTTGCATGGCATAAACCCCAGAGTCATGTTAGACCCCTTGAGCAAGCCTATGGATGACTTGCCGCATTTAGACTCTGTCAATGGAATTTTGCCCAAGCAGCGGCGGTTGGCGGAGATTGTGGAGATGATTCACACGGCATCTTTGCTCCATGACGATGTGATAGATTTGTCCGATGCCAGAAGGGGGAGACCCAGTGGCAATATTGCTTTCACGAACAAAATGGCTGTGCTTGCCGGAGACTTCTTGTTGGGACGTGCTTCTGTGGCCATCGCCCGTTTGCGGAACCCCGAGGTCATTGAGCTCTTGTCCACGACAATCGCCAATCTCGTGGAGGGCGAGTTCATGCAGTTAAAAAATACCGTCATCAGCAACGACGATTCTACAGTGGAGAACGATGGCGACCAGAAGGTGACCCCACAGCCCACAGGCAAGGTGCCAGTCGAGCAACACGAATACTCGGTGGCCAGTCCAACTGAAGCGGTGGACCACAATACGAACGTGGATGCGGCTTTTGAATATTATCTTCACAAAACCTACTTGAAAACAGCATCTTTAATGTCTAAGCTGTCACGTGCAGCTGCTGTCTTGAGCGGAGCACAGGACAACATAGTGGAGAACTGCTACGAGTTTGGCCGCAACATCGGCTTATGTTTCCAGGTTGTTGACGACATGTTGGACTACACTTCCAGCGATTCCGCAATCGGAAAGCCCAGTCAGGCGGACTTAAAGTTAGGCTTGGCCACAGCTCCCATCTTGTTTGCCTGGAGAGAAGAGCCCCACTTGGGCGAACTAATCGGCAGAAAATTTAGCGAGCCGGGCGACGTGGAAATAGCACGTGAAGCCGTGGAGAGATGGAACGGAGTGGAAAAAACTAGACAGATGGCTCAAGATTACTGTGTCAAGGCCTTGGAGAATTTGAGGGTGTTACCCGAATCAGACGCTAGAAGTGCCATGGAATTCTTGACCAACAGCATCTTGACCAGAACCAAATGATGAGTACCCGGCGAACCACAAAGGACAATGAAGGCACAGGACGGCTAGGTTGAGAAGAATGTCTAACGTGAGAGGACCAAAGGCATACATATTACTGCTACACCGGTAATGTCTCATCTGTAAATAAAATAACCAAAGACCAAACACTGGTGAAGAACCAATCAATGGACGTCGTGATCACCCGCCATAAGCTGGACGATTTCTGTCTCTCTAGTGTACTCTGGCCAATACTATAGGTACGGGCTAAGGGTTACCCGGAGCAAGTCGCAATAGTATATAAACGCGGTCGATCGCCCCAGAGCCGCATTTTCTCCATCGCCAGAAGATCAATCTCTCTACGTACATGGTTCTTGCCTTTTACCAGAACCATCCGGGGATTGTCTTTGTTAATGGTGTATCTTCAAATTTTTGGGATTCTTTATGTTGCTAAATCATTTATGATTAGCTCATGTTTCTGGTTCTTGGGCTGAGGCCAGACCAAGAATGAGAAATGTATTCTCGAACGCTGTTTCTAGGGTCAAGGTCGTCTGTAGATAGTGTACTCCAGACACTAGTCCCTCCAGACAGATTCCTCCGTTGGAAAACAGCATCTGCTGAACAATGTACTCTCTATTGGTCAGCTGTTGGTGACTTCCAGTAGCCTGCAAGTACATTAGACCATTACTCATGGAATGATTTCTATTTACAATTCTCCTCACTTTTGTTTCAATGAAAGCAACGACTTGCCGTATATCTTCTTAGCATCCGTCACCTTCACGTAGCTGCCCTTTGGCCCAGGAATCTGGCCCTTCAACACCAAAATGCCGGCTTCAGCATCAGTGTGGAGAACCTCAATATTGACCCCAGTACAGTTGCGGCCACCCATACGACCCGCCATCTTTTTGCCCGGCAAGACTCTTCCGGGATCTTGTGTAGCACCCATAGAACCAGCAGATCTATGAGAAACGGAAACACCGTGAGTGGCTCTCAAACCCTTGAAACCGTGTCTCTTCATGACACCGGCAAAACCTTTTCCTTTGGAAACACCCTTGACATCCACAAGTTGACCCAGCGCAAAGTAGTCTGCAGTCAACTCAGTGCCTGGAGCAATGAGGCCCTCGTCAGTTCTGATACGGAAGTCTCCGAAGTTGGCTTTTGGAGATACACCAGCTTGCTCGCAAAGCTTTAAGTGGTGAGGCGTCACGTTCTTCAACTTATCGATCTGCCCCACTTTGACGGAAGAAAACCCGTGCTCTTCGGAAGATACGGTGCTGATGACTTCACAAGAATTGATTTCGACAATGGTGGCAGCCATTTGCTCACCGCTTTCGGTGAACCAGGAGATCATGTCCCGCTTGATTCCAAGCAACCCGGGTCTGGATAATAGACACTTTCTCTGGTTAGATAATGCTAGACTGTGGTTGATGGGTTTCTCCTTGGTGTATATGAACGGAATGGCGTGTATGGAGGTGATGCGGGCGGCACCACGAGAGGATGTCACCATGGCCGACGCCAGAGCAGCCGGCCGGAGCATCAGCGTTTGTCTGAAGAGAGACAACATGGTGTGGGAGTTGATAGTGACGGTGCTGGAGGTGGAGTTAATTTTTTCGCGTGGTGGAATGGGGCGCGCACGCACTCAGCATGCTGAGCATTGGGTGTCGTAAGCACTCGGGGTTAGTATATCATGTAAGCATTTGAGTCAGTGTACATTTGCTGTGGCTATAATTTCTGTATCCTTGTCTATTTACACTACTTAATTTTCTTTTGCTTCAACTTGATCGTCTCGTCGTCAACGAAGATTCCCTTACCCTTGTATGGTTCTGGTTTGCGGAACTCCCTGACACGAGCAGCGAACAACTTGACCTGCTGCTTGTTTAATCCTTCAACCAATAAACGAGCCGGATTCGGCGAGCTAACCGTCAAGCCCTCTGGCACCTTCAACTTTGGCGTGAAGGGGTAGCCGATTTTCAACGCTATCCAAGCACCGTCTTCCTTCTCTTCAATAGACACTCTGTAACCAGTACCCACGAACTTGACAATGGCCAAATGGCCCTCGGTGGTGCCTATCACGTGGTTTTGTACCAATGCACGAGAGGTGCCCCACATTGCTCTCTGGATCTTGTTTTTGGGATTCTTGACGGAGACCAGGACTTGGTTATCCTCGGTGGTCTTCACCCGAACAAAGCTGGGTACTTGGATCTTCAAAGTGCCTTTGGGCCCCTTGACCACGATCTGCCTGTCCAAAGAGAAGGTTTCCTTACCCTTGGTGAAAGTTTTGCAGAATTCAAGCGGGATCTGTTCCGTGTAGCAAGTCACGTCCTGTACTAATCTGACGGGAGATCTCCCTATGAATGAGCTGCGGAAAGCAGTGGAGGAGAACGCCCTCGTGGCGTGTACGGATGGTATCCTAAACATGGTGTCTGGCGTGGATAGTGAGACTTGAAAATTTTGTGTACTGAGACACCCGTGCACCGCCAAAGCACCATAGTAAGAAGCCCGTTTTGGGAGCCATTGAAAGGCCTACTCGGGTCTCATCAACTGTGAGTTCGAAAGTAGATTTAGTAAAGCCGGGTATTTGCGTGCCGAGGTTTACAAAGTGTACCATATCAGCACCCTCCGGACGAAAACAACACTGAGCCAGCGAGCGTTGGACACATTCAGCGACCTCCAATGTTCATAAGCAGTAGAAAACTCAGGATTTGGCTTTGAGTCCAAAAGAGAAGAACCAATTTACTATGTACATGAAGCGGTTCTTAGTGAACGACCCCCAGATGGCTGGCGGCTCTACTATCAATCTCCTTGTTACTAGAGCACCATTTGAATGGAGTGCACTTGTATGCTACGGTGCGCGAGTGATGAGGGCGGCATGGGGAGAATGAGATCTAGCTGGGAGACATCCTAGCGGGAGGTATTCTGTAGCGGAGAAGATTCAGATCAGGCGTGCTTTTTTTTCCATTTGGCAACAAAAAACACCCTTCCTGTCGTAGATACGTGGAGCTATTCACAGCCATCTCATCTCGACAACCTGCACGTGTGCGCGTTAGTAGTAAAAAATCATACCAACCCAAACCTCTCCATACACATCCTCCTCAATGGTCAGAAAGCTCAAACATCACGAGCAGAAGTTGCTTAAGAAAGTCGACTTCCTTAATTGGAAGCAGGACGATAACCACAGGGACACCCAGGTCATGGGCAGATTTCACATCCAGAACAGAGAAGACTACCATAAGTACAACCGACTCTGCGGGGAGATCCGGAAAATAGCACACCACTTGTCTTTACTACAGCCCACCGATCCATTCCGCATCAAGCACGAGCAGTTGCTTCTTGAAAAACTATACAATATGGGCATCTTGGCCACGCAGTCCAAGATCTCGGACTTGGAGAACAAAGTAACCGTCAGTGCTTTCTGCAAACGGCGCATCGGAGTGGTCATGTGCCGCTTAAACATGGCAGAGAAGATTTCCGATGCCAATACATTCATCGAGGGTGGCAACGTCCGTGTGGGACCTAATGTCATCACGGATCCCGCATACTTGGTCACGAGAAACTTGGAGGACTACTTGACGTGGGTGGACTCCTCGAAGATCAAGAGAAATGTTCTCAAGTACAAGAACAAAATCGACGATTACGACTTGGCATAAAGAAGCTTATGCTTTGGTGTGTGCTTTGGCTTATTCGAAACGGGACGGTTTGAGCAGAGTATGCGCCTACATAGTATTCAGTATGGCGGACCTTTGAGGTTTGGCTTTAATATAAACGTACCACATTTTTCGCAATTTATAGCCATAGTACTTTCTTGTTTTCCTCGCCCCTCTAGAAGTTTGTGTTCATCATTCTCCGAACCGCACTCTTTCTATTACCTGGAATCAAGTCATCCTCTGGAGAGAAATTCTCGTTCCTGTAAACTGTATTGCCAATTCCTGAAGGCAAAGACCCAGCGGGCTTGAACTTTCTCAGAGAAGTGATCTCATTGACCGGGTTCAACATGACAACAGAGGTTCTTGAAAGCTGCGACGCGGAGGGCTTAGGTCTGCTTCCGTGAATACTGTTTATGACTGGTGGTAAGTCTTGCTGAGAGCCTCCATTGTTAGAGCCAAAGGAACTTTGGGAGATTTGTGGAGAGTTCAATACATCATCGAGGTGTGCATTGGGCTTGACTCCCGGGGATGTGATTTTCACTCTCGGCTGATAGTTCGTATAGGTCTCTATCGTGGAATTCCGGATATCAGAGGCGTGAGGTAATGACTTGAGGGGACTCATGACCTGCGGACTTGTTGGCTCCACCGGCTCGCCGTTCTCGTTAAATAGAGGAAAGTATTCCTCGTTGGATCTTTGCTGCTGCGGCTTAGCTTGATGCGGGGGGTATTGTGGTTGTGCATGGCCTTGTTGCTGTTTAAACTGATGATATGTGAGAGCTCCAATCGGCTGTCCATTCATGTTAGGCTGTTGCTGACCGGGTAAGCTTTCGCCATTTGCAGCGCTGAAATCTTCGTAGATTGACGATGCCGTAGTGTGCCTTTTGTCGTAATTTGTATCTCCTTTCAAGTCTGAATTTATGCGGAGATTATCGATGTCAAGGGAAGGCACAGGCTGCGAGGCGTCCACCTGAAACTGATGGTTGCCATTAGAATTCGTTCTTTTTTTAGAGGCAACTGAGTTGGCCCGGTCAAAGTAAACTTTGTACACTGATTTCATTCTGGCCAACTCCTCTCTTTGTTCGTCTGTCAACTTCTCCTGTTCATCCCCCTCATCATCACTAACATTCTTCAACATATCGAATTGCGATAAGCGAGGTTCCTTCGGCTCCCTCTTACCAGAAGACTCCACATTGAGAATATCATCCACCTCATGTTTGTCTTCAAAGGGTGACAGGACATCAAAACTGTTTAGGTTATTTGAATTGACTGTGTCCACGTCATCTTCAACATCGCCGGAATCAACGCCGATTGCGTCTAACCGTACATCGGTTCGTCTTTGTGAATGGACTAAACCAGGCGCATCCGATTCGGCTCTTTTGTGAAAGTCTGTGTTCCCACGCGTAGTACCATTCAGACTGTTGATAATACTTTGTTTGATCTCATCCTCAGCCCTGGCGAGGTCCTTGTGCGTTTCAACAGACTCATCATCCTCCACGCTCTCTAGTTCTGAATCCGTCTCGAAAGCGTTACGGCCTGTCATGGTCGTACTTGGTAGTGCTGAGTTGATCGCGAGATCCAGTTCGTTTTCATACTCGACACCGAATTGGTTGCGGTGGGGCTTTTCGTCTGAAGAGGCATCAGTGCCCCCAAAGGCAGTGTTGAACAGAGAGGTCGAAGTGTTGGGCAAATTTGTGTAATCTGCGGCAGTATGCTTCTTCTTCAAAGGGATGATGGCGGTGTTTTCATTCCTCAATCCAGATTTCTGGGGCGACGAGCGCTCACTATGAAATCCGGGATTATGGGATGAGGGCAGGTCCAGGTCTTTGCGGAGTGACCTGGAAAACTCCCTGTTGTCTATAGAGTTTTTGGCGAACTCATCAAGCGAAGCCTTAGAACCCATTTGGTTCTGGTGCGGCAAAACGAAGGCATCCGGGTACATTTTCTTCTGGGAGCTTTCAGCAGAGTCCTTGAACTTAGAGCTGTCCACCGAGCGAGAGTCTATGTTTGAGAGGTTGGGCAAATTCATGAGCGGATAGCCTGGGTTCATGGCCATATGCACACTAGAGCCCTTCTTATCGAAAGCACCCTCTTTAGTGTAAGCCGGAAAATCCGGAAGAGCCGTTGCATCTCCAGTTTCGTCGAAGTCGGGATCATGCTCCAAAGACTCCTTCTTTTCTTTCCTGTAATTACGGATTATGAAAACTCCCAAAATCAACATGATGACCGCCACAGGAATGGCCACACCTAGTCCAATCTCGAGCGAGTTGCTGCTAGCGGGCTTTTCACACGCGGCATCATTTTTATGTTTTCCAGAACAAGGATCCGAGCTAGACGCCGAGGAGAAAGCCTTAGCAGTCGCGGGCTCACGAATCTGGAGCGTCCTCGTGGGAAGATGCATGATGAAGCACTAATGAAATAAGTTATGGGGGCCTTTAGTGTAGAGGCGAGGCTGTGTAATTTGGATTGTTCAGCGAGGTGGATCACAAGCGGGAGCTGTTTCAGATTGGTGTCAGTAGAGCTGGCACTTTGACTGGCAGAGGATATAAACTGAAAAAAGGTTGGTTTCAAGGGACGTGACCTGCGGATTGATTCTAAGCTCACAACGACTTACGAAGCAAATCTAGGGAGTGGGAGCCTAATCAAAGAACGGGTGGATCGAAATTTCGTAACCAAGATCGGAAAAAAAGAAACCCGCACGAAAAAAAAACACACGAACGCGCGAACATCTGCACAGCGGTACGCGGTCTGTATTCAAAACTACCACATAGCAGACAGGCTATAAGCAGCAACACGGCGATGGAAACCAGATCCGCCAGCGTTTCCGCAATTCACGACGGTTTTGCCGGTCCGTGTAGTGGAAAAACACGGCCCAGACTCGCACTTTCGGGGCCACGCCGGGAGGCGCG
Organism: Metschnikowia drakensbergensis; assembly: GCA_002370475.1. Taxonomy (NCBI): domain Eukaryota; kingdom Fungi; phylum Ascomycota; class Pichiomycetes; order Serinales; family Metschnikowiaceae; genus Metschnikowia; species Metschnikowia drakensbergensis. The sequence goes on along the minus strand of NKYX01000002.1, from coordinate 452,014 downwards.
TTTGATGGCGCATGTCGCGATGGTCGAAGTATTGGAGGCTCCAGCCCCAGCTGGCCGAAGTAGCCACTGCGGTGAAAAAACGGTATGGAAGCGTTGTGAATGCCGGATTCTTCGTCGCAAGCGCCACCTGCACGCCTACCTCCGAACACGTGCTTCTTCCTGTGTGCAGCCAAACAATGGCTCCGTACTGGACTGTGCTGCCGGATTACCTAAACCAGCGCATTGACGCTGCATAGGCTCGTCGCCTCAGGCCCGCGGAGTGTCGTGGGGGCGTTCGCTGGGTATGCAGAACACCACATAATCTCTTCGCGCGCTTCGCACGCTGTGCCGGTCCAGCTGGTGCTGCATGCTGCCGGGGCCTGGCACTAGGCAAATGGTGCTGAGTGGCGCGGGCTTCTCCTGTACACTGAACACCGTTTGCGGTCCTTGTCCCGCCATGTTGGCAGGCCGCTTAGTCATCGGTGAAATGTGGAGCTACAGCGAACGGTTTGCCAGGTTCAGTGCCCGCGCAGGTGGTCCGCTCCGTGTTCCATACAGAAGTTCTGGCGCCAGCCAAGGTTTGCACTGGCGCGAACTGATGCTCATCAGAGAGGCTGCACGCCCGGAGCGACCAGTCTGAAGACGGAGTGGCCCTGAGTCTGTCGCCACCATCGAAAATAACATGCGCTCTCTTTTACGCGCGCTGCCTGCTGACAGCAGTGGAACCTCGCGAAACAGGACATCTCCGCGCGAGAGTAATCTACTTCTCAGGACGGCGAAAACGTGCCAGGTGCCCGTGCGGCACTACACTTGATTGCGTTGAGCCGCCACCCGTAGACTCGTGATTGGACACTTGGAGACTCTTGACACCAGACATCTCGCATCCTGGAAGCTCCATGATCCCCGGCCTGGTTTTTGGCTCTAGTGGGACGGAGCGGAGCAGATGGCTCACCATCGAGCAGAGTACGCACTAAACCCACCACGCAGCGCTTTACGAGGCCCCGCAGCAATCACAGCAGTGCTTATAGCAAGCGGATCCAACGCCACAAAAATGTGGCGGTGGCGGAATTCTTAGATCGCGGAATCTCCAGTCCAATCTCCCTGTTCCTGTGGCCCTTTACTTCTGTACTTGTTCGATGCTCTCGGTACTTGCTCTGGGTGGGTGTGCTCTCGGTACAGGCTCTATGTGGGTGTGCTCTCGATTCGCGTGCTGCTAATTTAATGCGCCAGCTCGAAGCGCTTGACAAAGTCGTCTCATGGCCTTGTGCAATTTCCGTGCACTGGCCGTGCATTAGGCCGCATTATCGGCCCTGGCATTATCTACTCGGCCCTCGCCTTCGCCCTGCCCCAGATACGCAGCACTGACTCGGCACGCATGCAGGGCACACCGCTCAGGACAGTCCACGGCCCCAAGCCTGCGCGGGCCCGATTGAGTCATCTCCGATATCTGCGCGGCTTGAATAAATACCGCCGTTTGCCCTTCTTCTGCGCTTGCCACCATTTACATTGCTGATGTCGGACGCATACCTCCAGCGCCGGCTCCTCACGCCATTTCTCTCCAAGAAGGTGCCGCCCATTCCCTCCGAAGATGAGCGGAAAGTGTACCCCAAGCGGACCAACCCGCTCTCCTTTCTATTTTTCTGGTGGCTCCATCCCATCATGAAGGTCGGCTACAAGCGTACCTTGACGCCTGCTGATGTTTTCAAGTTGAACGACGATATCAAGGTCGAGACCATGACCCGAACGTTTCAGGACGCCTTCGACCGCAGGTTGCTCGCGGCCAAGCAAAAGCATATTTCGAAGAAGCTCAAGGCTCGGGGCGAAACCCCAGAGACTTCTTCCGTGGCGCCTGCAGTGGACTTGGAGGACTTCGAGGCCCCGAAAACAGTAATGTTGCTTGCCCTCGCTTACACCTTCCGCGTGCAATACCTGCTTGCCACCTGGTACTTGATTCTTGCAAACGTGGGTTTCTCTACAACCCCATTACTAACGAAGAAATTGATTCTTTTCGTCGAGATGCGAGCTTTGGGCGTGGAAAACAGCATGGGCAAAGGTGTGGGCTATGCGCTCGGCTGCTCCATTATGGTCCTTGTCCTGGGCCTTCTAATAAACCACACTTTCCAAAATTCTATGTTGACGGGCGCTCAAGCGAAGGCAGTTTTGACAAAAGCATTACTAGACAAGTCTTTCAAACTCAATGGCGCCTCCAAGCACAAGTTTCCCGCCTCCAAAATCACCTCCATGATGGGCACTGACTTGGCTAGAATCGATTTTGCCTTGGGTTTCCAGCCGTACATCTTCAGTTTTCCTGTCCCTATTGCCATCTCCATTGGAATTTTATGCAACAACATTGGTGCCTCCGCCATGGTGGGTGTGGGTGTCATCTTTGTATTTCTTGCAGTTATCACCGTATCTATGGGAAAACTTTTCCAGTACAGAAAAAACGCAAACGTGTTTACTGACAGGAGAGTCGATTACATGAAAGAAGTGTTGAGTAACTTGAAAATGATCAAGTACTACTCCTGGGAGGCTCCATACAGTGATCGTATTAGCGAGAGTCGAAAGAGTGAAATGCACATTCTTTACAAAATGCAGATGGGAAGAAACATCATCACTTCTGTGGCCATGACTTTAACTATCGTTGCGTCTTTGGCCTCATTTTTGACGTTGTACGCAAAGAGAAAGTCTACAAATAACCCTGCTGGTATATTTGCATCCATCTCTTTGTTCAACTCTTTGTCTCAACAGGTTTTCATGCTTCCGTTAGCTTTGAGTTCCGGTTCCGATGCCATTGTTGGAATTGGCAGAGCTGGTGCCTTCTTGGCCGCCGAGGAAGTCGACCCTAAAGCCGTTGATACCGAAGCAAGTTCCGAAATGCGGGAGTATATGGAAGCAAAGAATTTGGCTATAAAAATTGACAATGGTGAATTCAAGTGGGAAACTTTCGAATCCGAAGACACTGAAGATACAGACACGGGTAAGTCCGAGAAAAAATCTGAAGTCAATGCTTCTTTGGAAAACATTGAAAAATTTCATGAGAAAGCTTCGGAAAAGAGTAATTTCGATAACAATGATGCTCTCTCGAGTGATTGTACTTCTCTTGAAGCTACTATCTTTGAGCTGTTGAGAAACATCAACTTGGAAATTAAGAACGGTGAGTTTATTGCTATAACAGGTGTCATTGGCTCTGGAAAAACGTCTCTTTTGAATGCAATTGCTGGCTTCATGTCCAGAACCGATGGAGATATCGGCATCCTTGGCTCTTTGTTGTTGTGCGGAGTTCCCTGGATTCAAAATGCCACGGTGAAGGAGAATATCATGTTTGGCACCGAGTTCGACGAAAAAAAGTACAAAGAAGTCATCTACGCATGTTCCCTTGAAAGTGATTTAGAGATTTTGCCAGCAGGTGATGCGACCGAAATTGGGGAGCGTGGTATTACATTATCTGGAGGCCAAAAGGCCCGTATCAATTTGGCGAGAGCCGTGTATGCCGACAAGAGCATCGTGTTGTTAGACGATGTCTTGAGTGCCGTCGATGCTAGAGTTGGGAAGCACATAATGCTGAATTGCATGCAAGGGCTTTTGAAAGAAAAAACCAGAATTCTTGCTACTCATCAGTTATCATTGATTGGCTCCGTTGATCGCATTATTTTCCTTAATGGAGATGGAACTATATCCGTGGGCACCTTAGAAGAGCTCAAGAGTGACGTACCTGCATTTAGGCATTTGATGGAGTTTAATTCTGATGATAAGGATGAGTCGGACGATGAGTCTATCTCGGAAGGTGGCAACATCGAAGATGCCTTAGAAAACGGATCTACATCCTTGGAGGAGAAGGAGTTTATTGCCAGGCAAGTGACTCGTCAAACAACAAACGTTGACGAAGAGGCCGCTCATTATGACTATGATGCTAAAAAAGATCAGGATGGAAAGTTGATTATGGATGAGACTCGTGCAGAGAACCAGATTCCTTTCAGAGTTTACAAAAACTACGTGAAATACGGATCTGGATTTTTTAAGCACTACTCGATAATACCAATTTTCGTCGTGCTAACGGTGTTGGCTACTTTCTGCCAGTTATTTACAAACACTTGGTTATCTTTCTGGACCGAGTATAAGTTCCCACATAAGAGCAACGGTTTTTACATTGGGTTCTATGTCATGTTTTGTGTCCTTTCGTTCATCTTCTTGACCTTTGAGTTTGTCACAGTGGCCTATATGACGAACAAAGCTTCCGCTGTGTTAAATGTGAAAGCTGTTGATAAAATCTTGCATGTCCCAATGTCCTACATGGATACGACACCAATGGGAAGAATTCTCAATAGATTCACGAAAGATACGGATACATTGGATAACGAGATTGGAAACCAGATCAGATTATTCTTTTTCTTCTTGTCAAACATTGTTGGAGTCATTGTGCTTTGTATAATCTATCTTCCGTGGTTTGCAATCGCTGTGCCTGGCATTGTGGCAATTTTCGTGGCCATCTCCAATTTCTATCAAGCATCAGCAAGAGAGGTCAAGCGGTTGGAAGCTACTCAAAGATCTCTCGTTTACAATAACTTCAGTGAAATTTTAAACGGCATGGACACTATCAAGGCTTACAAAAAGGAGAAAATGTTCTCCAGCAAAAACAATTCCCACATTGACCGCATGAATGAGTCATACTACATTACAATTGCTAACCAGCGGTGGTTGGCCATTCACTTGGATATCGTTGCCACCATGTTTGCAATTATCGTGTCCTTCCTATGTGTTTTTAGAGTTTTCAACATAAGTGCTGCATCTGTTGGTTTATTGTTGTCTTATGTTTTGCAGATCGCTGGCCAATTGTCCATGTTGGTAAGAATGTACACTCAGGTTGAGAACGAAATGAATTCAGTGGAGAGAATCTGTGAGTACGCGTTTGATTTGCCAGAAGAAGCGCCATATGTTATTTCGGAGACAACTCCTGACCCAAGCTGGCCAAGCCAAGGAGCGATTCGTTTCGAAAATGCTTCTTTGGCCTACAGGCCAGGTTTGCCCTTGGTACTCAAGAACTTGAACATCGATGTCAAGCCTTCTGAGAAAATTGGTGTGTGTGGAAGAACCGGTGCAGGGAAGTCGTCAATCATGGCAGCCTTGTTTAGACTCTCTGAATTGACCTCAGGAAAAATTGAAATTGACGGAATTGATATATCAACGCTTGGGCTCAACAACTTGAGATCAAAGCTTTCCATCATTCCACAGGACCCAGTTTTGTTCAGAGGCACCATCAAGAAAAACTTAGACCCGTTCGACGATTGCTCCGAAGACACTTTGTGGGATGCTTTGCTTAGAGCAGGCTTGATCGAAGAAAGCAAGATGGCCATGGTCAAGGAGCAAACGGTGAAGAGCGAAAACCTCCACAAGTTTCATTTGTTAAGAGAAGTCGATGATGATGGCTCGAATTTCTCTCTCGGTGAAAGGCAGCTCATTTCGTTTGCCAGAGCTCTTGTGAGAGGATCCAAGATCTTGATCTTGGACGAAGCTACTTCATCTGTTGACTACGAAACTGACAACAAGATCCAAACCACCATTCGCCGGGAGTTTTCAAATCGCACAATTTTGTGTATTGCCCACCGCTTGAAGACAGTTCTCAGCTACGATAGAATACTTGTCTTAGACAAGGGTGTCATTCAGGAATTCGATACTCCCTGGAATTTATTCAACTCCAAGAATAGTATTTTCCAGCAAATGTGCCAAAAGTCAAATATCACCGCGAGCGATTTCACAAATAAGGGATAATTGGAAGGTTTAATATTAATGTAATGTATAGGTGACTCTTCTCTGGGTAAGTTCTTGGTATTTCACTCTACTTCATCTTTTTCTTGTAGTCGGCGAATGAGAGCTTCTTCTTCGCTATCGGCTTGGGTGCTTCTTCGTCAACATGAGACGGCACAACCACCACTGGAGACTCGATTTTGATTTCTTTCGTCAGAGTGGCAGGGACTTCTGTCGGAGTTGGAGCCGTGGCTCCTGTAAGGTTTTCCAAAGGTTCGAAGGCGTCGTTGATTCTCTCCTTGATTCGCTGTAAAATGTTACTTGTGAGCGGGATAGCGACAGACTTTGGAATCACATTTGTGGGCAAGCGTGTGACATTCAACTCCACAGTAACATCCTCAGCGATCTCGTACTTGTGAAGAGGCACTTGAGTCTCGGCAAGAATTTGCTTTCTGAGTGTTATCTGGGGCTTTTTCATGAGCTCATGCTTTTCCGGCTTCTCGTCTTCCTCACTATTTTCTAAGGATTCCTTTTGGTTGTGGTCCTTTGCTTCTTCGCTGTCTGCACTGAGCAAAGAGGCCTGAAGCACATTGTCTCTTTCTATTAATCTTTCCTTCCATGAGACGTATTGCTTGCTCTTTTTTGGCATCACAAGTTCCTCTCTTGATTTGCTGGCAGAACTATTGGTGAGGCTGGATAGCTTTCTAGTTGATCTGAGAAGATATGATGTAGCCTTCTTGACTTTAAAAATAGAACATTGATGGTTGAGGCTGCTTGTATTGCAAGCACACTCCACAAAGTTCAAAATGGTATCCACGCAAGAAACAAGCGTGGCTCGGTCTTCTTCGCTAAAGTCCTCAAATTTCTGGCCCTCTTCGTATACGCCGTCGCTGTTCATTTTTAGCATCTTTCGGATTGGGTGATGGACATCCCATTCCCACGAGATACGAAGCTCCTCATCCATAGAAGAGCTTTTGAGCAGAATGGGTTTTGTGGTCACCACGCAAAATTTGAACTTTTTGAGATGAGGAACGTAGATGGGTTTGATCATGCAATTGGCCGTGGACGGGCATGACTTGCGAATGAACCGGGCTTCATTTCCCACAAATCTGGCATCTAAAACAATCGAAACAGGGCTGCCTTCGTTTGTAGGGATGTCCACCTTCGTCACCTTCGGCTTGACAGTCCCCCAAAGCGAGAATTGGTTCACTTTGTTAGAAATATGGTGCTTCCACATGTCAATTTCACCAAAATACTCAATCACGCTGGTCCCAGCAGGAATCACCACTTCACTGGCGGCTTGAGCGGTGCTGTCGCTGATGAAAAGTCCAATCTTGGAAACTCCAATAAATTTTTGCTTGGGGTTCTCGCTGTATGCCTTAACCTTTAAAAGGGTCTTGTTGTAGCCTTTATTCTTCTGAAGTTCATTGCGTTCATGCAAGTACTTCAAATGGTTTGGTAGAATGATTTTGCTGAACTTTAGCTGTTTGAGCTGAGCCGGTGAAATGCACTCCACAAGTTTTGTAGGGCTCGCTTCGATCTTCTCGCCCAAATCATGCATTGCCTTCTTAACTTCCAGTGTTTTGTAGTCATAGTCACCAAGTCTGTAGTAGACGTTCTGATATGCTTCCGCAGTTACGCCAGCTTCAAGAAGCGGATTGTTCTTGTTGTTCACTTCGAATGTAGCCACGGAATGAATATTTGGGGACATCCCACTAGAAGATTTCCGTTTTTCGGAAGTTGGCCTCTCAGTGAAACCCTTGACATCTTTCTCGGACTTCCTGCGCTTTTTGTCTTCATTTCCAGAACTCAGAGGTTTTCTTTTGGGCGCAGGCTCTTTTTGAGGGGGGGTTTCATTGAACTTGTCGAGATCCAAGCGCTTTATGGTGGCTATCCTGCAACGCTCTGGGTCAAACTTGTTCCACTTCAATTCATCACAAAAGTAGCACTTGTATTCATCTTCAGGAACTTCTTCACTGTTCAAGTATCCCATACACGAGCAATGCTGCCAGCGGAAACATAAATCGCATTGGATGGTGAACCCATCATCCTCTTCAATTCCACAAATGCACCCTATAGTACCTGCATCAGGGTCGACTTTGTATGATTCAAGGGCAGGGATTTCCACGGGCTTATGAGGAGGATCAATTTTCGAAGGGGTATCCGCTTCCTGAGCCGGTACCTGGATCTGTGCCTGAACATTGACCTGCATCGGGGGCATAGAATCTTGCACCTTCAAGTCACCATTATTGGGTGAGCTATCGTTGGCATTCTCACGATGAATAGCAGATGCCAACAAGCCGTTAGGATTTCCCTCGATCTTAACCAAGTGATCCTCCTTTGATGCTGGTGGTATTTCATCCTCTGTTTTATTATCGTCCTCTGGCTCGGTAGCAGCAGAGTCCTCTGTTTTTATCTGCACATTAATCGATTTCATTTTTGGAGACTTCTGAACACCACTGCCCTCTTTATCAGCTAGGATGGAATCAGGGTAAGTATTTGCAGGCAAGCTTTGCTTGAAAATCAAAGGAAGGGGATTATCGGCAGCAGCGGCCAAAGCAGCCGCAGCAATCACAGCATTATCGTTTCTGCGTTGGCCGGACTCGACGTTTATACCTCGCGAAATCGCAAGAGCGGGGGACGAGGGTGTTTTGGTCTTTAACTGGGTCCCGTCAGAATGAGCTTTTCTGTGGGAGTTTCTAAAGCTGCCTTGAACGGGCAAAGCAGAAAAGCGCGGAGATAGATTGAGATTCTGTGCCACGTTGGCAGGACCGCTTGGGCCGGCAGTGGAGGGAGGCTTTGGTGATAAGGGCACTAGTCTCTGCCTCTCGGAGGGAAACTTGTAAGGAGCGACCCCCACGCCCAGATTGACTGGCGGAGCAGGAGAAACACCTTGCGATTTCTCAAGATTCGGGCTAGCACTCTTGTTCTCTGCATCTCTGGAAGCGCTGGTCGCCAAAGCAGGGCCAAGAGAGGAGGGATTGTATGATGTATATTGGCCTGCGTTGTAGTACAGGGAAATCTGCGGGCCCAGATTGGTTTGCATCGGAGTCTGGGCATGACTAAGGCTCAGCAGACGACCCTGAAGCTGGCTTTGATGCTGCATTTGAATCTGGTTCTGTGTTTGGCTTTGTACTGGAGGAGCGTTTGTATGGGGGCCGTGAGAGAACGTGGTGTTATCGCTGATGCTGTGCTCCAGAGCCTTTATTTGGTACCCCGTTTGAGGCAGAAGTGAAGCCTGTCTTTGGTCGTAACTATGAAAAGGGGGGTACTGAGCGGGAGTATCGTTTGATGCAGAGGAGACCAAAGCAGGCAGTAGCAATGGATGCAGCTTGTTGGGCGCGGAATTCTCGACCTGCGTGATCACCCCCGAGCTTGCTTGGGGCAGCTGGGTGCTGTTCGGTGCTGATTGTGTTCGTGGGTGTGGATGAGGAGGCCCTTGAACGGGTGCCGGACCAGGGGATTGCTGGCGAGCTGCGGCGTTTGCAAACATGAGAAGCGTAGACGCGTCCTCTAGAAGCTGCTGCTCATTCTGGGCACTCATGAAGAAGGGTGGCGGGCGGAGGTATGGCGAAAATGGCTTGGAATGTCAGTACCTTGATTTTTTCTTGTAGTGTTATTCTGCATCACGTGCGCATGAATGTATACGACGGTGCGAGTCGCTAGTGTGCGAATAGCACGGTTGGCATGAAACGGCTGCGTGCGGTAAACATAAAGCGAGGCCGAGCGAGGCCTAGCGACTCCTGCATGCCACCGAACAGCTCAGCTACGAGAACACTGAACCTACGAAACTGCTAAACTACGAAACTGCTAAACTACGAAATTGCTAAACTACGAAATTGCTAAACTACGAAATTGCTAAACTACCAAACTGCTAAACTACCAAACTGCTAAACTACGAAAAGACCCATGTCGGTTTGCTGTTCTTATGTATTACGTCTTTGCAGTTCTTTCTTATACTCCCGCTTCTCGTCTGCCCAGTTCTCTAGTCGCTACCAAATGCCCTCTCACGTAAGTCTTCCGCCGACTCTCATGGACGAATGCCTTCGATTCCATGCTAAGGGTTGCTCATCCATGAGCCAGTTTATATACAAATTCCCCAGTGCTAGAGGCGGGCCTTCGTGGCCCATGGATATCCGATCAAATGCCAATCACATGCTGGCATGAATTCGATGCTGGCCATGCCTTGACGCTATGCCTCGCCACCTTCCTTGCTCTCCTTGACCTTCTGTAGATATTCTAGCTCCTTCTTCAATGCGTCCATCGCATAATACACTTTGGACTGTAAATAAAAGGAGTTTCCTTTCTCCTTCGAGTTCACGTTGAACAAGTATTCGTATTTCTTATCTATGGCCTCCATGTTCAAGTCCGAGCGCTCGATGTCCAAGATCTTCAACGCTTCGTCAATGGGGACGCCCCCGACGGACTTGGCCTTGGTGGCACCAGACGCCTGCGCTGAGGCGCTGGCTTTGGCTGCTTGCTTGTATGCTTCGGTGAATGCGCGGCCGAACACGGTTGCGCCGGTCAAAACAACGTTTACTAATAATCTGTGGGCCATGGCTTCTGGTGGTGAAGGTGGAGCTAAATTTTTCTCGAGAATCATGCGCGTCACGTGAGTGGTCACGTGAGTGGGTGGCGCGGTGTATCGATGCTAGCTTTCACACCGGGCGAGGTTACTCAACTTCATAGGTTACTCAAACTTCATACAGGTAAAGGCTTCGGACAGTACAAGTCGGGCTTTACAATTTACGGCTTACAGGGAAAGATATGTAGCATCAGGCTTTAATCTTCGACACAGTGCGACATCCGGAGATGCAACTAGTAGAAGAGCTTTTCTAAAACCTTTGACAATGCAAGACTCTAAGAAACCGAAACGAAAAGTATCCTGTGCCCAAGCTGTTAAAATGGTCAGGGATATACTCTTAGCTGAACGTAGTACCCAGGTCACACAAGCGCTGATGCGGCGTACTTAGGATACCACTAAGGCCTCTATGATAGTGCGCCCGAAGGCGCTAAGTTATACTTAATAAGAGTAGTATAACCACTACCAATGGATAGAGAGGAAAAAATGGTGCTGCGATGCGCGCTCCTTTTATACTTGAGACCAGGACTTCCGGGTAACCTTCTGTTGTATGCAGGTGGCTGCAACTGAGGTCTGCGACGAGCAGCGCTCGAGATGTGGTCCTCTCCGCAACGGCGGCGTAGCCAATGATTTGACGTGGCATCTTGTTTTATTGCCAATCCCTCTTTATCACCGCTTTCTCTGATCTCTATATCGCCTTGTTCATTGCTCTCATCCAGCGCATTCTCAGAATTACCTACACGCTGCTTCCTGGCGATGCCACATATATCTATCCACAAGCACAATAGCATTCAAAGCAAAAGCGGGAAAGAAGCAGGGTGGGCAGCTTCTCACTGAAGCAGAATCCGAGAATACTGCAAGAACAAAAGCCCAGAATCTCGAGAATAGTTCATATCTCGAGAATAGGGCTCATAATTGAGCCCAGTTGGATGGGCTCTGCAACGTGCAGTATATCGACATGCTCTTTTTTCACGAGAAAATCGTTCCGCTACCGCCGTATATGGGGCAGTGATTGGAAAGTGATGATCAGTTGGTCAAGTGAAGCGCTGTGTGCAGTACGCGGCGATGCTCATCACGAATGTCGAGAGCTACGTCTGCAGCCAAAATGCCCGCCACGAACAGCAATGAACTCAAGCAGCTTTCCCTGTGGCTAGAGCAAAATTCGTTCTGGAATGCCGAGGCGTTGAAGGTGCAGGAGTCCGAAGTGGGAGGGTTGGGCGTTTTCATGAAACCAGGCCCTACCCATGGGTTGGAAGAGGACAACCTACTTCTCCGGGTCCCCAAATCAAGCGTCCTCTCACCCAAAAACTCCTTCATATATTCCTTGGTCGTGGAATACGAGACCCAAAGCCCCACCATTGACCTCAAGTCGGGCATGCACTCCCTTGTGTTGGCATACATCTATGAGCAGTCTGCAGGGGACAAATCGCCGTGGCATGCGTACCTCTCGTCGTTTTCGCTCGACAAAGAAAGCGTGCCAATTTGTCTTTGGAGCGACAGCGAGAAGAAGGCCCTCTTCAATACCGAGTGTGACCTTCTCAACATGCTAGATGTAGCGGAGTTGGTGGATTTCTACATGGAGTGCGTTGCGTTTGCTGACTACGCCCAAAACGTGGTTTCAAAGCCGGACGTCTTGGTCTATAACTCGCTGCTCACCGAGGAAACCACAGCTGAGGATATAGGCGACCAGCTAGTCAAATTTGGCCAAAGTGTCCAATCCGTGATCTCACGCGCCTTCATGGTGGACAAACACTTGGGCCTCTCGTTGGTGCCAGGAGCCGATTTGTTCAACCACCTTTCTCCTGTTGTCAGAGAATCCGGAATTCAGAGTATGGAGAATGTACACTTTATCTGCGACGATGATGAAGATTTGTGTGAAGAATGCGGGGAAGTTGGGTGTTCCCATCAAGACTCGGACATGGAGAGTGACACCCCCGCGGAGAGTGACATCCCCGCGGATAGTGACGATGATCAAGCCAATGAAGAAGACCACGAGGAGGAAGGCGATTTCAGTCATCTCATCGAGGGGCCAGAGGTGGAGATTGAGCTGTCTGAAAGTGAAAGTGAAGAAGAAGGTGAGAGCGCAGAAGAAGGTGAGAGCGCAGAAGATGGGGGAGAGACTCCCGAGTCTGAGACTCCCGAGATGAAGGAAATCACCATGTTAGATATTGAAGAGGTGGAAAAAGGGTCAGAGTCAGAGGGGTCCGATGCAGAGACCGATGACGACGACGAGGAAGTATCGACATTATCGCTAAGTGAAGATGAGGACGAAGAGAAAAACTTGCAGGAGAGCAATGACCGCATGGAATTGGCCAGGGAGCTCTCCGACGGCTCCAAATGCTGTGACATCGTCTTGACGAGGCCTGGAGAAGGCGAACTTTTCAACACCTACGGCGAGGATCTAGCCAACGCTTACTTATTGCAAAGGTACGGGTTTATATGCGAGGAAAACCCCAACGATTCGTGTCTTTTGTCGGTCCAAATGTTCACGTATCTCAAGAAAGAGAAGAAAGGCAAGAAAGAGCAGTTGGACGTCAAGCTTGATTGGTATGACGGCATTTTCGAGCTAGTGAACGACCTCGTGGGCCAGGACTCCCACGACGAGGAGTGTACAGAGCCGTGCTGTGGCGAAGAAAAAGTAGAGACTGAAGATTTGGAGACCTTCTTTCGCCGGAAGAAGTGCCAGGAAAGTCCTGAGTCGTGGCAGCTTTCTCCTAAGGTGCTCTATAATGGGCACCCCACGGCGCAGACCCTAGCGCTTCTCCGCTTGATTCAAATGCCGTTCCAGCTATTTTTGGCCAAATTTCACCACTGCGCCTCCGAGCGCAAGTTGGAAAGACGCATCCAGCGCTATTTGCTAGCCAGCTCCATCTCTCCGGATGAAAAGCGGGTGCTATTGCAATGGGTGACCATGCGGTTGCAGAGGTATACTGCAGACAAGCCGCCGCACACCACGCGAGGCCTAATGATACAGGCGCTCGTGACCCAAGAGAAGAACATCTTACGCCGTGCCCGCAACTTCCTCGAAAACCTGGCTTAGGTATGGGCGAGGGCTGCTGGTCCACGGAATGTGCATTGTGATAGTTGGGATTTTGGCCGTGCCCTTGCGAAGTATTTTTAAATGCCTGGATAGTTCTTTGATTCCGTTAATCCACCAGGGTTTTCGGAGGAGACCGGAGATTTCGCCTGAATTCTGAGAATCGTGCCTCCCAACTATCTCCAGCAAATGAGTCGTAGCGGCCGGATCAAAGCGCCAGAGTCTTGTAGGTGGAATTTGCAACCCAATACTTGGGGTGTGTCTATAAACTACGGTGCGTCATCTGGAAGCATAAACGTGCGCATACTTACCAAAGATCCCATCTCTACACCTACACGCCACCCAAGAGCCGCAGCCGATGCTGGATTCAGACATCACTTTTGACTACGACGATGAGGTCTCCCTCATATCCGATCAGGGTTCTCTTGTGTCTCTAGAATTTGAGGAAGAGCACGATGCAAAGGAGTTCTATCCAGAGGCAAATGCCATTGAGAAGCCCCGCTCTGTCAAATCCATAAATGCCTTGAACCCATGCAAGTGTATGCCTTTGAGTGTATCATGGTTTATCTACGATCACTTTTTGCTCCCGGGAAAATCGCTACAGGCCAACTTTCTCACGTCGGTCTCTATGGAGGAGCTTATAATGATCATGCATTACAAGAAATGGCTGGTGGACGAAGTCATAAGCAGCTACTATGAGGACTGGCCCCGTCTACGAGATGCCGTGGGGCTCGGGGAGTCTGGGAGTGCTGGGACCATCGAGGTGTGTACTGGCGAAACATGTGCCATCTGCTGTGATCCCGAGAACCTTCAGTTCTACAGTCTTTCGTGTGGCCATCGTTTCTGTACCGAGTGTTATCGAAACTATATTATGGCCCTGTTGTCGCGGGGGGCCCTCATCCGATGTATGGACCCGAAGTGCAACCTTTCGCTACTGTACACGGCTATAGATACTTTACTCTGCGAGCCGGGCAATAAAGCCCCAAGGGAACCCCTCAGTTCGGCAAAGTCGACAGATCTTGATGACGCTGGGAAAAAGCTCTCGCGCTTGGCTTTATACAACCACTTGGAGTCCGAGGATTCAAGCTCTGAGGATGAGTACGATAACCAGTTCAGGGACATGGACGACCACCACGATTCTGCTGAGTGCAGCGAACCGCTTCTGCACAACAAACTCCTTCTAAGTGCAGCCCGTGCCGCAATTAACCTGCTGCATGCAAAATACAAGTGGTGCCCCGCTGTTGACTGCCTACTGTTAGTGGAACTCACTGACGACCCTCGCGATGTATCTTGTGTCAGACCTCCGGTCCAGATTTCGGGAGCATCGGAGGAAGCTGAGATAAAGCCAAGCAATGACCTTGCAAATGTAACCATAGTTGCGTGTGGCCAGCGTCACGAATTCTGCTTTGACTGCCAGTATGAAAACCATTTGCCTTGCCCATGCTGGGTTTCCACCAGCTGGATAAAACGTTGCGAGGATGATTCAGAAACTGTGAATTGGATCGATGCAAACACACAGTCGTGCCCCGACTGTCAGGCAGTGATTGAAAAGAACGGCGGGTGTAATCATATGGTGTGTGGGAAGTGTGGCAATGAATTTTGCTGGATTTGCCTAGGCGAGTGGGCAGCGCATAAGTCCAGCTACTGGCAGTGTAACCGATTCAACCCTACTGAGGTGGAGCAGGTGAAGAAGAAGAAATCTGACAAGCTCAACTCCTTGAGCCGATACTTGCACTTCTACAAGAGATTTGCCATTCATCAAGTCTCTATGGAAGGCGATAAGAATACCTTGGCTGTGGTACGCAAGTGCATGCTACAGTATATGAAAGTTCAGACGGCCAATGACAGGCGCCTCATTTCGTGGAACGACATAGAGTTTCTCTCGGATGCAATCAAGAGCTTGTCCAAAGGGAGAAAGGCTTTGATGTGGACATATGCATTTTCGTTCTACTTGATTAAGTCCAACTTCTCCGAGATCTTCGAGGGAATGCAAGACTATCTTAACAAGACAGTGGAGGACCTCTCTAGTCTCTTTGAGGAGATCAAAGTTCTCGAGACTCCCGAAAAAACTGCCAATAAGATCACTGCTAAGAAAAGCGAAATCATTAATTTGGCTGCATCTGTAACCAAACGTCGTGAGCTTTTGGTTGAGTGTGCAAGAAATGGGCTTAAAGACGAGACCTTGAAATTCTTTACCCCATAGAGGCTGAAAAAAACATTACCGGGCATTGATGTCATATGTTTGCATCAATTGACTTACTGTGCGCGGCGTTAAGCGCAGACGAGTCTACTAGATCAAGTGATCAGTGCGTCTCGCATCGCCGCGGTGCCACTTATCAGCGCCAGTATGCAGGTCGTGATAAGATACGGCATAGAGCCCGGCACGTTGTCGTGATAAGAGCGCAGAAACAAGATTTGCTCCGGCATGCTTCAAGAGCGAAAACATTTTGACCAATACTCAAGAAGAAGTCGGACCCTCCAATGAACATTACGGATCATAGGCGCCTTGACCGCATAGCGTTGAAGCGAGCAATTTCCTACCATACGCAAGGGGAGTCCCTGGGAAATGACCTACACCCGAATCGATCAAGGTCCCACTCCAGAGCCGGTCTGTGTCACGGAATCCCAGGTGTACAGCGGCTGGTGTCGAGTAAAAACATTGCCATGCGCGTCGATCCAGCAGCTAACGACTGGAACAATTTTACTATAAATCAGGTCAAGACTCCAGGCCAGAAACTCCATTCGCAGAAACATCCCACCTCGAGTTTGTCTCCACATACAAGCGTTAGCAACGTTCCGAACAATTTGATCCATGCATCTCATACGGCCGCAGCCAGACACCAGTCGCGAGAGTTCCGGTCTCAATCTCGTGACTCAAACGCGAGGCATGGCACACACTCCAATCTGGACTTGCATTCGAAGCTCGAATTAGGCGCCAAACTTGATCTGAGTCCGGATAGCAGCATTCATCCCGGAAAACCACGGGTCCTGAAAAGTGGCCATTCTAGCTCCATGTCTTCAATGGTTCCCGCTACCAAATCCGACAGTGATAATGATAGTGAGGCAGACAAGAATGACGGGACAAAGCTACCGTTTCTCGAGCAGAGTGAAGATTATGAAGGCTACGAAGACTTTCAGGATGTGAATCAGGATTTTGAGAATATAACGTCAGTTTTGGATTTCATAAATGGCATAGAGAAGCCCAGAGCGGATCCACAGGCTTTTCGCTCCACACGAACGCAGCAGAAACTCGACGATATGAAGTCCCTACTTGGGGATCCCGATGCGGAGCTGACGAGAATAGGCTTAGCCGATTACCCTGTACGAATCCAGAACGAAGCCATCTCCTCGCAATGGAGTCAGATTCGATTGCGATTCTCGAATTACTTGTATCAGAATGTGAATCGCAATAGCGGGGAAAAAAGTGGAAACAGAAAGGCGAAGTACGGGGGCACCTCTGTCGAATGCCATGCGGGGATTTTAGGGTCTGTGAAGCGGCTCCAGGGCCTAGACATCTCGCCCCTGCATCGGTCGCTTGTATCTAAGGACCACGCCCAGGAGTATCTCCTGGAATTGTGGAACAGTGAACTTCTAGCGGAGTCGCAGCCGAAAGTTCATCTGTACCAAGGACTAGCCATTCCCGGGTCGAAACATGCATTGACAGCCATTGCCGGCTCTGATGGAGACATCTACCAGAACCGCGAGAAATTCAACGTCTCGAGATTAGCCCGAAATGTCATGTCCTCGAGAGATGAGCAAATGGGACATCAACCTCTCCAATGACACTCAAGTTGCAACAACCAGCTGGCTAGATCCCACATGGACGCGGGTTGCCATCGACATTATTTATGAAAATATAGAAGTAGAAAGTGGTTCTATATCATCAGTCCGAACCCATCAAAGACCCGTACATCTGCTCCGGTGCGCACCTCAAGTGTCAGGTCCCACCGTTACACTGACACCTCATGAGCAAACGAGCTAATCTCCCGTACAGCTACCAGGATTTATTTCCCCGGCCCAGCGGCACCCCGCGTGAACCTTCTACGCCTGCGTCCATTTCCGGCGCCTCTTTCACGGAATCGCTAAGAGCAGGTCCCCATCACTTAACGCCTGCCAGAAACTCCGGCTCTTCCACAACCACATGGGTCCACTTCAAGAAGCTATTCAAGCGGCTCACGAAACCACGGACCTTGGACTTCGAAACTGCTATTTGGGAGGTGTTCAATTTGATCGTCAATCCCCGCAAAATGTACCGGTCCAACTATACATATAAGAACGGCGGCAAGTCGCTGTATTCCCGAGACGACCCGTCGTTTTTGATTCTTCTCACGGGTTTTCTCTCCGTCAGTGCTATTGCTTGGGGCATCACGTACCTGCCCAAAGTTACGGATGTGCTCAAGCTAATATTGACCATGGTGTTTCTCGATTTCTATGTTGCAGGTGTGATTATAGCGACAGCTCTGTGGATTGTATCAAACAAGCTTTTCAATCCCACATTCACTCTCCAATCGTTTCTTTCCCGGGACATAAACTACAGCATTAACTACATTGACTGGGCGTTTTGCTTTGACGTGCACAGTAACAGTTTTCTCATCATCTGGTGCTTGCTATATTTGGTGCAGTTTTTCATGCTCCCTCTTTTGACTAGAAAAAACTCATTCCTTTCATTGTTGTTGGGTAACACGCTTTATTTTGGTGCCATAGGCCACTACTTTGTCGTCACATTCTATGGGTTCAACTCGTTGCCGTTTGTGAATCACTCGTTGTATGCTCGCACGTCACCAAACGCCCTGAATCCGGCCAAAGTTCTCCAAATGACAATACTTACAGGGATCCTTCCCGCCTTGGCATTGGGCTGGCTCCTCACCGTCATCACTCATTTCAATGTTGCCCTCTTTATGGTGAACAATTACTTTAATTGAGCGACTTTGTCAGGCACTGATGCTACATTCCACTTCAAACTACACACGGTGATATACTCGCTAAAATACATCGGCACATTTTGATTCTCATTCAAATTCTTCGGGCTTGACGTGCTCTGCCCACATGCTCAAGCCTTTCCGTAGCTGCCTTGATCCTCATACTTGTCCTATTACTCAATTCGTAGTCCCCCACATCCGAAACTGCCTCTGCTTTTTTCAACCACGACAATGTCTTTGAAACAGCCTTTGCCTGATCCTCTTTGAAGTAGCTATCCCACTCGAAAAGCCCCATCTCATGGAGTGTGGTGGGATACAAGTATGGCGAGTAGGTCATTTTATGAAACCTCAATGGATTCTCGCTGATGATGTACTTCGATATCACCTCTTTTTCCAAGCGCTTTTGGCCTTCGCCGACTTTTCCCAATCTCCGTAAACAAATACTTTGGAACAAGTTCCGGATCATGCCTTCATCAGAGGTCTCCGGGATCTTCGCGTGCTTCAGAGTTGAAAAATCGAGCATGTCAATCAGCTTTTGCAAAAGATCCTCCGGCATGCGATTATAGCCATTCCAAAAGTATATGAGCTCAAGTATCAAAGACGTGCCCACACACTCAATGTACAGTAACTCCGGATGCAAGCGTTTGCAATCTTCGATATGTTTTGTTTTGCGCAAGACAAACTTTTCAAACGGCATCTGCTTGTTAGAACCACCAATACCACCCTTCTTGGGTGCGTTTTCACCGTGATTAGGTACATAGGTCACGGCGTGTTTCAAGTAATGTTCTGCCTTCTCGGCGTATTGCGTAAGCAACTTCTCTTTGTCTAACGTTGCCACGTCTTGTAAACCAGACTGGATCATCCTCCACTTCTCCAAGTAGCACGAACCAGCCAAAAACATGTATACGGCTTGGGACCACGTATTGATTTCAACAACGCGAATAAAGTCTCTGGCTGCCTCGTCGAACTGATGGGTGAAAGCGTAGAGCATTCCTCTGTCA
Source organism: Metschnikowia drakensbergensis (assembly GCA_002370475.1). Classification (NCBI taxonomy): domain Eukaryota; kingdom Fungi; phylum Ascomycota; class Pichiomycetes; order Serinales; family Metschnikowiaceae; genus Metschnikowia; species Metschnikowia drakensbergensis. Next base: position 432,754 of record NKYX01000002.1, on the reverse strand, counting down.
AAGGTTAACAAGGCCATTATCTGTTGCATGTCAATTCTGTTGTTTGGAGAATCTGTGAAATTCTGCATTACCTCTAACGCTTTGTAAGCATTTCCCTGTGCAGCATGCATTCGTCCTTCCTGAAGAACCCACAAGGCATTGTGAGGAAAGAGCTCTCTCGCCTTCGTTAATAATTGAGGGCTGTACAAATTCGGGTTGGCGATGATTTTTTCAAGCTCTGAATCTGTCACTGTGGAACGACCACCGAGCTGAATGATATCTTTGATATCCAGATCTTCTGTTCCAGGGAAGTTGAACCCTGTATCGATGAATTGGATCGGTCCGTCGTAAAATACCAAAAGACACAAGAGTGCCAACTCGCCGTGGATATTTCTGGCCGTAATAGCCGTTCTCCAAAGCATTTGCAAACCCACTTCCCTGTCGCCTTTGAAGCCAACGATGGAAAGAACCTTCCCAATCGTGGGCGGGATCAAGGACAACACAACCTGTAAGATTCCGTAACACAACTGCACGCCTGAGTGGATGAATTCCTCGATTGTTGACACATGCAAATGCGAATCACTTTGATTGGCAGAATTGAGTGATGACACTATAGACTCCTCCTCCATAAACTCACCAGATTTTTTCCCAAGCGTATGCCCCCAATCAGATACACTGTCTTTCTCTGACGCAGGGCTCTGGAATGAGTCGTGAGCATCAGAAAATCCCTCATCATCAGACTCGTCGACTTTCATCGCTTTAGTCTGGTTGTGAGTGGAGCTTCGAACCGAAGGTATTCTGCTCGTACTGCCCTTGGAAATAACATCGTTTACAGAGCCCTGGGTAAATGGCTCTCTGGAAGCACTTGCAGGTAATGAGAGGACAGAAGCATTTGACGATTTGGAGAGTGATTGGGAGCTTGACCGCGTACTGGAGCCCTCGATCCTGCTCTTCCGCATCTGATACACCTTCTCCATATCCTTCATAGTCTTTTTGTCTTCGGGCGACAAAGAAGAAGAGGATTTTTGCAGCAAAAGCGAGAACCCAGGGAGGTCCACGCTGCTTATAGAGCGAGACTTTTCAGCCTCCTTTTTAAAGCGTTTCAAATTGGAATTGAACAACAGCTCCGACGCTTCAATCTTCTTGAAAGTTGTGTCCAAGATTTGGTAAGCCTTACGCAACTTCAAAAGCGCCTTGGCCTGTTCCATCATTGTATTGTTTTCTTGCAAAAGCATAACCAAGGCATTGAGTAGAGTCAGCTCTGCATAAGTCACCTGGAACTCCGTTCCTGGGGGGTATATATGCGAGGTTTCGATTCCGTGTTTTTGGTTATACTTGGAGTGGGCCAAGGAGGCGTTCTCGGCGCTGGAAAGGGTATTGTGAGCCCTGTTCATGACCTCGGTCTCGAAGCCCAACGTAGCCTCGATGAATTCCATGACGCCTAGCGCCAAGGGGAAAATAGCGGCCGGGTCCTTGAAGTTCTTTGCATGCTTTTCATGTTCGGTCTTCAAAAGCCTCGTGCCCTCGAGATTGCGGTCATCTAATAAGAGATCCATGGCCTGTAAGGCGATCTCAAAATCATGCACTTGCTGTAATACGGCATCATGGTTGGGACCATGGGCTTTCTCACCTTCATTAGATGCAATAGAAAGCAACAGCGCTTTTTTCGCTAAGCTCTTGAACATGGTGATTTTCTAACGCCAGAACCAATGGTGTGGGTGGACGGGATGGCAGGAGGAGTGGGTTTTGCGGTACTTTTGCACTCTAGAGGCCACCGAATATTTTATCGAAAAGTCGCTTTAGATTACCGTCAGAGGTACAGCTTCTCAAACTCAAAAATAGATAGTCAATAGGAGACCTAAGCTCGGGTATTGCGGAAGAGCGGGAGAGTTCTGGAAAAAGCTTGAATGGGTCTGCCACACTTGACACGTATGGCTATGTGGAATGGTTTCAAAGTGTTCAATCGGCGCAGGCAAATAAAACAATGGAGATTAGAGTGCGTGGAAGTTTCGCCTAGTGATCTGGATCAAGCTGATAAGCGGACCTGCATACAGCGCCGGAACGACGGGTAAATCTTGTGCAGTGGCACGAGCGATATCAGGCGCTGGTTCTGGATGCGCGTGGTCCCGTGGTGCATTCATGTCTACGGGCCTAGCGAAGCAGCCGGCCCATGCGGGAATGGAGGCTGGGCGTGAGAATTTAGTCCGCTTGGCACGGCATGCTGTCAAGCGGGGTGCACCTGCAGGTAACCGTCGTTTATGTTGCTCCACTCCACATGACACAATGTCACATGTTCGGAGTAAAATAGATGAGAAGTCAGGCATCCGAGCAGCCCATGCGAGGCCCTCTGGCAGATCTACTGGGAGACAGGCCCGGCGGCGGCGATGGCGTCTGTGCAGTCTTTCACCAAGTCGTACAAGTCACGAGTGCCATCGATGTCCACCAAACCCAACCTTTTGGCATGGGGGGAGAGCGCGTTTCCGTCGAGCAAGTGGTCATGTGATCGCGAGTACTCGGGCCACACGATATCATCGAAGTAGCCGGGCGGGTCGCTCCAGAAGCCATCGCAAGTGTTATATCCACCTCGAGACTCGCGGCGGGCTTTCAAGACATGGTACGGCGCCCGGAAGAAAAGCCGCACATCGAACATCTTCGCTATGGCGTCGTCGTGGAAAAGCATGAATCCGTCTACTAGCACAATGTGTTGGTGTAGAATGGTGGCAGCAGGCTCAAGCTTGCGCACCTGCTCTTCGGTTAGGCAAATATTGGACTTGATTTCAAGGGAAGTTGGCGCCGTGGCACTTTGCCCCGCTCTGATGCTCTGTATATACGACGTGAATTTTTGCCAGTCGATCGCCGCTGCACAGTCCCAGTTTTGAATCCCGAGTTTCTCGTCGACAGGAATTTGGGAATCGGGAAAGTAGAAGTCGTCAAGATGCACCACCGTCGTATTTGGTAGCACCTGCTGTAGGCCTTGGACGACTGTGGATTTGCCAGACGAGGAGGGGCCGCTTATAGCGACCACTAGTGGAGCCATACTTAGATAGGAGGTCTTAATCGGAGGCTCGCGATTGAAGGGACGTGCGCGCTAGCCTGCACTCCGATTGATCAGCAGTTAGCCAGAGATGTACGGGCGCCAGCGAACAAAACTGGCACCGGCGTATCAGCAGATGGTGTACTTTTGACTACTGGAGATGAAAGGTTGCATTTCCCCAGTTAATCTCAACGGCTATGTGGCAGACACTTCCTGTGTGCTAGGTGATTGTAGAGGTGAGCGCCCGATAAGCGCACTAGGAATAGCCAGTAATGAGCCCATAATAGCCCGCTGCATGCGCTTGCAAGTGTTCGTGAACAGCGAGGACTACGTTTACTTCGTGCCCATCGAAAGTCAGAAATGTATAAATCTTATGCTTCAAGCAGCCTATTCTTCAAACGCCGCTGGCCCGAGAAATCCCTGCAGTTAGCAACCAGTTAGCTTCTTACATCACCGTAAATACAATGCCATCGCCGCGTGCTGGCTGCGCCAGCGCGAATGCTGGCCGTTGCCAAAAGTCGCGCGAATAGATCTCGCCAGCATCTGGACATGCACAAGCGCGTTCTGGATGCAGGAAACGCTTGACTTTTTTGTTGTTTTCCGGTACATAGAAGGTCTCTTACAGCGCTGTTGCAAATTCTCAACGGGCTCGCAAGCACCTGGCCGCTTCGGGTGCTCGAGCAAGCTTTTTACAGCCGCTCCACCGCTACAAATACCTCTCTGTTTCCTTCCCACGGGCCGCATTGTTCTTATCTGCGCTATATAACAATTTGTCATTCCCTCTGCCCTTGAGATCCCCACTGCCTGTTGCAATGAAATTCTCACTTCCGGCTGTCCTCGCTTATTTGGCACTCACCTACGCCGCCCCAGTCACTGTGACTTCAGTGAAATACGTCGTCGCCACTACACGCTACACAACTTTGACTATCAACAACGCCCCTCCGGCCACCCAAGTTTCTGCGTCTACCTCAAGCACGGAGGAAACTTTAGCACCCACTACCTCGACGACACTAACTACTACCTCGACAACACCAACTACTACCTCAACAACACCAACTACTACCTCGACGACACCAACTACTACCTCGACAACACCAGCTACTACCTCGTCGTCCACGACGGCCACTACCAACTCTCTCAACTCATTCGAAGCTGAAATCTTGGCAGAGCACAACATCAAAAGAGCCTTGCATGGCGTTCCAGACCTCACATGGAACCCAACTTTAGCTGAATACGCTGCCAACTACGCCGCCTCTTCTTTTAGCTGTGACAATGTCGAGCTCATCCACTCTCACGGGCCATACGGTGAGAACTTAGCTGCTGGTTACGTCGGAGGCGCTTCTCCTGTGGATGCATGGTACGACGAGATCAGTCTATACGACTACTCTAGCCCAGGTTACAGTAAAGCCACGAGTCACTTCACGCAGCTCGTCTGGAAGTCGACCACTCAGCTTGGCTGTGCCTTAGTGATGTGTGACAACGCATGGCATCAGTACACTATTTGTGAGTACAGTCCGCCTGGTAATGTGGTTAGCTCCTCCACTAACTACTTCAAGCTAAACGTTTTACCTTTGGTATGAGGAATTGGACACTGGATTCCAGATACAAGATATTTAAATAATTGGACAATCAGAACAGGAAAGACCTCTCTCAGTAGATTCGATCGCATATCACGAGTACCACATACATGGGGTCGCAGAGTCACGAGTGACATCCATGTGATCGATTACTACTAGTTTATAAAAAATTCTCATGTATTAGTAACCACGAACTATATATTTAACGATGCGCTTATTGTTTCAAAGTCTCAATGAAGTCCTTACACTTAGGACGCTTGCCCTTAGACTCGATCTTGATGGAGGCCAAGTTTTGCTCAAGGAAAGTCTTGGCGTAAGGGTTCAACTTCAACATAGCTTGCTTGTTCTTCAATGGGTTAACCTTCAAGACGCGAGGTCTTGGAGCAAGAGCTTCTCTGGATGGAGTAACAACAGCTTGAATCTCAGCAGATCCAATCAAAGCGCCGACATCGGTGGAAGAGACAAGGTTGTATGGCAAGTTGTAGTTGGACTTGGAAGATTGGGTGGTCTCGGAACCGTAGACAGAGTCCAAAGCCTCGAAAGCGGCCTGAGTCCAGATAACGAATCTACCCAAGTGAGCACCAGGAGCCAATTGCAACAAGCCCAAACGGGAAACGTGAGCGGTGTCGACACCAGGAATGTTTCTGAGAGCCTTGGTGATACCGTTGTCGTTGGCGTAGACAACCAAAGGACCCTTTCTTTGGGTGAATCTTCTGCCTCTCAACTTACCCTTACCGGCTCTCATCTTCTTGGAGTTGATGACTCTGGTGACATCCTTGCTGGCACCGACAGCCTTCAAGACGGCAACGGCGTCCTTGGCCTTGGTGACGGCCTCGAAGTCGTTAGCAACAACCAATGGCAACTCCTCGACTTGCTCAACTCTGTGACCTCTACCCAAAACCAAAGAAGTCACACCAGAAGCAGCAATAGCGGAAGCAGTAGCGTAACGCTTCTCGTTGTGGTTGACTCTGACGTGCCACTTTCTCCAGGTCTTGGTTGGAGCGAACATACGACCACCTCTACACATGTTACCGAAAGCACCTTGACCGGCACGGTGGGTACCACCACCACCAACTCTTGGGATTCTGGCGACAGCACGTCCAGTACCCCAGGACTCAGCGGAGGTTTGGTGACCAGCCTTGTTAGAGACAGCGTAAGCTTGTCTCTTGTTCTTGTTGATTCTGGTGAAAACAGAGTGGACAATGTCGACTCTGATTGGAGCACCAAAGACAGCAGGCAATTGCACCTGGGTGGAGGTTTTCTCACCCTTAGCGGAGATGACGGAAACTTGTGGACGGGAAGACATGTTTAGTATGATGAAGAGAAGAGTAGAAGGAAAAATTTTTTTTCACTCTTCCTCGCGACGGTAGAGTTGCAAGTGGTCACGTGCACTTAAGACGGCGAAAAAATTTCTTCTTCTTCACGCACTCGCACTGCTCATATCTGCACACCATGCCGGCCGCAGTCAAGCCCAGGCCAGGGTGGCCTGCTCCGGAGTTGGGGGTAAAGGGGCTGCTGGGGCAAAAGGGGCTTTCGATGATGGCTCATTCACATGGTCCGCATGCAGGAGCTCTTCAATGCCCTCAGAGATGGCCAGTATGCCGGACAGCGCTTGGGTCTCTGGGATTGTAGCCAGTGAAGGCTCTGATATGGCCCTTTTTCCACAGGGCCGCAACCGGCAAGCAGTGTCTGGGTGTGTTGCGAATGCTCAGTTTCCAGCCCCAATTCTTGCGCAGTCTGCAGCGAGCACTCACGGGGAATCGCACCCAAAACTTGGCCCAAGTACTCGCGACTTCAGCACCACAGTCTCCACACCTCAAGACGTTGCTACACACTAAGTCCAGTAGAATGAAGGCCTAGTCGGACCTGCATGTCGGGCTCGTAGGTTACCGTTCACTGGAGAATAGCTGTGGCAGTGTCGTTGTGGCCCAGTAGTTTGGGCGCAACTCTCCCAATAGAAAGTATAGGCGGCGGCATTTTCCGCGACGTGCTCCTGCTCAGTCACTGCGCATTGTGAGACATGCAATTCGTTGCATGTCAAAATCGCCATTCACCACGCAATAGCGACAAATGAATCTGCGCGTTGAGTGGACGTAATATCTGGCGCATACAGTCCCGACTGCTGCCCAAGCCTTGCGGCCGTATGCTGTCTAACTTACGTCCTCGTGGTAATTTGTTTCATACTGCATATACTCATGCATCTACAACGACGTAATCAAGACGGTCGCTTAATGGGCAGATCTCGGCACGGTGACCCAAAATCACATCACGGCCCCAAAAAAACATCCCACAGCTGAAGCTATGTGTGATCACAGTGGCCCCGCCTCTTTTGGATCGGCCCAAGATTTGGCAGCCGTCAGAAACCACCCGGCAGGAAGAGCTGCTTTTTTGCTCAAGTCCGAGGGCATTTACGTGGCTAATTACCAAACCCAAAACTTAAGCGCTGCGACGTGCGCACACTTCTCTCCGTGTATATATAAATGAAACTCCCGTGAAAAATACGTTCGACTTTTTGAATGCTTCGCTACCTTGGCAAAAGAATCACATCTCCCCTTTTAAGCCTTCACCGCCGAACGTCCAACCGCTCCTTCACCACAATCCGCAACTTCAATAAATCTTCTTTCAGAATGGGCAGAGAGAACATAATGCACTACCAGTTACAACACGATAACGAAACAGACCTTCCCCAGGATCTTAAGGATGACGACAAGGCCTCTCGTAAGCCATTGAAACCTGTGGCCGGCCACAACAATGCTCCTTTCTCTTTGTCCAAGGAATCCTCCATCGAGGATTTCTTGGCAAACAACAAATACTTTGTCGATTCCATTCACCACAACCACTCCGATAAGATCTTCGACTTGAATGGCAAGGGACAGTCGCCACACACTCTCTGGATTGGCTGCTCAGACTCGCGTGCCGGAGAATCGTGCTTGGCCACGTTGCCCGGTGAGATCTTCACGCATAGAAACATTGCTAACATCGTCAATGCAAACGATATCTCCTCGCAAGGTATCATTCAATTCGCCATAGATGTCTTGAAGGTGCGCAAAATCATCATCTGTGGCCACACTGACTGTGGTGGTGTGTGGGCCTCGTTGTCCAACAAGCGTATTGGCGGTGTGCTTGACTTGTGGCTCAACCCAATCAGACACATCCGGGCTGCCAACAGATCCATCTTGGACGAGTACAAGGCCGACCCCAAAGCCAGAGCCAAGAAGTTGGCCGAGTTGAATGTCATCTCGTCTGTGCTTGCCTTGAAGAGACACCCTAGTGCGCTGAATGCATTAAAGAAGGGTGAAATCGAGGTTTGGGGCATGATGTATGACGTGGGTTCCGGCTACCTTTCCGAGGTGAACATTCCTAACGACGAGTTCGAAGACTTGTTCCACGTGTCCGATGACCACGAGGAGGAGCACAACCCCCACTAAACTTGACGGCAAATATGGCACGTGAGGACTCTTGTAATTTATTATCTTATAGACTCTTCAAATCAATTACAGTGATTTTTTTTGACTTCTTTAGATGTTTTCCCACTTCAAGTCAAATCTGCCCTCGGGAACAACATACTCCTCAACGGCTTTAAGCACCTCCTCGACCGTGGTGGCAACCTTGATAATCTTCCAGTTTTGCTGTGAAACAAACTCCGCTTTGACTGAATCCTCCACAAACTTCAAGAAGTTGTCGAAGAAACCATTGATGTTGAAGATGACAATTGGCTTGTTGTGAATGTTCAACTGGTGCCACGTGACCATTTCCAACAACTCTTCCATGGTGCCGTAACCGCCAGGCAAGGCCACAAATGCATGTGCCTCTTGGCCCATCAATCTCTTTCTTGTATGCATGTCCTTCACCAAGGTTGTTTTCCCGTACTCGTCCGAGTCGGGGAGTGGCGTGGAGCCATTGTGGTTGTCGATGCCTTCCTTCAACTTCTTATTGACATCCTCGTCGGACGTTCTCTCCCTAGAGATCAACGCCTCGGGGATAATTCCGTGCACATATCCGCCATTGGTGGCACAGCCACGAGCAACAGCGCCCATCAAACCTGTGGAGCCACCTCCATACACAAGACCCCATTGCTTCTCTGCCAATTGCTTGCCTAGCTCGGCGGCTTTGTCAGCGTAGACTGTGTCTTTACCGAAGGAGGAGCCACAAAAAACACACACGGTTTTGGTTGGATTGGTAGTGGTCATTATGATAATTCTTATGTTTTAAGAGTTTTGATCGAGTATTTGTATTGAATAGTTCACTCGAATGAAATTGATGAGTAGGAAAAGAAGCAGGAGGTTTTGGCGACATTATATGTTGTGCGAGCTTAGCACGGCAATGCCGCGGCAGTGCCGACAGATAAGTGATAAGACTGCACGTAGCACCACCAAGTAGTCTTTCAAAGAAGCAAGGAAAGCCTCTTCCGGCTAATGAAGACGTAAGATCTGTTTCTGGTCTCTCATGAGAAGTCAATTCACAGATTTCCAGGAGTAAAGTATTTCAAGAAACCACAAATTGAGTGTGTAGGACAATGCAGTATTATGCTCAAGTCATGAGAGAAGAAAAATGAGTAATTTTCTATGGGGAAAAAGTGGACAAGCTGTGCTGATTACGGAATATACTTGTAATGCTGAAGAATCATGAGTTTGGTATTTTTCAGCTTCGAAATGTTTCAGCTCCTTTTGTAAGGACGGGGAATAGTCCTGAGAATTTACAAATCTTTTGCGCTCGCATTCAGCTTGCGAGAGCTTAAGAGACCGCCGAAAATCGGCAAGCACTTATACACACGAGAGAGTTGTAAGGCCAAGTGAATGGGTTCCTGAGTTCACGACCCAAGAGCCGAAGCATTTTCACAGGTGCTGTCAAACTGTTAATGATTATTGCTGAGCGCAGTCGAGATTATCATATAACATATAACAATATCCAAGCCTGCGAGACAGTGGTATATTCGAATTCAGTCCATAAATTGCGTGGCCGCAAGTAGTTAGGGAATGGTATATGCTAATTCCCATGAACTCCAGATCGGCTTCAGCGTAGAAAGTCGCGCTGCTTTCCCCACATGTGGCCAGAGGCAACGGTGCTCAGCCAGAAAAAAGTCTTTTCTCGTTGAGGCTTCGAATGCATGTGAGCATCTTTTGAGTGCATTTAGGGTCTCTGACGAGTGCAGGCATCTGATGACCACTGGAGTATCAAGATGAAAAAGCCGAAAAGTACTTGTATCAATAAATCGCCGCGATCAGCTGCCTTTGAAAGAAACCCCTGGCAAAAGATTCCCTCAAAAAATCTATGCCACGCAGGAGATCTGACGGTTCCTTATAGCAGATCCTGGGGATTCGCAGGAAAACACGTCTTCACGGGGGGCTTTATGCGCCGCGCCAATTAATTCTCGGCTAGCCTTCGCCAAGTATATTCGAAGACAGCCAATAAGACGTAGTGATGCTGAATATTGGCCTACATATGAAGAGCTCTCTTTCTCTTATGGATCCTTGAAACGTTGCAGGAAGGTGGCGCTGATGAGATTGCCCTATGCACCAGCTATAAATGCGGTGTGCACGCCTTCTCCACTACATGTTCTCGATCACTTTTCGCGTAGAATGGTGCAGCCATGAAGAAGCTTTTTGTCTATACTTGAAAATGGCTTGCATAAAAATGTAACGCCTCGGAAAGATATACCGGTGCAGGTCATTTGGTAACACAACTAGCGCAAATTTCTCTCGTGCGTCAAGCGCAGCCCATGACCTGCGTTCTTTCATGTATCTAACGTAGCTCATGAGCCTGATCTCTTGAACGGGCGAATGCTCGAAGACACACCGAGCTTATCCAACCATGCCAAAAACTTCATATAGCGCCAAAGTGCACTTGATACAGAGGCAAGTGCACTCGGATCAACAGAAGGCTTATGACCTTCAGACGGAAAACTGAGCCGCTGCTCCACTTGCTGGCTATTTATAGGCATAGACTGTGCACGCGTCATGCAGAAAGTGCATTCGCGAGACGCGCTTGTTCAACAGCGTAAGACCCTTGAGTGTTCACGTAGTGGCCACTGTCCCAGTTTCCGTCTTACCGTCACTTCTTCTCCCTGCACTTCACCGCAGAGTTATCGAATACGCAAAAACAAAGCGAGATTAAGTGCCTACATTATTCTCCCACGGCACACAGATCTTCTGCATTCCATTGTTGCTCTAGGTATAAACTGATCGGATCACTCCTAGCTTGCAATACCCCCGATTTCAAGATACAAGTTTGAGCACGATTTGATGAGCAAATTGTTTGCTACGTCCGCTCTACAAACAAAACAACCGATCATGCATTACTCAAACAGCTCGACTACTGAGCTGTACATGCAAGAGATGGACTCGATCTTTGATCACGAGTCTCTGTCCGTGAACACAGGTAACACGTCGCTAAATACCCGGGCGCCGAAGTCGTTTCAAACGATTGCAGATAACATGTTACAAGCTGGGAACCACTCTGCGCTAGTCTTGGACTGCCTACAAGATATGCTTACACATGAAAATGAGCGCATGGAAAAAGCCCTAGCGTCTTTCACCGAGGATCTATTGAACTCAGTACCCATGAATTCTCATAAATGTAAGGTATTTCCTCTAAAGCCTTATGCAGGCTCGAAAAGATGAGTTTCGTTTATTCTCAGGAAGTGTGTCCTAGTGTTTGATGAGCGCTAATTTAGATCCGAAACTGCAAGTGATTCGGATAATTTGCACTAGTTCCCTCGATACCCGCCCTAGTTTTCGGAAACTAGCACCGTCAAGATACAGATTCAAGAATATTCACAACCAATCATAACTTAACACGTTTGACTGGAATCGAAGGCTGGCCCAAAGGTAAAGCGCATGTCTCATTCAGGCCCGCCTAGCACCCCTCCTAAGACTTGGTATTCTACCTCGTTGCATACACCGCAGTCATAAGCTGCCTAGAAATTATACCACTACCATAAATACTACCTAATAGAGTCATTTAGTTCTTGCATGCAATAAAAGCGATTTGAATCCTGCATGTAGCTTATCGCATCACGTGTGGCTAGCGGCAAGAATCTCAAATCAGAGGCAGTGACTACTCACGTACAATGGCCTCAAAGAAGGAGATTGAAGCACAATTCAGGAAAGTTGCGTCGCATGTCGGGCACCTCACGGAGATCACCGAGGAGCGTAAAAGGCTCACCGACTTGCTCAAACTCACGCCCTCCAAGGCGGATAACTTGGAGTTTATCGACTCGCTCACCACCACCAAAAAAGCCCTCAACTACTTATTTGAAGACATTGAGAAGGGCGATTCGAAAGAATACAACGCCAAACTCACGGAGCTCATCAATATGTACAACGACACTATTCTGCTGATGGAGCTGGATTCCTATATCAGCATCGAAGAATATCGTTTTACCCGCTCTCGAAACAACGAGCCCAGAAAGAGTGTCCGGTTCAAAGAGCACCAGGAAGAAGTAGACGGCGCCGAAAATCTACGCAACGAGTTGATGGGTACAGCGAAAACATTCAAGCCCTATAGCGATAGCGACGACTTGGGCTCGACGTATGAGTCCGACAGAAACACCCTACTGTCGGTTGACACGACAAATCAGGAAATGTTTGCGTCGCATCAGCAACAGATGTTAGAGCAAGACCGCGACCTAGATGCGTTGTCGAGCTCTCTACAAAACCAATACAGAATGGGGCTCGACATCAATACGGAGATTGATGAACACATGATCATCTTGAACGATTTGGAAAGGGGTGTAGATGGATCCAGAGCACGGCTCCGGCGCGCGGCGAACGGTATTGCTGGTTTCCGGAGAAAGGTCAAGGAGAATGGAAGCTTGGCCACGATCATAGTGCTTACGGTGATATTGGTTCTCTTGTTGGTTGTGTTGAACTAGATTTGAATAAAAGTAATTGAATTACATTATCATACAGAATAATCATTTAGCGAATGTAATGGGGGCGCCTAGCACTCATTTGCTTGGGCACCTCTAGTGAGTGGATTGATCGCACCAATGAGGGAACTAAGAATCGAGCTTCCCAGAAGCAAGTGACTTAGTCCAAAATCTGGGGCGTGATCCAGAAGAGCTGCATATATAGAAGCACGGTCATCGGCTCCTTGCATCAGAACGTTTTGAATCAGGCCGTCGCACATTTCTCTTGGTCAAAACTGCCACTCCGCAGTCGAGCTCAGAAGTTGAAATCGTTGCTCTCCTCCTCCTCTTCACGGAAAAACCACGTGAACACACTTATATCCACGTAGACTATCAAACCCCCAGCGATACTCATCAACATTGAGCCGCCTTCTATCAAGCGAGTGTGGTAGAAAGTTATGGGCAAGAGAATCCCACTCAAGATCAAAAGTCCGGTTATGAACTTGGCGGTCTCCTCTAAAGTCGTGGGGTTGTTTCCGTTGTCGTTGCTGAATGTCAAAAAGTCATCCCGGTTGTTTTCTATCGACGCTGAGATGATGTTTGGCAAAGGAGCTAGTAAGTAGATCAATATGACCCAGAGAGGAAGCCAGTTGTTGTATAGGGCACACGAGAGTAGAATTAGCAAGAACCCGAATGCAAGAAATGCCGATAGGAAGATTATTTTGTTAAGCGGGTTCATGCTGCTGGCGTGGATGGTGTAGAGCGGTGCACTTGGGGACTCAAAGCGCTCTCCAGGTCGCGGTGCACGGGTGCACGCATGCCTCTGGGCTCGGCAGCATTTTACAATCAATCAATTAAGCACTATGTACATGAGCCGGGCAGCGAATAAGTCGCTAGGGTGACGCTTAGTTCCAAAACCAGCCGCTCTTGTTATCGTCTCCACTGCTCTCGGTGACGGATGCCCAGGAGTCCGAGCCAAGAGGTTTCTTGCGAATGATGTTGCTAGTCTTGGAAGTTCCGTCGCTGAAATATTCCGTTTTGACTTCCTTCTGCATCACCTCATTGTCATCGCTGTTCATAAAACTCCGGACTTCGGTACCCACTACTTTGAGAGCTTCCGGCAACTTCTCCTTTGAAATGTCGCCTTGCTCTTTGGCAAATATTTGCGGCTGCAAAACGTCGTTTTCGAACGCACTTCTCTGTTTACGCAAGCTGTCTCTCCTCCAGTTCAAGTAGTCATTGTAATGTTTGAAGAAAGTGCCTTTGACACCCAAATCAATTTGTGCACTGGAGTCGTTTCCACCGGTGCTCGTTTCAAAGTCATCTCTCGTCAAGATTCTTTGAGAGAAGTGCTTTCTCTTGAAATCGAGGTCAGCTGCTGAGATTGCGCTGTTAGGGAAAAGACATCTCCAATACCCAGAGGAGTCCCACAAAGAAATTCCCTTCTTTTCCATACATATGTCGTACGCCCTAGGAGAGGGTGTCTGATAAGCATACAAACCGTAAGGAGTGGCACCAGAAGACTCATCGAGCATATCGAACAAATGGGCCCCGAACCTGGGCAAGAAGTCTGCTAAGGTGTTACCTTTATCGAAGAGGCCAGCAGAAAGGCCCAGAAGCATCTCCTGTTCTGAGCTGCTTGACTGGTACGGCGTGTTCATGTATTGGTCAATCTCCAGGTTCCGACTGAACCCGCCCCTCCAGCGGGACTCGAAATCATGGTGATGCGCCAAAAAACGCTTGGCCTTTTCGGATAATTTGTCACTGAAATGGTGGACGCCGTCGAAAAAGTCATCGACTTTCTTATCATAAGGAGACGTTTCCTCCGTGGACTCATCCCATTGGCGACGGTTCCTACACATGGCTTGAGAATTGCAATTTCACAAAAGAGGGGTTGGTTTCAAATCGATTTCTTCCGTGAAGCCTTATGCTCAATTGGAGCGCTGTGTCTACGCCTCGAGGGAGCCGTCCGCATTTATATACCAGTGGCGATGGTCATGTCTCCTGAAACAGATAATGCCGCACGACGCCTGTGCAGGACACGTCATATTATCTTATCAGAAGTAGCACTAGGCTGTCAGTGTATACATTTATGTAGGGTTAGATCCTTCAGCTTATTCCTGTGCTATAGTAGCACTGATTTCCGTTCTACTGGGGGTTGTGTACTTTGAATAGAAGAGACGTGTTGTGGTGGCGATAAGTGCGCCCCATGGAACGTTTGGAATGTTCTTGCAGGACAGTGGCATGCTCATATACCGTGCTAGGATGTTTCTTGTACAATAAAAGGCTTTCTAGCTTGCACGCTTTAACCTGTTCATGCGGTAGAACGCAAGACTGGGCCGCTCGTATAGTGAGCTAGTGGACCTATTGAAAACGTAGCTTCTTGCGCAAGCGAAGTACAGTGGTGGTTTCTACTGGCTAGCCATTGAGATGGCACCCGAGCGTATCGACTCCGCTGGTTTCTATACCTGCCTAGCATTATATATATACATGCGACATTACCCCGGCTCAAGGCCAAATTTGTCGCAACATCCCGTTGACCAATGTCTATTAGTTAGCCTATGTTGAATGGCACCAAGTTCGTTTTTTCGCTCCGTTACCGATCGCCGATCGCTTCGTCTATAAGGGTCCATTGAATATGTTGAGTTGAAAGTTCCTGCTCATTAAGTTGTGGAGCTAGGTTTTGACCATTAAGTTGTGGAGCTAGGTTTTGACCATTAAGTTGTCGAACTAGATTTTGACCATTTGTTAAGTTATGGGTTTTGACCATTTGTTAAGTTAAGGTTTTGACCATCAGGTTGTTGAGTTGAGTTTTTGCGTTCTTCTCAAGTTTTGCACGCTGAGTTAAAGGCTCTGACTCTTGTTCTTGAGAGGCTCCCACTCGCCCCATCTAAGAGCCCAGCTTGTACTGTGCATAGTCGTTTCTTTTACCACCAAACAAGTGCTGATGCAAAAACTGTCCACTGTATCGCCTCGTCTTGGCCTGTGCACCATAGAAAGGCATTTGATCTGTTCGGTGCAACGTGCTCATGTTTGGCATATACTGGTTGTTATAGCTGTGGTTCATGGACTCTTGAAGCTGGAGTGCCGTGGCAATGGGATCTGAGGGAATGGAGGGGAGAAACTCGGCATCCGACAGCAAATCAAACAGCTTGTGGAGATAGAACTGCTGCATTTGTCTCTTCTGGTTGTTCATCTGCTGTTGCTGTTGCTGCTGCTGCTGCTGCTGCTGCTGCTGCTGAGAATGGTGGTTTTGCTGGCTGGGCTGGTTTTGCTGATGCTGCTTTTGAAGCTGGGGCATGCCGGCCACGGGCGTGCGGTTTTGTCGATTGTACTGAGCCATGATAGCGAAAGAGCAGGCGCCGTTTGTGAAGTTGTCTGGGTGAAGCAGCGAAAAAATTGCGGCAATTGGTGGTGCAGGAGCCTTCGATGCGCCAGGCCTCGAGTCTGTTCTCGCACCAGGTACCACTCGCACCGAGTATATACGATGAACTCGTCACTACGGCTACTTCTAAATCTACGGCCAAAGGCTAATCCACTAAGGCCGGTCGCCGGCTCGCTGAAGATGGAGATCAATGCCCGTAAACCTGTGCACCCCGGCTTCCCTGCCCGCACCAGATTCGCCCCGTCCCCGACTGGGGTGCTCCACTTAGGCTCCTTAAGAACGGCTCTCTACAACTTTTTGCTCGCCAGACAGACAGATGGCCAGTTCATTATCCGCCTAGAAGATACTGATCAAAAGAGATTGGTGCCTGGCGCAGAAGAAAACATATACCAGTCTCTTAAATGGGCAGGAATAACTGCAGACGAGTCCCCTGTGCTTGGCGGACCGCACGGCCCCTACCGCCAATCCGAGAGGGGCCAAATATACAAGAAGTACGTCGACTTTCTACTAGAAAAGGGCTTGGCGTACAAGTGCTTCTGCTCCAAAGACCGCTTGAACTCTTTACGTGAGACTGCGCAGAAGCTCAAACCCCCCACTACCGTCACTTACGACAGGCACTGCCTCCACCACGAACACAATGCTGGGGAGGACTACGTGGTCAGATTCAAGGCCCCGGAGAGGTACCTGAAAATCACCGATTTGCGCTATGGCACTCTCGATTTGCAGCCGCAATATAACTTGGCTGACAGACGCTACGACGACTTTGTCATCATGAAACTGGACGGTTTGCCCACATACCACTTTGCTAATGTTGTGGACGACCACCTCATGGAGATTACCCACGTTATCCGTGGTGAGGAGTGGCTTAGCTCCACGCCGAAGCACGTTGCATTGTACCAAGCTTTTGGCTGGACGCCTCCTGCATTTGTGCATATTCCATTGCTCACCAGCTTAGAGGATAAGAAGCTCTCAAAGAGACAGGGTGATCTGGGCGTGCTCTCTTTTATATCGAAAGGGGTTGTTCCGCAGGCCCTTGTCAACTTTGTAGCTTTGTTTGGTTGGTCGCCTCCCAGACCAGAGAGGGGCAAGAAGGTCAAGGAAGTCCTCTCGCTTGACGAGTTAATCAGCAAGTTTCGCCTCGACAACATGACGAAGGGCAATGCCAAAGTTGCTGAGAACAAGTTGATGTACTTCAACAAGCATCATTTGCTGACGGTTTTGAAGGACCCTTTGCAAGCAGCCCCCATTGTTGATCTAGAATACCCTGCTTTCGAGGTCAGAACAAATGGCCGCTTTGATAAAACTTATTTTGCCAGGTGTCTTAGCATTGCTGCAGGCCATCTTGAAAAGGTCTCTGATTTGGTTGACCAGCATCCATACTTGTTCTGCGATGTTGATTTCCGGAAGCTCGAAGCTGATAATGGCGAAGTTTCGCTCGACATTCTAAAAGAGACGCTCGGTCTCGCTATGACCCGGAATGAGATCATTTCCCCTCCCCAAATTGCAGAGTACTTTCCTGGAATTCCAATGTCAAGAGTTATGAAATCTCTTCGCTTCGCTTTGACAGGTTCTGTCCCGGGCGTGAATGTTATGGACACGCTGTCTGTAATTGGATTTGACTCTTACGTGTCACGTCTTCAAAAAGCCATCAGTCATTTGGAGTCTGCATGAGATTGATTATTGAAAATTGTACATAGCTATTTAAGATTGCAAACTCGAAATAGTTGCACCAAATGGGTTTTTGCTTTTATCACTCAAAAACGGCCCTGTAAATATACAGTGTATCGACATTCCTGGGTGATAGTAAAGGCCAGTAAGTAGCTTGGGAGTCACCAAGAAGTATTGCGATGATCCCAGCTTGCATGCCGTATGCACCAAATGTTTATGGGCCATTTTCTCATTTTTTGGGTCCATTCCTTGATTGATTTCATCCACGATTCTTATTGGAGCTTGTGTGAGCCCTTGGAGCGACATGATGAAGAATATAGTAGACACGGCTCGCTCACCTCCAGACTGAGATTGGTGATCCAACACCTTCAACTCGGAGTTCTCTCTAAACTTCACCAAGATTTCGAGCTTCCAGTCTCTAAAGCGTTCCAGCTTGGCCAATTCCACTTGACCATCACTGGCGACGGTCGTGAATTTCTTTTGAAATACCTTGGAGATCTCCTCTACCATGCTTGAAAGGTTCTCCAGCCAGGGTATGGCGATTTTGTCCATTCTTTCTTTCAAGTCACTTTGTTTTCGGGCCAACGTGGGCAACTGTCTTTCAGCCACCTCCAAATCTGATCGCTTGGACTTCAACAAATCGAGGGACCCTCTATCCACATTTGCTAGGACAGATAAGTCGTCTTCGAGCTGCTCGATTTTCCCAAGAACATACAGCTCGGTGAGTTTGTTCTCCAGCAAGTATGTTTCAGCTAACTCACGCACAATCTCTCGCTCAGCAGTCGATAGTGTCTGACTTCTGATTTCCTCTGCTGCATCTCCTTTCTTGTACTCGTCGTATTTGCTCTTCGCTTCTCGGTACAGACTCTGGAGCTCACTTCTTTTCATCTCCAACTCTTTGAGTAATGAGTTGAAGGTGACAAGCTTGTTCTCCAATTGTTGTCTAAGAAGTTCCAGCTTCTTGCGCTCGATAGTGGCATCAACAAGTCTCTTGTTTGCATCGGAGATTTCGCTCATTGTATCTGAATACTTCAAGTATTCATCTAAAAGCAACTCCTCGGTTTCCTTGATTTTAGCGCTGGAGTCTTGCGTCGTAAGGAGACGAAGCTGCTCTATTCTCGCTTCTGTATGGCTAATGGTATCTTCTAGCTTTGATCGAACTTCTCTCTTTTTCTTAAGCGCTCTTGCCTCGGCTTCAAGTTCTTTCAATTCGTCGTCCACTTTAAGAAGGTCGTCCTGCTTCAACGATTTCTGAGATTCGATTTCGCTTCGTTTGTCGTGCATCTCGGTGATTTTGGCCTTAAGATCAACCAATCTATGCTGTATTTCAGTTTTCACTTCCTCAGTAAGACTCTGTGCACCGAGAAGTTGTGCACCCAGAATATGTTCTGTCTGATAGAACGTTTGTCTGGACCCGTACCTAGATCTGCCGATGATATAGAGACTGTTCTCAATGACAAATTTGAGGAAGGGGACCTTGCCATCTTTGGAATCTAGAAGTTTGTCTATCACGCTAGTCTGGACAGCTTTCAGGGAAACGGGTATGCAATGCAAAAACGATCGGTGATTCAATCCCAGAATGACAGACTTGGGACCCGTCAAGAAGTCCAGCAAGTAGCCGTCAAATCCAAGCAGCTGTAAATTCTCCGAGCTCATGGGATGTTGGAGTGGCGAAGTTGAAATAACTCTCATGGGGACGTTGATATCCTTGGGTAAGGCAGCAGATACCTTTTTGTAGTCTTCCTCGGTATCAAAGTAGAGCGCAAAAAGAGAGTTGTTGTCAATGACCTTCTCAAAGTATTTGGCGTATTTTTGATCCGTGACCCGGCACGAGACGATTGGTGACTCGTGGTATCTTAAGTTTTGCGCCTTGCGCTCTTTCCTGAGGAAAACATGAGCTCGATATGCGTTTTCCAATAACTCTCTGCGGTACCTTGTTCCAGGGGTGTTGAAAATCTCGATCCTGTCATTGCTTTCGAGTCTTCCTCGCTCATCCCGGAACCTCTGTTCGCTGGCATCTATGTCTCTCCTGAGGATGTTGAACTGAAACTTTAACGAGTCCAAGTCGTCTTGTATTTTGGACTTCTCTTCATGCTTTGTTTGCCTCAACTTCGAAATGTTCTCCACCTCTGTAACATCGACCAGCTCGGCTTTTCTCAATTTGGTTCGGAGATCGTCCCTCTCCTCGGTGACTTTGCTCAACTCTTTCTTTTTGTTTTCAGTCTGCGATCTGAGCTGATCTATTTCATTTCGCATCGTGGCAAACTCCCTTGATGCTCGAGTAGCTTCAGTGGTGAGTTTCTCACACTTTTCTCTTAAAGATTGTATCTCCGCCTTTACGATCTCGACGCCTTCGGCATTCAATTCTAGGTCTTTGGTTGTTTGCTTCACCAACTCCTCTAACGGGCTTGTCTTTTCAGTGAAACTTTGTAGAGCTAGCTTGGCGGAGTCTCTTATTGCTTTCAAGTGCTTCATCTTCTCTTTCAAGTCTTGAAGCTTGGCAAAGGGCAACAACTTTTTATGGTGATTTATGTGGGAGGATTTTTCCTCAAATTCATGCAATTTCTGGGCCTCTTGCTCAAACTTCTCCACGTCGTTTTTCAAGTTGGAGATCGTCTCCTCCATCGAGTCCACCTTTTGCGAGATCTCTAGCCAATTCTCATCGAGCTCGATGAGCAACTGGTGCTTGTCTAGAAGAGTACCGTCGCCAATGGTCCGCTCAGTCTCCAAAAGAAGCTTTTCAGGGGAGAGAGTTGCAAATTCTGCCACTCTTTCTTGCGGAAGAAAATGGCACAAGTTATCGAGCTGAATGTTGAAAGAGCGAGCGATGCCCCGAATGGCGTCCGCGGTGGACGACACTCCATTGAGTTTCCACTGGGATTTGTTCAGCTTCACGGCGAACTTTCTCTCGATCGTGATGTTTTCCTCGTCGCCCTTGTTTTTCAAGACGATTTCAATGGTGGCTTCAGTCTCCCCAGACTTGACCATGGAATCTAGCGTTTTACGCTTGATCAAGTCGATCTTCCCGCCCAAGCCCAAACAGACTGCGGCGACGAACGTGGACTTACCAGTTCCGTTTGGTCCTATGATCATGTTCAACGAGGGCGTGAGATTGAAGACCCCATACGAGTAGGTGGTGAAGTTCCATACGCGGAGAGATATGATGTTTCCAGGCTTGAAAGACTTTGCAGGGGTTTGAGCTAGTAGAGCACTCGCTCCACTCGCCAGACTCCCGGGCCCATTGGCCCTGTGCCTTTTTGAAGATCCATGCATCTCTAGAAGCCAGTACTGTGCGATGTAGTTGATGCACATGGCACGCGCGAGAAAAGGCCCAGGCCCAGAATGTTGATGCACTGGCCAGGTCAAGTGGTGAACGGGACCAAAGAGGACGCTGCCAGGTAATGCATTGCTATCAATTCCGCTAAACGGTAAGCCCGGCCTTTTCCCGGGGTTTCGGATCAAACGCACGTACCAAAAGGGTCACGTGTCACTGTTTATATTTATGTTCGAATCAAGCCTCCGCGCACACCTTCTTCTCCACCTTCACCAACTACAATGGTATGTCGAGGCCCTGGCCAAGAAACACAGCCTCCCACAGGGCAAAGATTTTCCAGCGCCACCGAGAATCGCAGCCCGCTGAACTCGTCATTTGCTGCTGACCACCTACTAACCGCAGTCCAACAATAAAACCTACAAAGACGCGTTTGCCCTCTTCGATAAGAAAGGCACAGGCAAGATCCCCATTGAGCATTTGGGCGACTTGTTGAGAGCCGTGGGGCAGAACCCCACGTTGGCCGAAATTGCAGAATTGCAGGAGTCCGTAAAGCTGAGTGAGTTTGACTTTGCCACATACCAGAAGATCATCGACAGACCCGACGGATTCAAGCCTTTGGGCCTCCCCGAGGACTACATCAAGGGCTTCCAGGTGTTTGACAAGGAACAGACGGGCTACATCGGCGTGGGCGAATTGAGATACATTTTGACCTCGATAGGCGAGAAGTTAAGCGACGCCGAGGTGGATGAGTTGCTAAAGGGCGTCAACGTCACATCCGACGGTAATGTGGACTATGTCGAGTTCGTCAAGTCGATTTTGGATCAGTAGTAGTTCATCGAGCCACTGCTGGGCTCCCGGGCTTAGCGTAGAGCTTAATATGATATCTGAGGGAAGGCTGACGTAGAGTAATGCGATGCGAAAAGAGCGTGCGACCGTCCGTCACACTCTGCACCATGTCCCAGAGCATAGATAGCCAACGCCTACATCTCTGGCCCAAGGACAGGATTATCACCGTGGCCACAATCGCTGCAATGGTAGGGGCGGGCCAAGGGTTCTACGAGGGCATCAAACTCTCGTCGCTCCGTTATTTGACGGAGAATGCCCACCGGCTTCCCCGGACTGTGGGCGGGTGGTACTTCTACCACAAGAAAAAAAACTATACCATGTTGACTTCGGGGCTAGCACAGGCGTGCCGCTTGGCTTTTAGGTACTCGTTGGGTATTAGTGCTTTTCTTGCTTTGGAGTCGGGGCTCGACACTGCCCGGGGAAGCACAGACTTCCTCAATACCACCTTGGTGGGCACACTCAGCGCCTATGCCGTTGGGAAATCGAAGCATATGTCGCGTGTGCAGATCCTGAAGTATGTGAAGAAGGGCGGGCTTCTAGCGTTGGCGTTCGGCCTTTCCCAGGACCTCATGATATACTCGCGTGGAGGTCATTTATGGTACGCCAAGCGGATGAAGGAGACTGTTGAGTTATAGGCTCGGGATATAAAAACGTGGTATTTAACACGCGTATTTTCTAAGGCTAATGTATTATTTCTTACCTGTCGAATAAATACGTTTCTAGAGTCTCTTGTGGTCCATACATGTCACGACATGCCAGAGATGCTGCCTATTCTTCGTCCTCCGAGTACTCCTCTTCACTCTCCAAATCAATGGGATACTTGAGAAGGACCGCAGCGCCAGTCAACTGGTCCAACTGCTCGCCCGTCTCGTGGAGCGTGGAGAAAATGAACACGTCTCCGCCCTGGCTCTTGACATCGTCACTCAACTTGATATAGTGTTTGCGGATCGCAATGTCATCTGATCTGAATAAGGAGTCTGTGAGTAACAACGCCCGCACTGCACCGGTTTCGGTGGCCTTCTCAACTTCCTTTGGCCCGTACCACGCACGGTTATCGTCTATGTTGAGCACCTTTTGGAACTCATCGAAAATCAAAGCTTCTTTGGCAAACTTGGTCTCGTTTAGCGACCGCTGCACCGTAGGATCCTTCAACACTTCCTCCAATCCCTGCAAGTAGCCTGTAGATGAATGCACCACGATGAACTTGGACTTGTTCTTCAACACCATCTTGTTGTCCTCCTTGACAGCAGTGTCCAAAATGGCCTTTTGCAAGGAGCTTGCCGTGAAACCTGGCGACGCCAAGATCACCACCTTCAACTTCTCGAGATCGAGGTTCCGCACAATCGTCGACAGCACCATATCAAAGAACTTGGCCAACGCTTTATCGTGAGAGGAGCCTCCGGCATCACCTCGCGATTTCCGGGGAATCGACTTCTCGATCTTGTTTCGGAGCACTGTCATCTTGTCTGTGACTAAGCAGATGTGAGCCACGCCCTCTTCCAAAACAACGGCACCCACTTCGGCCTTTTTCTCCACGGACGAGGCCTCAATCACGATTCCGTAGCTGATTTCGTCCCATTCGGGCTTATTGATCTTTAACGTTTTATTGAGCTGCACCTCTGCAGTATGGTAGCTCTGGTTCGGCACATATTCACTTTGTTCCGTTGTCTTGCCCCGGATTCTCATGGCATCGTCGCTGGGAACGTAGTCGATGGACTCCACAAGCAATTTCAAGTGCACGTGCACCCGCTCGGCCTTCCCCTTTTCGGTCTTCTTGACGTTTCTGATTGACGAGAGCTCCACCACGTCGCCTTTTTGGATCAAGTTGTATAGCTGCCAGAGGTCCTCTTTGTCCTGCGGCACCAACGAGAGGGACCCACTTTTGTCCTTCTCAAGGGCGATTGTTTTGTCAAGGAGCTTCATAGTGTGTTTGCCGAGTCCTGGTGTACGGGTCAGTATCCGGTGGCTTGGTTAGTGTTTTACCTTGTCTAGTATATTATGTATTCTGACAAATTTGTTCGTATTGATTGGCGCGGCATGACGTATTTATACATGCTAATGTGATGCCTTTCACAACCGCATGCCCCACCGTTCGGAACACCAATGCAAAATATGATTAGGGGCAGCAGTTAACTGGAAAGAGTAGGACTGCGTTGATGGAAGATTTGTGCCAAAATGTCATATCTGTAATTGATATATGGCACCATGGCCAGGACCCGCCGCTCTCACGCACTACACCTTCGCATCACTCTACATCTCTCCATCGATTTCCATTCTACTTTCTATTTATGTGCTCTAGTTCACCCTAGCCTTGACAATGGTAGAGTTCTTACAGAGCTCACCCTTGGCGTTGACCAACTTGGCCGGCTCTTTGCCCTCAGCGGTGTAGGTCACCTCAAAGTTCTCCGTGGTGGAGAAGTTGGGCTGGATTGCCTCCCAGACCTTCTTCTTAGGGTTCAACTGCTTCTCTGGCTCACTGTTGTAGCCCTCAAAGAAAAGCTTGTCACCAGGCTTGGATCCTGCAGGAGGGTTGACAAACTCAACCTTGTCCTCAGTGGATGCACACAAGACCATGGCACAGGACTTGACTCCTCTCATGTTGACCGGCTTCAAGTTGGCCACACACACAACGTATCTCTCTTGCATGTCGGGCAAGTCCACATACTTCACCAAGCCAGAACACACGGTTCTGGGGCCCTCGGCGTCGCCCATGTCAATGGTGGACATGTACAACGAGTCGGCGTCCGGGTGCTTGACACACTTCTGGATGAATCCCACTCTGAGGTCGACCATACCTGGGTTGGGAGGCACAGAGGCGGCGGCCTGCTTGGCTTGCTGCTCAGCCTTGGCCTTAGCCTTGGCCTCTTTCTTGGCCTTAGCAGCCTCAGCGCTAGCCTTCTTGTCCTCTTCACTAGGGGCCTTCTTCTCCTTCTTGGCGTCTTTGGCGTCAGCCTTTGCCTCAGTTTTGGCTGGAGCCTTTGCCTCTCCTTTGCTCTGCTCGGCCGCCTTTTCTGCAGGCTTCTTCTTCTCCTTGATCTCTCTCTCCACAACAGTGTTGAGATCAACTGTCAACTTCTCGGACTCGGGAACATCCACCAACGTGTTCTGCACCAAATCAGCCCATCTCAAGATGTGTCTGAAGCTGCCGTACTGCTCGGTCTTCCACTGAGTAGCAAGGGGCAAGACCTTGGAAAACAACTCCAAGTCAATGGGGGCTGGGCTGTTACCAGCCACGAAAGTCTTGTTTCTCAAGTTGTCGTTCAATGTCTTCAAGGTTTCGGGTTCGTCCAATCTGCTGGAGAGGGTGTGGAATTGGGACGACAAAGCCTTTCCCTCGGCGGACAATTCTGGGAAGGCGGATGCGGAGGCTGTAGAGACGTCCTTGAGAGAGAGCTTCTCAAAGTGGTTGACGAAAGCGGCCATTCTGAGTCTATTGAGTATGCGTGATATTTTGAATAAGGGATGGCAGGCGATATAAGGCTCGTTGTTTTACTATGGAAAATTTTGGCTGCGCACGTGACCAGCAGAGCACTCTCAACAGAAAACGTAGAGCCTGGGACCAGAAAGTGGGGATGTGTCAAAACTACCGTATATATTAACTTGCCGGAAGGCCCAAGACTGCCTAACTACACTCCATGTATGGCTTACTGGATAGCCGCAGAGAAGTGACTGCGCACGCGGAAGCGTTATGGTGAACGTAAAGGCCAGAAAGCATGCAGAGAACCCCGAAATCGTAACACCAGACTGGCGGCATATTTACGCCCTGTTTTGCAGCGCAATTTGGTCTTCCTCGGAATAGTAAAAGTCGTTCTCCCACCGAATACCGTCCATGAGGTCCATCATATATTGAGTTTCGCTCCATGGCATCACGTCGCTCTGCTGCTTGCGTGCTTGGATGGCTTCGGCAGCGGCGTTGGCCTCGTATATGAAACCATGGTGGCCGCTTTCAATGATGTCGTCATTGATCTCAATGGGCGCCTTCTTCTCATCCTTGAACACCACCCTCAAGCGTCTTGGCTGTGCAGGATTGATGGCATACATCTCCAAAAAGCCCTCCGTTCCTTCGATTCTTAAGAACGGCGAGGGGCCATTGACAAGGTTGGAACACGTGAGCACAGCATGCTTTCCATCCTCATACTTGACGATGTAAGTAGCCAAGTGATCGACCTTATCTTTCGCATCAAGCGTAAGGAATGATTTCACCTGGTACTTGGCGCCTGCAGGCTGATTCATCAAGATTCTGCTGTACGTCAATGGATAGATTCCAATGTCCAAGGTGGCGCCGGCTGCAAGGGCTATATCTCTACTGCGAGAGCTCTCTGGAGAGTTTGGAATGTCGAAATTACCTGACCAGTCCAGCCGCAAGCGAAAGACATCGCCAATGAGTTTCTTTTCGTACAAGATCTCACGGGCATGGCTGATGATAGGGAAGAAGCGGGTCCAGACGGCCTCCATCACAAAAAGGCCTAGGTTTTTGGCATATTTGAATACTTCTGCGGCATCAGCTCCGGTCACAGTGAATGGTTTTTCACACAAAACGTGCTTTCCGTTTTTTAAAGCCGAGAGAATCTGATCCTTGTGGAACGAGTGCGGAGTGCCGATGTAAACAATGTCGACGTCAGGATTGGCATAGAAGTCATCGTAGCTTTGAGAAACCGCCTCAATGCCATGATTGTTCTCCTTGGTCACTTCGAAGCGCTCCAAAAAAGCAGTGCCTTTGGAGACCAGTGAACTGCCCACTGCAGCAATGGCATGTGTCTGTTCCTTTTTTTTGTTGCTTAAAACAAGGTCATGGGCGAATTGCCCCGAGATGTTGCCGGCACCGAGAATGCCCCATTTAAGCATTTTCAAAGAGGTTGGGGAGAAGGTGGTGGTCAGCGAACACTGGTGTAGCGTGCGTGCTACGAGGATGCAGGTATAAGTGCGCGGTCACCACGATTAGAAATCTGCAAGATCTTCACTGATTCTTAGTCATCAGAAAAACGAAAGTTAGTAGGAGGTATTCAGAGGGAGACTCGCTTAGTAGGCCGAAAATACTGGTAGGCTGAAACTGGTGGGCTGAAACTGGTGGGCTGCAATTACCGGTGGGAAGTACTGGGGCCGAGGTTTCTGGCCTAGTGATGTTACATTTATACATGCGTCGCGCCCTCCAGACAGGACACAGCCGAGAGGTATTCTTCAGTGGAGTGTCAGCATGGAGAGTCTGCGGGGCGATTGGATTTGGTAAGTCCAAACGAAGGGCCGCCCTTTACTCCTACAACTTCTCTGACGCACGCTGATGACTCTATATTTATGCAAGACAGAAAACGGCACACCCAAATGCCAAGCTGCAGAACATCTTTGTTGAGCAAATACGAAAGCCGGTGGGCCAGGATGCGGTCCTATGTCAAGCCCACTCAGCGCCGCGCAGGTGAGCGTAGAGTCGGATGCAACCTGCCAGCATGTAACGTTGCGCACCAGATATCGCGCGTTATCGGGCTATAAAGAACAACATATGTGGGGTAGAGGAAAGCATTGAAAGCCGGACATTGAGGATGTTGCACCACAAAGAAATCGAAGACGTAGGCTTCACGGTGATCCGAGGGTTTCTCACCAGTGACGAGGTGAACAAGTACATCCGGGCCTCTCGTGAAGTGGTGCAGTATGCCAGAGACGGAAACTGGAAAGACGTTCGGACTAGAGGCAAGCAGTTTCCGCCTTGGCCCAAAAACTTCAGCCCCGATATTTGGGGAGTTTCGGGGTTGTTGCACCCGGAATTGAAAGGCAAGTCCATTCCGTTCCAGGAAATATACTCCCAAGAGGGCTTGTTGGCCATTGCAGCGGATATTTTGCAGGCTGAACCCGAGGACTTGTCCATGGAGCTTTTCAACATGCTCATTAACCCCCTCACCGACTTCGGCTTGGACTGGCATCGTGACCTGATACGCCCCGAGGTGACTCCACAGGAGGAGGCCGCACAGCTCTTGGAGCACCCATACGCAGGTACGCAGTTCAACTTGGCCTTGACTGAGGACAGTTGTTTGATTGTGGTTCCCGGCTCCCACAAGCGCTTGCGGACGGACGAGGAGAGGGAGAAGACCACCGACGACAGCCGCAAGAGGCACATCACAGGCCAGATCCCCGTGGTGTTGCACCCAGGCGACGTGGTTTTCTACAACAACAACATCTTACACCGTGCCCAATATTCAGCCCAACAGGAGCGCTTGACACTACATGGCTCGTACGGCCACAAGACCAAGGGCCATGCTCGAGCTAAAGGTGTTTTGCAGCACGGCGTGGCCAAGTGGCTAGACCACTTTAGCCCCGTCAACAGCAACATGCAGTCCCTAAAAGATGGCTTGGTGGCCATGGTCAAAGAGTTTGGAGACAAGAACCTCGGTTTTGCTTTGGATGGCTAGTTCCAGAAGTGCAACGATGCAATGGAGGTTGCAATCATACGGAAAACCATGGTTCGCGTTCTTTTCCTGCATCTTCACGGCACAGCAATCCCTGATGGGTAAGAAAGTCTATAGGGTACGTATCTTGAACGGCCAGATTTCGTTAGTGGCTATTCCGCTTGCGGCCAGTGCAGTATCGGGCCGCGCGCTCAACTCCGAGTCTAGCATGCGCCGAGAGTGGGTGCGCTGACGTTGAGTGCCCCGCGCAGGCCACATCTCAAGTCTCTGGGGAAACTCGCACATTCACTTCCTAGCTGCCATGCCCAACGATGGGATCCGAAAAACCAGAAAGAACCGTACGTATGCCATTATGCTCATCTCTGGGTACATACTAACCGCAGAAACGAAAAAAGATCTCATGGGCATGCAACCATTGTAACAAGGCTCATATCACCTGCGATGAGGCTCGGCCCTGCCAAAGATGCGTTCAAAAGGGCCTCCAGGACACCTGTGAAGATGCTCCTAGAAAGAAGAAGAAGTACTTGGATGATGTTCCCGTGTCGCTAATGCAGTCCATACACCGGCCCGAGTCGCAGAGCTCCGTGGGCAGGGAAGAAACTCACGGACAGGGCCAGGCCTCGGCGTTGGACACGATGATCTACGACTTCGAAGCCAGAAACTCCCAGCTACTACAGGCCACGGTGTTTCAGCACAGCGCGTCCCTTCCAAGCTACTTCAACCAGCAGCCGGGCTTACTGCCAATGGAGCAACCTGCGCGTTCGCTTCAAGAGAACAACATGAATTGCTACCGAGACTCTCTCAACACAATCTACCCAAGGAGCGAAAAGAACACGTATCAGGGTGATATTTACCCGAGCGGGCTTGACCGCAAAAGACCCAACTTTGCATCGCTGGCTGCTGACATGGAGTATTCCACGCTTTCAAACATTCTCAGCGTACACCAGGCCAACCCGAGCTCCAACGAAGAGACGCCAAACTCCAACATTCATTCCCCAGCATTATCGCCCCATGGCGGCCCTGGCAATTTCGTGAACTCGCCATCGTCGCTCGTGGTGAACTCCTACGCCGCACGGGTCTTCACTCATGGAGACAGTGCTGTGGACGGTAGACTACCCTTTGATGTCCGCATCAACCAGTACATATTGGGAAAGACGCCGTACTACCGAAGCGTTCTATTCCCAGACGTCATGGAGTCGCTCCATAGCGAGGGAACCCCGCCTAACTCCAAACTGGCATTGTCGTTCAGTATTGCCTTTTCGCCCGATATCCACGACCCGAAAAGCCTATTCACGGCAAATAATCCCTTATTCAAGGCGCCCGAGGAGATCTATGCAAAGATCTCAAAACCCTTCTCCTACACTCCGGGGTATCACAAGTTGATTGCCTATTTGCGTAAGCGGTTTCCGAAAGATATGTTGGTTAAACTAGCAAAATCCATGGCTGTGTACCGGCCGTCTTTTATTGCATGCACGAACTCTCTTCGGGAATCGGACCTAATATTTATGGAGCAGTGCTTCCAGCGCACGCTCCTCACTTACAACGATTTTATTAGAATCAGCGGCACGCCGACCATAGTCTGGCGGAGAACCGGAGAAATAGCCTACGTTGGCGACGAGTTTTGCATCCTTACAGGTTGGACCAAGCAGCAGTTGATTGGGTCTCGGCCAATGTTTATCGTGGAGTTGTTGGACGATAAGTCGGTGGTGGAGTACTTTGAGCTCTTTTCCAAGATAGCCTTTGGCGACTTTCTTGGCGCTACCATGACCGAATGTACTCTACTTACCCCGAAGGGCGTGAGGATTCGCGCGGGCTGCATCTGGACACTCAAGAGAGATGTCTTTGGTATCCCCATGATGATCATCGGGAACTTCTTGCCTATAGTGTGAGTATGCATATTATTGGCGGAGGTCAGTAATTGCGCCCGAGAGATATCTGCCCTTTTTGCAACCACTGCCTTGCCCTCCGTGCCAAGTTCCGGACACTTCACTTGGCGAAAACCGGGGTGCGCTCATATCTTCACGTGACTCACTCTTGTCGCAGCCGGATTCCAAACACCCCTCTCTCTCTGCACTCGCCCTACTTAATTGCCATTCTACAGCACAGCTACGAGGTAATTTGCTAATTTCAACCAAATTTCTCACCCCATCACCGATACCGCCATTTGAAAGAACAACGCAATCTTTGAGCTCCTCTGCACCACCTATTGTGAGGAACTGATTGGCCTGAAATCAACACGAGACCAGTACCCTTAGCCCCACCAAAATCGTCGCACAGTTAACTCTCCGTTGAGCTCATGCCGGAATTGAATAGCAAGTTGATAGGCGCTGTGGCGATCATATGCCTCGGGTCTCTTCAGTTCGGCTACCATATGGCGGAATTGAACTCCCCAGGAGCCATACTTTCGTGCCAAGCCAGTACGCCAGGATCTACACCCTACGATGCCTCCTTTTTCGGACGTCATGGGTTTCAGAAATGTATCGCGCTCTCTTCGGAGCAGGTTGGCCTTGCAACCTCGATTTTCAGTTTCGGTGGCTTGGTCGGCTCGTTTTACATTGGTTCGATAGCCGATCTTATAGGCAGGCGCAAGTCAGCATTAATCCATAATGCCTTCTTCTTTGTCGGATCTTTGCTTAACGGGCTTGCAAATACGTATTCCACTTTGCTTGTGGGTAGGTTTGTTGCTGGAATCGGTGCAGGCTCGGCATTGGTTGTCACCTCTTTGGTCATCAACGAAATCTCTCCTCCAAAATCCAAGGGCTTGCTTGGCTCCATGAATCAGGTATCAATCAACGTGGGTATTCTTTTCACCCAAGTTCTTGCTCTTTGGCTATGTAACGATAATGACTGGAGGCTACTCTTATTAACAGCTAGCGCAATTGCCATGGTCAACTTTGCATTAATTTACTTGTATATGGTGGAATCACCCATGTGGCTTTTTAACAAAGGAATGGCAAGTCAAGCCTTTGGTGTGCTTCACTCTTTGCGCGGGGGAGAATACTCTACGGCTAAAGACGAGGTGAATAGTTGGCGTTACAGCCCGGTCAATAGCTCGACAACTCCTTCGATCGAAGAAGGATCTCTTCTACAGGAAGAAGGCCTCATGCCCCATGGCAATGTGAACGTCACTT
The DNA here is from genome assembly GCA_002370475.1 of Metschnikowia drakensbergensis. Classification (NCBI taxonomy): domain Eukaryota; kingdom Fungi; phylum Ascomycota; class Pichiomycetes; order Serinales; family Metschnikowiaceae; genus Metschnikowia; species Metschnikowia drakensbergensis. The sequence continues at coordinate 401,616 of NKYX01000002.1, read as the reverse complement.
TGAAGAGATATTTGCAGTCATCCGAGTACAACAACTCCAAGCTAGTGGGCACCGGTATCTTGGTCCTTCAACAATTTTGCGGCATCAACTCTATAATTTTCTACGGTGTTTCAGTTTTAGTCAATATTTTCCCCGATGCAGCTGTCTTGATTAACTGTTTAATCTCGATCGTGAATACGGTGGTGACTTTTTGTGCAGCCCCGTTAATCGATAAGTTAGGCCGCAAACCGCTTCTTCTGACCTCCGTTACCATTATGGGCCTCCTGTCTCTCATACTAGGTTATGGGATTAGCACTTCAAATGCTACATTGTCGATTATGGGCACCTTCGCCTATATAGCCTTCTTCGCTGTTGGACTAGGGCCGATTCCGTTTTTGTTGGTAGGCGAGGTGACGCAGCCGGAGGCCAAGGCTCTGGCGCAAAGCTGGGGAGTGACTATGAACTGGTTGGCTACCTTCATTGTCGGCTACTTCTTTCCTATCATCAAGAGCTCTTGGGTAGGCGCAGGTGTGTACTACATTTTCGCGATCATGTGTGCGTTAGCGCTTGCGTTCATCCGAAATTTCGTTCCCGAAACCAAAGGTTGTGGCAGTTATGAGGAAGTATGGAAATAGCTACATCGAGCTTCATAAGCGGGTATTGTTGTTTCAGTAGCTAAGTAGCGACCCAAGATACTGCAATTTACGCGCACGTGCGAATCTGTAGGGCTTCTGCCCTCGATCGTATTACGTGCGCTCCTCACAGACTGTATACAAAGTCTCGTTCCAGCGCGAGCCTCCGGTGACGCTGCGCAGCCTGGAGGGAAAAAAGAAAATTTCAACAAATTTTTTTAACACCATCTAGTTAATCAAACATGCCTACCAGACTCACTAAGACCAGAAAGCATAGAGGACACGTTTCCGGTATGTACAATCAACGATGCGTTCAAGCCACGAGCTAGCCAAAGAGACAATTCAAGGTTCCCGAGAATTTCGAGATTGGACGAAACTCAATCAACGAACGAGAGATACGAAGATCACTCTTCACACAACGAAGAGCGTCTCATGATATGCGAAAACTTCATACTAACAATTTCAGCCGGTAAGGGTAGAATTGGTAAACACAGAAAGTCTCCCGGTGGACGTGGTATGGCTGGTGGTCAACACCACCACAGAACCAACTTGGACAAATACCACCCGGGTTACTTCGGTAAGGTCGGTATGAGATACTTCCACAAGCAAAGAAACCACTTCTGGCAACCAACTGTCAACGTTGACACCTTGTGGTCCTTGGTTGAAGAGGAGAAGAGAGAGCAATACCTCAAGTCTGCCTCTGCTTCCGCCGCCCCAGTCATCGACGTCTTGGCTCACGGTTACGCCAAGGTCTTGGGTAAGGGTCAATTGCCACAAGTTCCAATCATCGTCAAGGCCAGATATGTTTCCAAGGAGGCTGAGGAGAAGATCAGAGCTGCCGGTGGTGTTGTTGAGTTGATTGCTTAAGCAAGCTCTAGACACTTGTTTTAATAGTTGAAAAACCTTACGTCACAAAAATCCGTAGAATGTTCGAAAACTGCAGTTGACCAGCACGGGCTCATCCGAAAGAAACTGAGGCCAACCAAGCGCTAGAAGTGAGCTACATGTATACACCACTTTCTCCATATGCATTTGCTCTATCACCTTTCGCTCCATGTACATTCTCTATCACTTGCCCCCATACACATCTTGGCCCATTGAATCATAGGGCATACCGGTGAGAGCACCGCCTGCAGGAGCACTGTTTACTCAAAGCGACTTACACAATTAGCGATGCTTCATTAGCAGATTTTTCTCATTGCCCCCACGACCATGAGCTGGAAACCCGAAGCCGTGCTTCCCAAAAGGATATTCACACTCTTACAAAAGAAAAGCTCCGTGAATAGCATGTTAGCATTCACACAGATCGTGCATCTCTTGAAAACACAACCCCGGACCGGGTGGGTAGACAAAGGCCTCCCGGTCGAGAGAGTGGAGTCGATAGCAGATCATATGTACCGGATGTCAATAATATCGATGGCCATACCAAACGAAAAGATTCTGATTGACAAGTGCGTGAAGATAGCGTTGGTGCATGACATTGCCGAGTCGCTTGTGGGAGACATCACGCCGTTTGGCGGCGTTTCCAAACAAGAAAAACACGACCGTGAGCGGTCAGCCATAGACTTCTTGGCCGCTATTGTTTCAGATTATAACAGCAAGTTTTCAAAAGAGATGAAGGAGTTGTGGTTGGATTACGAGGAGATCCGTTGTTTGGAGGCAAGATACGTCAAGGACATCGATAAATTTGAGATGATTCAGCAGGCATGGGACTATGAGCAGGAATATGGACTCAAGTACGACTTGACGGAGTTCTATGCTTCCAGAGCGGCCGTGGTGACCCCGGAAATCAGCGAATTGTGTGATGAGTTGATCCGGCAGAGAACGGAGTTCATTGCCGAGCTTGAGAAGGCTCGCGCTACAGCATAAATGCTTGCAGTGTCAAAGAGGTGACGTGGTTTGTTATTTGTCAAGATCATGGGCCCCGGTCTTTCGTGCATCGCGCCAGTGCACCCGCAGTTCCCGAACTCGAAATCAGGCGGCTTGGACCAAATCCTTAGTGAAATAGTGGGGCCCGTGTGGCTCCCGTTAGCTTTGATTGGAGAACATGTGAGACGCCTTAACCCATCGCCTCATAAGAGCGCCAAACTGACTCGCAAGCCTGCACACATATACCCATGTTTTATAGGTACTTGCTGTCAAGGACGTGTGTCATGGCAATGACCGCGTATATGAAGTACCGGTAGCTGCAATATACACACCCGTACATCTCAGGCGCCTGCACTCCCCACGCCACCACGAATTTGGGCTCGGGTCCTGATGGACACCATGACTCTGCCACAGGACTCCAAGCCGCAAGTGGGCGCCTCGGGCCGTAAAATCATATACGACAAAGATGGTAAGCCGTATGCCATTCCACAATACCTTGACTTTTCTCAGTGTTCCTATACTAACGTTTAGATGTCGCTCATGCAACAACCTTTTGGACTTTCAAATGGCCACTGGGAAAATGAAGATTCCCCCCAAAGAGGCGAAGCCCGAACCCACTGGAAACAGCTCAAGTTACAAAAAGGACGAACCCGCCGATGTGGAGGCTCTAGGGAAATCATCTTGGACTCTTCTCCACCTGATAGCTGCAACTTATCCCGAGAAACCGACATCCAAGGAGCAAGCAGACATGAAGTCATTCGTGACACTATTTGGGAAATTCTACCCTTGTTGGTTTTGCGCCGAAGACTTCAGAAGCTACGTTGAAAAGAACGAGCCAGCTACTGAAACGCAAGACGCCTTCGGAAAGTGGTTGTGTTTTGCCCACAACAATGTGAACCAAAAATTGGGCAAGCCTGAGTTTGACTGCAATTTGTGGAAGAAGAGGTGGAGAGACGGATGGGATGATTGACGTGTATATATACCAAAAATGGGAGACATCGTGCTATAGATCCTGATTAATGTATCGCCAGCAAAACTTTTGGAGACCGGCTAGTAGATTTGCTTGATAAAGTGCGTCAATTCCTCGACCAAGTTTCCATTTGGCGACGGCTTGAATGTGTCGGACACCATTTGCTTTTTCAAGACCACCACAGACGGGATCTTATTGACCACGAACGTCGACATGAGCTCCCGGCCACCTGGCGAGTCACATGCAACACTTGCCAATTCAACTGGCTTGGATGCATCCAAAGGGTATTTCTTTGCATCCGAAAGAATGTCAAAGAGTGCTTGCGTAACTTTGTTACAGTTCTTGTCGCCAGGAATAGTGAAGTTCAACAAGAGCGGATTCTTGGTGAGTATTATGTTACCCAAATCAGCAGACGACTCGATGTAAGATGGGAACAAGCGGTTTTTGGTGGTGGTTTGGCTTGGGCTGGGCGGATAGATCATCTTCTGGTTATACTTGGTGAGCCACCCAAATAAACTGCGTGTGGGAATAAGTCTGGGAAGAAGCACCCTTGATGCTAGTGGGATGTGGCTGGCGCTAATCAAAGAAATCATTTGTGTTTTTGTAATGTGAAATTACTATGTAGTCCTGAACTGCCCCGGAGTTGCGGGAGGCGGGATTTAGGAATGTGGAGCAACAGCGCGGCGTCAGATCTTATGCTTGAGCACTGGCGGGCACTTGCAATAAATGATACATGGTCGGCTCTCTTTGAGTCTGAGGGGGAATTCTCAATCTAGATAAATTCATCAGTAGGCCAACAAAGCTACACATTTTTCGGAAAGCAATCCACAGTTTGGGGTTTTTTTTGGTTGGCTCTAATTACTTGTGCATTTTCATTGAGGCTCTGTTGAGAAATGTAAACTACTTGCGATGAATGTGAAACCCAAGAGCAAGCACTCAAATCTGAACAAGCACTCAAATCTGAACAAGCACCAAAATCAAAACAAGCACGAATATATAACTTATTTTTAACCACGCTTTAAGCTAATTCTAAACACTGCTCTCTGATTTTGGCTCAATTGGAGGAAACCCGGTATCAAATACGGGAGGCCCACTGATCAAAGTCTTTTGGCTATATTTATTCTATTAAGAAAAGGTTAGCCCATGATACGCAATGCGGTCTCCACAGCAGCGAATGTTCCGGCGCTGCAAGGGACCGCTCTCACTAGACAGGGCACAATCCCCTTCCAAAAGCCACGCATACCACTAGTAGCCCATATATGCTTTGTGGCGGCAGAAACTCTTCCGTGGAACTTGGATTCGGACCCAAATCCGTCGCTTTGGATATTGCTCTTGATCACGTCAAGCGGATAACTGCTCAACCAAAGCGCATTTCCTGCTAATGCGCCACATCCAAGAAGTTCAAGCGTTGACACTTGTTCCCGCTTCGTATATCCGTTGTACTTCAATACGTACTGAAGTAGGGACTCATATGTGAGGAACCACACACCGTAAGCTTGGCACTCGCGCGCTAAAGTGATGACCGTTCCTCTATAAATGCCCGCCAAGCCATTCGTCCCATATATTTTTTTCACCGTTTGCATAAGCGATGTGTTTCCTGTACTGGACTGACTAAGTATACGGAGCTGTTCAACAGGAGCCGTGATGGGAGTGTTGACCAACCCCGCCATGGCACCTGCGATGTAAGTTTGAGGCCAAAGCAGGAGCTCTGTGGCGCCACTTCTTTTCAAAAGTTGTCTCTTTGTCTCTAAGAATCCATAGAATTGGAGCGAAACACATGCTCCCACACCAAAGAGAGGAGCCGTAGTTCCTTTGTAAAATGCCAATGGCCCTTCCTTGCGGATCACCTGCTTGATGATTTCCATCGAGGAAGTGCTTGATGAAGTTTGGAGCCGGATTTTCACCAAGTCTGCAGGCTGCCCGATGAGCACCTGTGTGGCGCCGCCGATAAATCCGGCAGTAATGTCTTTGACCTTTCTGCTGAGTGAATCGTCGACCGACATGAGGCGTTAAGATGGAGGTAGTTGGCACTTGCGTCTTGATATGCAACTCATTAGACAAGAGCACGTGACGGCCGTGGGTGCAAATCGGAAATGCCGAAGCCATCACATCCAATGGCCCAATATCGAGTGTACTTTAATCAAGCGACGTTCGGCTGTCTACAAAAGCATCCTATCTACATTATATGTAAATCTTCGATTGATGATTATCTGATGTGTATTCAATGCAAGCGCTGCTGCTGACGGCGCGCGATGTTAAGCAGCACGAGATATGCGTGCTATGTACTGAAGCCGACTGTCTATTACCGTGGGAGCTCCTTGCCAACGCGTATTGAAACTAGTCGTTGAGCAATCCGCCGATAGACATGGTATTCTTCTTTCCGTCGTTGGTTTTAAACGATTCAGTAAAGTCAACAGCGATGGGATGTGATAACTTTGTATCAGAATCTTCGCTGCCTTTCTTTTCAGAACCCTCGGTCGTATCGGACATCTGGACAGAGGCAGATCCCGTGTAATTGATTGGCGGGAGTTTAATGGGAGCAACTCTCGATATGGATGGGCTTAAATATTGGACCATTGGCTTGTTGGGAGTGGTTTCTTGCAATGCCATTGGTGAATTAGGCACTGATATATGTTTCTCTATTGCGAAGCCATTTCCAAGCGGAGCCTGTGGATATGCATATTGCTGCGGTGGTCTCCGTGCAGTGGGCATCTGCGGTGGAGGCAGATGCTGCACGAAGCCGGGAGCTTGGACAAGCGCTGGGGCCAGGTATTGATGGAATCCAGGGACAGCAGATTGGATCGGTATCGATGGCGGGGGTGGTCCGGGTAGAGGGCCAGGGCCATTGGGCAACCGGCCAAAACCCGAGTAGGGTGGATAGTATGCTGCTGAGTCTTGAAAAGATGGCACAGTGGTTGCCATCTGCGCGGGCGGGCCACGAGTATGTTGCTCTGGCAGCAAGAGTATGGGTGCTCTCCCTTGCGAATTTGCATTCAGCCGAGCAGGTTGCTTGCGCAGGGAACTCGGAGACACATGTGCAGCCAGTGGGGAGGTGACGGAAGACACCGATTCGGATGTGTCATCAATTTTCTTGCCGTTAGGCTGCAATGTCCTCTTTCTCCGCTTGATGGTACTGCGCTTCATACGCACAGGCCTATGGCTTCCATGGAGCCTATAATACAAGCCACAGGCGTTGCAGATGGTGTTTCCTGCATCGTCACGGCGCCATAGCGGAGTGATAGTGCTTGAGCAGTTGTAACATGCGATGGCAATGTTTTCCTCGTCCTCGCTCAGCCTAGGCAGAGTAGTAGCCTTTTCTCGGTCCAACTGTCCACGATTCAACATACGGTTATCGTAGGCAGGACAACCTTTACAGGCCTCCGAGCCGCCTGTTCCATTGCACGAGCCATTTCCTTCGCAGGAGCCCTCTTCATCTTTGCACTGCACAGTGTTGGGGGCCCTTTTTAAGTTGACAGGTCGCTGGTGGTTGTTGGACCGTAGATATAGTCCACATGCATTACATATTAGCAGCCCGTCAGGTGCACGGCGCCACAACGGGGTCTTAGTGGTACCGCAGTTGCTGCACACATGTTTGAGCGAGCTCAGGGCGTCGGAGGTTTGAGATACCCCCGCAGGAGAGGCTGGCGATCCGTTTGACTTGTGGGGCTTTGCCGACGCGAGTGTACCTTTTGGTTTCACACTCTTGGAGTTTTCAGCAATCTTCGCCGGGGTTTCGGCCTTATCATCAGCAATCACTTCGTCTTTGGAATCACCCTCCGGTTTTACCGGGGTAGCGTGCGCCAGGGACGATTCGACAGAGCCGGGACTTCGAGAGCCAAGTGACAAGGGGCCTTCCTCTTGTTTGTGGGCCATTTTGAAAATAGGATTTAATTATGAGTGACCTTCGAGACTGGGACACATAGCCAAGGTGGCGATGCGTGGGTGGTATGTGGAGGTGAGTCAAGAGTAAGCCTCTAGTGGGATAGATAAAGGGAATTTTAGCAGCGGGCCTTAGCGTGGTATAATGAACAGTTCAAAAAAGAATTGCTCCGGCAAAGGCAGAACGGTTTGGGCAGACTGGACTGGGTTGAGAGTGGGAATGGTGCACGGAATCTCGGAGAGCCGCTGCTCGCACGGCCACTGCATACATGATATACGAGTGGTGTCTGGCAGCACGTTCGCAGTGCACAGTGTGGTCCAGCGCGGCGGCCAATAGGAAGTGGGATATTCATAATCAAAGACGAGTTGTACAAGCGATCACTGCGGCTCTCAGCTTGCCCTGCGTAACTACGGCCTTTAGCAGGCTTGCTATGCACGGCGTGAAATAGGCTGTTCTGCAGGAGAAAGGAAGGTTTCCTATTTAGTCTACGCCAGTATGCCCTTACTTCTTTATCAAGCCGATCAGGCATTGAATAGTATGCCACGTAGGCACAATGCTAATTTCTTTTTGCAGCAACAAGGTTTCACGCAGATTTGAAACCGGCGATAACCGCAGTTCAGTAAGAGGTGATTGAGGGCTACATTAAGTTTCTGTATCTGCTGATGCATCCAGCGGCCACTCCGAGCTCGGGGTTGGTACATGCATGGTCTCCATGATCTACTCGTACGAAATGATCTAGCATCGACAGGCCAGCCCCTCCCTGAATCCACACTCAGACAGAGATAAGTGGAAGCCGTAAAATGAGTAAAAGGAGCTAAATCACGAAACGATGCCCCATTAACACACGCCATGGCAGCAGACGCAATTGGTCGGTAGAGCCGCGGCATGCACGGGATGAAAATCTTGCCTCTTCATGGCCAATGCTCATGCAGTGAGCGCTTTGACAGGAATTTGCGAGGCGACTGACATGCACAGCGCCGCCCCAAAGGCCTAAATCCGGTCGCCCCTAGGACTTCCATCGACGTGTCCAGGCGATAGTGGCGGGGCGTTTATCTGCCCATATTTATATTATTGCCAAACAAAACATTGGTGCAGCGTGCACGTGTGCCAGCGATAAGTTCCGATATCGGAATGGCGCCCAAATGCCAACGGCCTCATCTCGGGACGGCATATAGATGCGCAGACTCTACAGAAGAGTAGCAACGTGCATAATCTGGGCCAGCACATTCCGTCCGTGCCGGACCCTTTAATCAAATTTAGATGATGCGTCAAGAGGGTCTAAAACTTGGCAGCTGATTACTGCTGATTTCCGATTGGACGTGCTCCGAAGACATGGGGCGGTGCATCGTCGCCGAGCCTGCGAATAACGCCCGCAATGCACCAGATACTTCGTAATGCACGAAGTACATGATCTTCGCACCGAATCTGGATGATCTTCGCACCGAATCTGATACGCACAGTACCAGTTTAATTACGCTGAGACGAAGGTGAACAGCGCAGAAACACGAAGTCAGTCCGCGTAGCATCTCGCCTCGTAAAAGCTTTCAAAAAAGAAAAGAGAGTGCAGGTGGGTGATCATCAAGCTGCATGCCGTTGTTCACATGCCAATGCAAACCTCGGCTCTCATAGTCGTAGCTCCCGAGCAGTTCGCGAAGGCCACCTCAGAGGTTTGCTCGATACGGAAATTACCCATCTAGCGCGCTGATTCGGCTGAAGACGTGCGGGCCAATCATCCATTTTGCTCCGCTATATTGAGCGGCATTGTCTAGCGCAGCACAGCCGTATGGGATACGAAGATCGCCCAATTCGGTGGACTCCGTGAGGGGGTTTCGAGATACAATGCCAACCTCGCATACGTCATTGAAAGAGGTGGGGGGCCGCGCGGGCCACGTTCATTCGCGTTTGTTTATCCCCCTTTGTTTACTCGCGTTTTTGGTTGCGCCTCAAAACAAATCCTGTGCGGTTTGCCGAGCGCCTGGTGCGCGCCTGGTTCCCGAAAAAAACATACACTCCTTCACGTAGTTATCTTTCCGACACCGGAAACAGTACATCCCTCGAAGTTATCTTCTCCAGAGATACACCTCATCCACCAAGTCTCCTCCATCTCCAAGCCGCTTGAAAAAGACTCGCTTGGAGACTGTCTAGACACTTGCTACTCCGAGAAAACAGGCTCCCATACGTCTCCAGGGGCGTCCTCCGCTACCCCAATCATAACAAACACCTACGGGCTTGCGTGCCACTCTGCCTCTTCTTCAAAAGATTTATGTGTTTGGAGCTGTCCGCTTATTGCTACCAACAGAGCTCATTATTCTCCCTTGCTACTTGACTACAACACTTGCATACCCTCTCTTCATCCTGAGGTCCAGATATCATTTCTACGCATTTCTGGAGGTTCCAGAACACACTAATCCAAGCATTTCAAATATCTTAACTCATGAGCCGAAGAGAGAACCCGAGAGCCAACGATCCTTCCCACAAGATGAACGATGAGATACGAACACCGTCCAAGAAAACGCTCCCTCACCAGCCCAATTTGACATACTTCTCTAATGACCAGTTCTCAAGATCATTTAATTCTTTGATTTTGGACGATGCCGATGATCTGTCCAAAGTTAAGAAGCTGCTCAACAAGAGCCCCCCATTCAATATCAAGCAAGGTGTCTCTATCGAAGATGCGGTGAGCAAAGAATCGATTGACTTATACTCCGATGGCTACTGCACTGACGAGGATATGGAGTTCCCCAGCAACGGTGACATGGGGACTGATTCATGCCACGAGCTAGCACCTGGTGCCTCCGATGCGAATACTTCTGCATTTACATTGAAGAAGCCGAAAATGAAACGGTCAACAAAATATTTCAACCTTTCCATCGACTCAAACTTCTCCCCATCCAGCCGCTCGAAAGAGCCGTTTTCTCCAGCCGCTGATACCGTCATTCCTGCAAATAAGTTTAAGAGACCCCACAAACTAGTGAGTCAATCTCCCACGACTAGCCCGAACCACATTAAATTCAAAGCGGTTTTGGATGCCTCGTCTCCCTCCAGAGTTGAGAAAAATTCCCTTTCCAACAAGCTTCGGATGAAGTCTCCTCTCAGGCTTGCAACTCTGTCTGCTGCCACCTCTCCCAGAGACTTTAGCCTAAGAAAAACAATGAAGAGTCCAAACTTGCGTTTTAAAGGGTCCTCATCTCCTATCGCTAGTCACATTTTTGATGACTATCATCTCAAAGCATTCGACGAGTCACCTCTGCGAGGTAAGAAAGCAGGAAGCCTCAACTTTCATATCTTCCACGATGAAGACGAACTACTAGGCGTTCCCCCAAAAAGGCTGCGCAATAATAGCCAGACGTCTCACACGAAATCGTCAATTCATGACGAGAATAAAGAGAATAAGAACTCACAGTCAAAACAAACCAAACTGATAACATCTAAATCATATAAGTTTGTGAAACCATTACAGACAGCTTTCGAATCAGCTGGTTTAATGAAGAAAAATTCTATTGGAGGTGGTTCAATCAAGCTTCCACCGGAAACACCAATGAAGAAAAATCCCTTGATCCTCCTCAATAACAAGGAGAAAAATACGCATTTGGAATTCGAAGACAGCTTCTTAAACACAGATAATTCTATTGAAGTTGGTAGGAATGCCAATCTTTCCAGCTACTCGCATCCAAATAGCTCGAATTCGTCATTCTTCAAATTCCCTTCTGCTACTAAGTCTACCACGAAGCGAAATGAGGACTTCGATATCAGCTTCGGTGTCAACTTAGACCTAGATATGGAAGTCGTTCCCGAGACTCCGACAAAGCTGAGTAGCAGGGGAAATCAATTTGCAAACATACTAGAAGAGTCCAAGGCTCGTGTGCCTCGTATTTTACGAGAGGAGGAGGGCGATCCATGTACTCCCATCCTGCACATTCCACTGGACTCTATAATTTCTTCTCAAGTGACTTTGAATTTTGAAAACGGGGCTAGAGACGATGCCCACCATGATCGCACCATAAATGGCTCTGCTTTTCATCATGGCCACGAGAGAGATCAGATACAAGACCTTCTGATCCAAGAGAAAGACCGCAGTGACGAGCATTTGATGAAAAAGTTCGGAAGATCGAATATCAGATTCATAGGCAGGGGCCAGTTTTCAGTCGCTTTTGAATGCTTCTTCGGCAAAGAAAAGTACGCTATCAAAAGAAATAGGAAACCCGTTTTGGGCAGTCACGAGAAGAAAGCCTTGCTTCGCGAGATAGAGACACTCCGAGCATTGACCGTTTTTAATGAAGGTGAGACAGATGTTGAAGAAGGTAAGGAGAACTTAGTATTTTTTGTTGAAGCCTGGAGTTACAATAACTACTACTATATCATGACCGAATTCTGCGAGGGTGGTACTTTGAGTGACTTTCTTGATGAGCATAAGAACTATAAGTTGGATGAGTTTAGGGTGTGGAAGATTTTGATTGAGATTCTTTCAGGCTTGAGCTACATTCACCTGAAGAACTACCTCCACTTGGATTTAAAGCCCGCAAACATATTCGTCACATTTGATGGAAGCTTGAAAATCGGTGATTTCGGTCTATCAACAAAACTTCCTATTCTAGAAAAAGACTTCGATCTAGAGGGGGACCGGAATTACATTGCCCCGGAATTGATAAACGACAAGATCTACACACCATTTGCAGATATTTTCAGCGCGGGGCTCATCATACTTGAGATTGCAACTAACATCATCTTGCCAGGAAATGGTACGCCGTGGCGAAAGCTCAGAAGTGGGGACTTGAGCGATGCAGGGAAGTTATCTAGTGATAACATCAGTGATTTTCTCAACCACAACAACTTCTCTTCGTTGACATCCTACAATTCCTCGTTCAACTCCATCAACATACCTGCATTGCAACATCCCCAGTCTATTAACAATGGAATGTATTCTGGGTCTGGACAACCTGGGACGGCGTCGACGGGAGAGTCGCTCCCATCTCTCGACAATAACTCGAGAATCACAGAGACTAACATCAGAGAGCTTATACCCAAGGGAGCACCGGAGTTCTTACTCAAGAACACCCAGAGCTTAGATCGATTGGTGGTTCGCATGTTGACGCCCAATCCATTCGATCGCCCCACAGCAAGCGACGTCTTGCAGCAAAAGGAGTGCCTTGAAATTGAAGCCCGGCGCAAGGCAGGAGCAACAATTTTCGAAGGAGAATTCGGGCCCAATGATGACTAGTTAAATAGAGCAGAGCCCACTGGGTGGGCAATACGAGCGCATAGAGCACGCAGCAACGCGGGTAGAGTAGGCAACAATGATAGGGCGAATGTTACGAGAGGCCATGAGAAAAGATGACGACAGTAAATCAGAAAAGTTCGTTGGGGTCGGGCGAACACCTCGAGCCAGTGAAAGCCCACGCATCTACGACGTGCTCCATAAGTTGTTTATTACTAGTCCAGAAGCAAATAAGGACAATGCTAAGAATGTAGATGAGAATTCCCCAAGAACCCGGTCATAGGAATGTCAAGTATAGCTTGCACATCACCTACTGAATTTGCGAGTATCCGGTGAAAGGGTTGGCATTCTTGGACTTCAAGTACTCGTCGGACTTTTGTTGCCACTCCTTCTCCATGGTGATTGGAGGAGGGGAAGCAAACGATCTAATACCAGCAAACAAAACGCAGCCGGCTACGCACCCAAGCACAGTACCCCAGAAGATCTTGGTCTTTTCGCCTGGAGCATATAAAGGTCTTCTTGGGCCCCACTCGCCAAAGGAAATGTAGTAAGCGGCCTTCTTCTCGCCACTGGTCAACTCATTCCATGGCAACTCCATTCTGGTCTTCAACTCTTCTATCAAAGCGGTTTGGTCTTGCTTTGGCAACTTCTCCCATCTGGTCTCCAATTTGTTCACGTAGGCGTTGGACAAGGCTCTAGGGGCGCTTTGAGCCACGGTCGAGTTGTAACGGACAGCTGTTCTGGCGAAAGATTGAAGCATGATGTATTCCCGATTTGAACGTTTCCGTGTTTCTCTGGGCAGGGAAGATGTTTTTTTTGACTGCTTCTCACTCGCGCAGCGTGGGTCGATTTCTGTGGTAAATGCGCGGCTCTGATTGGTGGACGTTGGGCGCGACACGACATCACTGCTCTGCCTTATGTGTGGCCATGCTCGTCTGGTTGAAGCGTGGGGAGATGATCATGGTGAATATGGGAGGGTTGCTGAATAGGGGTAGCTCAAAATGTGGGCGATTTTGTATTTCTACTTTGTAATTTCATGATTGTTGCAGCGGGCACTGCCATGCTAGTGCTTGCTCACCAATTTGCAACCGGTAGCAACTCCAACACTTGCCGAACGTAGGCAGGCGGGAATCTCGGTACTGAGGTCTCTTGAAGTAGAGACCTTTTTGTCTAGTGGAAAAGCCGGAACCTTTTGTCTAGTGGAAAGGCCGGAACCTTTAGTCTAGTGAAAAGGCCGGAACCTTTAGTCTAGTGGAAAAGCCGGCGGATTTCTCTGGGGCTCACACATCCATCGAGATCCTTTTCAAAGGCTTGGGCGATTTCGTAGAAGCTCACGAACAATTCGCTCACCTCATTCTCCATATCCGCCCACATAGCCTCGAAAAGGTCTTGCTCAAATACCGTATTGGTGGTGACAATGTTCTTCTCCATTTTGCGCCGGATCTCTTGGATCTTCAACGCAACGTCGCGGGCTGAATGCGTAGAAGCAATACCCTTGACCAAGATTTTATCCTCTTTCTTTCTGTTACCTGTAGTATCGCCTTCGCCGTGCCCGCGAACATAGTCGTAGATCTTGCCAAAGTGTCTTTGCACAATGTACCGGAAGTACTCCCCCCGCGTGTTGTTGAAGACTTCGTTTAATCTCTGCTTCATGTCCGTTGTGCTTTCAGTGTCGAACTCGTTCAATTGCTGGAGCAACGTGAAGAGATTCTGGAGGATGGCCACATTTCTGTGTGCTTTTTCTCGTTCGTCGTGGTTGTTACTCTTTAACAACGGATCCTCTCTTTCGAATAAATCAACTGCTCCCTTGGTAAGTAGCTCGTATGAGTCCTTAATCCACTTGGCGAAATCATCTCGAAAGTCTCCGATTTCTCGATTGGATTCCTGTAATGCCGTCTCAGTGGTCAATATAATCTGGCCTAGGTTCTTGACAGAAGGCAAAATCTCCCCTCGGCCCCGGATGTCCGACTTGTTCAACAAATCCACCTGCTGCATTATGCACTTATTCCACGAGTTCCTGTACCGATTGGCGATTTTGAGCAAGAAACTATACGCCACAAAGTCTTGACTTCTACCGTCGGCTTCCTTAAGTCTGTAGTACACCTCTATGAGCAATTGCGGGATGATCAAATCGCTCGGCACCACCTTCTTTATAAACCTGTTGATGTAATTGCCGAAAATTTGGTTCATGTTGCGCATCAACTCATTAGAATTGGTCTTGTAGTCAATCGTGTCAAGAACTTTCTGCTCAAAAAGACTCATTCTGTCTTCATATGGATTCTGGCTGATATAAGCCGAATACTCCTCCATTGATGTGGAATGGAAAAAGAGTCCGAAAAAGAATTGTGTAACCAACATCAAATCTTTACTGTCGTCAAGAACTTGCAAAATAGCCCCAGCATCGGCAATCTCCTCTCCATTTTTGACTGCTATATTAGCCAGCTTTCGCTTAGTTGGGTCCTCCGAGTTACCAAACTTACCCAAAAATCGCGTAGACCCAAATCTGGACGACTTAGACTTTCGAAGACCAGCCAGGCTGTCGTTGCCATTCGAAAAGCGAAACGAGTTCTTTTGACTAGATGCCCGAACGTTTGAAGAGACAGCTTTAATTTTCACTGATAGCAAGTTGTCCACAAAATTGGCCATGCAGGAGCTAAATTTATCATTTATAATGACACACGTTCTTTCGGAGACGCATTTCACAAAGTTGTTTATGCCCTCAAAGGCATAAACTTTGCGCAAACTAACCAAAATATCGTTATGTTGGACGGATTGTGGTTCCTGGTTTAAGTCCTCTATTGCTGCTTTGAACTCCCTCACAACGTAAGTCAAGAACTTTTCACTGAAAGATGAAGCCACATACTCGTATTTCTCACAAAATTGCTTTAGAGCTTTCATTTCGGTCAAATTATCGTCAGAGGATTTGCTTCCGATGGCAACCAATGCGTCATACAACACGAGAAGCTTGCCTTCAAGAAGAGGAATCATTGGGATATCCTCAAAATCTTTAAAATTAGCCACAGCTTCAAGGTCACGCCCACTGAGTCTCACCTTGTTGAGGATTTCATTCAATTCGTTGTACAAAATCTTCTTGTTGACTGCTTGAACTTGCAAACCCTTCGAATTATCTTCGATGTTGGTAATCTCAGGGGCAAGCAAATTCAAGCTGGCTTCCATCCTCTTGAATATTTCGACAAGGTTATCGAGTTCGCTTAAAGAAACCAGCACTTCTTTGATTAAAGAGTCTTTTCCGAAATTGAGCGTAGTAAGTTGCTTGACGCTTTTGTGTTTGATAGTAATTAATTCCTGTCGAAGCAACTTAACAGATTTTTCACTGCCATCTGTTGCATCCCACCCGATTTCGTCTAAGATCTCATCAATTTCTGGATCCTTTTCGAATACTAAATCATCAGTTTTTGCGATCTCAGTGTCAGTCTCGCTTGTTTCCATTGAGTCTGGATTTCGCACGGAAATTGGATTGTCCTCGAACAGAAAGTTGCTTTTGGTATCATCGATGCTATCATCGGTGGACAGAAGAGCTTTGTTCAGTTTTCTGGAAGAACTGCTTTTTGAATCTACCAAACTTTCATTTGATTGATGAGCGGCATTGTGCTCAACTTTAAGAGTTATTTCAGGCACAGGATTCGAGACTGGCGTACTTTTGCCAAACTGGGAGTCCATAAAGTCCTCGATATCTTTAATAGAGCTGTCGATCGCAGATTGCTCATTGACTTCATTCAGTAATGAATAAGGAAGAGACTCAGAGGTCTCATGGCCATTGCGGCCCGAAGAGATAATGGTAGAAGGTTTTGCTTTTTCCTCTTCTTCGATAGACTCTTCATTCTCATATTCATCCAAAGCTGCCGCATTTTCGGGAACTTCAAATTGGAACTTCATCGGATTCTGTGTGCTTTCAGGATTCTCCAAATGATTTTGGAGCTGAAGGCCGTAAGATGCTGCCGGCTCCATATTTTCGGACACATTTCGGTTCACTGAATGCAGCCTTTCGGGCTTATAGCCCCTAAGAGGCAGCAGGGCGCCATTCTGTTTCGCATACTCTGAAATGGTGGGCATCTGTCTGGTGTCATCAGGGCTTGCCTCTTCAGCGTTGAATATAAAGCTCTGGGAATCATTCGCAGACACGTCTTCCTTTGCTGCTTCAAAAGGCAAGCTGGGGTCATTGCGAGTGGTGCTTGTCTTGGAGCTGGACTTGCTACTGGACGACTTATAAGTCAGGTGGCTTTCCGTCAGTTCCCTGTAAGCCAGTGTTTCATGAAACGTAGAGCTTTGGAGAGCTTTTGGAGAAGGGCGGTCCACGTCCATGACCTGCATTGCTTTCACAGGAAGTTTTCCGTTCACAGTGAAATCCATGCCTTTGTAAAAATCATGGCCAGGAGCTTTGTCAGATGCTGCGTGGCTATTTTGGGACACCTTACCAACGGAAACAGAGCTGGCGGGGTTGGCGGTAGAATATGGTTGACTCAGAGGCATGGGTGCCAACCTTAGCTCTTCAAGAGTGACGCCCTTCAACTCCGGATAGTGGCCAGAAAACTTATGGTATATCACGACCAAATGATGGATGAACTTCGCTAGGCGGTCTGGACCCTCTCCCGACTTCCAGTAGTAGTTTTTGTTAAGTTGTAGGATGACTTCATCAGCCGAAAGGCGGGTGATGCACAGCAACTCCCCCAAGTCCCACGTGCGGCCAATCTGATATATGTGTCTTCCCTCGGCGTACTTCCCTTTCTGCAAAAGCACCTTTCCAGTGTGTCTAGTGCTCACCACAAGAATTCTATTCTTGGTAGTGCCTAGCTGGGCAGGCGACAAGTCTGTGGGTGGCCGCAGCAGGGGAAACTGGGAATACTCACGGATGGCCAAATGCGTATTGTATTTGACCTCGGGGATCATTTGCCCATCCACTGAGATGTACTTGGAGTAGCAGTCCCTCTGAATTTGACTGATCACATACTTTCTAGGGTCCACATAAGTGGTGAGAGGACCGCGCGGGTTTTGCGGGACAATGGGTCGCTGGCGGGGCGGATTCATGGGCTGCCCGAACGGAGCCGGCTTGTGCTGACCCGGAGGCGGGTACTGGCTGTGGGGGTTGGCGATTTGGGGTGCTCTCAGACCATTGTGCGGCGGATATGCGTTATTCGGAGCATGTGCGAAACCGCCCGCATTCTGGTTGAGCGGGCGAGGTTGTTTGCCCCTGCTATTGATATCCAGCGGTATCATGGTGCTGGGAGGACTGGGTGTTTTGGAAAGAACAGTGATCGTAGCGGTGAGTTACTGGCGCGCAGTGTAAGTCTTCCAAGACGCACTCGCATAATGGAGACTGTGCTGCGAGAAGTTACGCTGCTAAACGAGAATGTATACTTTGACCTGTGCCATGTCCTGAGACACTCTCTTGAGCCAGCACCCATTTGGTGGCCCAGGCTTGAAAGCTCGTCAACGCCAGCATGCAAGGTCACGCCATACTACGCTCTGGAAGTATCAAGTTTCCTTTATTCTTTTTAATGACTGTAATGCTGCGTGTTCTGCTCTTACTTTGCTGTAGCTTATTAACGCACATTCTATAGCTTATTCACGCACATTCTATAGCTTATTCACTCACACTTTTTATTAGCGCACTTTGCTGTAGTTGTTAACACACTTTGCTGTAGTTGTTAACACACTTTGCGCTGGTCTGATTCACACGCTTAAAGCCCCCAAATCTTGGTCAAATCTTCCGAGCGCCCGTCTAGTGAGTTGAGACGTCTTCTCAAAGCCTCGTTGTAGCAAATCTCCTGCGCAACGGGAAAGAACGACTCGGGCCATTCTTTACTGAACAGTTGGCATTCTTGCACAATTTCCTTCAATTCAAGCTCCTGGATTTTGTTTTGCAATACAAACTGCTTAAATAGTTCATCCCCAATGAGCCCGTCCTGATATAATTTGTTGAACACGGTTTCATTCTCCTTCAACTTCAACGAGCGTCTGATAGCCTCGACCGCCCGCCTCAACAAGGCCGCCTTGACTGCCTTTTCCGGGGGTCTTTGATCCTTGGGCAACAGCTTGTCGAGGTACTTTTGTTTGGTCACCGCGTACAAGTCCACAGTATAGTTGTGTCCAAAGAGAGGCTCCACGCCCATTAGCTTCTGGAGTCTATGGCGACGGTAGAGTACCGAAAAAACTGTGAAGGCGGAGACCATCACCGCAACATAGATAAGCGGGGTATATATCGATATGCGAAGCACCTGCTCTTTCTCGTCCGCCATGTTGGTGTTGGTATTGATACTGTATGCTAAACCAACACCGTTTTTTACACGTATGTCGCGTGCACGGGTGTATGCTATATACAGGTGCTTATCACGCTACGAGGATTCTTTTTAGTTCGAAATCGCCTACGTGTTAAATGCTCAAAATCTTTTGAAGGCTGCCTACTGTCTGTAAAAGTTAGAATGTATTAAATCAAGCGTAAAAATTAGAAAAATGAGCCAGGCATTCTCTCCAAACTCCCCTCGTTGCCGGCGCGTCTACCGAGATTGCTTGTTGCACTGGCTGCACGGCCTGCAGCACCATACGACTGCGAGTCAATGCTTTTGGCATTCAATCCTTCCGAGACTCTTCTGGTGAAACCACTGGAGTCAAAATTTTTATTAGCCCCCTTGGTGGAGTTGAGTTTGGACTCAACGCCCAAGCCACCATATGCCGGATGGGCACCATTGGATGGTTCGTTTGGTGGGCTGACAATTCCACCGGCTGGCTTGAACACGCCATCAGATTGTGACAATCTGCGTTGGCTCAACTGGCCAATGAATAGCCCATCTTGGTCCGTAATAGCACCAGTGTAAGCATCAATTCTTAGTTCCTTCGAGTTCAAAATATCCTTTCTGCCAGTCAAAGAGGTCACAGCCTCTTTAGCCAAAGCTTCAGCTCTGCCGTTGTCTGGTTCCCCGACAACAGAAACTGATGTAAAGAGCAGACCGTCATGCTTATGCGAGTATGCGTAGTCACTTGCATTGGATTTTCCACTAGCGCTGGAAGTCTTTGCATAAGCTGAACTTGCTAATGGGTCGCTTTCACTTATTTTGCGTTGGTGAGCAGAATCAGAGGAAGCAGGGATAGCTCCAACACTACCGACTCTGGCCTTTTCCTCTAAGACTTCTTTCACCTGATGATGCTGACCGTGGCTCCAACTGCCATCGACATGGGTTGGGTGATCATAGAACGATGCATCTGGTTGAGTCTTGTCCCCAACACTATTGTTTCTTGGCGAAGTTCCCGACACCGAGCTATTGTGTCGAGGACTATCCGTATTGACTAAACCGCCATCGCTTGCTCCGCGTGGAGCCTCTGTACTGGCGCCAGTAGCAAGGCCGCCTTTGCTGGTTTGATAACCTTGGTGGTCTTCAACATTGCCCAAGTGTCCTTTTTGTGCCTCTCTCTCCAAGGTTTCCTTCACTTCCTCATGTTGCTGGTGAAACTGGCTACCGTCAATTTCTGCTGGCTGGTCGTTGAAGGCAGCGTCTGGCTGGGTGCGTTCTGCGGTCGTTCCATAAGCTGTGGAGTGTTGAATATGTGAATCTCCAGCTGCAGCGCTACCCGGAGTATATCCTCCGACCAAATTTCTGGAGGGGTCTTTATCGTACGCGGATGCGTGAGGATGGTTGTCACTTGGGACGTTACCCAAGTTCCCTTTTTCAGCTTCATGTTCGAGCGCAGACTTGACCTTTTGATGTCCGACATGGTTAGATCTTCCGTCAGCCTCATCCACTCGGTTATGGAACGATGCATCTGGCTGAGTCTTCTCCAGGGTATGTTTGTTTCCAGAAGATTTTTCTGTGCCGCTTAAGACACCAGCGGCACCAGCGGCACCAACGGCGCCAGCAATACCGGCGTTTTTATGGGGACTATCTGTAGAATACAGGCCTGCGTGATTAGCAGTGCCCAAGTCAGCTTTAGGCTCTTCCCCTCCTTCAACATTGCCAAGTTGTCCTCTCTCGGCTTCTTTTTCAAGCACGCTTTTGACCTTCTGGTGTTGCTTGTGGTAGGCACTTCCATCTACCTCCTTCACATCCTCCGAGAAAGAAGCATCTGGACGGGTCTGTTCGTGCGCTTCACCCGCTTCAGATTCATGATGCTCGCGCCCATTTGAAGTAACAGCAGCACTGTTGGAACGACTAGTGTGAGCGTGATCTTCTGAAACAGACTTGTAGATTTTACCCTTGTTGGTGTCAATCACAATTTTTCCACCCAGAAGATCTTCTCCTCTCGCAGACAACTCTCTGGTAGTACGCTGAGCAAGCTTTTGAGCTTCATCACGGTCAGAAATCCCAATAACCTCCACAACGGGACGAGTGGCAGAGCCAGTGTGGATACCATTCGAACTGTCATGCTTGCCTTTTGATGGGGTGTCAGAAGCAAGTTGCGAGCTCATGGCTCCGGCACCAGCGGCGAAGCCCTTGCTCGAATTTTCCTGATGTCCACGATGTTTTCCGGCTTTATAAGCGCTTTTCTCCACGTCATCATGAGCAGAGGCATTCCGAGACAGGTACTTCCCTTTCTGGTAGCCTGCATCGTACAAGAGTTCTTCTAGGTCATCGTCGAGCTTTGATGAGGAGCGGGAGTGGGAGGGCTTCACAGGGTCACTGCCTCCAGAGACTCCCGCAGATCTAGAGCCAGCTTTAGCTGATGCGTCAGTTTTACCATCCGCCTTTTGAACATTAGAAACAACTTTCTGTGATTTTTCCGACGTTGAGTGCTGCTTATGAGCAACAGTTGATCCTGCGGTTCTAGCAACAACTCCGGTACCAGCAATTAAGCCGCTGGTTGATGGTCCAGAAGACTCCTTAGTTTGGGGGCGTGCGATGCCTCGCCGAGCTTTCCTCGTCGCCAGTAGTGGCGTGAGCAGACAACTTCTTGATCTCTGGGTGAGCGTCTTCCGCAACTTCAACCAAGTTTCTCTTCTCGTTGGTGTGTCCGTGCTCCCTGTTGTAGGCAGCAATGTCCTTTTCCAATTTGGAGTTGTCAACGGCCTCGGCGCCCTGCTTGTCGCTCAGGTCCTCATCAAGTTTAATACCTCCGACGGTTGGCGTGGTGTTGTTAGCGTCCTTGGGTTGCTCCAACAATCCCCCCTTCGTCTTGTGCTTTGGCTTGTTGCTGACGTCCTCGTACTCAGCAGCAGCTTCCTCAACCAAGCTGTCCACTTTGTTGTGGGCAACACCGTTGTTAGAAAGGCCTACTGCACCGGCTGCGCTGGAAACTGCACCAGAAACGGAGGAAGCAATACCTGAGTCACTTTGACTAGAAGTGTTTGCACCTGATTTCTCCTTGACATGTTCTGAATCTTTGTCTGAATGGCCCTGAGTGGCAGAGTTGAGGCCCACTGCGCCAGCAGCTCCAGAAATAGCACCGGCTACCGTAGAGCCAATTCCACCAGATTGTCTACCAGAGTCTTCATGGCTACCAGCTTTGCTCAGGATATCACGAGAAGTGGTGGTCGTTTCAGGCTTGGCCAGTGGGATGGTGGGCTGAGTCAGGGAAGTAGACACATCGTCGGTTTTTCCATAACTCTTAGTTTCGACTCCCTTGGTGGATGGTTTCACTGCAGAATGAGGAACAGAGCTGTCCTTGGCAATGGCCTTGGATGGAGTTTGAGACTTGTCTGCCTTGCTGCTATACTCGGCAGTGGCAACATGGTCGGAATCGCCCTTGTAATACTGATTGTAGCCTTCGTAGCCGAAAGCCCCAGCGGCGGCAACTCCTGCAGCAGCGATGGCATCCTTGGCAGAGTCCAAGTAACCATGGTTGCTTGCGGTGGAATGCTCAGTGGTAGCGCCTGCTGATTTGCCGACTGGCTCCCCAGTAGCAGTTTCTGGGTGATTTCCAGAGGTAGCTGGGGCTGTTACTGGAGCAGCACTTCTTGAAGTGGAGTGCTCAGCACCGAGGGGTTCTCCTGTAGAGGTTTCTGGATGCTTACCAGAGGTTGAAGCAGCAGTGGTATCACCCAAACCAAGGGCAGCTGCACCAGCAGCTAAGATGCCTTGGTTGGATGACTGTGTTTTGGAACTCGAGGTGTCAGAAGTGCCAACCGTAGATCTTGAAGCTCCCTTGGCGTATCCGGCATCATAACTCTTTTTTTCCAAGTCATCGCCGTTGGAGTGAGAGTTGCTGCCGAGACCGATGGCCAGTGCAGCGGCAGCCCCGACCGCAGCGGCGGCGCCAGCAGCACCGCCAAATAAGCCAGGGTTGGCAGAGGAGTCGGTGGTTTGAGGCACAGCAGCGCGAGAATCAGTTACCTTGCGAGGATCGGTGGTGTTCTGGGAACTGGAGTGAGATTCCACGGCCTTGCCTTGGCTAACTGCAGCAGCACTAGGGCCACTGTTTGAGCCAGAGTAAGTAGACTGGCCTGCTGACGAGGGAGAGGGCTTGTTGTTTCCAATACTGACCTCCTTATTGGCATCATGCTTCTTTGTTTCGTGAGTAGCATAACCAGTACCACCAAGACCCACTGCAGCAGCAGCAGTTCCCAAGTAACCCTTGTTAGACTCAACGTGACGATCGGTCAGAGCAGGACTATTGGAGTAGTTGCCCGAAGTTGGGGTTGAGTCATGACCAACGGTGGAGTAGTCATGACTGGTGGACGTAGTTTTGGCAGCTCCACTTAAAGCGTCGATTTCACGTTGAGTTTGGTTTATGCTCTGGTCAAGACGCTTCATCTCCTTTTCGTAATCGAAGTTGGGGTCTCTCGAAGCAATACCGGCGTTTAATGACGACTTCTGTTGGTGGGAACCTGCAGAATCATAAGCGTTCTTTTGAGCATGTTTCTCATGGTTAGCGTAAGCGCCCCCAGCAGCAGCGGCTCCAGCGCCAGCACTTCCTGCGGCGTGAGAGCTGGTGTGATGAACGCCATTAGTAGTGGATTCGGGTTTGTTGCCATAGCTGCTGCTGCCATTCGAGCCATGGGAGGTTCCACCATTGACAGCATGAGGCAGGCCCTTGGCCTCTTCTTCAGCTGCCACCAAGCCACCTTCATTGTAAGTAGACTTGTTCTTCAGATGCTCAGATTCTGGGTCGAGAGTCTTACTATGCGAGCCCAGAGACGAGCCGGAATGGTTCTTACTCTCAGACTCCTTTCTGCCCTTTTGACGGCCTGCGTTGTATGCGCTAAGCAAGGTGTCCTCAAGCTTCTTCTTCTCGTCCTCCTGCTGCGCGTAGAGTGCGGGCTGGGTCTTCAAGTCTCTTTGGTGGTATTCAGCCTCAGTGGCATCGGAGTTCTTGGTTCCCTTGTGGCCAATGGCAACTCCACCGGCCAAACCAGCAGCACTTGCGGCGGCAGCAGCACCCACGGGCTTGCTGTTGGAGTTGCTGTGCTTCTCGCTCACAGTTCCGTTGTAACCCTCTTGGTAAACGCCACCCTGAGTGTCTTGTGGGTCATAAAACTCGCCAGTTCCAGAAATTGGGTGAGCCTCATTGCCGTAGCGGGGTTTGTTGTTTTCAATAATGTAGTCGCTGTCCGACTGGCCATGTTTATGCACATCTGCGCCAGCCAATTGGGTGGGAGTCTTTCCGTCGGTGAAGTCCCCACCGTATGTTTGTTCCAATGGTTGTCTATTCACCCGTGGAGGCAGGGTGACAATGGCACCTTTCGAAGAGGACACGATCTCGTGAGATGCCAGCGAACCCGAGGTGGAGCGGCTGTGCCCAGAATGACGGCCACTGTGAGCGGCATCATGCTCTCCAGCTACAGTACCAGCTGCAGCGCTGGCTCCGACAACCTGTGCTTCTCTGCTCTTGGAGCTTTGGCTGTTTGGGTTGCTGCTCTTTCTGCCGTGGCCAGCGACGAAGTCGTCTTCCTCAGCCTGATGGTCCCGCCCTGTCAAACCGTGTTCGTGCTCGGCATGCTTTCTGCCTGCACGGTACAGAGACCGGAGCACGGATTCGTCGACAGAGGAGTTTTTCTTGTGAAAGATGTTTTCAATCTTTCCGATTAAGCCAGATTTCTCTTCACTCATATTTAGTGTGGTTAGTGGTTGATTGGCGGTGTTAGTATGCAATTGGGAACCAATGTAGTTTGGCAGTTAGGCGTGATCCAATTGAGCGGAAAATAATGGTTCTGAATCGTATACTGTCAGGGCCTCCAGCTTTATACTAGTAGCTGCAAACCCCACATAGCAATCCATTTCTCACTATGACTACGGGACTGTATACGGCATGCACGAAGCTTCGCTTGCAATCCCGCACGCATAGGTTGCTACCGTTGCTGATCGCAAGGGTCTCGACGAGCTCCAGCTTCCAAACATCTTTGGCTGCACTGGCCAGATGGGGCGTGGCTTTTGACGTATGCTGTTTTCGGAAGGCCCACGCAAGCAGTTGAATTGAGTTTGGCCAGGCTTGCAAAGCTTGCTGAATCATATGTGGCTAGTGGAATTTAAGCCACAGCACCATGACGTCAAGTAAAAGTGGCAGCTCCGCACATGCTGCATGGTACCTTTTGCTATATAGCAGACACCACTACTTTGAGTGGTCTATTAATGATCAAATTACCTTTGTCGCCTGGTGTACGTCCAGGCAGATCGTGGCAGCCGGAACGAACACTGATGTGATTTGCGTTCCGGCCAATTCGGTGGTCTCAATTTGCATGCGTTGTGGCGTGAGCAACACTAGCATCAGTTGCCAGAGATCGACCGTCACGCATGCCCGCAAGGCGCGACTGACTGCGAAAAACGGTACCTCGTCCTACACACGTGTGGTTCCACGACAGCAATGAGAAGCGTCTTCTGGCCCTTCTCCCGTGAACTTCAGTGTATTTGAGGGTTCGTGGAGGCGCAAGCCAGGCCGGTTCCTGTCTAGATCATCATTTTGCCTGAGAGTCCGCCAAACTTTGCCAGTGCTAATCAGCATGGCCCGGCTGGGACTGCATCACTTTTGCCCCACCTGGCAGCTTCCTGCGTCAAGGCGAAGTATTAGTTTCACGTACATCGGCTGTATGCACAGTGCATAACTCGTTGGGAATTGACCTAGTCGCTGCGGTAATATGATAGTGATTTTCACACGTCGAGCTCGGCGCTTGAGGATGATAAAGACCCATCTGTTGCTCAGAGCAGAGGTGAAAATGATGATTGCTTTCATCTCCTGATGTGGGAAGTCATAATCTCGTCAACTATTTTGTCAAATGATCTTTCAATCTAATTTTGTAAAGAGCGCTGCCTAGATCACTTGTAGTCCGGCACTCTGTTGCCTTTGTTGTATACCAAGCGTGACACTAACCAGTCCAAACTCTCTCGAAGACCCTGGTTCTCCAACACGGAAACAGGTAGGAGTTTCAGATCCGTTGCCTCTAGGGTACTGACGACATCGATAAAAACGCCCGTCTTCAAAGTCACCAAGTCTGCAGCCTGGGGCAAGTCTTGCTTGTTTGCGAGCATCAAGATGGGCACGTTGACAGAGCCATTCAACTCCCACGATGAATCCTGAGCTATCTCAATGAGTGTATCGTAACATTCCTGAAAGCGTTCCGAGTCAGTGGAATCTATGAGGAAGATGATGCCATGGCACGACCGGTAGTACCTAGACCACATTGAACGCAAGGATCGTTGTCCCCCAAGGTCCCAGAACTTGAGGTTGATGTTTTTGAAAGGCGAGGAATCCTGCGACGGCTTGAACCGGACGGTCGACGTGTTTTGGCCCACGGTGGGAAGAATGCGCTTTCCTTTCAAGATCTTGACTGTGTCCTCCTCGAAGCCCTCGAGCTGCGATGACCCTGACATGACACGCTTGTTCATTTCCCTCAGTGTTTCCGTGGTAGACGGATAGAGAAGCTTGATGTGCTCTAGAAAGGTAGTCTTTCCGGCGTTGTCGAGGCCCAATATCAACACATTGTACTGTTCTCGCCTGGTGTACTTTGTGTAGAGAGACAGGGCTAGATGAAACATCGAAGAGGCGATGATATATGGGCTGGTGCCAAGTTACAACAGAGCGGGTGTTTACCTAATGTACATTTTCGCGCGCATGCTTAGATCTCTAGGTCCGCGCAGACCTGGCATGTCACCAGGTACTCGCCAGGGCCGACGCTATGAAACAGAAGACTGCCGACAGGTCGGATTAAGTTGGCCAAGCGACAACATAGCCTCGCCATATAAGGTTTTTGCTTTTTTGCTTTTTTGCTTTTTTGCTTTTTTGCTTATCATGTATTTTGGCAGTGTCACATGCGGCCTGTGTTGTTCACACTTTAGCTCAAGATAAGCGATTCTCATCAATACATAAAATAACGTCAAGCGAAAAAATACTGAGCCCGGATTTGGCAAAGCAGATGTTCACTGCGATACAGTCCCCTTCCTTCCTGAGCCACAAGCCAGTCTATGCAAACCCCAGAAATCCATCTTGGAACATACCGCCCGTTGCAGGTCTTTCGCAGCCCTAAGTACCTTTTGGCTGCGCGCACGACCAGGCCCATATATAAAGCCGCGCTTTTCCCATGTTTTTAAGCACCAATTTTAAAGGTATGTTCGAAAGAAGATATGGTGATGATCATATGATAGGGACAACTGACCTTCGGGCCTGAAGATTTATCCAACAAAGATAGTAAAAAACCTCTGACATATCTTTTGCCTAGACTCGATACTAACATCATTAGAACCTGTGACAGTGCTTTTGTCAAAGGATTTGTAAATGGGTGACTGTAAGATCATGCCAGAGACGTGAGCCCAGCACCTTCTTTGATCGAGAGGTTTTCAACAGTCAGACGTATTGATCAAGTGAAGTTTGAGCAAGTGTCCTTGGTATCAAGGCTTGGGATGTAGTTCTCCCGAATCCGAAATGCCCAATACTGTAGCGCTAGCGCTCCATGAGCATTGCACCGCCACTTAGGACCTCCATAGTAAGCGCGTGCTTAGACGCTCAGGCCTCGTACACACCGTTCCTGCAATTGGTACCACAGCGCGATCTGGGCGCACATCCCTATTATTATCACCCAACACCTCCCTACCATGTCGTTTAAGTTCCCCAGCTTTCAATCGATCCAGGAGTCCATTGGCAAAGTGGATTTGGAATCCATCTCCAAGTCGCTTTCGAATGTCAACCCTGGCAAAGCTGTTTCCGAGTACTCAGAGCAGTTCAAAGAGTCTCTCCAGCCTTTCACGGCCAAAACACAGCAAATGCTTTCTAATCAATTGCACCAAGTCCAACAATTGGCTGCAGCCAACCTCAACTCGGACATCGAAGTCAGCGAGTTGCCTGAGGACTACTTGGACTTGGAAAGAAACTGCGATTTGTTGTTGAAATTGTACACAGACTTGATCCACTACACGAACGATACTTATGGCACATTGAGTTACGACTACCCACCCGGAAACTCAGCGCTCAACAAGATCAAAGACGCCCATGTGGGTCTGATTCTCTCCAACAAGTTTAACCAGTTGAAGAATGTCTCCACACCCCAGGAGATGGAGAAGATCCTCACAGGCCAGGCCGCGGAGCCATCCGCTGCAGAAGCGATTGACGAAGACACTGTGGAGATCCAGGTTATATCTGAACACCTCCCCAAGACCTTGTATGGCCAGTTGGCACAGATTGCGACGCGCAACGGCAACGAGTTTGCTGGATCCAGTGACTCCTTGTCATTTGCCTTGATGCAAATTTCCTCTGCATACATTGAAATTGGAAGCGCAAGATTGGACCAGGACAAGAAGATCATGAACGAGTTGAACCAGAAAATGATCTCAGTGTTGAACGATAAGTTCATCAAGGTCAATGAATTGAGGAAGAAGGTTTACTCGACGCGCCTGGAGTTTGACTTGATCAGATCGCAGGTGGCTGATGAGGAGAACGAAGCCTTGATTGCCAAGGAGGACGACTTTGTCAGTGCCACGGAGGTTGCTGTGGCCGAAATGAGAAAGCTCTTGTACCCATCGGAGAATGTGAACTTGTTGAAGGTGTTGGTGGCTGCCCAACGAGAGTTCTTTGACATGGCATCTAAGAGACTCGGCAGCTTGATGTCTGAGTTGGACAAGATGGACTTCAAAGACGAGGAGGAGTAAGGCGCCGCTTTATTTTAGTGAATTTTGACCAGCCGCCCATTAGGTTTCATTGGGTTGTACAGTCAAAGAGCCCTACGTAGCCGAACAGCAGCACTTGATTTTCGTGGCCAGCTCACCATAATCATGGACCGATGTGATGGTCGCGCGCCTGTACCACATCACCACACTTTTGACCACACATCTCTCATGGATAAAAGAGTAGTCCTCAATAAGGCGTCGTTGATAGAGCCAATTGTAAGACACAGGGTTCAGGACTCCCTCTTCTACAAACAGTATCTCCATCTCACAAATGAGCAGACTATCCTACCGATCATCACAGAGCATGTGGAGTACATCGCCGGAACGGACTCTAGCAACAGACCGAGCCCATTCCTATGCTGCTTAGTGAGGCTACTTGAGATAGAGCCTTCTCACGACATTGTCGAACTTTATTTGGTTCAAAACGGATACTCCGAGTTCAAGTACTTGACTGCCCTTACCATACTCTACCAGCGGATGGTTCTTGTCGGAGGAGAATTCTTTAAATTACACGACCGCTTCATTGGCGACTACCGCAAATTGATGGTACGAAGCAAGCACCCCTGCGATGACAATGGCCGCATGAGGCTGTTCTCGCTCATACATATGGACGAATGGGTGGACCAGATGGCCACACAAGAACGACTTGTTGATCTCAAGTTGCCACACCTCTCTACAAGGCAGACTTACATCGATCGTGGCGAATGTGACTATAGAGAGTACGGAGTTAGCGATGATGAGGAGACGCCCGAGGAATCCGATTACGTCAGTGACAGTGATTAGGTCTCGCATACGATTTCTAGCTCGGCTCGCCATTTTGGTCATGCTGACACTTCATAAACACTGAACGG
Source organism: Metschnikowia drakensbergensis (assembly GCA_002370475.1). Taxonomy (NCBI): domain Eukaryota; kingdom Fungi; phylum Ascomycota; class Pichiomycetes; order Serinales; family Metschnikowiaceae; genus Metschnikowia; species Metschnikowia drakensbergensis. The sequence continues at coordinate 372,183 of NKYX01000002.1, read as the reverse complement.
CGAAATCGCTCATGCTCTGCAATAGACGAAGTGGCAGCAGACGCCCGATTTCTAGAACTCCCCCACTGTTCGGTGTATCGCACCGCGCTTATGTGGGCAGTACCGGACAACGCGAGAAAACAAGCAAACTCCTGGCTCTAGCCATTTAGCCCCATAGACATTTGCGAATAGCTTCACAAGACTATGGCAATCACAGAGCTTAATGCACGCGGAGACGCGTCCATCGCCACTGTCCAAGAGACTTCGAAGGCCAAGATTGCGTTTGTTGCTGGACTCTTTGTCATGTCCTTAGCGACGTTTCTCTGCCAGACAGAGTTCACTAGCCAGGCGTACCAGATGGGATTCAAGGAGCCGATCTTCTTGCTTCTAGTTACACACGGGTCATGGTGGCTTTTATGGCCATTCCAGGCCTTGCTTGTGTCTGTTTGGCGTACCTATGTCAGGTGGAGGGACTCCTCCCATAAAAGCCACAGATATGAGCGCTTGGACTCGAACGCTTTTCTTTTGGAAAATGAGGCTGGCTTGGAGACTGCCCAGTCTGCCAGAGAACCACCCATGGGCAGGGAGGCTGTGGTGGACCAAGGACATGCTTCTCGCCCTTTCAATACATGGAGATGCTTCAAAAAAAACATTGTCAAGCAAATCCACAACATATACCACACTGCTATTCTTGTGTACGAGACAAATGTCAACAAAGACCAATCCACCCACAACTTGCAGGCATTGGTGGACCAAAACCCGCACATTTCTGCGACTTCGTCGATCACCAAATGCATTCTGACATTCATAGCCACTCCTGCTTTCAAATATATCGCTGTGAAGACTGCCATCATATCGGTGGTGCTCAACTTGGCCGGCTTGACGTGGTATGGTGCCATGTCAATGACGTACGCGTCTGACGTGACTGCAATCTATAACTGCTCAGCTTTCACCGCGTATGCGTTTGCCATTCCGTTGCTTAACGAGAAATTTTCCTGGCTCAAAGCTATGTCGGTGATAATTGCCGTTTCGGGTGTTTTCATAGTCGCATACTCCGGCTCAGACTCGGCTCATGTCGAGGAACAATACCCATACAGATTCTTCGGAAACATCATCATTTCCGTGGGTGCAATTTTGTATGGCTACTACGAAGTGTTGTACAAAAAGTACGTGTGTGTGCCTGATCACTTGGCGAAGGTGATAACTCCTCGCCGCCAACTGACATTTTCCAACTTCGTTATGGGCTTGATGGGTTTCTTCACGATGGTGTTCATCTCCATTGGCGTGATTTTTGTTCATGTCACTGGCATTTACAAATTCAACTTGTTCGATTATGGAGATGACACAGAGAAAATCTGGCTCTTCATTTCGGGCTCCATTGTGTCCAACTTGCTCTTCTCAGCGCTGTTTTTGTCGTTGATGGCATTGACGTCCCCTGTGTTGTCTTCTGTCAGTTCGTTGTTGACAATTTTCTTGATCGGTATTGTTGAGTGGGTCTTATTCGGCAACGTTTTGAGTTTCAAACAATTGATGGGTGACGCGTTGGTCATTGTTGGATTTGCTCTCTTAACTGCTGCTTCATGGAGGGAAATAAGTGAAGGAAAAGAGGACGATGAAATGGAAAATGCAAGTTTGTATTCATTCGCTGCAAGCGAGCTCACTATAAATAATTAGGAATTGGGATAAAGAATTAAAAGTGTTTAGGATTCTCGGAGAACTGTAGACACACCAGTCAAATTACTCGTAGCATCTTGATCCTTACTTATCAGAAAACTTTGTGACTCCTCTTTGCCTCCTCTTAATGGCTTGACGATTCTCAACTTGAGCCCAATCTTTGGGGAAACAGGAGACAAGCTCAACTGTATGGCATTGTCACAATTCTTGTCACCATCTAGAGAGGTTGCGGAGTCACTTTGCGTTCCATAGTTGAATTGACTAGATTGTTCGGGTACCGGCGATTGGTTTAGAGTTAATTCATTGGCGAACTTGGAGTCTTCTCGAAACTTCTGAGCATCGATTTTGCTTTTTAAGACTCGAAGCTTGGATTCAAACTGGGCGTTTTCACGGTTGACTTGATTCTGTTGATCGAGCAAGACCATGCTCAAACGGTCAATTTTCAAGTCTCGGGCAGCAATGATTTTCTCGCATATGATAAGGTGCTTTTTCAAATTTTCGTTGATTCTCTCCACATCATGAAGTTTATCATTCAAGTGATGTAAAGACGACTCTAGCTTGATGTACTTCAGATCCTCTTCGTGCTGAGCATTCAAGTCGGAGAGCTTCAAGTCGAGAATCTTCTGCTCGAGCTGAGCAATCTTTTCGTCTTTTCTTTGCATATCATCGGGGTAGGACGAGCGGTTCTCCAATTGCGGTGAGCATATTTTGGATGGGGTCAATGAGAGGCTCGGCAAAGCCAGGCTACTCAGGGATTTGAGATCGTAATTTGCAGGTATGTTTGCGCTCAAACTGCGCCTTGATTTAAAACTTGTGGCAGCCCGATCCTTGAGTTGTAGCTCTAATTCTTGGTTCCGGACCTCCAACTGGGCCACGCGCACTTTGAGTTGCTCGGAGCTGAGCTCAGTGTTGATGACAGCGGAATTCTTGATTTTTTTGGCTCTGCTGCCGAATCTCAATGTTGATAAAGTCTCTTGGTTGCTGTGGAGAGAAGGGGAAATGTTGATGACGAGCGTTGTTCGGGAGTTTCCGCCCAAAGACTCCTGCAAAATCCTCGTAAGTTTCGAATCTCGGTATGGGATGTGCGTGGCTTTTGCATCCGTCAAGCAGTTAATGACGAGGCCCAAAACAGATAGCGAGCGGTTGATTTTCTTGGCCTCCTCCAAAGTGTTGCCAGACGAGCCCGTGTTGAGCACTTTCTCTGATCCGGCCAAGTCCACCAAGAACATCCTGCTTTTTTTCATCTCGCCACTGACGGTATTCTTCTGTGTTAACGAAACCTGGTATATGACATGAGACCTAGAAGAGTCTGGATTGGCTAGCGTGGAGGCCGTTTTCCGGAATTGCTGCCCGCGTTTGAACACCATTTGCATTTCACTCGAAGAGGACACGAATGCATGCTTCAAGCCCTTCACAGTGATCCCATTCACAGCATCTTGGTGGATGGTGCACTCACGGCCTTTGCTCTGGGGGTCAAGCAAATCGATGATCTGTTCTTTGTACACCTCCATGAGTGACACTGCAACGGTGTACTCGATGTCTGCAGAGCCTTGGGCAATGTTAGCAAACACTACATCCGCCACTCGAGGAATAATACCTCGACCTTCGGCAGTTCCCAGCAGGTCACCAAACATAGTGAAAGACTTGCCTGTGCCAGTTTGGCCATATGCGAAAATGGTGCTGTTCATACCGAGAAAGAAGTCCTCTAGCGTCTTGGCCCCTGCCAACTCAAAAAACTCCGCTTGGCTATACTCCGGACCACACACATGGTCGAATGTGAAGGATTGGGTGTTCCCCGCGTCTATGATCTGAAGGGTCTTGGTATCAACGGGTGTAACAGCATCCTGCGACGATCTGTCTATACTGTCGAGTATGGGGCGGAGGCGGCAAATCACCTGGATGTTGGACTTGATGCATCCAGGCAGATGCGAGCTGCACGAGAGCTTGGGGTGTGCGGGAGTTTGGGGCGACGCCGGTTTGGATACGCTGGAACTCATGGAGATATTGGGATCAGATAAGCCGTGTACCAGTGAAGTGAGCCCTTCTGCGTTGATCTGCTGCAGGCAGGCTGGAACCGATAGGCGTTGACTAGTCAGTTCAAGCGAAGATTATGCTAGAGATCAAATAGCAAGCTATGACCAGGAACCCCGGATGTTTGTTCTGTGCTTTTAGAGGGGAGTATCTGAGGTTGATCTGGTTGTGCATAAAAACGCGCGATACACCGAGCGGAGCCACCGTCGCGGCGGTCTACCTGCTCCACGTACGGCTCCTGCTTTACGGCCGGCTTTCTTTACGGCCCGCTTTCTTTACGGCCCGCTTTCTCTCCGGCTTTTTTTCGGGCCTCGCGGATACTCTAGAGCCTTAGTCATCGGGATACGGAGTTTTGGTGCTAAAAACGCCGCACATAGTCGGCTGGTGGAGTGCAAAAAAGAAGCCCGATGCGGGGCTCGAACCCGCAACCTTTTGATTGACCTTATAAGATTAAGAGTCAAATGCTCTACCGATTGAGCTAACCAGGCTTTGATGAATTTTATAAAATACTGAACATTTAACAAGAGATGTTGTTGCGTGTTGGTTTCGAAATCGTTTATCTTTGGCGTCAGCAAGTGCGCAGCATGCCTCAGTGTCCTATAGCTCAGCGGGCATCATATAGGTCTCCAGCGCTTGCGTTCCATCGGTCCAGTTTAGAAGCAATCAGCGCTCCGATGCATGGTGGCAACGTTCCACAGTCTAATTACGTTGTAGCAGCGATTATCCGCACCACAAGACAACTGTGCATCCAGAGTGTCGGTTCTCCATCGCTATAGTGCGTCGTGACTAGTCCTCTCTCTTATATAAATGCTCCTTGTAGAATTAACGGCTTGTAGAATTCACGGCTCTATAACTATCACAGAAACACGAGCCCCATTATCGTCAAAGAGGAACGGGCTCCATCATAGCAACAGTGCCGCTCGCCATTCGCAGCCGGTGGACCATGCTCGAGCTTTCACGTGACATGCTCGCAATTAAAGTGGGAGTCACGATAGCGAGGGAAAAAATTGAGAAAACTTGACTCATACTAGCCACCAACACCACACAAACTCCACGATGGCTACTCCCCAAGATATTGCTGCCACTTTCCAGAAGGCCATGAACATCTCAGATGGATCCACCTCGCCCAATGCGGTGTCCACCTCCCCCACACAGTCGTACTTCAGTCAGTACGCTGGCTCTCAGAAACCCACCAAGGCCTTGAAGCCTTTTTCCACCGGAGACATCAAGATCTTGTTGTTGGAAAACGTCAATATTACTGCAATTGACCTTTTCAAGAACCAAGGCTACCAGGTGGAATTCTACAAGTCTTCTTTGCCTGAAGACGAGTTGATTGAGAAGATAAAGGAGGTCCACGCCATTGGAATCAGGTCCAAGACCAAGTTGACCGAGAAGGTTTTGAGACACGCCAAGAACTTGGCTGTCATCGGATGCTTCTGTATTGGTACCAACCAGGTTAACTTGGAGTTTGCCGCCAAGTCCGGTATCGCTGTCTTCAACTCGCCATTCTCCAACTCGAGATCGGTGGCTGAATTGGTCATTGCCGAGATTATCACTTTGGCTAGACAGTTGGGTGACAGATCCATCGAATTGCACACTGGAACCTGGAACAAGGTTTCCGCCAAGTGCTGGGAGATCAGAGGCAAGACCTTGGGTATTGTGGGTTACGGCCACATCGGTGCCCAATTGTCGGTTTTGGCTGAGGCCATGGGTATGAATGTTATCTACTACGATGTCAACATGATCATGTCCTTGGGTAACTCCAAGCAAGTGGAGACCTTGAACGATTTGTTGCAGAAGGCTGACTTTGTCACCTTGCACGTGCCAGAGACCCCCGAGACCAAGAACTTGTTGTCCACTCCTCAGTTTGCTGCCATGAAGGACGGCTCCTATGTGATCAATGCTTCCAGAGGAACTGTGATCGACATCCCTGCCTTGATCCAGGCCATGAAGTCCGGAAAGATTGCCGGTGCTGCCTTGGACGTCTACCCACACGAGCCAGCCAAGAACGGCGAGGGTTTGTTTTCCAACGAGTTGAACAGCTTTGCCGAAGAGTTGTGCTCTTTGAGAAACGTGATTTTGACCCCACACATTGGTGGTTCTACCGAAGAGGCCCAGTCCGCCATCGGTATTGAGGTCGGTACTTCTTTGATCAAGTACATCAATGAGGGTAACACCAACGGTGCCGTGAACTTCCCAGAGGTTGCTTTGAGAGACTTGGACTTGGACCAGGAGAACTCCGTCAGAGTTTTATACATCCACCAAAACGTGCCCGGTGTTTTGAAGACCGTCAACAACATCTTGTCCAACCACAACATCGAGAAGCAGTTCACCGACTCTAGAGGAGACGTTGCTTACTTGATGGCCGACATCTCCGAGGTCGACATTTCTGACATCAAGTCCTTGTACGAGCAGCTAGAGCAGACTCCATACAAGATCGCCACGCGCTTGTTGTATTAGTTGCGCCCTGAAAATGATCTGAATCACCAACCAATAAACAATTGTACCGACTGCTCCACTTGACGCCTCTCGGCCCCACTCAGTCGCCAGACTCAGTAAAATTCTAGTCCGAGAACCTCCAGGTATTATATGATCAAATGCTTAAATGCCATTCTTGCAATTTTCGTTGATGCTCTTGCAGTTCTACGTTGATATTTTTGCAATTCTTCGTTGCTCTGCAATTCTACGTTTGTGCTATCCAATAATCACTCCACTCTACGGCTCGCTCGGTGTCTAGCCTACTGTGGGTTTCGCAAGCACACGCCAAATACATCGGTACATCTCTCGCGACTCCCAAAGGTGGCGACAATAAAAGAACGTCCACACTCTCACTGTAACCACTCACATCACTATTTCCCCTCAATGGCCTTAGTATCTGCTGCTCCTTATATAGCATTGCTCCAGGAGCAAGACGCTGTGTTACAAGCACACGCATTGTCGTCGCTCAATGATATTGTCGACCAACTTTGGGCGGAGATCGCAAACAACTTGACCGATTTGGAGGAGCTCTATGAAGACCCCCTGTTCGAGAAAAGAAATTTGGCTGCTCTTGTTCTTTCCAAAGTCTACTATAACTTGGGTGATTTTGAGGCGTCTGTCAAATACGGCCTTCGAGCAGAAAGCGAGTTTGATATCGAAGAGAAGAGTCAGTACATTGAGACTATAGTCTCCCAGTGTATTAACATGTACACCGTTGAATCTCAGAAAGCATACTCGTCGGGCTTGAGCAGTCTGATTAATCCACAGCTTATGGCCATCTTTGAGAAAATGGTCGAGAAGTGTGTTGCTTCTGGTGACCTGAAGTTAGCTTTGGGTGTTGCCTTAGAGAGCTACCGTTTGGATATAATCACTTACATCATAAATCTTGAGTTGAACAAAGATGCAGAGCTGGGCGTTGCCTTGATCAACTACGTCTTGGCGTGTGCCAAGCTGGTGATCTCCAACATCGCATTCAGATCTGAGGTGTTAAACGCATTGGTGACTTTGTTATTGTCGATGAAGCAAAACCAGGACTTTTTCACGATTTTCAAGATCATAGTCCAGTTGAACGATTCTCAGTTGGCCACTAAAGTTTTTGAACAGCTCCTTTCAAAGGGTGACCACTTGGTTGCTTATCAAGGTGCTTTTGACTTGGTGAGTTCGGCCTCTCAAGAACTCGTTGACAATGTCTCGAAAGCTTTGTCTGATGATGACTTCGACTCCAGTGACGTTGTCAAAACGCGCCTTCTACATATCTTGAGTGGTATTCCAACTTGTGACTTGGATATCACCTTCTTGTATCAAAACAAGAACATCGATATTTCCATATTGAACACCTCAAAGTACTTGTTGGAGGGTAGGAACTCGATTTTCCATTCGGCAATCACTTTCTCCAATGCATTTATGCACATGGGAACTACTGACGACACATTTTTCAGAAAGAACTTGGAGTGGTTGGGAAAAGCCTCCAACTGGTCAAAGTTCTCTGCGACTGCTGCACTTGGAGTGATCCATAAGGGTAACTTGTCTCAAGGCCGCAGCATATTGAAGCCTTATTTACCAGAATCAACGGGCTCTGCCTACACCAAGGGTGGATCTTTGTTCGCCCTCGGATTGATTTTCGCCGGTCATGGTAGGGAAACCATCGATTACTTAAAGCAGTTTGTTGTTGAGCACGGTAACTCTGCAGGTAGTATGGACTCGGATGTCATGTTACATGGGGCTTGTCTTGGAAGTGGTGTTGCTGGCATGGGGTCGAATAGTGAAAGTCTTTATGAGGCCTTGAAGGTCGTCCTTTACTCCGACTCTGCTGTTTCGGGACAAGCTGCCGGTATCTCCATGGGAATGGTCATGTTGGGCTCTGGAAACACCGATGCCATCAATGACATGTTTACTTATGCGCAAGAAACTCTGCACGAACATATTGTTCGAGGATTAGCAATTGGCATTGCTCTTCTCAACTATGGCCAGGAAGACAAGGCTTTGTGGATTATTGAAAAACTCTTTGCGCAAGAACATCCTATTTTGAGATACGGTGGCGCGTTTGCAATTGCCTTAGCATATGTCGGTACTGGCAACAATGCGGCCATTAAGAAGTTGTTGCATTACGCAGTCTCAGATCCTTCTGACGATGTTAGAAGAGCCTCCGTTATGGGCCTTGGATTTTTATTAATTCGTGACTACACTGCCGCTCCCCAGATTGTGCAGTTGTTGTCACAGTCCCACAACCCTCACGTTCGTTATGGAACTGCAATGGCTTTGGGTATTGCCTGTGCTGGAAGAGCCTTGCCGGCTGCACTTGAGGTCTTGGAATCCTTGACAAAAGACAACGTGGACTTTGTCAGACAAGGTGCTTTGCAAGCCTCAGCAATGATCTTGATTCAACAAAATGAAACTGTGTTTCCAAAGGTCAAGGAATACCACAAGTTATACCAAGCTACGATCAAGAACAAACACGAGGATGCTTTAGCCAAATTTGGTGCTACCTTAGCACAGGGAATCATCGATGCCGGCGGGCGCAACGTGACAATCAACTTGGAGAATTCCAACACGAATACATTGAACGTCAAGGCAATTGTTGGACTTGCAGTTTTTGCCCAATCATGGTTCTGGTACCCATTTGCACACTTTTTGTCACTCTCGTTTGCTCCTACGGCGATAATTGGAGTCAATGGGGATTTAAAGGTGCCAAAATTCGAATTGAATGTTCACAGCAAGCCTGAGTACTTCAAGTACCCACCAAAAGTCGAAGAAGAGAAGGACAAGCAACCGGATAAGATCGAGAAGGCTGTGTTGTCTACAACCGTGAAGGCAAAAGCAAGAGCCAAGAAACAGCAGATAGAGAAAGAGAAGGAGTCGGGCGAAAATGCTATGGATATTGACGAGGAGATTCCTCTTAAGCCAGCTCTTCTCAAGTCATCACCAAAGAACAGTGAAGATACCAAGGAAGAGAAGAAAGAGAGTGACGAGAAAGAGGGAGAGGTTTCCATGGAGCCTGAAATTATTCGCTATCTGAAGACGCCGTACAAGATCAGCAACTTATCTAGAGTGTTGCCCTCGCAAGCTGGATTTGTCTCCTTCCCCAAGGATGGCAGACTCCAGCCAATACGCAAGTTACAAAGAAGCGGAGGAATTGTGGTGCTTGAGGACAGCAAGAGGGGTGAGCCATTGGAGCTCATCAAAACTGTGAGGCAAATGAACATCACCGAGGCGCCACTTCCCCAGCCATTCACCTTACAGGGCGAGGATTTGAATGATGATTATGATATGTAACTGAGATATAGACTCAAACATAGTGAAAACTAAGTAACAGAAGCAATTTAGTGTGCATCAACGAACAATAGTAAAATGAGATATATGACGCGAATCAGTGCATCGTATCATACGCGGACAGATGCACTGACTGAGCTACTACTTCCTCACACACCAGCGCAACGAATCATATGTCTTCTGAAAATTTACTCATAAGCGGCAACAAAGCGCATGTGGACGGAGACTCCATACAGGTCAACGGGCCGGCGAAGTCCGCTAAGCAAGGAGTCTTTGGCTGTTTTGGTCTGAATGATGACACACATGGAGACTCCCACAGCATCCCTCTCACCAACGTACTCTGGTGTGAGAACGTCTCGTCGCTAATAGAGGTTACATACCTCGAGGAAACGGGATCGTCCACGGTGGTCAAGAAGGAGCGGATCGATATTGGAAGCTACGGGGAGGTGGACTGGACGCAGAAGATCATGAGTCTTGCTTATCCAGAGGATGTTTCACAGTTGAAAGTGCTCGTTCTTCTCAATAATTTTGGGGGCCAAGGGAATGCCCGGAAGCTTTACGAGAGCCAAATCCTCCCGGTCCTCCAAGGTGCCCATGTGCATTTTGAGTACCTTGAAACCAACTACGGGAAGCATGCCATTGATATTGGCCGAAAGTTGGACCTCTCGAAGTATACGGTTGTGGCATGCTGCTCTGGAGATGGAGTGCCGCACGAGGTCATTAACGGAATGTACCAACGGAAGGACCGAGTGGATGCTTTCAACAAATTAGCCATCACGCAATTGCCGTGTGGTTCTGGAAACGCCCTAGCGCTTAGCACCTTTGGAACCAACAAGCCGGGATTGGCTGCGCTTCGCATGCTCAAGCTGAGCCGATGCAAAATGGACCTCATGGCAGTTACGCAGAACAACGACACCAAACTCTCGTTCCTATCGCAGGCATACGGGAACATCGCCGATGCAGATATTGGCACGGACCACTTGCGGTGGATGGGGCCGGTACGTTTTGATTTGGGGGTGACACACAAGGTTCTCACCCGAGCAAGGTACCCGTGTGACTTGCAGGTAAAGTATGCCATCAAAGGCACAGATGCCATTCGAAGCTTCTACAATCTGCTGGGCAAGACAGCCGGGGACTCGGAGGTAGAGGTGCAAGAGAAAGATTTGGAAGTCAAAGGGTCTGGGGGCAGTGTTGGCGCCGAGTGGGAAGACGTGCCGCGGGAGATATCAGACAATATCAACATTTTTTATGTGGGGAACATGCCTTACATGCTGAGTGACGCGCAGTTCTTCCCCGGGGCGTTACCGAACGATGGAAACATGGACTTGGTGATCACCACTACAAAAATTCCGATCCTCGAGCAAACCAAACTACTCCTAAGCGTTGACAAGGGCGCACACGTGTTATCGCCACGGGTGCACTATGCCAAGATAACAGCGTACCGGTTGACCCCACGCGTTGACGGCAAGAATCACTACATCTCTGTCGACGGAGAGAGTTTCCCGTTTCAGCCGCTCCACGTGGAAGTGTTGAGTAATGTGGCGACGGTGTTATTGCCAGACAGAAGCTACGTGCAAACCTCTTTTCGATCCGCATGAAGTGGTTGCAAGTCACGTGCACGAATCGGGCCGCAGTCGCTGGCGGCGTATGCAGGCGTGCAGCAAGCGCTCAATTAGCGCCGGTGCAACAGAGTCAGACCTCTCCGAGTGGATGGCATGCGTCGAGAACGACTGAACTGAAAAAGTCCTCTTTATGAGCCTCGCGTCCTCACCTCGACGTTATGCCCGCGGCCCAAACCTTCTGTAGACCCATACCATTTCTCCGAGCTCATTTTCGTGCAGCTTATCGCTACGCACAGTACCATTTCTGGCTGCACGCACAGGGATCTTGGTGGGAAAGATACTTCACTGCTCACTCCCATACATACATTTCCTAGCCCGTATCTGACTGAGACAAATACTCCTCAAGCACCACACCAACAAAAACCAAAGGTGCTCTTGACCCTCGGCTGCACATACATGCGGAGATTCCCCCCAGACTCGACCACCCACCGATATATCCCCCACGACAGGACCCTGCCATGAAGTCCTTGTCCGAAAAGCTAAAAAACAAGGTCAGCAGGCGAGTTTCCGAAAATGAAGACTTTGATCTTCTAGCAATCACGAGCCCTCGAAGACACCATTCGCTCTCAAACATTGTGATCATGTTGTCTGATGCAGAAGAGGCGCCCAGTCCCCACCGCTTGCGTGCCTCGTCCCTTTCCTTGCACACGGTGGACATACGATCCCGGTCCCGAAGTGCCTCCAGACGCAACACAAAAGACCTCATTCGTCAAGAAACCTACCAGGTCATCCAGAAGAAGTTGTTACACATATTAGAGGATGTGGGGCTCCAGCTTCCGATTCCCTTGAAAGCGAACGTCAGTGGCTTCAGCGGGTCCCACTCAAAGGTGCTCAGTATTTATGTGGCCAACACTCACGATTGTGTTTACTTATCGCCAGCTCTGTCCACCAGCTTCAACTACGAGGATGCAGAGAATGGCGGAAACGATGTGCCCGAGGCCGAAACTCGCCAAAGTCATGACGATACCGATGAGTCTTCTTTGGAAAACAGAATCAACGAAGACATATCTCTCCCTGATGACGCTGGCCATACTCAAGATGCACTACATGCCAAGATGAAGTCCTTCAACTCTCCCAACTACTTGTGCACTCGTTTAGATACAGATCTTCCCATTCCTCACCTTTTTGGAATTGTCGTGGAGCTCAAGAAGGAAGCTTCCATCAAGAATGTCCACGTCAACTTTCTGTCCGTGGTGAAAACGTTATGGCTGGCGGCGGAGGGCAACTTTCGTCACCAATACGAGGAAAAGTTCAATATCGGCGGACTAGACTGGAATCTCTCGCTATCAGAGGCTGATTACTTCATCAACACCAATAATTCCAACGATACGAAGACGAGGGATATAGAGCCGGAGCACTTGGCAAAACGGACCAGAAAGTACTACTTGAATAGCCTCAATAGGCACCGATACCTGTCTGAATCCAGTGCCTCCTGCGGCAATGACTCCGGCTCAGAGCACCAGGGGCCAGAACCAGCGAGTCTGCCTAAATCACCTAGCTCAACAGAGACACACAAAGCGGGCATTTATGTGTTCTTGCTCCCTGTGCTTTTCCCATTCCACATTCCTGCGTCAGTCAATGCCATTAATGGCTCCCTTACTCACCAGTTGGGGATAAAAATAGCTGATATTTCAGAAAAGTCTTCTATGAAGAAAACTTCCGTCAAGTCAAACTACGTGCTACCCATGGTTCGAACGCCCCCATCTATGGCGAACTCCGTGGCAGATAAGCCAATCCATGTCAATAGAACTTGGAATGATTCTCTTCACTATTCGATCACTTTTCCCCGGAAATACGTCTCCTTGGGATCTGAGCATACGATAAATGTTCAGCTTGTACCCTTAGTCAAGGATGTTAGCATCAAGAGAATCAAATTTAACATATTGGAGAGAATGACATATGTTTCCAAAGATTTGACCAAAGAGTACGATTACGATGGCCAGGATGCCTTTTCTTCTCGTCATAAGTCTAAAAAATGCAAGGAACGTGTTGTGCCCTTATGTGAATTGAAGACAAAATCTAGAACAAACAATCTGGGTGTCGAGCCTTTCAAGGAAGAAGTGATTGCTTGCCCTCACAACAATCTTCTATATTCTTGTTATGAGAAGGTCTCAGGCACTTCGAAGGATCCAGGAAAGAATGATGTCCTCATTGCATCACCCTTAGATATCAACATCGCCTTGCCATTCTTGACTTCTCACTCTGATAAAGATATGCTTACATCAAGCATCATTGATGAGAAGGAGCAGGTAAACCTGCACTTCGCTGCCCCACGCAAGTCGTATTTAAAGAAAGATTCAACTTCAAGGAAAGAGTCAATTGCTAGCTCTGAAAACCTCACATCCCCAATCATCGGGTCTTTGGAGACACACATCAGCCATGTTCCTAGTGGAAAAACCTATAGAGATAGTGTGGACGAAGACGTCCTCAAAATAGCGTCGTCGTCTCTTTCGACAAACGGGAATGCACTCGCAAACAACTCATTCATGAGGGGGGTAACTTCGACATCTCGTGCTCTTTCACCAGATTCAAACTTCAGGCACATTCAAATATCCCACAGATTGCAAGTCTGCTTCCGTATTCTGAAGCCAGATCCTAAGGACAACTACAAGGTTCACCACTATGAGGTGGTTGTTGATACTCCCGTGGTTTTGTTGAGTGCTAAATGCAATGATGATTCGATCCAATTACCAAGATACGATGATCTTGAGGGTAGTTTGGAGCAAGTGCATCCATTGCAGTCCGAGGCTCATTCTCCAACTCCGCGTCCGGGAATCAATTTTAGAATGCCCTCATACCAAGAGAATGGTGTCACGATAAGGCCGTTGGGCGAATATGACGGAGAACAATTGCCATCTTTTGAGGAGGCTACTTCTGGCCCTACATCTCCAAAAGCTAGGTCTGCGTCTTTAGCGAGCTTGGATCCACGAATGCCTTTAAACCCAGCGCCAGCGTATGCAGCAGCGCAATCCCTCGAGTCACTGACAGTGAACCAGTCCACTATAGACGATCGGTTGGTCGAAGAAAACTTTTCGCCCAAGCAACGCAATGAGTCTGCAGTAAGATCCTCATTGCAGAGCTCATTCGCGCCTGTACCAGGGGCTTCTCTGAGCTCTCTAAGTCAACAAATGGACAATTCAACTAGCTCCTATGGCTTAGAAGCTTCAGAATTGGAGCTGGGGTCAGATGCGGGAGCAGGATCATCGACTACCAGCAAAAGCAAGAGCAGTTCGTATCTGCTTGACGATTACGGTGAGGCGGGCGGCTCACAACCTGATTTATGTCCCCGGGATTATGTTGCAAATTCACCTATCCACCTCGACATCGCAGGCAAACTAAGCCTTGATAACAATGATAACGACACCGAGGGTGCGCAACTGGACATTAGTACAGACCCAGAAACGGAGGCATTTAAAGGTGGGGAGACAAGAAGGCCCAAGCTCAGTCACAATATGACAAGTGTGAGCATCGAGGGCATTCGGGGAGAAACTCAGAATATATTCGGCCAGGACGTGAGCTTTGACCAAAAACTCCTATTATTGCAAAATGAGAGTTTGAATGAACTTGGCTCACCGCAGCAAGAGCCAGCGCACGACGAAATCGATACTGAAGACGTTATCAATCTTGCCCACGCTCTGACGGATACTTTGAACGACGTGTCTCAAGCTCAGAGTTTGTATCATGCCTACTGAAGAATTGAAGCTGAGAGCTGAGTGATGCAGTGAGAGAGAGAGCAGAAAGGACCTCAGGACTAAAAGAAGGGAAATGGGACTCATAACAAATCTCCTATTATATATTCAAGCATGCTATAGAAATGGCGTGTTCCCACACGTCCGTGTAGGCCAGTGCACCTTACGACAACCGTGAGATCGACCGCAAATAGTACCAGTACTCCAGAACATGCCCATAGTACCACATCAAGGCAAAGTAGCTGTCATCGGTGCAGGTGTATCAGGCTTGTGCTATAGCTATTTTCTCTCAAAGCTAAGGCCCGATGTCCAGATCTCGATTTTCGAATCAGCAAACGCCCCAGGCGGATGGATCAAATCACTCTACTTGAACGATAACGGGCAAAGGCTCATTCTCGAGAAAGGACCCCGGACTTTAAGAGGCGTAAGTGATGGAACGTTATTGATTGTGGATATAATGAGGCAATTGAAGTTGGAAAATGACGTTGAAGTCATGAGTGCCGATTCAAAGGGCAATCGAAAATGGCTCTTGGGACCGTCGAAGAATTTAGTACAGGTTCCCAATTCTTTTAAGCTGTTCAGCAAATTCCTCCAGAGCGAGGTCACGGAGGGACTCATAACTGGCTTGCTCAGAGAACCGTTTGGAAAGCAGCCCGATCCGGCAAAAAAAGATGAGTCGATTCGGTCGTTCATCACCAGACGATTTGGATCCCCGCAGTTGGCAGACAATGTGTTGAGTGCAGTCATGCACGGAATTTACAGTGGTGATGTGGACAAACTAAGCATCCACTCTACTATGCCGTCGTTGGTCAAGCTAGAGAAAGAGCATGGTTCGATCATCAAGGCGATGATGCACAAGATGAGAAGCAAGAGCGTCAAGGCCGAGAGGAGCCCGCTTTTGGAGCAGTATGAAAGCTTGGTATCTCCGGGAGCTCATCTTCAGGAAGTCTCAGAGAAGTTGCAGCGGTATCCCATCATGAGATTGAAGAATGGTCTACAGACCTTCCCACTTAAGTTGGCAGAGTACTTGAGTTCGCTTCCCAATGTGCAGGTGAACCTCAATAGTGCCATCAGCGATTTGGATTTGGATTCCGCCCACTTGAAGGTTCACAATGTGAACTCGTCGGATGCCAAAGGCGCCGGTTACGACCACGTGCGGTTCACGCTGGGCCTCAAGTCACTAGAGGCCACAGCAAAGATTCAAGATAGTCGTGTGCTACAAGCGTTCAAAGATTTGGAGTATTCCACGATCTTTCTTGCAAACGTATATACCAAAAAGGGGGGATTGATACCCAGTGGGGGCAGCGGATTCGGCTTTCTTGTTCCAAGGAGAAATGCCAACCCGGAGGGTCTCTTGGGAGTCATCTATGACTCAGACACTGAGCTGGATGCGGAGCGGTTCCTGGACGGCCGCAAATTAGAGCCTGTGCCATATAGCAAGCTCACCTTGATGATTGGAGGCCACTACTTCAACTCCAGAGGAGTGCCTTCAGATAGCATCAATTTGAGGTCCGTCAAAAATGTCTTGACAGAAATCATGGGCGTGGACTTAAGCAAGTTCAACATGATCGTTCGCAATGAAGCTGAGGAAACAAGCAAAGAGGTCAACTTGGCGGAAAACGATGTACTTGTTTCGTACAACCTCAACAAGGATTGCATTCCGCAGTATAATGTGGGGTTCAAAGAAACGACCCAGGTGATTCTAGACCACGTGGAGCAGCAATCTCACGGACGAGTATCACTAGGCGGACCCACCTTGGGAAAGCTAGGTGTGCCCGACTGCGTGATGAATGAGCTCGAGGCTGCATTAGAGGCGGCAGGACCGACCGGGCCAAGCAGATGAATATGAATAAGATGGTCGTGAAACCAGTACATAGCCCGAAGATCATATCGCTTCTTCTGCAATGGCCTTTTCGGCAAGCTCGATGGCTTTAGTTTTTTGAAGAGAGTAGTCAATGACCAAGGCACGCCCAAAGAAGTCGGTTTGTTGCAACAATTTCAATGCTCTAGATGCTGATTCCTGGCTCTCAAAGACAACATGCGCCGTACCCCGAAGCTTCAAGTTTATATCTAGCACATCCCCAAAAGTCGAGAAGAGGAGATAAAGGTTATGACGCAAGACGGCTTTTCGGACCTTATTGTTGATGTTTTTTATGTAAAGGGTCTGCAGGACCTCCAGCCTGGTCTTCTTCAGCATGCCTGGCGTCGCCTCGGACTTTCTTTTTGCGCCGCTCATGGTAGTCAGGACAAGTTTCAAAACCGCTAGCGAGATGCCTCGGACTCTGTAGGCAGCGTGTGTTGGAGCAGATAAAAAGGGCGTCAGGTGATGCGAAGATGCCTAGAAATGTTGTTGCGCGGTCACTAAGCGTGAGGCTCGGTGCGGTGGAGTAGCAGAGCTTCACCGGGTGCACTAACAGTGTTCGTATATACAAGCCAAATTGCCAATTCGTCCAAAGACGGCTTTGGCAATCTGTATGAAGAGGCCTGATTGCCGCCTCGTACGCCTGGTTGGCGGTTCTCTTAAACCTGGTCGTGGATCCAAGCCTAGTTCCTGGTCGTGTATCCAAGCCTAGTTGGAAGCGATGAGCGCCTCGAGGCGGTCCTCGAACTCCGTCTCCTCTAGCTTTTCTATCATTTCCTCCAATTTCGCACCCGACATGAAGCCTGAGAGATCGTGAATGGAGTGGCCGCAGCGGTGGTCCGTGACCCGATTCTGCGGGTAGTTGTAGGTCCGGATCTTGTCGGACCGGTCGGTGGTGGAGACCTGGTCCGTGCGTAGCTTCTTCTGCTCTGCAATCTCCTTCTCACGGTCCAACTGAGCCAACCGCGCTCTTAAAATGGAAAAGGCCTTGGCTTTATTCTTGGGCTGTGATCTCTCGTCCTGCTGCATCACCATGATCCCCGTTGGTATGTGAACAAGACGCACGGCCGAGTCGGTGGTGTTCACATGCTGACCACCTTTTCCTCCGGCCCGCATGGTATCTATACGGATTTCTCCAGGGGCAAATTCTCTCTCGTCCTCTTTCAAAGACAGTTCCGTGCCCTCGGAAATCTTGGGCAAAACAACCACTGCGGCTGTGGACGTGTGGATGCGGCCCTTGGACTCAGTGGCCGGAATACGCTGCACTCGGTGCACGCCACTCTCGAATCGGAGGAGGTTGTAGGCGCCAGGCGCATCTATGCTGATTATGGCCTCGTTCTCACTCCCCTGGCCACTTAAAAACTTGGTGGGCCATTTCATGTGGCCAGCAAAATTCAAGTATAGATTCAACATGTCTTGCATGAATAGCGCAGCCTCCGAGCCGCCAATACCCGGCCGAAGCTCGAGGATGGCTGCCTTGTCATCGTGCTTCACTGCTGGTAGTAGGCGCTTCTGCAATCGGGTGATACTTCGGGTCAAGCGAGGCACCAAGTCGTTCATCTCCTGCTGTGCCTCGTTTAGGAGCTCTTCGTCCGTCTCCTCCTCAATTAGCTCTCGTAGAGTCATGAAGCTGTCCATGTCTTGCGTATAATGCGTGTAGTACTCGAGAGACCGGGAGAGGTTCGAGAACCTGATGTTCAAGTCCTGGTCGTATGAGCCCTGCGACATCAACTTCTCTGCCTGCTTGAACTCCTCCGCCAAGTTCTCGGCTCTTTTTACCAAAAGCGGGTGCATGGGCTGGAACTGAGGTACCATGGAGTTGCTTCTCCGGAACACCCGTGCGGTGGTTTTCAATCGGAGACGAAACATGTCCAGCGTGTCAGTACTTTTCACTTGACCTTCACTGCCCGCGCTGCGCATAATATGAAGGATGAATACTACACCATGTCCTCGGACTCCAAGCCCATTTCGTTGGCCGACTTTACGGCGTCACTAAAAGATCTCCCTGAAGACGCAATTCTGAGTGTCCAAGCAAGTCTAGAGCTCTCTCTCGAAAAGCTTCGGGAAACGAATGATTATTTGAGCGCTGAGATTCCTGTCACCACCGATGCCAGTGATGTACGCATATACAAAGAAGCCATAGATGAAAACCTCCAGACTATAGCGAAACAGGAGATGAGGCTCCAGGCTGTTTTTGCTGAATTACTGCTGCGTGGCGTGGCCCCAGAGAACGAGTCCCAAGGAATATTATTATAATTGCCACACCTGCTGAACTCCATTCAGAGCGCGTTCTGATAGTGTCTTCCTGGGCTATATACAATCAACTTCACAACACTTCAATGTCATAATGTCTCCCCAATATCACAACATTACCAGATCACATCAGTTTTTCTTCACGTGTGAAACCTCAGTGCCAAACAACTTATTGATGAAGGGCTTCTCTTCCAAGCGGAGTGGATCTTCGGGCTTCTTGCACACCAAAAGCCAGGTCGATCCCAAATGAACTCTCTTCTCGTAGGTGATGTCCAACCCAGCATCGTCCACAATCTCTCCAATATCCAAGTTCCATCTGCACGCCCATGTCTGCATTCTTTTTTCCGATCTGAAGTCCAAATGATTGTTGACCATGTCCCACGTGGAACGCCCGTGCTCCAACAACACGATTCTGCCCCCAGGCTTCAATAATGCAGACATGCTTTTCAACGCCTTCACGGGATCCTCGTGGGCACACAAACCAAACGCCTCGATGATTGTGTCGTACTTGAACGAATCCGTCGCAATACTCTGCAAGTCCTCGGCTTTTCCAACAGCAAATGCGGCGTTGCGGAAGTTTGGGTAGCTGCTTCTGAATTTCTTCTGCGTTTCGGCCACCATTTTACTCGACGAATCAACGAACGTGATGGACTTGATGTTCTCTGGGTTGAGGTATGGGATGTTTCTGCCCGTACCGCACGCAACCTCCAACACATCACCCTCGGCCTGACTCATGAGCCAACGTCTTCTCAGTCCCATCATGATACCTCTCTCTTCCCATTTCACCTCATCATCGTAAGCAGCAGCCTTCTCGTCATAAAACTCGGTGGTGTCCTGAGCAGGCTGAATGTGAGGGTTATTGTCATTGGTGAATGTTTTCTTCAAGTCCACGTCTGAAGCATCGTCTTCAGGGGTATCCTTGGGCGCAGCACTGAAAAATGAGATCTTCGCCTGCTTGCTGTACCATTCGTCGAGCTCCTCGGGGGTCGGCTCAAACATGATCGTTGTATCTAGAATATGCTTTCTGCGAAACTCTTTTCTCATGGCCTGATAGAGGCGGAACTTCTTCTCCTCCCTGGGCTTCAACTTGTCACCAGAGAGCGCCTTGAATTTCAAGTATTCGTACTCGCTCAAACTTGCTGGATCCACGGCGTATTTCTGCCTGATGTGCTTCATTTGCTTGTCTTCGTAGTACCGGTCCCTCATGTAGTAGTAGAAAGCCACGAGCATCACGCCAAACATTCCCACGTAGTACTTGGTCATCCTCTTTTTGAACTCAAGGCTTTGGAAATATACAGCCCATTTTTTATATTTTGGAAGGCTCTCGTAAGCTCTTTTCTCGCTGGCTTTTTTATGGTCGATTGGGAACGGTGTCTTGGAGTAGCTCCGGGAATGGATTCCCAATCCATGAAGAGTCGGACGGATGGCTTGCCGAGCCCCCGTGATGAGGCCTCTTTGGTAGGGAACCAAGAGGTTTCTACCCACGCTATATAATCCCTTGTTCATGCTAACCAATGTAGAGCGTCTGATTCAATGTATTTTTTCGCTATTTCGCACCCAAGTAGCTTCTGACACGCCAAATAGACCGGCCCAGAACAGGAAATGACGCCAACAAAGTTCGGTCAATTGTTCCAGACTAGGTGGCGCTTGTTGCTCTCCGACTTTATGTGGAAACATCAGCGTGGAGCTCGCTCCGTACGTTTTTCCACAATGGACCTTCCTGTCGTGCGAAGATCAAATCTTGAGCCCGCTCTCAAACACTGGAGGCAAATACGCTCCTCCCGACATACACGAATTGAACATGAGTGATTCCGCCAAAATTCTAGACGACGCAAGACAGGCCGTTTCAAAAAAATCATACGATGATGCAGCGGCAAAATACTACTCTCTAATCCATGCCCGATTCGAGGATGATGATCAAAATAAGAGATCCAAGTTCTTGCTGGACCAGGAGACTGCCATTCTCGAGCTAGGCAAGCTTTACCAATCCCAGAACTCGCCGGACAAGCTAAACGAATTACTCAAAGAGTCGAGAAACGTTTTGGGCCAATTTGCCAAATCAAAGACCGCCAAGATTGTGAAGTCTTTGGTGGAATTCTTTGACTCCATTCCCGACTCGATCGATGCACAGATCCAAGCTATCAACGAATCCATCGATTGGGCCGTTGAGAACAAGTTGTCTTTTTTGAGACAGCAATTGCAATTGAGATTGTCCGATAAGTTGTACAACAAAGGACTCTACAAGGAGGGCTTGAGTACCATTACGGGCTTATTGAGGGAATACAAGAAGTTGGACGATAAATCATCCTTAGTGGAAGTTCAATTAATCGAGTCCCGGATATTCCATGCCTTGAGAAATATCCCAAAGTCCAGGGCCGCTTTGACGAGTGCTAGAACCTCAGCTAACTCAATCTACTGTCCTACGCTATTGCAAGCAGAGCTTGATTGCCAGAGCGGTATATTGAATGCCGAAGACAAAGATTACAAAACGGCTTTCTCGTACTTTTACGAGTCTTTCGAGGGTTTCAACTCGCAAAACGACTCTCGTGCCATCCTTGTTTTGAAGTATATGCTTTTGACTAAAATCATGTTGAATTTGATCGACGACGTCAAGACCATTTTGAACCACAAGAATGTCGCAAAGTACCAGTCTAGAGATATTGACGCTATGAAGGCAATTGCCACTGCTTATTCAAACAGGTCGTTGAAGGAATTTGAGTCTTCATTGACTGCATACTCTGATGAATTGAGATCCGATCAAATTATCAAAAATCATTTCAATGCATTATACGACAATTTGTTGGAGAAGAATTTGTTAAAGATCATCGAGTCCTACAGCACAGTTGAGTTGTCTTTTGTCTCAAAGACTATTGGCTTGAATTTGCAGCAGGTGGAAGGGAAGTTATCTCAAATGATTCTAGATAAAGTGTTTTACGGGGTTTTGGATCAGGGAAATGGATGGTTGATTATTTACGATCAGCCTAGAACTGACGCTTCTTATGAAGCTGCCTTGGATCTTGTCAAGCACTTGTCGTCAGTGGTAGACTCATTGTATGAGAAGGCCTCTACTTTGAATTAGAATGGCTCTCATTCATTGCTTGACGCATTAAATAAAACTCATTCATGACTATTAAACATAAATGCCTTTGGTGCCAATCTCCAAGGCTTCGGATGCCACGCCACCAGTTAAAGCCATTAATTCATCAAGCCGCCCACAGTTGACAAAGCACTCGAGAAAGTCATTCTGTTTGTCATTGGCCACCTCGTTGATCAAGTGCAAAGCTTGCCGCATATACTTCCAGTCGGAACGTCTGGACTGGCAAAGGATTTGTAGAAGTTCAATGATGAAATATGGAATGTATGCTGTCCGAAAACCTTTATATTGCTGCACAAGCACATTCTTTGTGTTGTACTTGATTAAATCCACGAACCACGTGGATATAAAAGTTTTCAATTTCGAAACAGTTTTTTCAACGGAATTTTCAACGTCCTTTGACTTCCAACAGCTTTCGGTAGCATTATCAACAAATGAACGCCATTCATCCAAAAGGATTAAGCAGTCGTGTAAATAATTATACTGCATGAGCTCTTCCTTATCAGCCTCTGTGACCATAGTCTCAGCAGTGCCGCTACCCAAGGATTTCTTATGCAATTCCAAGTCGAAGTCCTTCACCAAGGCCTTGAAATTCTTTTCCCTTCCGAAATCTTTGATAGCCTTGATTCTTCCTGTGGCGAGGAATCTGCGGTAAACCGTGAGTGTTGAATGAATAGCATCCTCGTACATCTTAGTCTCGTAGAACCAATCAACTGATTTGTATAGCTTCACATCCACGTCATCAGCCTCTTGATCTTTTATCGTAATTTCCGGTTGGACACGATAATGCGGTTCGGTTTCCACTAACACTCTCTCGACAGTTCTTTTCAACACATTAGAGAATCTTAGTTCATGCTCATCTTCGGTGTTGTCCGTGAACAGATTCGGAACCGCATCAGGAGCATTGAGACCAAGTCTCTTGAATGTTTCGAGTTGCCTGTGACGTTTCTCAGTATCAGTAATTGTCGATAAGAAAACTGAATAGCATTCACGCAAGTCTTTTTCGTCTGGGATGTATGACAAATAAATTGGCACTAGGTCTTCGAAACCAATTTCTGAGAGTTTCGATACATATTTGGTGATTATTCTTGTGGGGGCTTTTGATCCTTGGTGAAGATCAAGCATAGATGTCACCACAGCCAAATGAGCTAATACTCGTAGCACATGGTGATCCTCCACGATGGCCGACTGGCTGGACTTGGCAGTGTTCTGAAAGAATAGATGCAACTGATCAATAATGATGCTGCCCATAATCACACGGAAAGGGTTTTTGCTTTCCTCGCTGAGATGGCGGGACATCTCCATTGTGTTCAATATACTTCTTGTGGAGACATGCTGAGGAGCAGGAAAAAGTATCGAATCAATTTGCTCACCCTCTCCGCTAGATTGAGAGAGTTGCTCCTTCAAGAATGTGCGAGCCTTGTATGTGAGAAGCTGGTTCACGTAGAGAAGTAAGCAGGTATCCCAATTGGTACCAGCAGCTTTTATATTCCCCAGCTGGTCAGCCCCGGAAAGGAAGGAATAGATGAGTGACTCGTAACGGTTGAGGCGTTTTTCCTGAGCTAACTTGTAAACAGACTGAAGCCACAAGTACTTGTGCTTCAATCCGGATGGTTGAGAAGAATTCACTTCGTCGTCGTCTTCGGCCATAAGATCATCTCCGTCTATCAATGGGTCGATGTAGTCCTGGTGGGCACCAACTAATATCAAAGCAAGGGCAAAATTGCCGGTTTGGGAGGCGTATTCCACGGCCTCTTGGAATTGGCCATTCAAAATCAATTGGTAGATGTAGAAAAAGTTTTCCGAGTCAGTATCTTCATCTTCTTGCTTAATGCGCTTGGAGGATCTCAAGGGTGCATCGACATCCAAGTAGTCAACGTAGTCCAGGTTGTTGCTGTTTGTCAAGGACGCTAGGTTCTTGTTTTGTAAGGCAACTTTAGTATTTGTCCACTTTTCTGCTTGAAGCAGTTGGTCTGGAGTGGCTATATCATCAGAGTTTCTTTGAATCCATGAGGTGATCAAGACCAATTCTCGAAGTTTGGGATTCTCCTGGAGGTGTTTTCTCTGCTTGATGCTCATTGAGGAATAAGAATGGCACCTGATTGACTCCTCGTCCGAACTCAAGCGAAATTGCTGCAAAATAAGATAAAGATCCCATAGTTTTGTTTCCAAAACATAGCTTTCCAACTCCTGAGCGGTGCTGGAATTGCTTGTGCTGATTTCACTTAGAGATCTCTGTATCGAGAGGGCTCGGTCTGCGGAGATGGCAGCAAACTTCTGGACAAGGTCAAATGCGTTGCCACCATTCAAGCGATGCTCTTTCAAAACTGCAGCGAACTGGATTTCGGGAGCGATTTGAAGCAAGTCCGCCCCGTTAGATGTTTCATTCATAGTTATGTAGTAGATCTAATGCGCTTGTTTTTTCGAGTGTGGTGGGCGTGCGCGAAATCAAGCTTTATGTCAGGAGAGTAACTCTATGAAGACAAGACATTAGAAGATAGGAACAAAGTAATTAATGTACTTAGAAGTTGGCCCCATCATTTAAAATAACTTTAAGCCCGATGCTTCTATCTTGAAAAGCATTTTAATGTGTCCACTCTAAAGTGGCCCTGCTACCTATTCGCACTTATTCGCGACGCTGCACCCTTCGAACATTAACATCTCACTCACACTCGGGTACGGTGCGCGTCTCAACTCCTCCTCTCCATCCCCTACGAATGCACCTTTACATACAGCTTTGTTATTGATAGTTTGCCGCTGAGCGATTCAACTTTCACTCTCAAAATGCCTGGCCAAGACTACGACATGGTTTTTGGCTCTGAAGAAGATAACAACCCTTATACTGCTGATCTGGAGACGCTAACGCGGGAAAGGCGGGGCAAGTGTGCTGCGGCCATGGAGACCAACCCTGAGTCTGAATCCCACTTGCCAGAGCACCAAGCAAAACAGTCGCCATGTGTCGGTTCCGCCTCTCCGAAATTGCAAGAAGCCGCAATCGGATCACCCGGATCTACTTGCAAATCGGCTCTTGAGCGTGAAATTGCCCCCGCATTCATCTCCACCTGCGAGCACACACCGCCACCTTCCGACACAATTGAAGGCGACTGCGATTCAGATAACGAGTCATTGATTCTTTATCAACATCCCACAAGCGACAACTCGCCGGATACATCCGCGATCAACCGGTCTGGCCGAGTCTCCCAGATTCTTGCCGCAGGAAAGAAGCCACAGATTCTTATTAGTGAGGCCGGCAAGTCCAATGAAGGTTTGGCTAACACTCTGAAGCGCTATGTTATTTACACCATCAAGGTTATTTCCAATGACTCCGTCAAAGACGAAATACAAACGCGAAGAAGGTACTCCGACTTTGAGAGTCTAAGGGACATCCTCACCCGAATCTTCCCTCTTCTAATGATCCCCCCAATCCCACCAAAGAGCTATTTTTCTTTCAGCATGCTAAGTGGCTTGGTTAGTCTGAACTCACACTCAGCTTCCCCGGTTACAAACTCCTCGGCTTCTGCAGGCACATCGACAAACCCTAAACCTGCGACCGCTCAAGCTGAATCATACCCATACATTAGCTCTAAACATTTGAGCAAACAGCGTCTCGTTGAACACAGAAAAAGGCTCCTCGCAAATTTCCTTAACAATTGTCTCAGCATTCCCCGTATTCGGAAGCTTGATTTCTTTGCGAAGTTCTTGGACCCGGCAGCAAACTGGTCGGATGAGATCTCGCTTATAAGCAGCCAACTTCCAAATTCCATCTATCAACTGAATCCCGAAAATGGTCTATCCACGGACCCCTTATATGCAAGCCTCCCTTTGCCCGTCACTGGGCCAGCCTTTAACCTACCTTTTCAGAATCCTTTACGCAGCAAAAGGATACCCAAGAGCGTGTTATCACCAGCATCTCCAGGCCT
This sequence comes from Metschnikowia drakensbergensis, assembly GCA_002370475.1. NCBI lineage: Eukaryota > Fungi > Ascomycota > Pichiomycetes > Serinales > Metschnikowiaceae > Metschnikowia > Metschnikowia drakensbergensis. The sequence goes on along the minus strand of NKYX01000002.1, from coordinate 346,312 downwards.
GATTTTAGAGTCATCAATTCCATCTAATGGTAGCTTAGTGAATATGGTGCTGGAATCTGAGCCCCTCCTGAAGAGTCCATTCGAAAGCTCGATAGTGAAGAATTCGCATTTAGATGATATCAACAAAAGGATTATCAGCAGTTTTATAGGACTTTCCCAGGATTACGCTGAACTCGGGGCGGCTTTGAATTCATTTTCCATCGTTATCTCGGATACTTATGCCGTTACGAACAGTGCGAGTGGAGGACCCGAGAGCACGCTAGCTCAGATGATTGATGAGATGGGCCTTGCATATGAGAGCTCGAGTCTTACGATAAATGCATTGATGAGCGACTTGGAGACAAAGTATTCTGAGCCTTTAGGCGAAGCACTCAAGTTCACATCCGTATATGAGTCGACGAAATCATTTAGACGAAAGAAGGAGAAGCAAAGCAGGTTAGTTGAACAAGAGCTACTCGAAAAAAAGAAGGAATTGGCCGATAGTATCCGAACGGAGCTTGAAGTTAGCAGGATAGAAAGTGGCATTCAGTCTCAATCGTTGAAAAGAAGTTCAAGCTATACACTTTCGCAGACATCACCAAATCTACCAACAAGCAGGCAAAGCTCAGGATTTAGAGGAAAATTCATGCCCAGTTTGAATGCTGTGAAGAAGATATCGAAGTATGTTTCGGACATAATGGATCAAAACCCAGAACTCACTCGGAAGCAGAAATTAGCACAGCTCCAAGAACGGGTCTCAGTCCTCGAAAAATGCCAAAATATTGTGCTTCTGGATATCGCCTACATCTCAAAAGAGTCAGAAATCAACGCGAAAGAGTTCAGGAAAAACGAATTGAAAGTCATTATTAACATACTATTGAACTATAACAGAATCTTCACACTGTGGGCTCGGGCTAACATGGAGATTTGGGCGGAAGTGAAGGAGGAAATTGCTAGAGTCTGAAGTGAAACTGGTGGTTGCAAAAAAGGTCAGACAGGTGCTTTTTCCAATTCTTGTTGAAGCTCGTCGAAGTATCTTGTAACCGCAGGTCTCGGTTGCACGATATTCTTATAGCGTGCCAAATCTGGTGGGAATTTTTCAAGAGCTCCTTTCAATACTTGAGCTGTTTCAATGTCGTCTTTAAATTTGCTCAAAGGGTGAAGGTAGGTTCTAATTGTGAACAAAACTGCCCCGCTTTGCGGGAGTTTAGTGAGTGTTTGTCTCTCGCTTCTATAATGAACTTGGCTGTCGAAGTCAAGGGATTCGAAGGGAATAGGTTTGTTCAACTCTTCTTCGGTCAAGTGGTAGCCTTTATTCCCGTCATCAACGAAGAATTTGCTATGTGTTTGAATGGAGAAATTGGAGCGCGTGACAAAAGTTCCGGGTTGGATTCTATCGAAAAAGCGATTCATGGAAGTCTTGAGTTTCTCCTCGTACCCTGGAATGGGGCCATGAATTGAGGTTAAGGGCTGGTTAAATTTGTCTTTGGGATCGAAGCCTGCAGCAAAAGCAAAAACACCACCCTTGAAGTAATGCTCAGATCCATAGGCCTCATTCTCTTTACTGTCATCCTTTAGTAAGATAATGAAATCCTCTTCTATAATACGAGTCAAAGCTAAGAGTAAGGATTCAGGATCAGCGGCATCTTTAGCAGCGCCAGGCACACTTTCACCAGTGATTTTGTTGAAGACTGAACCCTTAGACTGAGGAACAAAATACATTGGGTATTTTTGACACATGTACTTGACAACCATGTCGTAAAATTCATAGATGGCAGGCTCGGCCTCAGGGCTAGAGAATACCGTGCTCGCCTTCAAGTCTTTCTCGCTAGGATAAGCTGGATGATCATTTGTGACGATCTTAGTTTTCTCAGCAATACGGTCAAGATAGGTGTTCTCGATTAAAAGCCACTCGGAAAAATCAAGGGATCTGATACCCATAGTCAACTTGTACTCTTTATCCTTGAATGGGTAAGACCTCATTGGTTCTTCATTATACCAGGTGAAAGTGGAGGGGACCGGCTTAACATCTGGGATTTCGGAAGATGGCTGTTTGAATTTCACAGGCCCCCGCTTTTCTTTTCCAAGGGTCTTTTTGACAGGAGAGAAGCTTCGTGTGAGCAAGAAGCACAACGGCGTCAAGAGAAGAACTCCAATGACACTTAGGAAATGGAAACCAACATTGTTGCTGGGCCACGTGACGTCTAGAAATCTTGCCGACATGAAATGTCCCAGTTCTGAGTGGACAAAAAGGCGTTAGGCACCAACCGGCAGGCGGACAGGAAATATATACGTGGCCGGGAGGAACTTCCGTTCAAGAGTTACGGGAAGTGATTCGCGAGCTGCGGAATTTGTTACTAGATTGGGACCGATAAGGTCGGGGCCGCGGAAAAAAACGGCTGGGGCGGTACGGGCCCGTGGAATGCCAATGCTCTGTCAGTCAGGCCATGAGGCATGTAGAAATGAGCGACAGAAGGCGCCGCGGAGGTGTTGGGTATTGCACTTCAGGTAGAAGAGTAAGTGCTTCCGAAAAAAGACCAAGTGGATAACGAAGAGGACGTTTTTCAAGCGCTTTGTCGACTGCAGAAGCAAGCACCAGGCGGAAAATTATATAGTGTTCGAAAGTTCGGAGTAGTTGCCAGTTGTAGTGTCTGGAGGGATGTACGGTGTCTGGAGCTCGCTTTGGGGTGTGTCTGTAGAGGAGATGAGATGCGCGTAAAGCTACCGTTGTTTTGCATCTATAGTGGCCGCGATACCTCACTCCACGCTTTCAACATGTCATCGGCGGGCAATGAGTTGATAACAAAATACTTCTCGGCCAGCCAGCGAAATGACCTCGCTTCTGTTCTCGCCAGCAACGTCATGGACTCTCCGCAGGATGTGGCCATTTTGAAGGACCTTCTTCCGCTTCTAGATGAATCCTGCCTTGAAGCCATTTACCCCCAATTGTTCGAATTTATCACGAGAACAAGCAAATTCGGGGATGAGCATTGTATAGAGGCCAGTGTTCTGCTTATGGCGAATTATCCGGAGTTCAAATTGAGAGATGCTTTCTTGCTTCATGCGCTTGCGATTCTCAAGTTGAATATGTGTGCATTTGACTTCATCCCAGGATTTCACAAGTGGGTCAGCGCTTACGCTAAATCAAGCGAGAGCACTTCTGACCGCTCCAAAGAATTGCTCGCTCTTCTCAAGTTGCTTTCAGCGGTGTTCACGGAGATCTCATGTGACTTTAGCCCGGAACTCGATCAGGTTTTGGCTTTGTTTTTGGCCCACAGAGATGCAGACCTCGCTGCTTCATGCTCGAAGTTGCTCAGATGGAGAATTGCAAGTATAAAGCTGCTTTCGCTATCCTCAGCACCCAGCGCCCAGTTCTACTGGGAGTTTATATTCGAGCTCACCAAGGAAGACTCGCCCAAAAAGGCCATGAATCACGGTTTCGTCATGTGGCTCCGGATGCTCAACACCCCGACTGCTGCCGATCTCAAAAGCAACGACTATTTTCAAGAAAATGTCATTAGCAAGAATAACTATTGGCTAGTTCTCCAGAGAAACTTGGCTGGTGAATCTCATGAAGCCCGCAAGTTCTGCTTGTCGATCTTACAGCTTTCTTTGAAGTCCATTGGTCGCTCTTTCTGCTCCGAAATACTTACTTGGGATACTCTGAAAGAAAACCAGTTGCTCAGACAGTGGAGCAAGTTCACCACTCTATTCGAAGTTTTGGGCATCGATACTTCTTTACACCAGACACAGGCTGCCTACCATGATATTTTAGCTATCATTACGCCCGATTCCATGGTTCATGCGTCGTGGGGCTTTTGTTTATTGGCCACGGGGTTCCAGGCCTCAGTCGACTCCGTCAGAAAATACTCCACGCATATCCTCTTCTCCATAAAGAAAGAACACTTGCATTTGCTCAAGTATGGCTTGCAATACTTGGAGGACTACTATCTTCCTTACATGATGCTTTCAAGACACTTTGTTGTGAGAACCGAGGAAGGCGTCAGTAAGAAGACTTATTGCGAATATGCTGAGAGATTCTCTTCGTTCATCGGCTCTATTTTCAGCAATTTGAAATCTCCCGAAGAAATCGGACGAGTTTCGCTGTCTCTCATGACTGTTCTCGTAGACAGAAGGGAAACCTTTGATGCCGTGAGAATTTATGCAACTTTGGGAATGATCAAAGGCTTGGAAGGGAAGTGTGTTTTGACGTATGGCGTTCATGACCATCTCTTGTTGAAGCTATTTGACAATTTTTCTGAAGGCGAATTATTCTGGAGAGTGGTTCAAACTATGAACTTGAGGCTCTTGTTAAGCTTCAAACTTGACTCGCTATTCGAGTTCGGTTCATTGATCTCAAAATTTAACTCTTTCAACGGGTACGAGATCTTTAATGACAACTTGTCGTTAATCACAGATTACCTCAAGGCTGGCTGTGTTGCGGCCGGTGATATCGTGGACCACGCTGAAAAGTCCGATCTGATTGAGACCAAAGTTGTTTTGCTAAGGCTTGCTGCTCACATGTCGGGAGAAATGACTTTCCCTCGCGACTGCTCTAGCTTATTGATCTCAAAAATTGTGGAGAGTGGAGCTGAGCCACGTGAACTGCTCAAAGCTTTGTCTCAACTCATCACTGCTGCTGTGAATCTTGAGGAGTCGGAGGATGTTTATATCTCTCTTGGAAATTCTCCAGCTACTCTACCACTCGACGAAGGTGCTTCCTTGCAAGATTTATGGGACAGCATCCTCAGTGACAACCAGTCAAGAGATTATGGTGTTCTCCGAAAAGCATATGCCAAATTCCATTTTTTGAACAAAATAGTTGAGAACTGCGGATTTGTCAAGTTGAAGATCGAGCTCTACGACATTTTGGAATTCTCTCAAACCTTGTTTTGCAACTCTGCTGAATGTGCAAGAAGTGTGACGAGCTTTTACAAGCTCAAAGATAGCATGTCCGGTGAACTTCACAAACTTTTGTCCTTATATGTCAATCATTTCGCCAAAGACTGCCATTTAAGCTCCATAATACCAGCTATTCTGTTTGGATCAACCCACACAAAAACACTCAGCAGCATTTGTGATATCATGAAAGTGGTTTTGGACTGCAGTGCGTATGACGAAGAGTCTCTTTTCGTTGCCATGACCGGCTTATCTGAAAGCGTAATGGAGTTGGATGCTGATCGATTTAAATTATCCGACAGGGATTTGCATGTCAAGTTGATAAATTTGATGCTCCATGATGTGATGCTCACCTCTGCGGTGCATAATCAGTTGATAAGTGATACAATTTTGGCATTCTCAGAGACTATAATTTCAAACTCTTACGGGAGAAGAGGTCTCATGCCCAGCCTTGTGAAAGCTCTTTCGGATTTCCAAGTTAAGAGTCCTGCCAAATTCGAACAACTTGCTTTCCTACCAGAATTCTTGGTAAAAGCAATCTCTCAGAATGAACTCCAACTGAGTGCTCATAAAATTGAAGCATTGGTTGGTAAAGTATATGACTCTGAGTTGGCCCCCACGGCGGGCCTGGACATCTTTGGTGATGTCTATGGAGTTGAGGAGGCAGCATACAAAGTCTGGTTATTGGCGATTATCAACTCGATCCAAAGCTCGAAGTGCAGTGAAGACATCCTAGAGTACATTTTCAGTGATGAAAACAATTTGTTCACCGTCATCAAACCTAGTGACGGACTTGAAGAATTCTTCCGGATTCAGGTTTCCAAAATAGTCATCTCCCTCATCGACAATGTCGACCCAAGTGTCGCAATCGAACGTTACCTTGAGAGATTTATAGACTTGGTGGAGACTGACCCGTGTCCGCCGGTAAGAGTTTATTTTGAGTGGGCAATCGCTAGATTGTTACTAGCAAAGCCACAGTTGTCTTCGAGAATTTACGAAAAATTAGAGTCCTCCATCGAAGACCATGAAATGAAACCAATTCTTGTTATTGCTTATGAAAGAATAATCTTCCTCATGATCCAGTCCATGGACCGCCAGAATGCTGAGATATACTTGACAAAGTTTATTACAGTATTAGTCTCGGCTGCTTCCACGAATAAAGCAGTGACCAGACATTTCTCTATGTCTCTTGCTATATCAGTGCATGAAGAAATTTGCAAGAAGCAATTGAATATCGACGAGGCCTTGTCTCAAGTCATTGCCAACATGTACAAGAGTGCGTTGTCTACTGATGCGTACGGCCAGTTTAGAAGTGGCGATGCATACTTATGGAACATCAGCGAGGACTACAATCTCATCAATATTTCTGGTGGTATTCTCTTGAGGCTCTATGATCGAGAAGTTGACTTTTTGACAGAGAAAGAATTTGAGTTTTTGAGTTCCGATCAGAAAAAAATTCTCAAACGGCCAGTCGGCAAGGACCAATCGAACCTTTGGGTCAGCAAGCTCAAGGAAGAATCCAAAACTTCGCTTCAAGAGTCAAGCGCAGGAATTATATCCCCGTTACAGACTAAAAGTGGTGCATGGAGTACGATTATGGATGTGGATGAGAAAGCGAGAGGCTCAGATATTAAGAGGAGTGACTTGATTGTGGTAGCCTCTTTGGTTGACAAGCCGCCCAATTTAGGGGGCATTTGTCGATTATGTGACGTTTTGGGCGCCGGCTTGTTGACCTTACACGACTTGAAAGTGAAGCAAAGTCAGCAATTTAAGAGTGTCGCTGTGACTGCAGACTACTGGATGCCCATGAGTGAAGTGAAACCTGAAAAGCTTGTCGAATATTTGAGACTGGAGAAACGCAATGGGTATACGCTCATTGGGTTGGAACAAACAGACAAGTCTGTTGTGTTAGACGATCAGTTGAGATTCCCGGCAAAGTCTCTTTTACTACTAGGCCGAGAAAAGGAGGGCATTCCCGGAGAGCTCTTGGCAGAACTTGACTTCTGCGTTGAGATCAAGCAAGTTGGCGTGGTGCGGTCCATGAACATTCAAACGGCAACAGCTGTGGTCGTTCACGCCTACTCGTCCCAAAATTGCTGATGGTAGAGAGTTCTACTCGGTATACTGGGTACTCAGATATAGCGGGATGTTTTCCCCCACATCATACACAATAATTACATAAATTGGAATAACTCTGTAGCTAGAATATTGTGCCATCGCTTTCGCCCAGATCTCCCTTTACGAGTTCATCGAAAGCCTCCACTAATGAGCTGCAGTGTTCCTTTAGCAAGGAGATGGCCTTCGCAAGAAGCTGGTAATCAAAACCTTTGAAGTTATCATTTGCAGAGCTCGCAGCTAGATGAATGTTTGAGATAGGAGAAATAACACTGTTTTCGTACCAACCGAATAATAAGCCGTTTTCGAGAACTTGCTCTTCGGCCTCGGCGGGGTCAAAAATAAGATTCGATCCGATGACGCCAACAGTGATGATAATTGGTGGCTGCAAATTCTGCACTTTAAACACCTCTGCTAAGCTCCTAGCCTGCTCCCAGTCATCTGAGAAAGTAGGTTGGTCTTCGACGTCGGCGTCATCGACCTCGCTCGTCAACAACGGCAACCTGGTGGATTTGAGTGCCAAGTACGCAGCAAAGGTCACAAGCGTTAAAGGGTAGGACGAGTGGCTGACGACAATGCAGTCTATGTATAGCTTGTAGGCGTATTTGGTGGTGAGGTGCAAATGTTCGGTGGGAAAATTCTTCAAGAAGAGATCGTTCAAGTTGAACTTCAAGTTGGACACGTAGTTGGAGTCGTCTCTGTGGCCCGCGACATCAACGTCACATTCTATCAAGTTGGGTTCTTTCCTGATCAAGACAACCTTTGCTTTCACGCTGACAATGCACTCACTTCCGTCCGGCATTCGTATTCTAGCAGAGCCATTTGAGCCCGGCAAGAAGTCGGTTTTGGCTTCCAACAGGCGGAATTGGTATTCTTTTCTACCATCGGGACGTATAACAACAGACCCGTTTAATGAGTCGTAGAGGTATGCTCTCTCGGCTGGAGATAAGGTCATGGTGTCTTGAGTTGTGGCCTGTGGGCATTCAAGGTGGTTTTACGATGCCTTCTCAGTGCGCTGCGAGGTAAGCTTCTATCTGCATGCAGAGAAGAGGCGAAGAAGTTCACCCCACAGCAAGTCAGAAAGGCGGTTGTGACGGACCAAAAGCTTTGGCCGTTTTTCCTGTGAGCCGAGTAAATGACAACTTTGGTTTTAAAATAACAGGAAACATCACACCCGGTTTCGTGCGTTTTGCGCCATGCTCATAGTGTAGCTGAACAAGGCAATATTTTTGAAGCCATTTTCGATGACTTTTGCAGCCCTCCATACAAGAGCTACGCCAGCGAAGACCTCTAAATTGTGGCAGGAAAGCTGGAGCTCGAAGGATGTACGTAAATTGCGTCGCGCACGACTGCTCACTGTTGATGTCTCAGCACATCAAGTGACCCGGAAACTACATCAAGTCGCCCATCCCTACATCAAGATGTCTGCCCTATTCGGCCAGCCACAGGAGTCCAATCCAAATGTTTCGTTCAATCTGGCACGTCCCACTTGGTACCAGAACAGCTCGAAGCGGGTGATTCCCAATCACCTAGTGCCCAAGAAGAAGATCGGGTTCCAGCTCTCCACCACTGCCACAACGAAAAAAGACTCTGGAAAAACGACGCCGTCGGCAAGATCCGCAGACTCGGATGCCGCAGACTTCAGCATCATTTCTTTCGGCAGTGCCTCGCCTCACAGTACTCTTCCCAAGCAAGCCGACTCGGCACTACTTCTGCCCGGCGACGCCAACAGCATCGTTAGCTTAAGAGACAACAACGACTTCCCCTTGTACAATGACAACGAAGATCTTCCTCCCACCAGGTCTCTCTACGACCTCAATGATGAGGTGATCATTTCGTTGAACAAACCTGCCCAGCACACTGGGTCATTCATTAATAAAGACCCTAGAACCTTCGTCAATGCTTTTACCCAGAAGAAAGATGCTCCTCATATTGCCGAAGATACTTCACAGGCATCAAAAAAGTCACTACTGAACTTTGAATCTGCGGTGTTGGTGTTCGGTTACCCCGAGCATATGTCTTCGCAAGTGATTGCTTTCTTCCTGGAGTTCGGAAAGATCTTAGAAAACTTTGAGGCTCGTAACTCCTCCAAGTATGATGGCGAAAAGCTCTTAGAATCGTTGGCTCCTGCTGGTGCCTTCAATAGGAATGATACCGTCAAGTCTGCTGGTGAGCCAACTGGCTCGGCACCGATATTTAGTGGGAAGTCCTGGGTCAAACTCACCTACGATAATCCTAATTCCGCTTTTGATGCCCTACAAGAATCGGGAAGCGTGTTCAATGGCGTTTTGATTGGTGTTGTTCCATACTCCAAGGACGCAGTTGAGAAGCTCCAGCAAAGAAAGTTGAGTGTGCTGGAAGATATTGGCGGCGGAGTCCAAAGCAAGAGCGTACACGAGCATCAAAAATCCGAAAAGGGCGTTTTAGGTGAAACAACAGACCTACAAGCAACGTATATAAAAAGGTTAGAGGTGAAAGACGGATCTGAAATGTTTTTGAAAGCTAACGCAGACAATAAAGATCAGGACAAAGCTACGCGGGATGGGAAGAAATTGGGTGTCGTGGGAACTTTAACAAACTTCTTTTTTGGCTTCCATGATCTATAGTATGATAATCAAAGACATGCCTTAATGCCACACCCGCTTCGATGGAGACGGGCTCCTTTGAGGAGACAGCTGTCTGCTCGACCTGCTCGGAGACAACTGAGTGTTTTGACCGTAGGATATATTTGCATTGTAGGGAAGTCTGGACGGCGACTTGATAGGCGAAGGCGCTCTTGAAGAGGTGGGTCTCGAGAAGGTGTCATTTGCTCTGGAAAATGTGTCGTTTCGGTAAAGAAAGGAGTCGTTCCCGGCGTTTAGGATTGGCTCGTATGCTGAAAGCCTGCTTGTGTTGCCAGCATGTCGCGCAGCATAAGGAGTGGACAGAGTCATATGGGTGTTTATGCTATCATGTCTGGCAGGCAGCAGGGCCAAGTGGCTTGGGAATTGTCTTGAAGGAGAAGCCGCTCTCGAAAAGACTTCATCACCAGCAAAGTCCGCACGGACACTCTTGATTCTTTTTCCATTGATGTCATGGGAAATAAACGCTAGATCATTTTGAATGTGGCCCCGGATGTCGTCATGTACAGTCTTTCTGGCGGAGACACGTGGGCCTCGGGTGGCGTCGATCATGGCGTTCTTCTTGAGCACCGAGGTCTTTGGAATCACATACTTTTTGTTATACTCCTTGAATGTCTCCTGGTACACAATTTGTTTGTCTGAGATCAAGCTGGTCAATTTATTCACGAGCACAAACCCGGAAACATTGCAAAGCACAATCAAACTGCCAAGTTTCCAAACGGGCACTGCAGATGAAAAAAGCCAAAGGAGGAGCAATACAACAGGCGAGAACGAGACAGAAATATGGAGCAGAAACAAGGATGGATCCCAAACGCGTAGAACCCAAATATCTTTGTTTATGACTTGTGGCTCCACAGTTGTGTCAGCATCAGACTCCACGTCGGTTTCATAGTAGGAGTTTCCCTCGAAATAGGAGTAGAGCTTGCTCAATAGACCATTCGGCGGTTCATTAGAGATGTTCTGCCGAATCACCGTCGAGCCTTTTGGACGAGACGCCTTCGTCGTCAGGAAGAGCAACAGATAGTCACGGTATGGAAAGTAGTAAAGGTTAAAGGCGTTCAAAAACGAGATGACGAACGTTGCAACGAGAAGAGTGTTAAGCGTCCACAAAACGGTATTTGAAAATGTGTCATGCTGGGAATAGGATCCAGGGGCAGCAGTGTATTTGGTTCCACGGATGGCATGAGACATGACCTGCTGGTAGGTGGAGTGGTCTGTTCTGAACACCATATTCTGTCTCTTGCTGTTGATTGTCTGGTAGTGGTTTTTCAATTTACATAGAAATAGAAAGACAAAAGACGCAAATGTACCTACCGGTAAGCATTGAGGTACATAGTCGTCCCAATCGATGGATAACCTTTGCTCATTTATTGATAGGAGAAGGTCAAAGGGATAAGACCGAATCTTGTCGAGAAGCGGCTGTTTCCGAATGAGCTTCTTTCGAGGCATGAGACTATTTGTTCAAAGTTGGGTGCAGTTTGCCAGTAATCGAGAGGCCGATGTGGTGTGTTAGCTGGTTTCGTGCTGGTATTGTGTAGGTGCGAGGAATGTAAATAAACAGTTCTTAGGAAGACGCGCAGTGTAAGTACGCGGAAAGTTGCACTTACCTAGTACACCACGGATGGAGCTTTCCATATAAACTGTTCCATACAAAAGACATGCAGCAGGCTGCACTGAAAAGTCAACATACAAATGCACTTCAGGAGAGGTTGAGAAACACCCGAAACCCATACTTACAAGCCACAGCGCCGGGTTCAAAACTTCTTCACTCTAAATGGGGCGGGCGTCACCCTACTCAATTACCAGATATGGAATGGAGTCAGCCGCAGAAAGCATGGCCAAATTCAAGCTCTCCGGACAGCGTTGGAGATCACCAGAACTACTTTGAAGAGTTCAGAGAGAAGGTTCTTCGGATTCGAGACGTGGAGAGACCAGCAGTTGAGAACATAACAAAGGTAGACGGTACTGCTGCTAGACTGAGTGATCAGCTGCAGAATTTGTTGGAGAAGTTAAAGAGTCAGAATGACAAAATCGAGGAGTTGGAGTTGACTGTTCGAGCGCTAAAAACTCAGCAATTAGAGACAGAGAAACACCACGAGAACGAGCTTTCAGAGCTCAAGGCACAATACAGGCAAAAGAGTCAACGCAGAACTGAACCACGGGTCGACGAAGTCAAACAATCACAATTCTCCTTGGTACATGAGGCCGAAGTCAACGAATTGCGACAAGAAAACGTTGTACTTCTAGAGCGAAACAAGGAAATTGCCAAACGTGCCAAGGTCTTGGTTGCCATCCACCAGCATCGCATGAACACGTTGGAAGCCAAGCTCCAGTCGAGTCTATCGATCAACCAGCATTACTTGAACCTCCACGAGACTTGCGGACCCGAAGAGAATTCTACTATGCAGCTTCTCAATGGACTCGAAGACAACACCACAGCTCTTCTTCTTGGGAAAGATATCTATCAGCCCTCGCTCGGAAACAAATCGAAGCTCCGATCTTACATCCTTGCGGTGGTCTTCACTGTAAGAATAAGAAGACAAGCGCGTGACGAGCGGGCATGGAGAATACAGCTTATGGAGTGCGTCGCGGAGTAGCGCGGGACAAGCCGTGACTTGAGATGGCGTGCCAGACCATTGATCCGCTCCTGTTATCACGCGTGTCAAAGGGGCATGTCGCCCCTGCATCTTGCTCAAACAAAATCGTCTTACGCATTGCTTGGCACTAAAAATAGGCCGGTGCAGGCATGACGATCTCGCTTGCGTACTCAGCAGTGCACCAGAACAAGGCTTTTGCCAAGCCATTTCGGTGTCTCCAGCCCCAACACAACTACGGACAAGCGAATTAGCTGCGCTTCACAAAGCTGTCACGGCGGGGAGTCCATTCTCTCCAAATTGATAATGCCGCAAGTTCAAGCATGATCGGCCTACATGTTTGTTTAACGAAATACGAGCTTTTTTCTCAATGGACTCCCGAATTATTAGTCTCGTGACTGGTTAGTGGCGAACTAGGGACGTAGGGCGTAGGCACGGTGATTCAAACAAGTTGCGTGAGATTGTCTCATAGCTATTTTTAAAACGTTTTCAAGGACAAGTATAGTCAACTTCAAATGCAACACTGTAGAGCTGCAACATATTACAGGAGCTGCAACACATTACAGGAGCTGCAACACATTACAGGAGCTGCAACACATTGTAAAAACTGCTAGACTTGACACTGAATAACGCGGACTTTTCGATGCCATATTTTTAGCATGAGCACCGGCTATTCTGGACCGAAAAATGGAAGGTCTAGACTGCACGATATGTCTTGCGCAGTCGTGCAGATGTGACGTAATGGGTTCGGAGCGCCGGGTTTGCTTTGGCTTTCGCCTCTGCAACGGATTTCTCTTTCCGAGCCCAATCCTACGACCAATTCCAGATCTTACCATATCAAAATTTTTCCGGAGAGAACCTGTAGATTTTCACGGCGGTTGTCGCTTGCTATGTGGGTAAGAACAACAAGCTGCACGCATCTGGGGCGCGCACAAGGGAATGACGGCATAGCAGAGGTATTTATAGCCGCGTGCTGTTCTAGGCCCTTCGCAATCGCATGTATTGTGTGACTTCAGCCTTTTGCATCCGCATAACGTATATAGGTATTCATTTTCGCAGTCTCCAAGACTCACCCACTTGCCTCAACCCTGGACGTCTGTCACTCTAATACATACAACCCGAAACAATATCTCCATATACTACTGGACACAGCCTCCCCGTTCCACCCTTTGAGAAGCCTCCCAACTTACCACGTCTCTTAACGATTCAGCATATCGCCCTCCCGTTTAATCATTATTCTAAACGAAGACGCCCCACTTCAACTATCGCTAACCCCATCGGAAAGGTTACCACTTGACTCCAACATTCGCTATGATGAATCTTCAAATCCCTTCCGTTGTCACTAGCCCGGCTGCATTACAGCAAAAGCGTAGCAATCTCTCTGTGGATACTGGGTCGGCCAAAACACTAAATCTATCAACACCAACGGCCACATTCAATGCAATATCTCCCACGCAGAAGTCATGCTACAGCGCATTGCCACCTTCCGTGACGCCAATCGATCCCACAGACACCGAGAAACTCAAACACATCATCAACTCTGCATTTTCAAAATTAATAGTTGACGTCCGCCCGTTCAACTTGTACTCCACCTCCCACTTGAAGCACTCACACAACATTTGCATTCCCACCACCTTGATCAAGAGACAAAGTTATGACCTTCAACATGTGCTTTCCGCCAGCAGTCTACCTGCGCACGAGAAGGAGCGGCTTCTGAACCTTGATACCGATATAGACGTTATTCTATACGATTCCAGCAGTACTGATACCATTGTATCCTTTCAGTTGTATCAGACAGCGACCAAATTCGTTGGCCGCAGCCACTTTCATGTGTTCTTTTTGAACGGAGGAATGGATAAAGTGAGCCGCCTGCTTTTACAGTTCCCTGGTCTGCAGGCTGTTACCCCGGTATCGCCGCAGACCCCGGTATCTGCGCATGAAGCTAATGATGCAGAGAAGAGCAGCAAGTCTTCATCCAGAGAGGGCTTGCCCTTTTTGTCTGGATTTACTCTACCTTCTGCTACTGCCTCTGACGATAAGCTTTTAATGTCTATCAAAAAAAACCTTCCACGCTTGGACACTTCAATCAAATACAATTACAATTTCAAATTCCCAAAGGGATTTGCAGAAAAAAAGGACAAATTGCCAAAGTGGCTTCAAAAGTTCGCAGAATCATATGACCATGCTGACACTAACCGTGAAATCGTTGACCATTTGAGCGATAGGTTCAATCGCTTAGAGGCGTCAGAACAGATCCGCTTGAGCATGGCTATCACTAACGGGGACAAGGAATCCCAGGCTCCTGATTCGGCAACATGCAAGCTACACAATTCCACAGGATACGGCACTCCGCTGACCTTGTGCCCATGCTGTGATAAGATTGACTACAGTATACCAAAAGGCATCGAGTTTGGATATAAGAACCGATATAACAACATTTGGCCATATGAGCATTCTCGTGTGCGGTTGATTTCATCTCCTTCACGTGCATTGAGAAAGGAGAATGATGACTACTTCAATGCCAACTATATCAGTTTCGACAAGATGTCCAGTGCAAAGTACATTGCCACGCAAAATCCCTTGGAATCGACCTACGAAGATTTCTGGAACGCAGCTTGGTACAACGGCGTGAAGGCTATCATTTGCTTAGATAAGCCCTCCGCCTTTCTCCAAAGTTCTTATTTCGAGAAGGATATGATTATGGAGAAAAGTAGCATGCAGATGAAAATCGTTAACCGTGAGAGCTGTGATGGATTCACACTCCGGACAATTCAGTTGACAAAGCACGACGATGCTCATGTTATATATCACTTTTCCTACAGAGATTGGCCCGATTTTGGTACGCCCATCGATGTGAAGCCTGTGTTTCACATGATCAATTTGAAGAACGAAAAGCTAGCAAGTTTCGGCGAACAGCTTCCCGTCAAGCAAGCAGCAAATTCGGCTTGGGACCTTCTTGTTCATTGCTCCGCAGGTTGTGGCAGAACAGGATGCTTTATCACCATGGATATGGTCGTCAACTGCTTTCAGGATAAACAAAAAGGCGGGTATGATCCATGGGGTGAAGAGGACTTGATTTACAAGTCCGTACAGTTTCAAAGACAGCAGAGAATATCTATGGTCCAGAACCTTGACCAGTTTATTTACTGCTACGAAAGTATTTTAGGATACATTGTTGAGAATCTTTGTTAGTCGGCGTGATATATGTCAAACTGCGGCGCTTTATACATGTTATATAATTTCAAACAAGCGTAGTGTTCTGTCACGATCTATCCCACTTCTGGTGGAATGTGTGCATGCATGTGCCACAATTGTTCGCACTCGCGCTATTGTAGCCACTCAATTCGGAAGATGTGAAACGCCAACATGGCCAAGCAAGATGACCTTAAGAAACTTTCCTACTTGCTTCTGATCTTGGGCCATAAAAAGACCGATAGTGGCTCAAGCTTCGAAAGCCTTTGCCACCCCAACATTGCCGAACATCTTCGACAAATGACAGCCAAACTGCCCCTAGTGGAGGACCTCTACTTGAGTGAAACCACTGCTTCTCAGATTGAAGTGGAGACAATCATCCGTGACATTTACGTCAAGATCCTTGCGGATTCCGATGGAGTATTGGCCAAAGATGAGCCCCTAGATGTTGAGTCACATTTATCTTACGTCGAACACCATCTTCAGAATCCCTTACCAGGATCCTATTATCCCTACGATTCCAACCATGCATGGGTGTTATACTGGTTAGTCAATAGCAAGATCCTCTTGGACGGAGAGCTTGACGAGGCTGTCATCAAAGGCGTCTCCTCAAAAGTTTCCTCGCTAGTAATTGACAATGGGTATGGCGGTATTGCAGGCGGCCCTTTTGGACAAGTGGGGCACGTTGCATCTACTTATGCTGCAGTACTTTCACTAGTGTTATCAAAAGACTACGAGCTAATGGGTCAAATTAAAAGCGGACTCCATGACTGGTTCCTCTCTTTAAAGCACGCAAACGGGTCCTTCTCGATGCACTTGGGAGGTGAATGTGACACGCGATCAACGTATTGCGTTTTAGCAGTGGCAGGGATTCTTGGAATAATCACGCCAGAGCTAGTAGCGAAGACCGAAGAGTGGATCTTATCTTGCCAGACTTACGAGGGAGGCTTTTCTGGAGTTCCAGATGCCGAGGCCCACGGTGGATACACGTTTTGTGCAGTAGCATCGCTTGTCCTTCTTAAAGCGCTCGGCTCGGCAAATATAGATGCTTTGATAGGATGGCTAGCGGCAAGGCAGCTCAGTTTGGAGGGTGGATTTTGCGGAAGAACCAACAAGCTTGTGGACGCGTGCTATAGTTTTTGGATAGGCGCATGTTTTTGCATGGTTGAATCTTTTTCAGGTGTCCAGAACTTATTCGACAGGGGCGGTTTGAAGTCTTATATCTTGAACTGCTGCCAGGCCCCTGAGGGTGGTTTACGAGATAAGCCTGGCAAAAGACAAGACTTCTACCACACTAACTACACCCTTTGTGGTTTGAGCTTGGCTGAGAACACTTACAAAAGTGACTTTATGGACGGCTTTCACTTCCAGACAAGCGAAGCTGTCGACGGTGCTACTTACACAACACCCGTGAACCCTGTATTTGGCTTGCCGTGCGACCTAGTAGAGCAGTGCCACGACAAGTTTCCCTAGCACCATATGAATCGAAACGCTCTTTTAGACAATGAAAACATTCTTCCACTCGGCTTCTCACCAAGCCTAGCCTTTTTTCATGATGTTCCTCTCAATCGGCCCTAGCCAGTGATCTTTTACATCAACGTGATTATAGGTCACGTGCACACACTTGAGGCCGCGCTTGTATTGTAGATATGGCCAGGCATAAGATTTGTAGAGCTTCATGCAATGAATTGGGCCAGTGAAAGATCCTCGCCAAATGAACCTCTTTCAAATCTTCCGGGTCATTATCCGACTCTGGATGCCGGAGATTCGCAAAGTGGAATGACTTACATCCAGACCCATATCGAGAAGTACTCCAAGCTAGTCTTTCGAGCAGTTGGCTTATCAATTCTAAAGTTGATGAGCTTATTGGTTTTCATTTGTGCTTATCTCATTGGCGGCGCCCTCAAGGCTATCTATTTCTTGGAGAAGCCGCAGTGGAGTCCATTGCTGACTTCAGACACTACCGTGAGCAACGTCATCAAGAACGACCCCATCAGAAGAGTCGAACATTTCGTGCAGACCCTAGAGGACAATTTACTGCCTCAGCAGCATTTTTCAATTTACAATTCGGACAACCCTAGTCCTACTTTACCGCCATTTTTCCAGGGTAGCTACACGCAGGCGTTGTATCTTGCTACACATCGAGCCAAGTTCCTATTTATCCACATCACCAACCCCAAAAGCGACGGATCGCAAATTTTGCTTGACAGAATAATCTCCAACCCTACTTTTGTATCGATTTTCTCCAATAGCAATGCCTTGATTTGGGGTGGTGATGTTTCTAACCCAGAGGCATACGAATTGGCCAACAACATCAATATCACCAAGTTCCCCATGCTAGGATTGCTATGTCTCACCAGAACTACCAAAATGACTCCTGACGGACCACAAAAGTCAGCTCCCAGAACTGCACTAGTTCTGAAACTCCAAGGTGTTTTAGATGACGATGTCGATCCCGATGCTTTGATCGAGCAGAAATTTATCCGCAAGATTGCAAAGTACGAGCCGGAGTTAGCTTTAATTAGGGCCGATCTCAGGGAGAAGTTCCTCAATGAAAGCATACGGCAAAACCAGGACCGCAAGTATCAAGAATCTTTGCGAAAGGATCACTTGAAGAAAGTGGAGCAGCAAAGGCAAAAGCAATTCACTAAGTACCTAAAGTGGAAGCAGCCTGGCATCAAAAGTCTTCTCGAAAGAGAATCCTCTGAGGGATGCCTGAGGATTGCGATCAAGTTCTTCGATGGAGTGTCTCAAACGCTATATTTCCCTGCTGATGCCACCATCGAGACAATCTACTTATTTGTGGAGATGAAGAAACGAGACATGTTGGATAAAGAATACGATGTGGTGTTAAGCAGCACAGAAGCTGAGTATTTTCGGAAGCCCGATTTCGACTACGACTTCAACTTAATCACGCCCATCCCGCCTAGAGTGGGGTTACACGGATTGGACTTGGCCACCAAGATCAAGGACTTGGACTATCTCCATCCCAGTGGAAGACTCTTGGTCGACAAATTATGAGTAGTTGTGAATGCGTCTGATTTTCTGTATATTGATATGCTGATACGATAACGTGGGGTCCAGAATCCGGTCTGTGGCGTCTAGTTTTTTGAAACCTTGTTCTTTTTCTGCTTTTTTTTATCCTTTCTCCTTAACCCAGTGAAGCCGTTCTTTAAAACCTGTATATACCCGGACCAAAAGCTATCTAAGTTTTCAGGCTCGATCACTGTGGATATCTTGCTCTTCTTGTCGCCTGTAGTGAATCTGACTAGCACGGGGTAGTGAAGAGTATTGGCGGGGTACTTGGCAGGGTGTGTTATAACATTGGAGGCCAAATCACTCAATGCCTCGCTGGGCTCGCTGGTTATGTTGGACGTCAATCTTTTTTGCGTGAGGTATACTGAAGACTGGCCTTCATTCTGGGCCAAAACTGAGGCCAATGTGTCCAAGAACTCCTTCGTGTTGAGCCGTCCCATCGTAATGATATTTGTCACAGAGGTATATTTTTCTCATGTGAGCCTCACGAAAATCACAGTGTGCAGCCGCGACCAAGGTCCATACACAACTGCAAATTCACTCTCCACGCACTAGCAGTCCAGTGGACGCGAGCACGCGAGCACTCCACAGCGTGGATCTGCCCTTTTGAAGTCACCATTCAATTGGGGTTTCAGCCCCACGCACAATAATCGGGTTTGATCCACGCTGGGCGGCTTTGCGTATATGGTTCGCATGATATTATCATTATTGGCTCCATTGTTATAAAATTTTGTAGCACTGGCAGACCGAGTCAAAAGTCTTGCCACGGGCTTGGGGTGCCAAAACCATACATATGTTACTCTGAGAAGAAGACAAGCAAAGCCACTGGTTCTTGGAAGGAAAGCCGTCTGGTTTCATGCCAGTCTACGATTTTGGCGAGTCTAACCTAATATTCCGACAAATCACCAGTGTCTAGCGCCGGTTCAAATGGGCCTCAAGCAGCTTTCGCAGTCCGCCGCATAGTGGGACGGGTACTGCATGGTGGCCCGATTAGATAAGAGAAACATTGATCGACATATTCTCAGCGAAAGATCTCGTTCTTGAAAACCCCTCTGTGACTATTTAGTGTTCCGGTGGTATTTCGACTCGCGATGGAGTCCCGCCATAATCAAAAGCGAACCATTGCTCTCATTGCTTCCTTGTTCGTTTCCTTGGTTGCAGGCACTCCCTACTTATATGGAGTGTACTCCCCTCAGTTGGTGCAGAGGGTGCATCTTCTGACTTCAGATGCAGCAACTATCTCCGTTGCTGTCAATATCGGCTCTGGATTGGGCGGCCTCCCAGCAGGACTATTGATCGATCATGTCGGCCCACTGAAGTCTATCTTGCTTGGATCATTGTGTATTTTTGTGGGTTACTTCTCCTTGAGCAGAATCTACGTGAACGAAATCTCCTCCTTGTTGCTTATCTGTATCCTGATGGTCTTTGTCGGTATTGGCTCTGTGACTTCTTTTTTTGCGAGTTTAAAAGCAACACAAGCAAACTTCCCAAACCACAGAGGCTCTGCAGCTGCCATTCCGGTGGGAGCTTATGGCTTAGCAGCTACCCTTTTCTCAATAATAGCTACGAAGTTTTTTAATGGAAAGTCTGGTGACCTCCTTCTATTCTTGTCACTATTCTGTGGTCCAATTGCGTTTGTCGGCTCGCTCTTCGTAAAGATCTATCCAGCTCAAGAGCCTGTCCGAGAAACCTCCGGGTTGAATCGAGCAAAAGACTTGAGAGGGTCATTTTCGTTTTGGGGGATTGGCAAAAGAACTCCCCGCTCCTCTATGGAGGCCCTATCCCCTGAACTAGAGTCCGTCGTCAATGAATTGAGAATACTGAAGGGAAAACACTCACACAAAGACTTAATGTTCTCCATAGTGGGTCTGAATGCTATTTCCAGCGAAGTTTCAAGTATCAATGAAATAACACCATTGAATACACCTCAATCCGATGACTCTCATCTGAGCTCTCGAGACTTTGATGGAGTTCGACCCAGCAGTCCTTTTGGCTCTATAAAGCTATTGATGACCAACAAATCATTTCTCACCCATTTTCTTATCATATCTTTGTGCAGTGGAGTTTGCCAAACGTATATATATACAGTTGGCTTTATCGTCAGGGCTCAATTCAGCTCGGATCATTTAGATTCTGTTCTGTCTCCTGCTGCTTTCCAAGCCATACAAGTCTCCGTCATATCGATTTCCTCCTTTGCTGGCAGAGTCATCGCAGGGTTATTGTCTGATCACATTCACAAAAACCTCAAAAGTCAAAGACAGTGGGTGGTTAATGGAACCATTCTACTTGCGTTCTTCAGCCAGCTATTACTCATCCTGGCCAACGGAATCGAAGCCATCACTATGATATCCATATTGATTGGCAGTGGGTACGGGCTTCTCAATGGCACATATCCGGCCATTATAGCAGATGAGTTTGGCACAGATATATTTACCACAGCTTGGGGTCTTACTTGCTCTGGCCCGCTAGTAATACTTTTTTCTCTCGAGTCTTACTTTGGCGCTCTTTATGACAAGAGATCGGACGAAAATGGTATATGCCATTTGGGAAATCTTTGCTATGCTGGAGCTTTTGAAGTGAGCACAATCTTATTGGTTGTAGCAGCTATCATCACTACAATTTTGATGTACGTCAAGAGAAGACAGTAAGTATACCATTGGGCTATACTCGGAAACTATTGCTATGAACATGGGACCTTTTCAGGTAATATATATACTGGGTCATTTAATCGACGGTGTAGACAGATTCCAAATCGATTTCACGAACAGAGTTGGCCTGGTTATTAACTTTCTCCAACAAGGATTTGAAATAACCAGAGCTCAATTCTGAATCTTCAATCTTCTTTTCAAGCTCTTCTTTCTCTCCGTTTCGTCTATCAATGCTGCTCTGAAAGTTGTTCATAACCTGTCGAGTTGGAAAGTTCAATACTTGTCTGCATTCTTTGGCAACTCTATCGGCATTAGCATGAGCATAATCCAGCGAGAGAACCTTGGCTTTCAACTTTCTTGCTTGCTTTCTGGGGAAAGCGTTGGGTATGTCGTTGATTAAGTAGAACACAGCGAATCCTCCTACACCGAGAATCACAGGGACTATAGTATGCTTGATGAAGGATGGCTTCAAGTACGTCGAAAGGCTGTAACCCTTTTGAATTAATGCACCAGTTGTGATCAATTTTGTAGACAGATAAAGCGTGTGTAGAGTAAGTTGCGTAGGCAAGTTCTTTTTGGCAGCGGAGACGGACATTGGAATGGCACTCATCAAGGCAGTTGGAGAGTACAGCGAAACCTGGTCTCTGGTGGACAGAATAAATTCTTCAGGAATTCCTAGCCACATGAATATAGACTCGAGCGAAGGATCAAAGAAATCCGAAAACTCAATGGGATGATCCAAATTTTTCTGGATTGCGTCACGTTTTCTTTTAAACATCAAATCAGGCTTGAAAATTTTGCCTTCGAGAAACTCATCTCCTAAAGTCTCCTTTCCGTAGTCGATGATTTCTCTCACGGCATCACTTGTTGTCGTCTTGGCGCGTTCCTCGCTCATATGAACCGAGGAGACCATAGTTTCAATCATCTTTCTCTGTGTAGCTTTAGCATAGTCATAAGCAAATTGGAGCCCCATATAAGGCACGACCTGGGACGTTCCAAAGTTGTTCACAGTCTGCAAGATTTCTTTTTTTGTGAAATCATACACGTCGGTGCAGGTTCTTTCGACCATTCTCATCAACTTGTCATTTCCTGTGTTGGACTCACGAATCATTTTGGCGTACTGAGGTCCCACTTTGTTATTCAAGAGCTCTATCATTTTCTCACGTTCATGTAGATAAATCTTTTGATTAATCTCTGCCAAATACTTTATATCATTCAAGATGTTGGACACAAAATCTTTGGCTGGTAGTAATTTGGAGATTGATCTTTTGTCAAGAATGAACTTTCTTAATGACGCTTCCAAATGATCAAAATTGGGATCCGCAAAGTCTGGTCCGTCATTGTCAGGACTGCCCCCCGGCCCGTCGCCCCCGCTTGGGATTTCTGAGGAACTGACAAAATGCACAAAGTCTTGAGCATTTTTGTATGTATCAGGTGACAAATTCTTGACCTGATCTAGAATCTTGGCCTTGCATTTTTCTTTGTCCCGAATATTGTCGAACCTGTTCACAACGATAAAGACATATCTTTTCTCGGCTGCAGCGGCTGCAATAAACTCTTTGGCGGATAAAGTAAAATGGTTTTCAGCACTCACGACAAAAATCACGAGATCGATCTCCTCCTGACGAGAGAAAACCTGTGTTGTCTGATAAGAATCCATGTTGAGCCCGGGGGCATCAATAAGCTTGATATCAATAACACCATTTCCGAGCAAGCTCTGCTCTGCCGTTCTGTAGTCAAGAACGTACACTTTGAGTAGACTGTATTTGTCACACTCGTAAACAAGATCCTCTAAATTCTTAATCGGGTGTTTGATGTACGAAGCTTCATTGCGCTTGTCATAAGTGGTTCCAATTGGCACTGCGTGGACTTCCTCCACACTGTTGTTTTCGGCCTTGGCATCGATAACTTCACAAAAAATCGAGGTGCATGGCTGCTGGTCCTCAGGAAGAACTTTTCGTCTCAATAAGGCATTACAGAATGTAGACTTACCAGCGTTTAAATCACCAGTCACAAAAACTTTGGATGAGGTATCATCCACTCTCTCTTTGAGGTTTAACAAATACTTGATCTGCTGGTTGAGTTTCTTTTCCAATAGCGCAGAGATAGCCTTTTTGTCCAAGGTTGTGAGGATATCATTGTTGTGGCCCATCTTGAGATTGAGCTTCAATACCTTGAAGTCAGCAGGCTCTATCTCTAATGCAAGATCATCGCCTTTGTCACCGAGGTCAGAAACCGCTTTAGAAACGCTCTTAGCCTCCAAGTCAATGTTTTCCCGCACAAGCGCCAAGTGAGCTCTAGGAGAGTTGAGTAATATATTGCTTGAGTTGCCATCCTCAGTTGGGAAGAACACCGGTCTATCCTTATTTTCCAGTACAAGCTCAGACAAGATCTCGATTGTGTTGTTGATGGCCCTATTCAAGGAAACTCTGTTTTCGTTGAAGTGCATCTGTTTCAATGAGGCATTGAAAGCAGCACTACTCATGCTGGACTGCCTAGGTTTTCTTTGGCGGTTGTGTGACGAAGATGAACCCTCAACTAGGGTACTTGTTTCCCCGCTCAAGCTGCCATTCTCTGGCATGTACATCATAAAGGACGGTTGATCAGCATTTGTCACTAGAGTTGACACATCATCGTCATTTGAATAGATAGCGCTGTCGTCGGGCACATTTTCGTTTTGCTGGGGGCCCATGGTGGCGTTGTCTTGGGATGGAAAGTTGAGTCAGAGGCAAACTGATGATCCGCTACCCTGTTGTGCGTGTATGCAGGAAGAGTTTATTACGATTTTCCCATTCTTGTGCAAGCAGTTCAAGTTTACATAATTGTTTATGGTTTAGCCGCTATATTAAGGCCTATGAAATGCAAATTGACCTTTGCTAATGTCATGCAAGCTCTATCTCAACTTATTCACCTGCGGCACGACCTCCGCTATTGTTCTGCACGAAAAGTCTTTATTCTGTCGGCATATCCTTAGTCACCAGGCTTACCATTGCCGTGTTCTCTAATCCAGCTGGTCATATCCGATAGGGCTGACGAAGAAAGCATTTGCCAGGCGCTCAACCGAGCGCTGACTATATTTTCTTGTGTTTTGCTAGAAAAACGGCCCGGAAATATAACGTGACGGAGACGACAAAGGCAACCATACTCTAACGAAAAGAAGAATTCTGCTCAAAACTCTTGCTTGTGCTGTTCGGATGAATGTTCTCCCATGAAGCTTCGGAGGTTCTTCACTAACACGTCAATACACTCATATTGGAACTCGGATTTTTCCTCCACTGCATAACGAGTTTGCTGAATAAGTTCGGACATACCAATTTCACGACATCATTTTATTCGTGAGCTCAGTTGATAAAGTCTGTCCAGTATGTGCCGGGTTCCGGAAACAGATCTCGATGGCACTGCACTCTGACTCGCACCTTCGGCCGATGCCGATAGTCGTTGCAGCGACAACTCACGCTCGTTTCTTCGCCATATTCCTCTAATGGCATTGAAAACTTTCCAAACGGACGCATACGCTCCAATCAATGCAGAGCCGCTAACCCCGGAATCGTTTGCTCCTTATGGGGGTGTGATAAGTGCAGATCATCAGATAAAGAACGTCCTGTCATCCGCAGCCAACTATGGCACTGCGGTAAAGATTCATAAAGTTGCCCCGATTGTGAATGGCTTCTCCAAATGTCCGAGCAAGAAACCCGCTACTGCAAGATGGAATATCTTCAGATGCTCCGCTCCGAAACATATCATCAAGTCAAAGGGTAACAAGAGCACTTACACGGCCAAGGTGTTGGAAAGACACCCTTTCTCCACGCAAACTTTCGTGCCCATGGGCCAGAGCCTTGAGAAGGCGTCCTTTCTCGTGATTGTAGCCAAGACGAATGAGGCTGACCCTCAGAGATTGCCTGACCCCTCGTCGGTCAAAGCATTCATATGTAAGGGCAACCAGTCAGTGACTTATGGCCAGGGCGTATGGCATGCGCCTATGGTTGTTATTGACGAGGTTGCTCCCCACATTGATTTTGCTGTATTTATCCACGAAAATGATGTCGAGGGTGAGGACTTTGAGGAATGCTACTTTGATCCTGGATACACTATTGGATACCCTAATCCACAGAAACCCAAGCTATAGCTTTATCTTCATAAGCCAAAGCACATCCCACGTCCTCCAGACACCACGATTTTAGAAATAATTCATGTACTCTTCCACCAACTCTTCAACGTACGCTTTCTTTCTCTCCAAGGTCATACCCTGAGACTTTTCCTTGGCGATTTTGAGGCTTGTGAATATTTCTGCCAAGTCCACGGCACCCTCAGGCCCACTCTCGGCTGTGTGTTCGGTTTCTGCTATTTTGCTAGCTGGATCTTTAGCACCAACAAATGATGTGGCCATTTGTTGTACGCTCTCCATCTTGTTCTTTTTGTATGCTTCATCCAGAACAGCCGTGGCCTGGTGGGACCAGTTGTGCGAGGCAAGCACCTCATATAGTCTATCTCGGCCTAGAGAGTCATGATATTCGTTTTTGCCCAGTTCATGGAAATTGACAAACTCAAAGCCAGATGATATGAATGCATCTTCCACCGCCTCAGTATTGGGACCTGGGTCTAAAAACCCCACGACAACACAGAAAATGTCGGTGTCTTCGAACAAGTCTTTGATGTTACACATGACAGATATGGTGTCATTGAGCTCGGTTTCGCCAGCAGAATCAGAGCCGATTGTGAAGATCAACCCGTCCAAAGCTTCACGTAGCTCAAGAAACTCCAGAGCGCTGAACTCTTCATAAAATAATTTTAGCAGGTCACCGGGTTTTGCCAGGTTTTTCGCCGTACTGTCTGGATATTCCTCAATCAAAAGATTCACGTTCAGGTTATAGTATTTGGTCTTGAGATCGAAGTTATACACTAGACCACTGTGCGAGTGGCTTGGAATAGTTGATACATCCAAGTCCTTGGTTAAAAATTGACAAGTTCTTATCTTGCCACTGTGCGGCGAGCCCAATATAAGGACGTTGTTTGGAGTCATGAAGTTCGGTCTTGGATCAAGACTAGTGGTGTGTGAAGCGTGGTACCTCGCGTGTGAATATGCAGACGTGCGTCATAGCGGTGGCTACATCATGCGAGGCTTCCACACTGGGAAAACATGAGGACACTTGGGTGGATAGTGCCACGAATCTTGAACAAAAATTAAAAAAAATTTGAACGGAATAAAAGATTGTAGGTATACAAGGATAGCTCATTGTGTACTCGTATTGACTTTCCGTTGAAACTTCTCTTCCGGTTGCGGCCATACCAAGTGGAAAATACTGTTTCCCGTCCGATCAACGTTAGTCAAGCCACTTAGGGCCACAGTGAGTAATGCAGTGGGAGACCATGTGTGAAATTGTGGTGCTGCAATCTTTTTTTCTAATCATATGTAATTTGAAAGCAGACACCGGTGGATCTATAGCGCTAACATCGAGCAGACTTCGCCGACTCGCGGCCTGCTATTTCAATTCGCGTCTTCCAAAGACATTTTGGCAGAGAGAGCCAAGTCGTCCTTCTCAATCACATAGGAAGAGAATTCTCTCAGAGACACATTTCTGTCGAACATAATGTCCAACTCCTCGTAAGTCCGGTTGCGGGTTTCTGGGACGCGGAAGAAGGCCCAAATGAAGGTAGGTAATGCAGTGCCAAACCACACAAATGCTGTCTTGCCTTTAAGATTAGCCTCACTAGGATTGATCAAGTATGGCTCGACAACACTGGACACAATGGACGCGAGATTGTAAGTATTTCTTGCAAGTGCAACAGACTGTGCACGCAAGGTAGTGGAGGAAATTTCAGAGACAATAGTAAAAGCCATCGGTCCTATGGTCAAAGAGTAAGTTGCAACCCAAAGCATGGTGATACCTGCCTGTATCCACTTCACTGTAGGCGAATTCTCCGCAGGGAAGGCTAAGATACCAATCAAAAGTAAAAGCCCTGTCAAGATGCCATAGCCTGTAACGTAGATGGTTCTTCTACCAAAGCGGGTCAAAAGGAACCACGAGCACACAGTGCCCATAAATGCCACCCCGGTAGTTCCCAAGTTCAATTTGTATGTGTCTTCTGCATTAAGGCCAGCTTGTGAGAAGAAGTACGAGGGAGAGTATGCAAAAGTGGAACCCGAAAGCACCTGGCCCGCAAATCCAATGCATGCGATTTCAGTCCTTCTTCTGTTAGACCCTCTGAACAACTGAATGTAGGTCCGCCAGCCCAAGAAGCTAGATTCTTCTTCCGTCAGCTTCTGGATTTTTTCCAACTCGGTGGTTCTGATCATCATGGCCACAGACTGTTTGGCCCTAAAATGGATACTTTTGTGAGTCAATCTCTTCACTGCCTTTTCGGCGTCTTCAATTTTGCCCTTGCGAACCAACCACCAGGGCGAGTCAGGAGCCAAGAATGTAAGAAGCATTAGAGGAAGAATCCATACCCATTGTATAGCGAAGGGGATTTTGTACGACCACTTCGTGTGGTTGTTCACCAAGCCTTTTAAAACACCAGCAGATATGAATTGCCCAATGGCCCAGCACATGTTGACATATGCTGTCAAGTAGCCACGCAAGGCCAAAGGAGCGATTTCAGAGGAGTAGGTTGGGCCCATTGTTGCAAAGATACCCCAAGGCAAGCCACACAATATCTGACCAATAAGAAGAGTAGTCAAATTGGTGGCGAAGAATGTCACAAAGATGAATGATGCCATCAAGACTAATGAAGCCATGATCACCCTCCTGTGTCCGAATCTCTCAATCAAGTAACCGTTCAATGCCAAGGCGAAAATGATGCCAACACTTGAAGCAATGGAGAGCGAGACTTGCCACCGGCCTTCCAATTGATAATTTCCAGGGCTGATTTCCACTCCGTACTGTTTTTGAAACGACGGATAAGCGTAGAATGAGTTGATCAAACTGTTATCGTAACCCTCCATAATGATGGTTGCACTTAGTACCATACACCAAAGAATGGACTTCGTGTGAGTCTGTAAGGCCTCCTTTACTGTCACGCCATGTTCAGTCATCGTGGCCTCTGTGGCCTCGACGTTAATGAATTCGAACTCGTTTGGGTCTTCATCTTGGGACGCAACCTCAATGTGCTGAGACGTTATCTTCTTGTCTATGGAGTCCATACTTACGTCACAGTAGATCGAGTCTAGCTATGGCTTATTTCTTGTGCTTTGAATAACATAATGCCGGGAAGCGCCTTTTATAGCAAATTCCTCAGCTCTGTAATGCACACCGGGGGCAGGACCAGTTGGTAGGCCCAAACCAAAACTAAAGATCACGGTGTTGCATATAATCGCGTATACGTTGTGGGGTACATAGGAATGGCTTGCGCATCAGCCTGGCTTTTTTAGCAATGGGGATAGCCCGTTCATTCCGTGAAGGTCGCTCGATTGAATCCAGGGCTTATGGTCGTAAACACTACATACGTACTCGATACAACGTCAACCAAGAGATCGGCGCACGTGAGCTTCATTATGAACCCTGGTACACGACGAGGAAAACCCGAAACCACCTTTAGTCCCAATTCGACTGCATGTCACTTCTTCGTAAACTCATGCGTCTCAGTAGCCCCTACTCGCATTGCCCAATGCTTCCTAACTTGGCTCTCTTCGTTTACGAAGTGCTCGCCGATGCCATTTGAAGCTGGTACGGAGAGGGGAGTTTTCTAAATTGGAAGAAGCAACTATTTTGATTTGAGCCAGACGAGCGTGAACGTGCATGATCAAATGATTGCCACGCCGAATCTATGGCTGTGACTTTGTTGGACGGTATCTGATCGCCAAGAACAGTGCACTTTCATGGCATACATCAGTATTTCGTGACGCTCGTGAAGACTCAAAAATTGCATCGGCACGAATGCGGGGATTCGGAATATTGGGGCATTAAGCAGTTGTGGAAGGGACCAGGCATTAGAATATATGCAGCGCGTTACACTCATGCAAGGTAACGATCTAAAACCTGCAGCTCTCACATGTGGGGTACGCGGCACGAGGCCGTTTGCTATACTCGGAAGAGGAAATAGCTCAGCACCTACGAATGCAGAAGGTATTGAGCCTCTGCCGCAATGTGTAGCCCCACTTTCATACATACTCTTTTGACACGTTATGGACTTCGTCGACTTATAAATGGGACCATTCTCTCAGTTTGGAGCTGCCATCAGCATTTCGCCAAAACGAAGCATCTTAACCTTACTTGTTCGTGTGTCAGTGCTTTCTTCTCGCAATGGAACACAGCTCGATTGATAGACACATAGACTCCGATACCCGCTTTACTCGTGGGATGTGGGAGTTGAAAACCGGGGTAGCAATAAAGTGGGCCGGAGACGTTGTCAAGCTGCAGGTGGAGAAGCACGCAGTGTACCAGGTCGCAGCCACTTTTCCCGTCAAAGACCGAGGCGGGACCTTGAACAACCCGCTGATCAGCAGCCGTCTCTTTTCGCCACGCGAAGGTATTGTAGGCTTGGAGGCCTACCACCACAAATCTAAGTACTTGAATGCCAAGGAGCCGCGGTTCGCTCTTGCTGAATCTGGCGTTGAAATCTCAGAAGCTCCAAAAATAGAAGCTGGCGACAGTTTTAATTTCGTCAGCTCCGGTGGCTTGACTGCTACCTCCGCCAAAGACAAATTTGGGATCACTTACGAACATAAAGGCAAGAAGCTTACCGAATTGGGCCATCGTTCTTTAGGTTGGGTGGAGGACTCAAGGTTTAACGCAAAGTACATGACAGTGCAATTTGGCGCCGCTATGGGTGAAAAGTTTTACGGCTTTGGAGAAAGATTCGGACCTTTCGTGAAAAATGGACAGAGGGTCGAGACTTGGAATGAAGACGGGGGCACTTCTTCTGAATGGGGATACAAGTCTATCCCCATGTACTTGTCCTCGCGTGGATATGCTGTGTTTGTAGACTCTGCCTCGGACGTTATCTTTGAAGTACAAAGTGAGCGTACCACTAGAGTCAACATCACTGTTCCTGGTGAAGGATTGAGAGTCTATGTCGTTGCAGGCGACTCTCTCAAGGAAGTTTTACAAAGATATACCGCATTTACCGGAAGACCTGCGTTGCCCCCTCCCTGGACTTTTGGACTTTGGCTAACGACTTCATTCACCACCGACTATGATATCAACACCGTTTCTTCTTTTTTGCAGGGTATGAAAGATCGAGAGATACCTTTGAGAACTTTCCATTTCGATTGTTTCTGGATGAAGGGCTTCCAATGGTGTGACTTTGAGTTTGACCCCGAAATGTTTCCGGATGCAAAGCAAATGCTCTCCAAATTGAAGCAGGATTTTGGCATTGAGGTCTGTGTTTGGATAAACCCATACATAGCACAGGAGTCTAGCCTTTTCTCCGTTGCCGATGAAAACTCCTACTTTATTAAAAATGTCGATGGCTCCTCTTACCAAACTGATTTGTGGCAAGCTGGAATGGGTATTGTTGATTTCACAAACCCCGCTGCTGTTGAGTTCTACAAGAACGAGTTGAGGAAGTTGGTGAAAGTTGGCGTCGACTCTTTCAAAACTGATTTCGGAGAAAGAATCCCATGCAAAGGGGTCAAGTACTACAATGGTAGTGATCCTGTTTCCATGCACAACTACTACACGCAATTGTATAATAAGGCAGTTTTTGAAGTTCTTGAGGAGGAGCTTGGAAAGAATCGGGCCTGTCTTTTTGCTCGTTCGGCAACCGTTGGAGGACAGCAATACCCAGTACATTGGGGCGGAGACTGTATGTCCACATTCGACGCTATGGCAGAAACTTTACGTGGTGGATTGTCACTCGGCTGTTGCGGTTTTGGGTTTTGGTCTCACGACATTTCTGGTTTTGAAGGTGGGGACCCAGACCCTGCAGTTTACAAGCGTTGGTGTGCTTTTGGTCTCTTGTCTTCTCATTCGAGGCTCCACGGATCTTCCTCGTATAGAGTGCCCTGGAATTTCGATGACGAATCTTCGGTGGTCCTCAAAAAATTCACAGACTTGAAGCTCTCGCTCATGCCCTACATTTACAATGCAGCCATCGAAGCCCATGAAAAGGGTGTTCCAGTTTTGAGACCTATGATTCTCGAGTACCAAGATAATGAATCGGCTCGTGTCGCTGACTCGCAATTCATGTTGGGGAGCTCATTGCTTGTTGCCCCTGTGTTTAATGCCGAGGGAGACGTTAGGTATTTTGTCCCAGGCGGAAAGTGGTACGGTTACCTTGATGGCAAAATCCGTGAAACCCATGGTAGCGGAGACTGGGTTGATGAAAAACATGATTTCAAGTCATTACCTTTGCTAGTGAAGACAAATAGCGTTCTCATCACAGGTAAGAAAGGGATACAAGTCCCGGATTATGATTACACCGAAGATTATACCGTGCAATTGTTCGACTTGGCCGAGGGCTCTCGCACCATAAAAATTCCAGACTACAAGAATTTGGGCAAGTACTCCGCTGAAGTGAGGGTTGAGAGGACTGGCTCCAAAATCAGCATCTGCGGATATAAGACCTTCACCATCAAGATGCTAGGTGTTCAAGAGGTAAGCGCGGTCCACTCCACCGATGACTTTGGCAACGCCGTGATTAAGGTAAATGGCAACATCTCATTTACTATTTAAGTTATGACTACAAAGAGAGTGGAACGCTTTCTAACCAAGCTATAAAGCGCACTCTTTTATCCAGGTGATGAAATCGGTTATAACCTTAGAGCACATGTTACCTACAAAAAGACGCACACTATGTAGAAACATGCAAAAGTTGCGTTCTCATCCAGGCAAGAAAAGGCAAGATCTGAAACAGGAAGCAAACATTTTCCAAACAAACCGATAACAAGCCACGCCATGTAGTCAAGTTATTGTCAGGTAAATGCTATGATATAATAGCACCCCGACTTGACCCCAAACTCAGTAAGTTCGAGTGCATTGTGCAGGCAGCTTTGGTACGCACCACGCGACGTGCAATACACTGCGCAGCCGGAAGCTAGATTCTATGCACTTCACGGGCCCACACACCTAAACGATCAACACACTGTCTCCCAATAAACACATGAGCAACACAAGAAACGGCACCACCGAAGAGGGGCCGAGTGGGTTCGATGTGATTCAGCTCGAAAACCTCCTTATCAGGGACGCAGATGCGTTTCAAACGTCTCTCAGTTCCGAAGACTACCTAGACAGCTTGGCGCCCATCATGACAGATGCTCTCCGAGCCAACGCCCTCTCTGATTTCATCAATAAGCTCAACGATATTGTGAAAGGTAAGGATGTTGAGTTGGGAGAGCAATCGCTCAATTCAGCCAATGATATCAACACATGTATCGATACAATCGACCAGGTGTCCAACCAATCCAAGGTGCTCGGCTCAAACTTACAACAAGTGAATGGCTTTCTCAACAAGAGTGTGTTAGAGCTCATTACAAAGAAACAAAAGCTAATAAAGAGCCGAGAAACCCTAACAAAGATCAATGAGACCCAAACGGTGTTGAATTTGTGTATCCAGGTCTTGGAGATAACCAACAAAAGCCACGAATGGATAAAGCAGCACAAGTACTTCAGTGCACTCAAACTCATCGACGAGCTCACGTCTATCCACTTGCCAAAAGTCAAGGATTTCTCTTTCTCGGTGAAGATCTACGATTCTATACCTCATTTGACATCGATGATCAAGGAAGAGTCCTTTGACAATACGTGCAAATGGCTCTCCACACAAATCGAGAGAAAAATCGAATCAATTGGAGAATTGATCGCGGCTAATCTCGACGCCCTTCAGAAGAGTTGGGACAGCATCAGAACCGCTAAAGGCTCTACTGTACTATTGCCTCACCGGTTGAACTCCGCTGTCGAAGTATCAATGAGAGATCCTGCACTCAACTTTAGCATTTTTGATTCAAAGGACTTGAACATTTCATTGGCCCCAGTCTACGACTGCATCTTGGTATATCAATCTCTTGGAGAGCTTCCGAGCTTGAGTGTCGCATACCACAAGGAATGGATGAAGAAATACCAGAGAATCATATACCCGATTACGCTCTCCCTGTCCACCAATGAAAAGCTGGCATTCTATCAAGAGTCGGCGGTCAGCTTTTCTGACCTCAATGCCCTTGAAGCGTACTTACTGAAGATTGGTGCTTTCTTCATCGCGGACAAGCAAATCAACACCAAAACCAAATTCGATATTCGCTCAAATTCCACATCAGATGATTTGTGGGAGTCATTTGCCATCAAATTAAAGCCTGTTCTTATCAATTACTTAGAGAGAAAGACATGGAGATTAGAGGAATTAAATGACTTAGCAGACTTCAAAGACGTCATTGGTAACTTCTCGCAGATGATGGAAAATTATCAGTTCCAAACCAGTGAGCTTTCCGAAATTCTCATGTTGATTTTCCGCAATTATTTTGGCCCAATGTTAATCCAACACTTCAGATTGGAATTCAACGAATCCTTCCAATTGGATCACTTCATGCCTTTGGTAGTTTCCGATCAAAACGATTACGATAATGTTATGAGGATTTGCTGGTACAAAAAAGATGCCAGCTTTGCTCCAAAAAACGTCCGTGCCATGCCTATCTCTTTTCCATTCAGTGAAGATTACGTTCACTATTGTTTAGGTGTGAGAACCTTATTACAAGATGTCATTGATTTCACTTCGAAGCATTACAGTTCCGACCTATCAGAGCTCAACCAGATCATTGTTAATGATATCTTTGAGGCCGTGTTGGGTGACAAGCCAGATGTTGGAATTTGCAATGACATTAAACTGTTTATTTCTAAGAACTCAAACAACAAAGAAATCGTCGCACAGACCTATACGAATCTTGAATATTATTTATTCAGTTTGTATGAAGTTGGGAAGTTAATTGACACTAGGCTCCGACAAATCAACGGGATTGGAATCATCAATATCGATTCGAACTCGACGTTCAAGCTCAAAGCCATCGAGTTGTTTGCGAGCGTCCGGAAATTCTCGGAAGATGCAATTTTCAACATGGTGGATCAAAAAGTTAGAGAATTATTGGACATGGTTGAGTACGACGACTGGTTTCCAGAGAAAGCCAACCAAGATGCAAACTTTTTTATTCTTGACTTCTCTTTGTTCTTGGAAAACTTGTTCAATTCAATCTTCTCTAATTTGCCCTCTTCGTTCCGGACGTTGGGTTTGTTCAGAAGTTATGATTTCATATCGGAGCATTTTTTGAAAATTTTATACAATGCAAAATCGTTCAACAGGTTGGCGATTGAAAACTTCGACTTGGACATCAACCACCTCGAGAAGTCGATGGATCATTTAGCGACGGGCATAGATTCAGAACAGGGTGGTTCAGTTGCGCTCCAATCGACATTCATAGAGTTGAGGCAAAGCATCGATTTGTTGTTGATGGATGACTATAGTGAGTTTATCAAGAACCCGTCATTCAGGATGCGTCGCTTTGATAGATTGAAATTTGAGTCTGCCATGGACTTGATTAAAAGCATGAAAAAAGACGACCAGCTTAATTCCGATAACAGCTCTCTCTACAGCGTGTCGGAAAATACAGGCAGCGGGCTTTTGACCAGGGATGCCTCTATTCTCAGTTCGAAGAAGTTTGCTAACTGGAACAAGTTCAAAAAGAGCGAATCCTAATTGACGCATCTTTAGATCTCGAGACAGAAAACCTTAAGTCTGCCAAAATTTGAGCTTAGAGTACCACCGTCTTTCGGACTTGATCATCTCATTCCTTGCATTGTCCAAAGCGTCCTGAAGCTCTTTCTCCAATACAAGAGACTCTTCAATCAACTGTTTTTCCACATGACTATACTCTAAACCATACCACAACGCATTGAGGCCCATGAAAGTTGCTGACGCCATGAGAAATGTGTTCGCTAGGGGATACCTGAAGTCTCTAATTCTAGGCTTGACCGGTATAGAAGATTGTCCATTGAAATTCTCGCTAAATTTCACACTGAATCGTCTAACCTGGCCTTGCCTTACCAGAAGTCTCAACATGGCGCTCAATCTATAGAAAATAGAGCTCTAAGATATGTCTGTGCTAGTAGGTACGCTTGTGAGGTATTCCCGATTCGAGTGCTCGCTTTTTCGAGGTCCTGCACATTTACCAACATTAGGACCCGCATTCCCATAGTGGCAACAAAGCCTACTTCCTCTAACGCTACACCACATATGTTCAGAAACAATTACGACAACGACTCAGTAACATACTCCCCGACCGGAAGACTTTTTCAGGTTGAGTATGCGTTGGAAGCAATCAAACAAGGAAGTGCTGCTGTGGGGATTGCCTCCGCTAACCATGTGGTGATGGTGGCCTTGAAGAGAAATGCCGAAGAATTGGGCAGTTATCAGAAAAAAATCATAAAGGTCGATGACCACATGGGGATTGCCTTGGCTGGATTAGCTCCCGATGCCCGTGTTTTGTCTAACTACTTACGGAAACTCGCTATGAACTCCAAACTCGTCTTCAACAGGCCTTTGCTGACAAACAAGGCCGCTTTGTCGATTGCCGATAAAGCTCAGGGAAACACACAGCTGTACGGATCTAGACCCTACGGTGTCGGCTTACTAGTTGGTGGCTGGGACGAGACGGGCGCTCATTTGTACGAGTTCCAGCCTTCTGGATCCGTGTTGGAATACTACGGCACGGCTATTGGGGCCAGATCTCAGGCAGCAAGAACCTACTTGGAACGTAACTTGACTGCTATTCGCGAATGTACTGAAATCGAGGATCTTATTGTGCATGGATTAAACGCATTGAGAGATACATTATCTCAGGACATGGAATTGACTCTCAAGAACACGTCTGTCAGTGTGGTAGGCAAAGGCCAGGAGTTTGTTGTATACGATGACGAAGCTGTGCAACCATGGCTTAACAAGCTTGATTCCACGTCCAATGCCAGAAATAATAACGATGATGATGATGAAGACGATGGAACTGCTACAACTAACGCTGCTGGCGGTGCTTCCACGAGTGATAATAATGAGGCTGCTGAGAACGGAGATGAGTCGGCTAGAATGGAAACCGATTGAGTATGGTTTAAGTAAATATATACATGATTGTGGATTTCACAGCTTCCTGTAAACTTCTCACTTTTTGTCTTTAGCCGCTTGCTGCTTCTGTGCAACTGTCTGAATTGCTCTCATGCACACCTGCTGCAACTGGTTGACTTCGTCAGTCATTTGTTGTATGTCATGGAGGATGCGGTCGTCTCTTATCTCACGTACTTTTTGCTGCAACAGCTGCAAAAGTCGCTGAACTTCGGCCACTTCGGCCGAGTCCATCAGACCTCCAAACAGCGCAACCGCATTCTCTGCATCTGAGCACAATATATCGATCCGATTTGCATGAGCAACGTAATTTTTGAGCTCTGCATCCAGCTTGGCATTAGCCTCACTGGCTTGCAAAATTTTCTGAATCTCCAGCTCGGACAAGCCGGTTTGGCCCGAGACTTGAATGGAAACTAGATTGGGCTTATTATAGTGCGGAGAGCCCTCAGGATATGGTGTTTTGTCCGTCGCAGAGACATTGATTATACCATCCGCGTCGATGTCGAAAGAGACCACGATCTGTGGCGTTCCCTTTGGTCCATTTGGAATGTTACCCAACTTGAAGCTTCCAATGAGTTTGTTGTCACGCACTAGAGGTCTTTCTCCTTGGTATACTCTGACTTCAACTCCAGTTTGTCCATCAACCGCAGTAGAGAAGCTTTGTTCTTGTTTAACTGGAACCGCAGTGTTTCTGGGGATAAGAGGGCTGAAAATGCCGCCGTAAGTCTCTATTCCGAGGGTCAAGGGTGTCACATCTAGTAAAACAACATCCTTTAGTTGTCCCGACAAAACCGCCCCTTGAATCGCAGCGCCTAATGCCACGGCTTCATCGGGATTGACCAGAGTATTAGGCTCTTTCTTGAAGAGATTTTTCACCACCGACCTAATTTTTGGCATTCGTGTCATCCCTCCAACGAGTATAACCTCGTCTATATCCTTGATTGTCATCTCAGAATCCCGGAGGCACCTCTTGACAGGGTCGATGGTCTTTTGGATAAGATGAAGAGTAAGTTCATCCAATTGATCTTCTGTCAAAGTCATCTTGATATGAGCATCAGAGGTCACGAAGGGGATGTTGATTTCAGTCTCCTTGACATGGGACAATTCAATTTTGGACTTCTCTGCAGCTTCCCGCACACGCTGAACGGCAAGACGGTTCAGCAGTAAATCTATCCCCGACGTTTCTTTGAATTTTTTCAAAATGTAATCCAATAAAAGAATGTCAAAATCCTCACCTCCCAAATGAGTATTCCCGTTCGTTGCTCTAACTTCAAAGACACAGTCCTCAATGTCTAAAATGGAGATGTCAAAAGTTCCTCCACCAAAGTCAAACACCGCAATACTACCATTGGGTCTGTTTTTGTCCAACCCGTATGCTAATGCAGCAGCAGTAGGCTCATTGACTACTCGAAGAACATCCAAGCCTGCCAAAAAGCCAGCATTTTTTGTTGATTGCCTTTGCAGATCATTGAAGTATGCAGGAACTGTCACCACAGCATGTTTTATATCTTGAGATAACTGTGATTCAGCAACCTGCTTCATCTTCTGCAAGATAATACTTCCTACCTCTGACGGTGAAAAGCAATTTCCATTCTCGGTCTGTACCCAGGCATCGCCATTTTCGTGTTGCACGATGTGATACGGAACATTGCTGATGTCTTTTTGCACTTCCGGATCGTCAAATTTGCGCCCCATCAAACGCTTTGTTGCATAAAATGTGTTATTTGGGTTAACCAATGCTTGTCTCTTTGCTGGGAGTCCCACCAAAGTTTTACCATCCTTGGAGATTGCCACAACCGAAGGGGTGGTGCGGCCTCCCTCTTCGTTGTCTAGAATCTTCGGGGTTTTGCCCTCGAGTATGGCGACGGCAGAATTCGTGGTACCCAAGTCAATTCCAATAACATTATGATGTAGTCTCCTTGTGAGATATGTAAGAGGCCCGGAGATGGCCCGGGAAGCTGTAACACCTCGAGATAACATGGTATTAAGTAGTGTGCCCTTCCCTCATTTCACAGTACTCAATCTGTAGCCGCGAATCACGTGCCATGTGATATGCAATTCGAAGCAAGAAGGCTTCAGTAAACTTTATATTCAAGCAAATTAAGCCTCGTTCAATGAAGTCTACGTGAGTAATTGTTTGTTGCAATTTCATTTCCTGCAATTGGAAAAACATATTTTCGAACCGTCGATAGAGAGACTAGAGAACAAAAACATTCCTGCGTAATTGAAACCTTCCGTAGATACTATCCAGTTCAAAAATGGTTTCAACTTGACGCCGACATCGGCTATATTAAGCAGTCTAAGACTTGTTTCGAGAGCTATGGATCTCTCTACTCGATCAAATGGAAGTGTCTCGATGTAGGCACCATGATCTGGTAAGACTTCATTTTGGCCTAAAATCGTTCCGAAGTAGTTTGATGTGGTATTAGCGACAAGGTCACCGATTTCAAACTTCAGACTCAGCCAATGTTTCTGTCTTCTATGCATGATTTGCTCAAGAAATGTGTGCTTTTCGGGTATTTCCTGCCCAACTTGCGCCTGTGCACAAAAAAAGTACAGGAAAAAGTCATTTTCATGGATAAGAGGACTGAACTGGGAGTAGTCAAGTTTCCTATTCTCACTAATAGGGATCAACATCGTGCGAATAAACCTCAATTTCTCCTGACTCGTGCTAAGATGATAAGTGGTCCAGTCTATGTTATCGAAATTGGCGAACAAATCCTCGCCCGTCTCATTCGATTCGAAAGCTCTTTGAATGACGTCACTGCATATCATTGGTGACTTGACCTGAGCTGTACTGGCGACTGGTAAGCGACGGAGATCATTTTCAGAGTATATGCTTAACAGAGACGCGCTGAAATCAATCAGGACATATGTGGTCCCAATGATAAGAAAGAATGAACTCAAGCACACGCGTTTTCTCTCTCCCACTGAACCAGATATCTTGATAGAAAATTTATCAAAGACTACTTCTTTAAGAAGTTTTGCTAGAATTGAAAGGTATAGCAGTTGTGATTCCTTTCCGCTACCCTGGTATATCCGGAGAATGTTACCTCCTTGACCGACATAAGATTTACGCGAACTCAAATACGGCAAAAGAGTAGCTATGAGATCCTCTAAAAAGAAGTTATATTCTTTGGAGGAAGCAAATTGAAGTTCACCCCTGGAGATCGGTAGCTTTGCACGCAACGCGGCTTTCATGCGTTTTAGCTTTGACGAGCGATGATGGGCTAGGGAATGAAAGTCATTGTAGCATCTAGACAATTCGAAAAAACACTTCTCGATGTCTCTGGTATCACTGCAGTTCACTTCACGAAAAAATCTCACCGCTTGACCAAAGTTTTGCAATTGTAGTAGTCTCCTGGACCACGACAATTTGGAGAAAGGGATGGACTTTGGGAATTCATTGTCCATACACAGCGCTTGGAAGTCCGCTTGCGACGACTCAAATTCACTCATCAAGGGAAAAGAATAAATACTCTGAATGGCAAAGGTACTGAGACCCACATCCAACATAACCTTACGCCGATAATTTTCATCACTCGGTACGGATACTCTTGCAAAGAGGCGGCAAAATTCAGAGAGAGGGGTTTTTTGGCCTTGGTTTAGACCAGGAGAGTTCGAATCGGATTGCAGCGTATTTGTCGGTATATTCTCGGGCGTGGTCGTGTCCAGAGATGCATGTGTTGGGTATAGCAAGTCTATGGAGTTGAAAAACACGCGCAAGTGACCAAAAGCCGTCCACAATTTGAGCTTGGACACCTCGGGATCAATGGGCCAGTCGTAGTCCTCAATAAACTGTCCGTAGTTACTCTCGAGCACGACCAAAAATAGCCTTTCGTTATCTAGGACACCACGGAGCTCCCGGTTTACCTGAGTCAAAGCGACATAGTCAGGAAAAGAAACATGGTCCAAGATTTGTTCTATAAGCTCAGGGGGAAACCTCCACCACATTGATATACGTGGTTAATCTCGGGCCAAAGCGAGGGAGACTTTTAGAGCATGTAGATATTTGTGAGGTGCGTATAGAGCCAGGTTCCGTAGTGCATATGCGTAGGCAAGGCAGAAACACCCCATACCGTAACTACCCCCACGGAAAAAGACAGCTAGTTATTGAAGCTAATAGAGTCTTCACCCGAGCCAGACGTAAACTTGTATTGCGATTGTGGAGAGGCTTTTGTTACTGGTGCTTACTCCTCTAGGATGCGTTCTTGTAGAGTTATTCGTAGATAGACGGGTATTGTTTTTTCCGTGAAGCATATCAGACTATCTGTAAAGACCTGTTTGTTAACACTAATGTGTAACTGCTCTCCTGTAAACCCAAGGTGTTTAGATGCATGGGTAACATTAGTGGTGGTGCGAAGACTCGATGATTTTCACTACATATACTATGGGGAAAAGGTCATCGAGCTCATCCAATGGAAACAAAGCCAAAAAATACAAGCCCAGTGGCTTCATAGATCCTAACACCTCGGGCATATATGCGACCTGCAACAGGGGTCGGGAGCTTGGGTGTCGTAAGGAGTTGATGAACTTATTGAGTGAGAAGATAGAAACATTGTACCCGGATTGGAAGGAGCGGATGGAGGAAGCTGATGAAGAGGAAAAAGATGAGGGTACCAATCTCTCTGTGGAAGAGCAAATCAAAAAGGAGCTCGAAGAGTTGAAGGACAACAAAAAGTCCAAGAAGGGCTCCACCCACCCTCTACTTCACCCTATTGAGCTAGGATGTGAGTGTATCATCTTCATCAAAACAAGGCGGCCTGCTTTGCCTGCAGACTTGGTGCATGCCATCTGTGAGGACGCTTCCGTCTCTCAACAGAAGAACTCACGGTACACCCAGAAATTGACCCCGGTAACGTACTCGGTGTCTGCGTCGATGGACGAACTCGACAAGTTAGCCAAAATGATCTTGAAACCACACTTCCACGAGGAAGGCCAGAAGCCTTTAAAGTTTGCTATCCAGGTGACCAGGCGGAACTTCAACGCGTTGGAGAAAGACGACATCATCAGGCACATTGCTGGAGTTGTGGGAAAAGACCACGGCCACACCGTGGACTTGAAGCAATACGATAAGTTGATCATGGTTGAGTGCTACAAAACGAACATTGGAATGAGCGTTGTGTCTGATTTCTTGAAACTCGAAAAGTACAACTTGCAGCAAATCTTCGAAAAGAACATGGCTCCGAGTGAATTGTCCAGAGTGGGAGCCAGCGAGAAGGAAGAAAGCAAAAAATAGATGATGCTCAAATCAATCGGTGAAACGTAGCCTGTCTTTGCACCAAAGCCAAAATTACATGATTCGTGTTAAATAGACAACCGGCCGATGTAGTTGGTTGCAACCTGCCAACTTAGCCAGTCCGCTTCTTTATTAGGAATCAAGCCCATCTGATTTAACTTCCAGAGTCCCACTGCCATGTTGGCAACTTGGAAAAGCACAAATACCAATTTTGGCAAAATCAAGTCCCGGGAGTTCTTTTCCGTTTTCAAGCGGCTGAACAGTGAATTTGTCTCGGTGAGAATAGCCTTCAATGGGTTCCACAATAACATCAACGTCATCATTATGGGGATCACCTGAAGCGAGTTTCCTGTCATGTAGCTCATAATGAGGTTCATGGGCACGCTCTTTGCTGGGCCCACTGCAATCTCCCACGCCTTCTTAATCTTGAGCTGCTCTAACTCATTCGGCGAACGTTTCTTGGAAGCCTCCATCTTTTTGGATTTGTTAAGGTTATCTTCGAACCCAGGGGGCGACACCACATCCGCGGCGGGAGCTGTTATTTTGGGGTTGAGGAGCTCGCTGTAGGCCATAGTAGAGTGTTGATGCTCAGTTGAAACTTATCTCAGAGTGAGTCGCACATGAGCATGTGTATGGTGTGCGGCAGACGAACAAACCTGACGATGCAAATTGCGAGTAGCCGAGGGATGAAAATAAAAAGAAGCAGGGCCATCTCGCCAGAGCCTTCAACCTTTAGATATTGCCCCGTAATAGGCGACCAAGGGTCAGTCACGTGACGCGATACTTCCACTCGCGGCTTATCTGAGCCGAGCCAGTCTCTCCCCAGCAATATGAATTCCACTATCGACTTCTCCAACAACCCGTTGAACAAAATAATAGGGCTTTCTGTTGTTCTATCTGTGGGCTTTCTCCTAGTTGTTCTCGCGGGAATCAATGGAAACTGGTTCCCCATCATTGATGGCTTCATCTTTGCTGTGGCCTATCTTCCAGTGAAGATCTCACAGGCAATCGCTAGCCTGAGCGATTACGATTTCAATTTCGACCCCAGTACAAGCTCCAAGTTTCTGGCTGCGCAGGAGCTAGGGAAGTTTGTAACTGGTGCTTTGGTGGTGACAGGGTGCTATCTTCCTATTTTGCTCCAGCACTCACACATCTTGAGTAAAACCTCAGTTGTGTTGACCTTGGTGGGTGGCTTCTTGATTTTGGGGACGGTCTACACGTTCAGTAAGGCATTTGAGGCCCAAGACGAACCTGAGGACCTTGGGGGTGTCATATAAATGTTCTAAAGGGCGGCCTTGGATAAAACGGAGCAAAAAGGCCCGCATGCGGCCCTGAGGGTTTTGGATATCAGAGTGGCTCTTCCAGGAGCTTGCCACACAGTCTGAAATCAAGCTTCTACTTTCAGGCTTGTCAATGTAGCCGTGAGCATACAGTTCCTTCGGCTGTTACAGATACATATAGTAAGGCAAGTATCGCAGCAACACACACCAACTCAAAACACGTTGATAGGGGTAGAGATAAACCATTCACCTACACACAACTTGGCCAACTACCCACTCGCCCGTGTTGTAGCAGCAGACCCGGCCTCCGTGTCCTTTCGGATGTACGGATGTCGCGGCCCAACACTTTAATGCGAAGGACACGCTCATTCTTAAAGCACAAACTACACATCACCAATGACTACTGATCCAATGGTGGCAGCAGAGCATCAGATCGCGTTGGAATACCAGCTATGTGAGAAAGTGTTAAATGAAGAATTCAAGATATGGAAGAAAACCGTACCCTTACTTTACAACACCATCTACACACATGCTTCAGAATGGCCGATGTTGACTGTCGACTTCTTCCCAGACTACACGTATTCCAGCGACAAAAATAGGATTTCGGTCAGGTATGTTACTGGTACAAACACTTCCAGCAGAGCTCCGGATTCTGTTGGCATCCATTCCTTTAGCTTGCCCGCCACTTTAGCCCCAGACTTTTCTACGGTGTCTACAAATGAAATCATACCGGCACCCTTGGAAGAGATCCCTACAGACCCATTCTCTACCGTTAAGCTGTGGAACCATCCTGGCG
The DNA here is from genome assembly GCA_002370475.1 of Metschnikowia drakensbergensis. Lineage (NCBI taxonomy): Eukaryota > Fungi > Ascomycota > Pichiomycetes > Serinales > Metschnikowiaceae > Metschnikowia > Metschnikowia drakensbergensis. The sequence continues at coordinate 302,880 of NKYX01000002.1, read as the reverse complement.
AAGTTAACAGTGTCAAAGTCTCGCCAGACGGGAAACATTTTGTCACTTTTGACAACAAAGGTTCCGTTCACTTGTACGACATCGACGCTGAGGCTTCTCAGGCGTTTTCTTTTCACAAGAGCGAAGGATTCTCTTTGGAATGGATTTCCAACACGGAATTCTTGTCCGGTGCCTCCGATGGCCTTATTGCCAGATGGGGAATTCGGGCTCCAAATCGCCCTGTCCTGACCATTTCATCGCATACCTCGACGATAAACGGAATGTCTTACAACAAAGCTTCGGGAGTTCTCTTTGGGTCTGTTTCCGATGATTACAACACGCATATTCATGACTTGAGGGCCAGTGAAAATGGCGTTGCTATCGAAATTGTGGAGGCACACATACAAGACGCTATTGCTTTCCATCCCACAATAAGTTATCTTTTTGCCACCGGAGGAAAGGACAATCTCGTGAACTTGTATGATGCAAGAAATACGAAGGCTCCTATAAGGCAACTTCACGGGCATAACGGTTCAGTTGCAGGTTTGCGGTGGAATCCAATCGAGACTTCCTCATTGTTGTCTTGGGGTTTGGACCGGCGTGTTATAACTTGGGACTTGAATCAATTGAGAGAAGAATACAACCCGGGTGAAATCAATGAAAGCAAGAAGAGATCAAAGCTCAATGAAGATCCTTGCTTACAATTCATTCATGGTGGTCACAACAATCATATCAATGACTTTGCAGTTCACCCAGTGATACCTAGTCTTTTCGCCAGTGTTGCTGATGACAACTTGATAGAAATTTACCAACCTAAGGTAATTCAGGAAGACGATGACGAAGAGGAGGACGACGAGGATGACGAGGGCGGAGAAGAAGCTGAAGACAATGTTAATGAGAACAACGACAGCATGGAGACTTCCAAAAACGTCACCAAGGCTGGGAATGGCACTACCATGAATGACGACATGGAAATAGATGCGGAGCAGAATGGAAAAGCGAAGGACGAGTCGAGGAAGGAACAACAAGATGAATCGGGGGGATCTGATTCGGCAGAAAACTCGGAACTTGACATCAATGTCAAAGAAGAGCCAGCCACTGCAAATGAAGTACAGGATACAGAAATGGCCAGCTGATTGTATGTCTTGAATAAAAGTTTTGTCAAACACGGCCGCCGCGACTGCATACGGTACATGCGACAGTAGAATTAATACTCTCAGTCTAGGAACGCGTGGCTGGGAGCTCAAACCGTCATGGATAGGAAATCCGATTCTCCAGGGCTAGCTGAGCCATCAAGAAAGAGGACGAAATCCCCCATAGTTTCCAAAGATGTCGACTTCAAGAAAATCAAGCTGGAAAGCGACGATCTCGAGAGTACCGAAGATATAGCCCGTCAATACAAGAAATTTCAAGGCGCCGCTAAGTTTGATTTAAATTCTGAGGAACTCTTCTGTGTATGCAGAAAGCCTGACCATGGCGGCGAGTTAATGATTTCTTGTGATGAGTGTGAAGAGTGGTTTCATGCCAGATGCATGAAGATCGATAGCAAGTACATTCCACTAATCGAAAAGTTCTACTGCAAATTTTGCCAGTGGAGACAGAACAAGATGACCCGATGGAGCCGCAAGTGCCGGAGGCCTGACTGCGTGAACGCTGTCAAAAAAGCAGAGAAGTCAAAGTACTGTTCAGAGGCATGTGGGTTGAAATTTCTCGAAGCCAAACTTGACTCGCGGGATCTGAGAATCACGAAAGGAGAGATGAAATTCATATTTGATTTTTGTAAGACTCATGATGACTTTAAGACTCTCGGGAAACAGTTCCCTGAGCTTCCAGAAGTAAAGGAGCTAGATCTCAGTGTCATTCCCGACGCAACCAAAAGAAAATTGACAGATATCGATGAAATGAGTGGACAAATAGACGCTGAGATTAGACTCACAGAAAAAAAGGTTCTTTACCATCAAGCCACGAAAGAAAAGATCAAGATTATTAATGAGAAGGTACAACAAGTGCAGGATCCCTTGTGTGGTGGTACTGATCCGAAAGCTGGGAAAAAGAAGAAGTCAGGGTCCAAAAAGGTGGATCTTTGCTGCTTCCAACCGGAGCTAGACGACACTCTTTCCAATTTTGGCAAAAACGATAGTTACGCAAACACCCCAAAACTCACACAGTTCCTTGATGAAGTGGAAAACTCGCCTGATACATACACGTTTTTCAAAACTGAAATCGATGAATGTGTTAGCAGTTTTTCTGAAGACTCTGTATACCTGGGGAGTCTTTGTTTAGTCGACCGAAGAAAGTGCCTTCGACACAATGGGTGGTATAATCTCTTGGGGGATCGTTTATGGAAAAGATTGCAAGAACTAAAAATCGCCCTAGATGAATATAATCAGAAGCGTTCGAAAACTTTAAGGGACTATAGTATTTCGGTCTATGAGGCTAACAAATAAATGGAGACACAGTCCCAACAGCAGCAAGCAAGGAAAGTCACGCGTGCACATCAATCCACATCGTCAACTTACCAACATGCCCACCATATTAGGTTTTCCCCCGACTCAGCAATAGTCTATCTTGGGCGAGTGAAGACGCTCTTTCAACACTCGCTCTTAAGGTTGAAAATGAAGCACCTAGCAGTCTCGTCCCATCCTCCCTCATACTTTTCGTCTTCATCATAATCACGAGCCAAGCTAGCAGGCGAAATAATGAGTTTCTTTTGACCCTCGACCTTGAAGACGGAGTTGTGCCAAGGAGTTGGAATGTGGAGTAATTTGTCCTCCTCACTCTGGTCGTGAGCACCGGTTGAGCAAAGTTCCGGGTCCAACAATCTGATACCGTACTTGGGCCCAGCATTGTGATGCGCGTGAATGGAAAGTCTCAAGTGGAAGGGGAAAACTAATTCAACCAAGTTGGAATAAGCATCGTTCCTTCTGATCATTTCATACGACACGTTGGAGACCAATTTCTTGTACTTCTTTCCCGACAACTCATTTGCTTTGGGAGTGCCTGCCAAATCCTCGGACATGAACTTGTTGAAACCACGATAAAGATAAAGTCTGGAGTGACCTGGAGTTCTAATCTGCTCTCTAAGAAGATCTGCATTGTCATCGCAACCAAGCATCAAGACCTTTCTGTTGACATCAGTCTCCTCATCAATGACAGTGTCGAGATAATGATCAATTGGAACTTCGTCCAAAATTGGCATGACCAATGATTTGGTAGCTGACTTAAAACAATCGTTAAGTCCCCGGAAATGAATTCCATCAAAATCATCCGGCTTGACTTTTTTGTAAAGTTCAATCAATTGAGCAGTATACGTGTCTACCACATCATCATCCACATTGATACAGTCACTGAAGACATGTCCATCGCTGACAATAAAAAATTTCATACCTGGTGGGTATACTGCGTTCACCAGCTGGACAAACTTCATGATTCTTCTTATTGCAAGCTCCTCGCCCAAGTCGGGCTCTCCCCTGGCCGCCTTGCTCCTGTTTGAAGACTTGCAAGGAAAGGCGGGAAGAACGGCCTCAATGGGAATTCTCCTGGAGGTAAAGAATCTAACATGGTCAATAAAAGCATCCCTTCCTTCTTCCCAACGATCAACAATGGCTGCATTCTTGACTGACCTTTCGAAGATCTCAGTCACTTCCACGGCTAAGTCTTTTCCCTTGCTAGACACGTTGGACTCAAAAGCCGTCACACCGTTGTTGATCATAGTGTTCAAAAACCACATGTCGAAGACTGAAGCGTCAAACACCTCGGTGGCCATACCAATGATTACACCGTCCCGTGGTTGCTCGAAAAACTTCAACTCGTTCGAAATCTTGACCGACATATTCAATCCATCCAAGGCAACACCTTCAGCTTTAGACTTCTCCAAAGCATTCCAAGCCTCCTCTTCTGAGAGCACAGCACTCTTCTGTCTCCTGCAGTTTAAGAATTTCTCCATGTCACGACAATATATGAAGTGAACTCTCTCATAGATGGTTTTGTCTTGAATAGTCATGGTTAATCTTTAGTGGTTTCTTGTAGTACTGAGTGAATGATATCCACATATCTTTACATGATGGGTCCATTTTATAAAGACCCATCGTTTTTCGTGTCATGCCATAATGCAGGTGAAATGTGCTTCAAATTGAAGATGCTATCAAAGTGGGTAAGACGAGGGAGCAGAGTATGAGCGCAGATTAATGGGTGCAAATATTGATCACGCAGCAAATGTTATGCGCGCCGTGCGATACATTGTGATCTCTGTAGTTACCCGGGATTATTATGTATATCTTGCACCAATGTACATTGCAGTGCTGCACTTGCAGGTTGAGTTCGCACTTTACGTGAAAGGTAACTTTATAGCAGATCAAAGGTCCAACATGCCTCCTGCACTGAGTGGCATTTGCACTTTGGGCCAAATTAGTCCCATTCCAGTAACTTCGCGGACTTTGTTAAGCTGATACTACCAGAGTTAAAGAACAAACTTAGCACCTCCCGTACGACTGGAATCTGCAACTTGGCCCTTGGCGGACTCGTGTCCGAGTGCTTCAGCTGAAGCGCTTATCACACTAGTCATTGAATGTTCTCTCGAGCCCATGGCCGACCTGACTGGGGTTGTGAGTGTGGTGACTGCCTCGGGGGACACGCACCTCTCTCCATTCATCAAGCTGCTTAGGTCAGAATAGCCTAACTTCGATAGTTTGGTCATCAGACTAGCACGTGACAGGTGAGACAAGTTTCTCGCGGACTGAAGTCTCGTCAATTTGCTTGGAGATTGTACTGTGAGCAAGTTGCTCATGGATTTTTGCCGTGAATGCTGGAGCTTGAGCATCGAGTCATGAAGCCTTGTCAACGATTCTTGGGAGAAGCCACCCTTTATGGACGAGTGCGTTTGATTGATGAAAGGATGATTGAAGGCAGCTTCAGCGGTCAAGCGCTCGGACGTGTCCAACAGAAAGCATTTTGATAGAAAGTCCGTGGCTGATTGGGGGATGTGTGACCAGTACTCTTCCGGTTCAAATACATAGTCAGCCGCAGCAATGAGCTCTTTCGTCTCTTTATCAGTGTCGCAATCGAAAGGCATGTATCCACAAAGCATGAAATAGGTTAAGACACCTACAGCCCACATGTCAACAGGAAAAGAGTGGCCAGTTCTCAGTAACACTTCTGGCGCCAAGTAGCTGAGCGTTCCATCTAGCGTATACACCATTTCACCTGGGCCTAGGATTTGTGCGTGGCCAAAATCAGCTAATAAAAGCAGCTTGGACCTGGAGGTTTTGGATGCAAACAAGATGTTCTCAGCTTTAACGTCTCGATGTACTACACCATTTGCATGTAAGTATTTGAGTGCAGACAAAAGCACAGATAGGATATCCCGCGTCTCGTTGACAGAAAGCTTATTTTCTGGGGCACTAGTGATGCGTTCATAAAGTTCCCCGCCATTGGCTAGATTGGTCACTAGGTAGAAGTAATCCGAGGTCTCAAAGTAATCTATCATCAGAAGAATGTTCGGGTGGCCTTTCAGAACTTTCTTGAGAACGGTGAATTCTCGCTGAAGCATCAGCTCAAGTCCGTAAATTTGTTTCTTGCTAAACCGCTTGGCGGCATAGTGTACCTTTGTTTCAATTCTTTTGCACTCGTACACATTGGCGTAGGAACCCGTCCCTAAAAGCGCTTTCGAGAGAATGTAGGGGCACTTTAGCCCTTTGGACGTCACCGTGGAATGTTGCAGCGGCCATGGTTTTTGAGACATTCTTGTGCTTAATGAAATTGTCCTGGCGAATATTAATGTTGGTGGTGACTAGGCAATTCAAAAGAATATATGACGGGTGTGATGGTGGATAATGTCAGGTGATCATATGCGGCAGGGCATATGGGGGGTCACACGTCCTTCAGTACGCGTAGAGTTCGAACGGCTGCAGCCAGGAGTATACAAATCTTCTAAGGCTAGCGGCAATCAGGCTCAGTTGTCAATTGGTGCTAATGGGCTGCGGGTCATGGAGCTTGGTCCAGTTGCCCGAGTGAAGTGCACGGTCACATGATACACCCCGAGCACGCACACGTGACAAGCCATCGCTATTATTTTTTCGGGCTCATCTCCACTTGTACAAGGCATCAGATCATGGAGGGTTCCAATTTAAACTTGAGCGCTCTCAAGGGTAAGATCTTCGAGAAGCTTTCTGGGGCCACGGAAAAGCCTCCGAAATCTTCGGGGAAAAAGTCATCACAACCAGCCGGCAAGAGCAAGAAGGAAAATACCAAGCCATCTAAGCAAGAGAAGGTGAAGAGCACCAATAAGCCTAAGGAGACACAAAAAAGCCACAAACATTCCAAGGATGTGAAGGCAGAGAAAGACTCTGCTAGAAACACCGGAGAGAAGAAATCTAACGCGAATGACGAAGATGACGTTCTCAGGCGTGAGGCTCTCTCGTTCGGTGCAACCGAAGAGGACCTCAAATTGATCCAAGGAGTGAACGAAAGTGATCAGGAAGATCTCGCAACCGCGGAAAAGGACAAATCGCTTGCATCTGATGTTTCCGGCTTCATCAAGTCTCTCGGACTTACGGGAGAGTTAAACGTCATTGATGACGCGGATGTTTCAGGCAGTGAAGAAGAGACTCAGGACATCAACAAGATTTCAAGAACAGAGAAGACTCCAGAAGCCAAGAAAGCGCAAGACACACAAAAAGAGGAAGCAAACAAGGCCCGCAAATTAGAGAAAAAGGAAGCAAAGAAGGAAGAGAAAAGATTGGAAAAGGAAGCCAGAAAGGAGGAAAAAAGAAGAAAGAAAGAGGAGCAACTTGAGCTGAAGACCAGGGTTGCGGAAATGGATAAAGAAGAACAACTGGTCGAAGACAAGCCTCAAACTGCTTTGGCTGTGCGCAAGAAGAACCCAGATAGAGTCGACAATATCCTGTCTGTTATTTCAGAAAAGCTTCGGATTCAGACGAGGGTGGACTGGTACAATTGCGACGTGCCTAAGGTGGAAGAGCCAGAGAAATGCGACCGTTTCGCTTTAGAAAGGCTCATGGATCTGGCCAAAGCGCTCATTGACTCTGAAAATCGCGTTTACTTGGAAGAGTTCACGTCCAATAACTCCCAGAAGAAGTTTTTGTCCCAAATTCTCTCTGGCGGTACATTGAACGATAAGGTTTCTGCATTGACTTTGTTGGTACAGGAGGCCCCACTCCACAATATCAAGGCCTTCGACACGCTTTTGCTGTATTGCGAAAAGAAGTCACGTACAGCTGCTTTGCAGGCCATCAATGCCATGAAAGATTTGTTTCTCAATGGTCTCTTGCCCAACAGAAAGCTCTTAGCCTTCAACAAGCAGCCTCTTTCCAAAGGCGCCGCAACGGAGACTTTGGCATTGTACTATTTTGAGGACCACTTAAAGAAGTCATATTTCAGATTCATCCAAGTTTTGGAACATTTGACCCATGACCCTATCTTGCACGTCAAGATGACCGTTATCTCACATATCTTCGACTTGTTGAAGGGAAAACCAGAGCAGGAGGCTAATTTGTTGAGACTAGGTGTCAACAAGCTTGGTGACATCGAGAACAAAGTGTCGGCCAAGACCTCGTTCCAGCTTCTTCAATTAGAGGAAGCTCATCCAGCCATGAAGAAAATCATCACCGACTCCATTACGGATCTTATCTTCCAGAAACACAATGAGCACCACGCTCAGTACTATACCGTTTTGACACTCAATCAGACGGTTTTCCGGGTTGATGACGTTGAATTGGCTAATTCCCTTGTTAAAACATACTTTTCTTTATTCGAAAAAATTTTGGTTGAGTCCGATGGTGCTAATGGAGAAGTTGACAAGATTGGCGGAGACAAAGTCATGGGAAAGTTTGAAAAGGGGAGAAAGAACAACAGAAAGGCATTCAAAAAGGGTAAGAAAGGTGGCAGATCCGTCAAGGTGGAGGAAAAAACCGAGTCCGAAGCTGTGGAGGAGAAGAATTCCAAAATGTTTTCCGCTCTACTTACAGGTTTAAATCGTGCATTGCCATACTCCGATCTCTCTTCGGAGACATACATGACCCACTTGAACACATTATACAAGATCACTCACTCCACGAACTTCAATACCTCCGTGCAGGCATTGATTTTAGTTCACCAAATTGTCACACAGCAGAAGCTAGACTCTGACAGATACTACAGAACCCTTTACGAGTCATTGATGGACCCTAGATTAGTGACTTCTTCAAAGCAGGGTATCTACTTGAACTTGTTGTTCAAGTCGTTGAAGAGTGATACTAAAAATGTTTCCCGAATTCTTGCGTTTGTCAAGAGAATGTTGCAAATTTGCTCTCACTGGATAAATATTGGTTCCATCACAGGTATGCTTTATTTATTAATGGAGTTGTCCAAAACATGCCCACAAATCTTGGAATTGATGGAGCCTCTCGAAGCTCGGCCAGAGACTGCAGACGTTGAAGAGAGTTCTGGTGAGTACGATCCAAAGAAAAGGGACCCCAAATTCGCCAACGCTCAAAACTCATGTTTCTGGGAAATGACTTATTTCACAAACCACTACCATCCTACAGTGGCCATTTACGCTGCATCGCTTCTCGATGGAACGCCACAGCCCAAACCAGATCTTGGGTTGTATACATTGGCTCACTTCTTGGATAAGTTTGTCTACAAAAATGCTAAACAGAAGGCGGTCACTAGAGGTTCGTCCATCATGCAGCCTTTGGGCGGTGCACACCTAAACTCCTTGTTGGTGAGAGCCACTAATGCTCAGCCGGAGAATTTACCTGCAAACACAGTCGACTGGCTTTCTCGCAAGGCCGAGTCAATCAAGCCAGATGAGAAGTTCTTTTACGATTACTTCACAAACAACAGGGCTAAGATCCGCGCAAGGAAGCCTGAAGAACAGGTGGATGAGGACGTGGAGGAAAATGCGGAAACGGAAATTTGGGATGCATTGGTGAAGCTGAATCCTCAAATTGAGGTTTCTGACGAGGACCTCGGTTTCTCGGACTTGGATGGAGAAGACTTTGGCGACATTTCCGGTGATGAGGAGGCACTCGGCAACTTTGAGAACGGTGAACTCGATGAGATGCTCGGAGATGGCGGCGATGCTGAAGATATTGGGCTCGACGATGGCGCTGAGTTGGAGGAAAGTGATGGTGATGATGCCGAGATTTTCAACATCAGTGGTGACGATGAACTTGCCAGTGACGATGAAGCAGAGATTGCAGGCAACAAGAGAAGTAGGGGAGACGAGGAAGAAAGCGGCAAGAAAAAGCAAAAGTTCACGAGCTTGCCCATGTTCGCTTCTGTGGAAGACTACGCACAGTACTTGGAATCTGATGATGACGATATGTAGATCGTCGGATAAATAATATAAAGCCAAAGAACTAAAACCTGCCGCCTGCGCTATACGGCTAGTATATAGGCGCGCCATGCTACAAGTCACCCTGCGTCTTCACATACATACGACTGGCATCGCGCGGCCGCGATGAGCACGCAAGTCATAAACATAGGCTGACTCATGCATGTTGCACGAAGGCACTTCACTCGCCTTTTCCAACCACGTCTCCAGCTTTCAGCGAAGTGCTTCCCCCGTATTGGCTGCAAGAACCGTTCACAAGTCGCTGCACGGTAGCAGAGAAAGGTTGTGTGCAGACCGTGAATGTGCGCAGACCGTGAGGCGAATGCCTACATTCTTCTTTACTACACAGAGGCTTCCCATGACGAGCAGTCTGACCGTAACTCCAGCCGTACGCCGGCTGGTACGCTAAAAATCAGAGAAGCCAATTCCCCCTTTCGTCAGCTTTCCAGACGATGTAAATACAGTATGGTTGCTTTTTCTGCCCTCGGCGTTCTCCAGAGGACCCCGAAGCACTAGCCACATCAGAGCGAAGGGCTTCGCGGCCGAAAAAAATGTTAGTGAAGAGCAACGCGCGCATGCATAACTTTGTTCCGGGCTTCAATAAGCGGGCCTAGGTGCGGCCAGCGCGCAGCATCGATGGAAAATCAAATGTATTCATGCATCGCCACACGTGCGTACATGCAGACACTACATGCCCCAAAATATAGGGACTAGTGAGGAAGGAATTCCATTGCTCACCTGAAACAAGGCACGTAGCGGCACAATAAAAAAGCAGAAATCTTGCGGTTACGGCCTAGAGCAGGATCCAGATTTACACGCTTTCAAAGCAGCAGGTCACACTCGAAAATCGGTTCTTGACTGAGTATTCGCATGACCACCCTTCTGCACGTCGGGAAAAGCTGTTGCGAGCTAATGCATCGAAACCTGTGTCCGGTATTAAAGAAAAAAGGTGGATTCCGTGGAGTCCGCCGCTCAGAAATCATCTACTCCTAGAACTATTCATCATCTTGACTAATTTCAAAACAAGAAGCTGTTGCACCTTCTTCCCTGTCGTGCCTCAACCTCATCGCCACTGCATCCATTGTTTCTCTCATTGTCTTTTGCGAGGACTACTCGATACACTCCTCAGCCGGAGCCGCAGACAATCCTCCTACAGTCTCCCGCCCTTAAATAAACGCCTTCCCACTCTACATCAGGCTGGAAAAGTTCCTCCCCCTCCGAATCTGCGATCCCAATGTCGCAAGCCGTCGACAGCATTTCTACCATCAATGCCCCTTTCGATATCTTGGTGCTAGGCAACAAAGGAGTGGGCAAAACAACCATGATTCAGAAATATGTTCTAGGCGATCAGCCCGTCAGACCACCAGACACTTCTGAATACATTACTTTCAAGACCCTTGAGCTTTCTTGTGACTGCTCTCAACTGGCGAGCCATCAGATCCCATCGGCCTCCCTCCAGAAGCTGATCTCCATCTTGGATAGCTCCTCCGAAATCAACGATCTTCTCATGTCTGGCTCTTACAGGATCAAAAATGCACGCACCATGCTCTTCGCCTATGCCGTTGACGACTCAGATTCATTTGAAGCATTAGACTACGCCATCAACTGCATTACTTCGGTGCGTCATGAGCTTCCTCCGTGCTTGATTGTGGGCTTGAAACTGGACAATACAATAGACCGCCAGGTTCTGTTTGAGCAAGGCCAAGAACTCGCAGCTGCGTGTGGTGCCATTGATTTTATAGAAGCATGCTCGGTGTCACAGGCGTCCATGGACCAAGTTTTCGCTCCTTTGGTAGAGCAGGTTCTCCGCATCCAGAATCATGAAACTTCGCCTCATGGAGAAGAGTGTTATACTGGCAAGATCAGATCACCGCTGCCATTATCCACAATAAGTCGAAGCAATATTGCTGAGAAACGGGATACGGATATACGAGGCCAACCGCCGAAGGCCAAGGTACTAACCTTTGACTCAGAAAAATACTCCGAGGGGACAGGAACCAAATGTGACTTGAATTCCTCGATAAGCAAGGAGAAATTAACGAAGGCCTCCTCGCTGACAAGTCTCGACAACAAGACACAGTCAACCGATGTATCAAAGTACGAGGATGCGAGAACTAGCTTCAAGGCATGTAAGGAAAGATCAGCTCACGGCGCTAAGCGTCTGAAGTTTTCTCGCAAAAAGGAGAGCCGGTGCTGCATCATCATGTGAATACCAAAGCGAGAAACTCAAAGTACACCACAGGTGAATCTGGCATTATAGAGATTTTATAGATTCTTGCACTTCGGTGAAAGAAACACCTCGTGTGAATTTTAAAGTACATCGCTTAACTGATTACTGTAATACTACTTTCACAGGCTGTGAGCTACGCTCACGTGCTTTGGTACGGCAATGGACCATTGTAAGAACTAGACTGGTGCATCGTCTGCGATATGCGAGAAGCCCCTAAACTGTTCTTGCATCTCCGATGTCAAGACTGTTTCGACTGGGGTCAATCTAGGAGTTTCCGATGTGAATTCTTGATCGAAATTGGAGTAGTCATGCTCACTCTTGATCTCTGGAATGTAAGGTGGCGCTACCCTCATGTGCAAGACATCGTCAAAGTTCACGTCTTGGAAGTAAGAGTGCTCCATGATGTCCAATGCATCACGTTCTCCACTTCCCAATCTGCTCTCTGGGTCTTTTGTTAACAATGCCTGCAAGATTAAGACAGTTTGGCGAGGCATACTAATTGGATACCTCACATCGTCGTGTTCAATAGCATTGAAAACATCATCTTCGTCATCTCCCTTGAAGGGGCTCTGACATAACAACATTTGGAACATCAACACACCAAACGCCCACCAGTCAACAGATCTATCATATTGCTTCCCGCTGATGATTTCAGGAGCCATGAATTCTGGTGTTCCGCAAAATGTACCCGTGGTGCTCTTATGCCACATATTCTCTTTACACAACCCGTAATCACCAATTTTGATGTGACCTTTCGTTGTCAAAAGAATGTTGTCCAACTTCAAGTCACGGTAGACTATTCCATTTTCATGGAAGTACTTCAAGGCTAGCAATACTTCACACGCGTAAAATTTCGCCCTTTTTGCTGAAAACCTATTTTTTTGGATATGCCACATCAAGTCACCTCCGGAAACATATTCCATGACAAAGTAGATTCTGTTCTCAGTTTGAAAGCAGCAATGTAAGTTCAAGAGGAACGGATGCATTTCTTTATTGGCGGTCAAAAACACCCGCTTCTCGGATTTCACACTCTCAGCTTCTTCATTTTCAACAATGAAATCCTTTTTCAAAACTTTGATGGCGCATAAACTTGTAGTCTGTCTGGATTCAGCAAGCATGACTTTACCAAAGTTACCCTTGCCTAGCACTGCTAAGAACTGAAAATCATCAAGCCCAATTTTTCTTCTTCTTCTTTTCTGCTTCCGAGATCCAGACTGCGGTGCTTCGTGCACTTGAGACATTATAGCATCTTGTACTTCAGCATTTTCATGAACATCATTGTAATTCAAAGACTGGAACACATCTTCTTTTCCGTTATTAATGTTCAGATCAAAAGGATTTTGTACATCCATGATGATGTGATCAGTGATAGGGGCAACCTGGAATTGGTCGGATTTGTTCGACATAAAAGTAGAATCGTATCTTGATTGACGTCTTTCATCATATTCATCTTCTTCAATCGCCGCAGTTGACTTTGCACCGCCCGTTCTTGCATAAGGTGAGTCGACAGTCTCCTGGAACTCATTTTTGTTGTGCGTTATTAACTTGGGAAATGAGGATGGCTCGTTATCTTCAGTGTAATTGTGCGGTTCTGCTTGGCTAGGGTAAGCTTGATATGTTTGGGGTTTGAGCAGCTGATATACATGAGGGCTCAAGGCCTGCTCACGACCGCTTGAATCTGGCTGCCTCTTAGCTTGCTGATATGGATCTTGTTGATATGGATAAGGTGCCTGTTGTGAATCAAGTGTGTTTTTGCTCTTAATTGGCAGAGGTTGCGCGGAAAGGGGCTGCTCTGGTTTGGGAGGCACATTAGGTTGACGGTCAGCCCTGAATGGCAGTGGAAGTGGTTTCACAGAGCTGGTAGACTTTATGGTAGTTAAGATTTTGTTTGCCATCTCCATTGACATTCCACAAAAGTCGGGCATCAAGTGTGAGCATTGGGTATGGCACATGACTCCACACTCGGAACATTTTCTAACATTTTTCTTTCCCCAAGGAAGGATATATCCACAATGACAACACCACTTCGTTCCACGGTTCAGCACAGGCTCAAATCTATGTGGGATACGGTGGTTCAATTTAGCCTCATCATCATTCGTAGTGCCAGACTTGGAAATACACTTCGTGACGACTTTCTGGTAGCATTTCTTGTGACACAAAAAACGACAATCTTGACACTGGAAGCCCGAATAACGCAAGAACTCCCCACATAAAGCGCAGCACATGATGTTGTAAAACTGTTTTTGAACAAACTGGTGCCCGTGTTGCTCAAACACTTCTTCTTTTTTGGCTCTGATTGCACCATGGCGTCCAAGTGCACCCATAAATGCGGAGTGACCAGATCCAGTTGATTTTTCGAAGGAAAGATTGATCAAAATCTGGCCAACTGGTTCGAGATTCACCCAAGCAGAAATCAGGGTTACTTTTGTTGCATCAGCTGGCGACCCTTCGTTTTCAGTGGCTGCTTCTCCGTCAAAAACGTTCAAGTTGTTAATTTTGTTGGGCACGGACGTTGATGAATTCGAACTGGTAAAGTTTGGTCTCGATGCGGGAAGATTTGGCAAGCTTGAGGCAGGTATCCAGCCATCGTTGCCCATTTCCCTCGCAACCTTCTTTTTACGAATCTCCTCCGCAATGTCCGATAACAATATCCATGTCAATGCGACGGGGATGTTCTGGTTGCCAGATTTATCATAGACAGTAATCTCAACCTCGTGAGCTTTTTCAACGTCAATGATAAACTCTTCGTTGAATTTTCCGTTTCTCGATGCGTTGGTCTTGGCTCTCTCCACATCGTCAATCTTCAAAGAAACAATCGACTCCGACTTCTTGTTGAACATTGGCAGAGCAATATGATCCACGTCTCGGATACAAGTAACCTGAAACGTGAGTCTGCCAGTGAGGGCCTTTCGAGCAAATTTCGGGGTGTTCATGATTTCCAAGTCTCTATTGACTTCCTCCACATCAACAAACATTCCCTGGTATTTCTTCAAGGAGCGGTTCAAAATCTGGATTCTCTGATCTGACTCGTGTTTTCCTCCCTCGGCTGCATTGGAAGAGGACTTATCACCATCCATCAAGTACAAGTGCGAGATCTTCTCGTTTGCCTCCCGGTATTGGTTCTCCACCTGAAGTTTAAACTGAAGTTGCTGGAGCATATACTGGATTTTGTGACCCAAAGACGGACAGTCATACTTGATGAGATCAAAGCGTGAGTACAATGGAATCGCCGAGGAAGCGGCACGAGACCGCCTCTTGTTATCTGAATCGACGTTTCCGTCACGGGCCCCGCTGCCAGAAACATCATGTTGAGATTGACGTTGCTTCAATTGAAGCTTTTCAAAAGTCTCTTGCAAATAGTTGATGTTTGACTGGGTCTCCCTAATCTGAGTGTTACATCTTTGGATGACTTCATTGTTGGTGGTGTTCTTCTTGACCTGTTGAAACCCCTGAATAAGCTTGATCTCACGGTCGATTTTGCCTTTGATGTCTCCTAGGATCTTGTCTTGAGAAGACATGACGGCAAAAAGGGTGGGTCGAATCGACTAAGGTACTGGAGCGGATCAGATTTCTCTCTGATTGAATTTCCACTGGTTGAAACAAGACTATTGCCAGCAGGCTGTTTGTGTATCGTAAGGAGTGCCCAAGCTACGGCCGGATGCGTGCTGAGATTTCGAGTTATCAGTGAAGCTGAACTTTAGTGTCGAGTGAGAAAATCCGAATGGCTATGGTTGCCTTTCTTCCTGCGGCGACTTGTCTGATTGCAGTTCACACTCTCCAGGTCTTGCGTTGGTGGCTGTCCGATCTGGGCGCGGGTGATGTGTGATTTGAATCAAGCACGTGAGTGATTTCCATTGACGATTTTAGGAAATACGCACGAGCGAATGTACACACAGCTTGGTTCGTGAGACGTGGCCGCCGTTGTTTTTTGAAGTGGTATCTAGACGATCCCTTTGATTGGCTAATTCTATTTGCTGTTGCACCTGCAGTTGCAATCAGGGACCGGGCAGATGTAGTGCTTGCTAAACCATTGCTCGGCGTGGTGTGCATGGTACCCATGGTTGCAGCTTAAGCAAAAGCTAAACTTATTATTGAAGTTTTCATGCACAGCCGTGTGGATCCCGCTCTCAGGCACTGGCTCGGAGTCTGGTGGAATTCGCGCACCTAGTGTAAGTAGGCACACAGAGCATCTCGGGAATGAGGCGCCACAATGGGGGCACAGGTTGTAGAGGTCTGTTTTTTCCTTCATGTTGAGCCGGTTGTTGAATTGCTTGATCGTTAGTGGATTGCTCGCTGTTCCCTTCACGTTTTTTGAGCTACCCGACGACATGTTTTTTTTGCATTGCTTGCACTGAAGGAAGATTTGACGAGGTGTTGGGCGTATGCTGACAACTCCGGCAGATGTCTTGGAGGATTTCACTCGCGCAATGTCGAACTTGGCTCTTTGCTTGAAGAAAGCCCATGAATCAAGAAGTTCCCTGTAGCAGTGCACCCAATGGTCAACACGGGAATCCTTAAAGTATCGTGGCACTGCAAACTGAGCAATAAGAGCAGCTGTTTGCACATCGGATGTTCTGTCAACATACGACTGAAGTAGATTTATTCCTCTCGGCGTGATCCCCGTCAAAATCAAGCCTTCCAATTCCCCTTGGTTGACGACTGCGTCAGCAACACGGTTCAAGTAAAGGTTCAAGTCCTTATCAGAGAGAAATCTAATGGCAATGCCGAGCCTTTCTCTCAAGGGTAAGTCGTGTTCATCTAGAACATCCCACCAATCATTGTCAGCGATGAAAGCAAAAATGGCCCGTAAATATGGGTTCTCAAGCTCCAGTGAGAGTTTTCTGCACTGTTCGTTCCAAGGCAGATTCACGTTTGAATCTTTGTATGCCAAGTACCCTGCAACAGCTGTGGACATCAACTGCAATCTCTCGTCTTTAGCAGAAGCTAAAATTTCAATAGCCCTGGTCACGTCTCCGTGAAAAACTGCCCACCCCGCAGCTTTCTCGACCTGCCCACCATTGACAAGAACATTTAGTTTTTCGTCAAACTCGTGTGCTGTAAGATACCAGCCACAGACAATGAGACATAGCTTTCTTTGCATCTTTCTCTCGGTTGAGTTGAAGACACTAATCCCAGACGACTTCTTACCTTTATAAGAGACAATGGCTTTCACTGCGTTGTCGAACATATCCTCTGAAACCTGAGCAGTCAGGGTCGCTCTGTTTTGACCCTCTAACTCCTCCACTCCTTTCCACATTGCGAGCATTCCGATATAGCCCAAATCAACACCCTCTTTCACCATAGTTCCCTTCTCCAACGACTTCTTCGCCAAACTGAGCCACTTCCAGGTATTCCGCAACAGTAGGGATGCGCCTGGCTCTTCAGTTTGCTCGAGAATCTCAAAGTTTTTCTCGCTGTCAACTCCATACCCGAGGGCCGCCCTCTCTCTGGTGATGGCACATATATCATTCTTCATTAAATTGTTCAAGTAATAATCGTTGTCTTCAAGCTCATCATGTGGAAATCTCTGAGGGTTGTTCGATGGGATCTTCTTAAATGGAGGCACGCCGGCTCTGGAATGGCTCATAGGATCTGTGCTTTCCTCGTCATCGATCGTCGAGGTGATATCTTCGGAGTACAGCACTGAGTGCAACCCGAGTCTCTCATTCTTAGTTTCGAGTGGCAGCTCCTTTG
The DNA here is from genome assembly GCA_002370475.1 of Metschnikowia drakensbergensis. Taxonomy (NCBI): domain Eukaryota; kingdom Fungi; phylum Ascomycota; class Pichiomycetes; order Serinales; family Metschnikowiaceae; genus Metschnikowia; species Metschnikowia drakensbergensis. The sequence continues at coordinate 285,640 of NKYX01000002.1, read as the reverse complement.
CCCTTTGTGTGTCGCCTGGTCTCGAAGAGTCTAGGAAATGCGTGACTGCGCCCTCTGGTCCGGCCATGGAGAATTCATTAAACGAATTGAAATCAAAAGACTCGATACTTTCTTCGACTGGCATTTGAAATACCAGCCCTTTCTCCCTCATACACACAAATCTGGTCGAAGTATGTGACAAATTATCTGGAGTATAATCGAAAGAGATGACGCGAGGAAAGTCAGTTTTTGAATCGAGAACCAAAGCAACAAAAAGCAGGTCTTCGCCCGGATTGTATAGCTTAGCGCTTTGCTGTTTCTGATTGGCAATAACTCCGGATTCAGCACTGAAGGTTGGGACGTGTACATCTGTAGATTTAGGTACAATGCCCGTGTTCCAGCGGCGAATCAAGTCTCCGTTGAGCACAGCGGCAAACTCCCCACGTCGTATCGTGGAGTATCTGAAACATGGCGCCAATCCACGACGTTGCAGATCGCTGACCAATTTGGGAAAGTATAAGGCCGGGGTTTCGGACACAACGGCCCCTTTGGCGGAGGATTGGAGCTTCCGTCTGTCCCAAATTGATACAGAACCATCCTCGCTCATGGATGAAAACATATGAGGCTCAAAGGGGTCCAAAGTCAAGTTCATAGTGCTTTTTGTGGCCACCTGGTAAATAGGTGTAGGCGATGAGTCTCGGAGGTCAAATTCTCGGAGCAACTTGTAGCTGCCGGCCATAAGAAGCATACCAGAGGGGTCTTCAGAATTGAACATAGTGGACAAAGTTGCCTCATTGGCCAAGTAGCCGAACTGAGGCCGAATGAGGTGTGAGCTCTCGAGATCCAAGTTGTCCATAAATACTCGGGAGTGCTTGGTCAAGTCCCACACCTGTAGCGAGTTATCCTGACGAGACTTATCGAAACTCGCAGCCACCAACTGCTCGTCGTTAAAACTCAAGGAATTGCAGGGCCTGTTTTGCTTGGCTCGGAGTCGAAGCGTCGAGATGCTTTTGCTGGTGATGTCGAAGATGTGGGCATTACCATCCATTGTTCCGACACCCGTCCACCCAACGTGTCTTTTCAGGTACGCCATACACTGTATGTTTTCGACGCCGGTGAATGAGTTCACTCGGGGCAATTCACTGGAGTCGGCGGGTTCTTGGCTGTCTGTTTGGTATAGAGTTATCTGGTCGCCTAGAGGGTTGACTGCCAAGAAGCGTTGTTCAAAGCCAAGATCCCAGTTAAGGGCCCTTACTATATTTCCTGCCATTTCTATTCTGATTCCCACGACGTTAATAAAGCTTAGGGGATGATGTGTATCTGATGGAAGCGTATGGCGCATCCACGCAGGAAAACCAGTGCTTGGTGCAGGCGCACTCCACTCATACTATGACTGATAAAGATTCGTCCGAAAGTATACCATCAGCTATACGACGTAAATGAGCCAGGTCCTGCCTTAGTTACGCAAAAGTCATTGTTTGGTAGGGTTATTATTCTTTACTACTTAGGTCATCTGGGCACCCACAAAATTGTATGCACCCGATTTTCGGATGTTGTTAGCCTCTTCCTCTTGCTTGATGACAAAGGATACCGCCGCCAATAACTTTTTGAAGCCGTTGTTGGACCCCTTGGTTTTGTGCAAATGCAATGATGATGAGGTCATGAGATCGATGATCTCAATCCTGAAGTGCAACTTCCGACCTCCAACAAAACGGCTGGGTATCACTCCGCTTATCAATGCGAACTCCTCGTCGATGTCGACATTGAACACCGAACCTTCAATTTGCTTGAGTTTCATCTGATTTTTGATCACTCTCATGAGCTCATTGGCCTGAAGTTCAGTATCTATAATGTGTGTGTTCCTCGAGCTGGACTTCTTGCCTCCTTCATCATCGTCTTCCTTGTGTCCGCCCATGTTGATTGACTGCAAAAATCTCTTAAACCAGTTGCTTCCTCCGCTATTTTTGGGTGCTGATGGGGCCATAAATCTCTTCACGTTGGAAGCGACAGAAATATTAGAAAATCTGTTATGGCCCTTGGCTGGTTCCTCCTTTGTGGGGGCCTTTGGTGCCTCCCTTTTAGGCTTCAAGCTCATGTTCCTCAAAAGAGTTGCATGATTAAGCTCTGAGCCCTCGTTTTCAATGACATTGCTTTTTGTTGGAGCTTTGTCGAGGGGCTCACTAACATTCTCCGGTGTACTCTTCACAGGCAATTTCAGGCTCGATTTCAAGGTATCATTTCGAGTAGGGACTGTCGTATTGGTCTCCAAATTCCCATGCACGTCCAAGGAACTAAAAATTTGGGTCGAAGCTCGGGACTTCCGGAGACTTGTCGTTGTGCCATGACGCTTTGGCATCATCAGCTCGGACAGAACAACTGTCTTCGCATCTTCCAAACTAGAGTTGAAATTGTCAAAGTCTATTGATGACTGCTTGTGATAATCTGATTCGTCATGCTCAGGAGACTGAGTAAACCGCGAGTTGTTGTCTAATATGGATGTGTCAAGGATATTCACGTTCAGGCTAGGTGCTCTGAACGAAGATCTCTGAGAGCTCGAGCTCTTTCTAGACTTCTGATTGGTCCTTTGTGATTTGTTGTACAAAGACTCGTACGACTTGTACATCGATTGGATTGTTTCGTCCTCGTTTACCAAGGTGTCTCTTGATCTGTTTGAGGCAGCGCTTGCATTACGTGACCCTGCGAGTTTCACCTCCGAATCTCTTTTGCTGCTTCCGCAAACTGGCGAATTCTTCTTCTCTTGCTTGTTATGGTGGGAACTCGTGTACGCCAGATTACCGGACAAGTCAATTTCATCCGTGTTTCCAGAATAGCAAGACAGTTGATAGTCCCCCATGCTGATGGCCGTCTTTTCCAAAGTCGAGCCATTTCCTGAGGTCGAGTGATCTGATGAGGCAATCGAGATAAAATTTCTGGTGCCCTCAAGGCTGCCAAGGGTAGATAGATTGACTGAGTTAGTCCGGGCCATCGAAATCCCCAAACCAGAAGTTTCTTTGATCACAGCACGAGGAATTTCCTTGTTTTCTTGAGTAGTTGCGAGCGTTTTTCTCGGATCTTTCCTCAAGACTGTCCCGGAGCTCGCAGTGTTTCTTAAGATGGTCTGATTACCTGACTCGCATAAGCCATTGAAAGACACGGTGGAAAACCGAGGGTGTGGGATCAAGGAGGGTTTTTGAGCCTGGCTCTTGGTATCTTCTAGTCCCATGCTTTTGGTATTCAGGATCTTTTGAGCACTCGATAATCTGGAGGGCAAGGTCTCGCCTGTGAACTCTAGGTGCTTTGAGCTTGCTAAACTTGCACGGCTGTTAGCTGTAATTGTTCTCAAAGAAATGGAATCCGCTTCATTGTCTTCATTATTTTGAGCATCCTGAAGGATTCCCGCAAGATTTTTGGAGGTGGACGTTTTCATGAAAGAACTGGAGCGAGAGAATGCTGGTTGAGAAGTTGAGGGAGGCGTCAAGTCGATGCCCAACTTGTGAAGAACTTTACTATTCTTTTCGTTCCAAGTGGTCCTTGGATTAGTAGAGAGCGTCTTGGCTCTGATCAAAAAAGCATTTCCCATCTTAGGATCCAACGAAGTCTTTGTAGCAGGTAGGGACACATTTCGCGATGATTGCATCTGACTGATCATTTGCACCGCTTCTTTCAGCTTCTCGTGAAGTAAACTTGACTGTCTCTTCCGCTCTGCAAACGCCCTGTCTTCTTCCTGAAAGGCACGCTCGCGAGCATCATTTTTGCGTTGCACCTCTTGCGCTAACATCATGGCTTTTCTCTCGCCATCACTTTTGAAGGGCGTACTTTGCTCTTCTGAGATCTTGGAGATGTTTAATGAGGCTTTGCTCAAGCGATGATTAAATAGCTTCAATTTGTGAATGGTGTCACTGCTTAGTTCCTTTCGGTTTTGCGTGTGAGTCAAGTTCAAAATTGAGTTTGCTTTGACTTGGGAGCCAAATATGTCCTGACATATCTTTTGAAACTGCTTGACATCATCATCTTGATGTCTGTTCTCTTTATCGTCTTCACGATCAGCCTCCGTTTCGGTCAACTGCCAAAAGTGCGGAGTGTGTTCTCTTGAAATCTTCTTTAATTTCAAGGATTTCTGGGATTCGCTCTTGTTCAATGGCTGGGTTTTGCACATTAGTGAAGTGCCAGATGCGTTCCTGGAGATGACAGAGTTGTTCATGATGATCCTTCTTTTGGATGCATTTGACGCAGCGAATGAGGAATTTGTGATGTTGCCCAATACGTTCTTCTTGCTGTTAATTGACAGCGAAGATGTAGAATTGGGGGCTCTCCTGATAGTGGGAGGTTCCATGTTCTTGACGGAAGTGGGGTTTTTGCTTGCGGATTTCTGGAGGGTTTGCTTCGATTCTGAGCCTGTCAAATCGGGGTCTTCATCCACATAGTTTGTGGTTTGGGAAGAAAGATGGTGGGCTTTCCGGTACTTCATTAGCAAAAAGTAAAACATCTTCTCAGGTGATCTGGGCGTTTTGATCAACCGCTTGACAACCTGCTCCTCCGGACAATTGTGAAAAAGAATGCAAAGATTTCGTAAAATCTCTTTATCAATCATGTCCTCTGAAGTCAAATCCTCAAGATCTTCGGAGGTGAGCATTTCGCCCGTGCCCACGTTCCTTTCACCCTGTTTGTTTGAATACTTTTTCAAGAGCGGATGCTCCAAGATCTGCTTGATTGATATACGGTCATGAGGGTCCACCTGAAGCATTCTCAACAACAAGTCTTTGGCCTCGTTCGAGAGGTCTTTAGGCATGACAAACTTTCCGTTCTGCACCTTCATGAGCAACTTACGAATGTTCTCATCGTCGAATGGCAAATGACCGGTCAACAATGCAAAAAGAATGATTCCACAAGACCAAATATCCGATGGAGCACCATGATAGTTTTTTCCAGCCACAATCTCCGGCGAAGCATAATGGGGAGAGCCGCACGATGTCTCGAGCAACTTCTTGTCCACTTCTAAAGCTGCCATTCCAAAGTCAGCAATCTTGATGTTCTTGTTGAAGTCCAAAAGTAAATTCTCGGGTTTCAAATCTCGATGACAAATATTGAACTGGTGCAAATAGCCAATGCCCTGGATGATTTGCTTGAAGTGATGTACTGCCTCTTGTTCCAGAAGTCTGCCTTTCTTGATCAAGTAGTCGAACAACTCGCCGCCTTCTATGTATTCCAAGATAAGATAAAGGTCGTTCTTGTTTTCCCAAACATCATATAAGCCCATGATGTTGGGGTGGGATATAAGTTTCATGATGATGATTTCACGCTCGATTCCGTAAGGAAGTCGAGTGGCATCGTGGTTTTTGTACTTTGGGTTCTCGATCTTCTTGAAGTTCAGCTTGGGAACAATCTTGACTGCAGCTAGTTTGCCCGTGTCGACGTTTTTGGCCAAGCGCACCCGGCCAGTGGAGCCTCTTCCGAGGGTACGGCCCAATTTCCAAGGGCCAATCTTGTTCTGAGCCCTTCTCTTCTTGGCGGATGTATTTGTATGGGTAGAGATTTGAGATAATCGTTTGGTTGCATTTGTCACCGATTGAACAACTCTATCAACGTTGTTCAGCAGGGACGACGACATTAGGATGTCTGTTGATGGGTTCTGGGTCATGGTAGACATATTGGATGCGAGTGAAGGGTACACAATGTATAAATAGCGGAGCTTTGTGGTCACTTAACTTTGTAAATCGCTGCAATTCCAAGTGGAGGACTAGTTTGGAGCGGAGGCACAGATGCAATGAGTACACAAAGAGAGCGTCTTTAACGTACGTCTGGCGCTGACTCAGGACACGGGGAGGAGGTTCGAGTTTGACGTAAAAGCACCCGCTGAACTGTAGGTGGATGACACTGTTGGAATGATGGAGTACGGAAGTTCGAAGATATCAAGCTGTTGATGGATTTGATGAAAGGAATGAATGACAGATGATTTGATCTCCGAGAAAGGTGCAGTCCAGTGGGAAGATTGATTAGTGTGCAGAAGGCAAACCGTGACGATGGTTTATCAAAGTGGTTCGAAAGGAAGAAATGCGTGTAGATAGCGTAGCCAGGAATCTGAGAAAAAAACGATCGAAAAAAAAAAAATAAAGGCACGTATTAGAGGTATGTCTGCCACGGTGCGAGGCTGGTGGAATAAACGCTCGAATGCGTCAAAAGCGATTCGTGGAGTTAAAAAAAACAACAAAGCTGCGCGAGACGTGCCTCTTGCTCGCGAAATCACCAAAATCACCATGACTACGGGCGAGAAATTTGACAAGGTGCGGCCATGGGGCGGCCAAGGGGTAAACAAACAATGCACGGGGAGCGCGGTCTGCAGGACCGTTCACCTTAAAACGCGCGAAATGCCTGTCGCGCAGCCACTTGCACGCAGATTACGCCTGCGGGAATGCGGCACCGCATCAAAACTGAATCGCACCAACGCTCCTGGAGCGTATTCAAACGCGATGTGCCAATTCACCTCAGCTCGTCTCAAGCATGACGAAGCACGCAGCGCTATTGGTTGATCTGGCACGAGTCTGAAAGTGCTGGCTCTCAGCAAGATGCCGCCGCCGGCCGTTGTGGGCCGTGGGCTCAAATTCCCCGAAAATGCAACGCTTGGTCTGAACATCGCTCAATTATGCACCGTTGTCTAGAGATCTTTTAATTCGCCAGTAATTGCGAACTGTGCAGCGTGATACTCTCGTTTTTTCGTGAATGCAGTTACAACAACCAACGACTTAGCATGCAGGCTCCCAGCTCGCGCAAGATCTAGACGGTATGGAACACTGACTTGTCAAGCGGCCTTCATTTTGTCACTTTAGTGGCCCAATGTTTTCTACCGGTAATCGCTTTGATGACCGTTGTCCCGTTTTCACCAAGTACTCAACGTGACCAAGAGGGTTTTAAGTAGGTAGCACGTGCCCCACCTTCATAGCATATATTGGCCTGGATATTAATGCATGCTACTATATATCCATGGGCTTCCGAGAATGTGGTGAGGAAAAGTTTTTATTCTATGCTGACTCTGTTTTATATTCTGTTAACTGCAGAACAAATGCCCATTGTACTAAACATTTTCGCCGGTCTTCCATTTTGGAGCAAAGTGAATTGGTGACATCCCAGTGAGACAAGTGTTGGGAAGCTGTAAATGCCGTTGAAGTGTAACTCAATACCAAATTGTAACTCAATACCAAATTGTAACTCAATACCAAATTGTAACTCAATACCAAATTGTAACTCAATACAAAATTCTAACTCAATACCAAATTGTAACTCAATGCAGCAAAGTTGTCAGAAGTACTGGCAAACTTGAGAGAGAATGTTGTAGGGTGGAAGCTTTAGGGCCGGAAGCATGTGCGATTTTGTATTAACGTCGTCATGGCTGCGAAATAGTGCTAATTTGTCACCACCGTTTTTCCCGATCCTCGCTCAATCTTCACCTTCAGAGTTTCATGCGCTAGCTTCATTCCCTGATATTTTCCAAACTCGTTTAGCATAGCAAACTGGGTATGGTTTGCAAGGCGCTCCCTGTGCAGGAGGCAGAGCTTCCCAAGACCAATGCGAACCCGCGCAAACGCTGATAACGTACATGCCCTTAATAAACCACACTCTTTACTACCCCCACCTTTCTGCTTAAAGCAATGCTCAAGTTCAAAAACAAGTTCAAGTTCGGATCTTCCGACAAGGAGGCGTCTACGCAGGCCACCCACGACTCCAGCTCGGAGTCGCATCACTCAAAATCATCCAACACTCCCTCAATCTCCACATCGACTCCTATTCCAGAAATGGAGAGGCTTTCCTTGACTGACTCTGCAGGCCAGAATCCCACTGCCCCTTTTTCCCAAAAATCTCCCAAGAAGTCGCCCCGTGTCTCGGCGTCCAGTCAACCGAAACAGCCCGTCACTATGGCCTCCAATCCAGGCGTTCTCATAGTCAAGATATATAAGTCCCAGAATGTGGAGCTTCCAATCAGTATTAAAAACGACAAGCAAATCTTGCAGGCATTAGCGCAAAACACAAACGACCCCAGCGCCTGCTCCTTACTATCCAAAAGATTGTCTGAACTAACCAAGTCTGAAACAAGAGACAAGTCCGACGCTTCCCCGGAGTCCTCGCCAGATTTGTTGCCCGGGAATGAGGCCTCCTCGTACATTCCCTCCAACATTTTTATCCCAAATAGCAATGGTGAGCGTGTCATCAAACCGTTGCTTTTTATGACTGTTGAGTTTGACAATAACATGATCATGATTGAATCCAGAAAAGGAACTGTTGACTCCTGTCAATGGGACCGAGTGATGACCTTTGATGTTACGAAAATGGTGGCCCATTCCCAAACCAGCTCCAATTTCTTGAATATAAATCTCTACCTCAGATTGCCAAACAGGTTGGTTCCAGCGCAAGAAAGACAAAGCAAAATAGATATGTTCACTATGAGCAACTCTAACACCTTTGGCGACTTGCAAATTGGGCTGATCAAATTGCCTTTGAATTTGAGATGCCACTCGAAGTCTATTCGCTTGATTGACCACGAGTATCTTAACTTCAAAACTTCTTTAGACGCGGTGCAGACTATTGGTGACATATCCATCAGCATCGACTTCAAGCCTCAGCTCAAAACGCACTTGTCAATTGAGGATTTTGATCTCTTGAAAGTTATCGGCAAGGGCTCTTTTGGCAAGGTCATGCAAGTGATGAAGAAAGACACAAAGCAAATTTATGCTTTGAAGACATTAAGAAAACACCACATCGTTTCCAGAATGGAGGTGACGCACACCTTGGCTGAACGGACTGTTCTAGCGCGGATCAATAACCCATTCATTGTGCCACTCAAGTTTTCTTTCCAATCGCCTGAGAAGCTATATTTAGTCCTCTCTTTCATCAACGGAGGTGAGCTTTTTTACCATTTGCAAAAGACAGGAAAGTTCTCCTTGGACAGATCCAGGTTTTACATTGCAGAATTGCTCACCGCTCTTGAGAGTTTGCATGAGCTCGACGTCATTTACCGAGACTTGAAGCCAGAAAATATTTTGATTGACTACCAAGGCCATATCGCTCTTTGCGACTTTGGTTTGTGTAAGCTCAACATGACTAACGAAGACAAGACAAATACATTCTGCGGTACGCCCGAGTATTTGGCTCCAGAGTTGCTCTTGAATCAGGGTTATACAAGAAGCGTGGATTGGTGGACATTGGGAACGTTGTTGTATGAAATGCTTACCGGATTGCCGCCTTTTTACGATGACAATGTTCCCGCAATGTACAAGAAAATATTGCAAAACCCATTGAAGTTCCCCAGCTTTCTCGAGGGCACGGATGCAGAGGATTTATTGACGAAGTTGTTACAAAAGGATCCTCGGGATAGGTTGGATGAGGCACAAGCAATCAAAGCTCACCCCTTTTTTAAAAGTGTCGATTGGAAAAAGTTGTTGGATAAGGGATATGCTCCTCCTTTCAAGCCTACAGTGAATGGTTTCCTCGATACGTCTAACTTTGACCAAGACTTCACCAATGAACAGCCACAAGACTCGGTGGTGGACGATTTCTTGAGCGAGTCAGTACAGAAGCAATTCGGTGGGTGGACTTATAATGGGGAAACAGTACTTCAGTGAATAGACATGTGATGCATGGAGTGTGTCACGTGAGGCCAAAGATCAGCGGCGGGATGCTGAAAGCGGATGCGCCGGTGCGACGTCGGTGGGTCTGAGAAAAAGAAAGAAAGCGCACCGCTTATGTACAGTCCTGTCTCATCTCACGCTTGGAAAATCTCGAGTCTTCGGTTAGCCTTGAGCACCTCATTCCTTGCACATAGATCTAGATTCTCCAGACCCGCCAATAAATCCATCCAGAATATATGTCCAACGTCTGAATCATGCTCAGGTCTAAAATCAACCTTCCGGCCCAGCGATTGTACAGGCATGCCCATCATATTGGCGCTAGGCTCAACAGCAGCGCCAGTAGCTCAAGCCCAATCTCATCAGAGACAAGGCTGAACGTCCACATCAACAATGATTTGTCTATATACACATCGTTAGTCGAAGAGCTTAGAAAAGGTCCCGAAGAGTACAAGGCTCGTACGGGCTTATCGAGAAAAGCATTCAATGAAATTAAAACCAAAGACGACACCCCAATAGCCGCAGACGAGAAAAAACCGATTGCATGGTCGTCAAGCTACGATCCTGTGACCAGATCTCCCTTTGCCAAAGATGTGATACATCTACAGTCACTACTTGATGCACTTTTGAGCAGCAAGAACTTCTCGCGTGCAGAAAACATCTTAAAGGCCATTCATCCGTTGTTAGACGAGTCGAGCAAATTCTCGCCATACCTCAACAAATATCTCGAGGCATTTTCTCAGGACGACTCCACGAGTCTTTCCGATGTGAAGGCTTTTCTCGGAAGAACGCTTCTGGACTTCGGCATTGCGTTGGACGACAGAGCCAATGCTATATTGATCTCCAAGGCTTTTCTCGAGAACGAAGACTACACGGAGTATCTCCGCTTGAATCCGCCGTTTCAAACCAGAAAAATTTTGAGGCACATCGATATCATCAACCTTGATCAGCTCTCCACGATATTCCAGAATCCAGCGCTCACCGAGGCTCATATTCCAGTAGACCTACGTCCGATGTTCAACGATATCAGAGCAAAGCAAAATTCTAACAGCTCACAAGCGGAAGAGAAGGCCACTCCAAAATACTTCCAAGAAGAGGGAGCAGATGCTCCAACGTTAGAAAAGGACCTGATTGAGCTCAGAGCAGTGGAGTCCTTCGGACTTAAAGTCATTAGACACACCTTGTTGGGATTGCAGAGCAAAGAGCCGTTGGATTTGCAGCAATTGATCAAAGACATGGATGCTGATCAAGCACAACATTTGGTGCATAATACGGAAGGCACCAAAAGACAAAATTTTCACGAAATTTACAAAAGCCTCAAGACAAAGGAAGACAAAGAGAAATTCAACAAAGCGCTCGACATCTTCAATCATGGCCGTCAAAGGGAGTTGGAGAGCAAAGGAGTCGATGCCGCCAGAGAAAAGTGGAAGCATGAGTTCGAAGATATGCAGCTGAGAGGAGGCCTTCCCATCAACAAGAACTTGAACGTGCAGTTGTATCAATGGTACTTGGACATGCTTCCCCTTGTTGAGGAGGAGGTGCAGCTCTGCCACGCCTTACTCAATAGCGATGTTGACGTCTCTTCTCTTTCCAGCGAGGAGAAAAAGCAGATGAAAAACCGGTCCTTCTACGCGCCTTACTTGGTTTTGATTCCGGCCAAGAAGCTTACTGTCATTACAATTTTGGAGTTGCTCAAGCTCAATTCCACTGGTGGTATTGTTGATGGTATGAGAACAGCGCGAGCTGTGATCTCAGTGGGCCGAGCCATTGAATTAGAATACAGATCTCAGACCTTGGTGTTGGCAGAGAAAAAATTCAAAAGCACCAAGGGCTCCAGTCATTGGAAAAAGCTCCTCCGCAGCAAGAAATCCTCAGCTGAGGCCAACGATGCCGATTGGGAGATATCCGTGCACGCCAAACTCGGTTCAGTGTTGACCAGTTTCCTTCTCCACGTGTCTAAGATCACAGTTACAGGCACTGATCCCTCGACTGGTGCTCAAGTTGAAGGTAAGCAGCCTGCATTTCATCACACATACCAGTTCGTTAGCGGTCAAAGGTTGGGAATTATCAAATTACACAAGCGCTTAATCGCTCAGCTTGCTAGCAACAAGCTTATGAACTCTGTGCAACCACAACTTTTGCCTATGTTGTTACCCCCAGTCAAGTGGACTAGCTATAATGCTGGTGGATACCATTTTTCTCCTAGTACAATTGTTCGAATCAGAGATTCGGCAGAGACTATCGCCTATGTCAAGGCAGCTGCAGAGAGTGGAAATTTGGACGATGTTTACAAGGGGCTCAATGTTTTAGGAGAGACTCCCTGGACTATCAATGCGAAGGTGTTGGATGTGATTTCTCATTTCTGGAATACTGGAGAAAAGTTCATGGACATTCCCCCTATCGTGGAAGAACCCACGCTTCCCGAGCCACTTCCTTCAAATGCAGAGCCTCTTGAAAAGGCTCTCTACCAGAAGAAGGTTCGTCACATCCTTAACGAGGCTGCAGCTTTTAGGTCCCAGAGATGTGACACTAATTATAAGTTGGAGATTGCTAGAGCATTTGTCGGAGAGAAAATGTACTTTCCCCATAATGTGGACTTCCGTGGGCGTGCATACCCGCTTCCACCACACTTGAACCATTTGGGTAACGATATGACTAGATCGCTCTTCTTATTCTGGGAAGGCCGCAAGTTGGGCAAGAATGGACTCAGATGGCTCAAAATACATCTCGCAAATCTTTACGGAATGGACAAAGCTCCCCTTGACGAGAGAGAAAAGTTTGTTGATAGTAACTTAGAGCAAATCTTCAAGACTGCCAATGCTCCTTTGGAAAACGTTGATTGGTGGAACAAGGCCGACAAGCCCTGGCAGGTTCTCAGTGTTTGTTTCGAGTTGAATGAAGCATACAAACTCGAGGACCCAACCGAGTACGAATCCAACATTCCTGTTCACCAAGATGGTACTTGCAATGGCCTTCAGCATTACGCCGCTTTGGGTGGTGACATTGAGGGAGCTAAGCAGGTGAACTTGGTTCCCGCAGAAAAACCACAAGATGTGTACAATTTCGTGGCCGGACTTGTTGAGAAGAGATTGGAAAGTGAAGCTGAATCTGGCGATGAATACGCCAAGTTTTTGAAAGGAAAAATCACCAGAAAGGTGGTCAAGCAAACAGTCATGACTAACGTGTATGGTGTTACGTTTGTTGGAGCAGCTGCACAGATTGAAAAGCAACTCACGCATTTGTTCCACAAAGATGACTACAACCTGGTCAGATTGCATGCCCGATTCCTTACATCCTTGGTATTTTCTTCCATCAGAGAATTGTTCGAAGGTGCGCACTTGATTCAAGACTGGCTAGGAGAATCGGCAAAGAGAATCTCCAAGTCGGTTAGAATTGACTACGAAGAGAAGAGCGCCAAGAGCGCCAACAAGCCAAGCCATTTATCGTCCGTGATCTGGACCACCCCGCTTGGTCTTCCATGTGTGCAGCCATACAGAGCTACCAAGAAGCAAGTCGTCAACACGAACTTGCAGGACATCACCATCTCAGACCCATTTGGAGCTACTCAGGTTGACGCAAGAAAACAGCAAACCGCTTTCCCACCCAACTTCATCCACTCTCTTGATGCCACGCACATGTTGATGACTGCGGCAGCTTGCGGAGATGAAGGATTGGACTTTGCATCTGTCCATGACTCATACTGGACTCATGCCTGTAATGTGGACCGTATGAATGTCAATATTCGGGAGCAATTCGTCAAATTGCACGAGGTAAATTTGATTGTGAAGTTGAGAGAGGAATTTGAAAGAAGATACAAGGGGTTTTTGCAGGTGGTCTCAATTCCAGGTGATCATGTTCTTGCCCAGAAAATCAAGCAGGTCAGAAAAAAGATTGTGCTGGACTTGGGAAGGGCCTTGACCGTCGCCGATGAGATCTACATTGAGAAAAAGAGACAGGAGCTACTCAAGTCTCCAGATGCCCACATCAATCAAATGGGCAAAGACATGGTCACCACCATTAGCGTTGTGGAGGGCTACAACGTTGCCGATTTTGCAACCACCTCAGGTAAAAGCAAATCTATGCAGGTGCTAGTGCCTTTGAGGTTCCCAGATATTCCTGCAAGAGGCGACTTGGACGTTGCTACCGTGAAGGACTCGCCTTACTTTTTCTCTTAGACCGGTATATATTGGCGTGCATCGTGGCTATGTTCTTAACAGGGCCACACTACTTGTAAATAACTAGTATAAAGCTAGAAAATCGCAGAATGAATTCTTGTATGTGAGAGGCTAATCTCAAAACGGAGCTTATAATTTAAATAGGGTTGGAGCCGATCAGATAATCTTCCCCTGCTGCTCTAAGTTTTCAATCAAGGGTAACAAGGGCACTAGTTCGGATCGGTCGAGTAAATTGTGTTCTTTGCAGAAGCTTATGAAATGGGCAAAGAAGGAGTTCCAATGCGCCTCTAACGAAAGATGAACAAATTTCTCAAAGTGGTTGTGGTAAATATGGGCAAATATTCGGAACATTTGGCGTGCAATGTTTTTACAATCCTTCATTAGAGTTGGAGGAAACGCTCCGCCGTTCCGGGTGGGGAAAATGGACTGGTCGTTGAGCTTGTTGTTGATCCATGTTAGGACATACTCAATGTATTGCTGCGCCGGGAGATTGATAGACTGGCCGTTGGAGTCTTTCCAAACATAGTTCGTGCCGGGACCGGCATTCATGGTAGGGTATTGTTCGGGCGTCACATATTCGGCAATGACTCCGTAGAATTGATTCAACAGCCCGTACATCTCGAAGATGTTCAACGACAACCACTCGGCGTAGTCGACGTATTTAGGAAGCTGCACGATGGTCTTGAATGAGCCCTTAACCAAGGCCGTCTTCACAAAAGGCTGGCACATGAACAAAGGAAGCGACTTGCCGTTCGATTCAGCGTTGCTAGCCACCGAGTTTCTCTGCGGCAGTCGGCCCTGCAGCCTCGATTTCTTGGAGGGCGATTGTGGGGCAAACTGTATCATCGACGATCGCTGTTTGGTGGGCGACACTCGGCCCGATTGCTGGCTTCGTCTAAGCGGCAGAGTCGAGCCGCTTGCAGGGCTGGAATAGAGGATGCCTTGCGGCTCGTACTCCTTTTTTGTCTTCTTGGTCGACCGGCCGAATCCTCTAATGGTATTCAAAAATGACATTGCTGATCGGTTGGTTTCAATACACGTTGTCGGGAAAGGGTAATGTGGGATCACAGAATGGTGAGATGAGCGCAAGCAAAAAGCCGTGGTTTGTGTTTGCTGTGGGGTTATATTTCAACGGGAAAAACGGATCTGGGTAGGGTGGGAATGAATGACAGGGCAAACCAGGAAGAATGTAATGATCTACAAAAAAAAGTACATGCACGGTGTAAATATCGTGTAGCCGCGCAGCACCACGGGCCCTCCACCTCAATAGGAGATGGCAAGCAAACAAGGATGCCACGCGAAATAATACGAGTGAGGTAAAATACACCTATGTTATGATGTGGATTGTAGTTTGCTGGGCGGACGGGGCTAAGCGAAGCATATGTGGATAGGGGGCCCCGGCACGCGCTTCGCTGCGTAGCAGCTAGTGGAATGCACCAAGGGATTCACCCATCTTGATTTTCTGGCCGACGTCGAGGCTGAACTTGAAGTTGTCGGGGGCCTCGAAAACCAAGACCACCGTAGAGCCCAACTTGAAGCCACCCACTTCCTCGCCCTTGGCCAAGGGGAACCCACCGAGCAACAGACTAGCATTAGTGTATGTAGCCTCGTAAACTGTGTTTTTCTTCAACTTCTTCGGCTTCTCAGATACCTGCGAGCTGGCAATGCTTAGAGGCGCTTCGGAATCGGAGGATTCACGCCCAAGTAGAGGGGTGGTTTCGCTTTCATCCTCCGAGCTGGAGCTGATGGACTTTCTCAGGTACACCTCATGCTCGTATATATCGTTGGTCTTCAAGTCCTTATCGAAGTTGACCACAATACTGCCAACGTTCGTGGCGCCCACGGGGATCATGGAGAAAAAGCCGTACTTCCAGTAGCCGAGAAGCGCCACACGCTCGTTTAACACGAACAAGCCCTGCAAAGTTTTCTGGAAAAAAGGAGCCACAGAGAAAAGCTCGCCAATGAAATGACGCCTTAAGGTCGTCACCCAATTCGTGGGCGAATGGTAGCGATGGTAATCGCCTGGCGCCAAGTAAATCACGGCAAAGTACAAGTTATTGTGGCCGCTTTGCCGCAACTTATCGTATGGCGTCGTGGCAATATCTTTGGCCACCTGCAAGTGTTTGCTCACAGAAGGCTTCGAGCTCTTGTCTGTCTTATCGCCCTTGTCCTCGAAGTTCATCTCGCTCAAGTGAGCGGTGTTGGCATTATCACCTCCCACGAGGTCATCGAGCGTGTAGGAAATACCATTCAAGTTGGCGAACTCCTCGTCTCTCTTCACGATAGCCTCGTTTCTGTTGTCATAATCGAACTCGAGTGAGTGCAGAGGAGCAGCCAACCGTTTTGTCGTCAAGCCCAACAAAGCGTCAATCGAATAGGTCATACCCTTGACTTGCTCAATCTCACCATGCTCAATGACCCCGAACTTGAGAACCTTTCCATCGGACGGCGATACCAACTCATCATCTGAGATGGGCCTCACGCCAGGCTTTAGCTTACGGTAGAAAAATTCCGACAAGTTGGGATACGTCGACAAATCAGGCTCGTTCACTTCATCCAAGTTCACGCCAAAAAGAGAGGAGTATAGCTTGTAGGAGGGGCTCCTCAACCACACGGGCAAGTTGATGCTATTCACCTGGCCCCACAAGCGAGATATGGTCTTCAACGGCAACGTCGAGTACGCGTAGAGCTGCCAGGACTGTGGCTTAATAGAGTACTTGTTGAACGCCTCAAACTCGTCCTCATTCTCCTTCTGCTCATACATGATTTTGGCGGCCACACCACCCAACACCACTGTCAAGGACGTCAAGGTCCACCATCTGACGAAGCGTCTTCTCTCTCTTCTCTTTTTCCTGGCTTCGGCCGAAAAAAAACGGCGGTGCAAGCTCTTGGTTTTGAGCTTGATGTTTGTGGGAGCGCTGGCGATGCCTCGTTTCAGTAGCCCCGGGATTTTGAGGTTTTTACCTTCTCTGCTCCACGAGGAGTAGTAAAAGGCACTTCTCTTTGGCCTGGGAACATTAGAAACCAGGTACCCCCTGCTGAAACCCGCCCAGGACTGCGCTGCGCTCGTGTCTTGAAACTGACGATTTATGTCAACTTCAGCCACCTGCGAGGCTCTAGACAAAGGGTGATTAATGTTCATGGACTGGGGCCCATTCAGAAACGGCGATTGGGATAAGAACCGTGGCTTGGTCATGAACCGACGCCCATTGAGGATTTTGGAGCGAGACACCATTTCTTGTTCGTTATAAGTACGGGTTCAAACTGAGTAAGTTAGGTGCACTATTTATTTTTTTAAGTCCTATCAGGCCGCACTCGTCAAGACTTCATTTGGTCTATGCCTCAGCGCGCGCCGCTACTTTTCACGGCCCATTGAGGTTATACGAACCACGCGAGCGCGTCGGGTACTGTAAAAGGCAGAGACGCACACCCGGTGAACGCATTGGCGTGCGTTCTTCCAAACTGGCAAATGTAACTCAGTAGGACCTAGCTCTGCTATGTTGACTCTAGAAATTAACGTTGGCGTTCGTTATTTTCCAGAGATTGTGCTTCAATTGCTCCACGAACTGATGCTCCAAGTAATGATGCTCGTCGTTAAGCAAGTTGTCTGTGTAGGCAAATAGGAGCTTCAAGTTCATGATTTCCTCAATGCGGGTTGGGTTCTTTGACATTTTGGCCAACTCGAGCTCATTGTCAATGACACTCAAGAGGAGAAGCCCAGATGTCATGGCGTTTGTATCAACTTCGTCAATGACAGTCGCAATCTCATGGAAATACACCTCGCTCCTGAACGCTGAGAGGTCCTTCATGATACTGAGCCCCGACAACTTCTTGATATCCTCACTTTTGCTCACTCCGCCGAAAGGCTCTAGCAAGGCACGACTTTTGCTTTTCAATAAAGCAGACACCGATGCCTTCAATCGCGTGTAATTTCGTTTCTTCAAGACATATATCGTCAATGACCTTTTGAACTTCTCAAGGTAACGTGAGTTGACGAGAAAGTCTATGGAGACATTGAAAAAGTCCTGTGATCTCACGTCAATGGAAGTTATGCGCTCCATGTTGGACAAAATAACCGGCAGATCGACTTTTTCCACCACTCCGGAATCGTATCTTATCTCAAGAGGCACTTTGATCGGTGTTCCGTCATTAACATCTCGCACGACAAGGCACCTAGGCTCCACCGACAATGCCCAAAAATGTCTCAAGACTTGTAAATGTACTTCAGTTTCACTATTGTCAAGAGGGAACACCGGATAAAGTGATATGACTAACGCTGCGACCGACAAATTTGAGTTTCCGAGGCCATACTGAGAGCCTCCAAGAAACAAAATGCCCAATGCCATGCTGTATGCCATATGACTACCATAGTCGCAGTTCTTACCAAGGCTTCCGTGCAAAACTCGGAGCCTTCGGAAAACTTCCAAATCTCCACTTCCAGCCATTATGACAGACACAGAAAGTGCAAGAAGGTTCTGGAGCTGACCAACACTGTTGAGTGTAATTTTCTGGTCGTATGTGCTGGCTTCCGTCGCGAACAAGTTCATGGCAATATCAAGGTAATGCAAAGTGGTGTCCCTGGCACCCAAGTCGTGAGTGGATGCATACTTAATCCCCAAAGATAAACACGTTCCACCCAAAATGCTAAACATGCTGATTTGGTCACTGTCTAGTTTGACAATGTCTTGCAAGTTTTGTTTTTTTCGAAGCACATCCGGAATCTCGCTATTGACCCATTTCTTGGTGGGTTTGATATTATCCCATAAAATGAGATTCCGCGAGAGGCATCTGATCAATAAAAGATCTGGTCTCACGTAGTCAAGAAGTTGCTCTGAAGCTGGTATTTGCAACTTTGAAGCGATCGTTGTATTTCTGGTTCTCAAGTAGATGAGCCCGAGAGCAATTATAGCACCGGATCCTGATTTATCTGACTCGAAGAGAGAATGTGAATCTTTCATAGTGATGGCATAGTTTAGCAACCTGTCAACCACATGTGTATCATTGAGGCCCTTTAGATCATCTCCCTTACCTAGATTGATGAGGCCGAGAGATATGCCGGCAGATAGCCTATAACTCTCTTGGTCCTCTTGGTTTTCAACTTGAGAAGAGCTGAACTGTGACAAGAGAATCTCACTCATTCGCCTATGCTGACTTTCCAAGTAGAGCAAACCAATCCCAATCAAACCTGCGGACTGCACTATATTTGGGACGTTTAAATCATTGGCGCCCTGCGGAAGCAAGGCTACAGCATGGACCGATAAGACTTTGGTGAGCTTATTATCCATGGTTCTTTTGAGACTAGCTGCCATTCCAATCAAGAGGCCCACACTAGTAAGAGGATGTTTTGGTCCCAAATAATTATAAATATGCCACTCTTCAAGTTTTTTCAAGTGACCATTAAGGCCCAATCCTAAAAGAAACCCAGCATGTTGGGCATTATTTTCAAGCGGCTTATTGAAAATAACCCAGCTGCCTGTGATTCCCTTCGAATCTGGACTGATGCTGAGTCCAGAAGATACGCCGTTATGAAAGTGCCCCCACTCGACGATTTTAGAATTGAGGGACTGTTCCGAGAGCACTATATTTGTCATCGAAGGGGCAATGACAGTATTGAGGTTGAACTTAGGGATCGGAAATTTTTCTGTGAGAAGAGGAATTCTTCCACCATAGAATAGCGCAGCACGACCAATGGGTATAGTAAGAGTCCTATATGCTACCAGCGTGGCGAGCTCCCTCTTCAAGAGAGTGGAGTCATACTCGCTCAAGCTTTCATCTGTATTCAAAGTAGCAGTCTGCACTCGCGTTTGGTGCAAAAGAGAGGTGATTTCGTAGTATCTCCGGTCTTTATCAAAGATTAGCCTTGTAATGCTTATGCGATCAGCCTCGGACTGACCGTCCCATGCTAGGTAGTTATCTCGTTTGGTGAACAAGTTAGAAACAATCGATAAAGCATCTCTTCCCTCGGATACAGACGAGTCAAGTGAAGATGACTTGGCGAAGCTGTCGCTGTCCGAATGAAGAAGCATAGACAAATCACGTCTGCCCACCAAATTCAAAACGGCAGAATTCCACTCGAATTCAGGATCTCCTTGACATGCCAGTAAGCAGTTCTTCAACGGTGTAGTGATTCCGCATGGAAACGAGTCAAATATGAAAGAATTCAAGCCCAAATCTGCCATCATTTGTACCACCTCTTTTGTATGAACATTTGGCGACGCTAGCGCCTTGAAAATAGTGCATATGATATGCGTTCTGGGCGTGATAATTTGATTCACGTTGCTGCTTTCCTCGACTAACTGCGAGAAGAGTAGATAACGGAAGTGTTTTCCTTCAAGCAAAGCCGAGAGATACTCTAATAAGTTGGGTGGGTGTTCGACCAAACTCACCAGTAGTAATCTCACAGACTGGTCAATACATTCAGGATTCACCATGTAAAATGAAGACCACTCGTCCAGCCAGCCCATCCACACAACTAATTGAGTGAGTAAGGTAGCTAGCTGAGCCAGTTGGGGTTTGCTCAACGTATCTAACTTGAGCTCCTCAAACATTAAATGCATGGACAAAACGATATAAGGTAATAAGTCATGGAATGAGTAGTCGAGGCTGAAGTTTTCGTGGATCAATCTGGCGTTAGGAATCAATTTTGTTATCTCGTTTTCGGTTTGAATGGGCTCCTCTTCCTGTCCAAAAGGGTAAATAACCGAGAGAAGAGTGGTAATGTATGCTTTCCACTCATCTTTGCCAGGGTCTAGCATGAGTGCTGACCTCCATAGCACCCATATGCTCTCATTAATTTTAGAGCCGGAAAGAAATCGCCAAGACTTGAGACAGTTCAAGACAAAATCATTGTGAGGTTCCAAGATGAGACTTATCATGAACGTGGCTTTTGTCTCCGTGAGACTCCGTAACGCAACTGTATTGTGAATGGTACTTGTGATAGTAGCAATCGGAGGTAGGTTTGCTGAGAACTCAATTGGCGGTGAGTCTATTCCAAGACTAGGATGCACAAGCTGCAAAGTCTGCTCGCTTTTTAGAAGCAAAAGCCAGCCTGGAAAATTGATATGATTGAGAGGAATCGCGTGATGGCACTCGATTTCCAAGGACGATTCTAAGTGAGGAATGTTTCCCAATGACAGCTTGTAGATAAATAAACGAGCTTTCCTTTGAACGCGATTGCTTATCACAATTGTTTCCAGGTCTTCGTATGCAAGGCCGCTGATGGAAATGTGCAGCCGATGAGCCTTGATTGGGTAAGAGTCTATCTTTGTCATGATCATGTCTTTCTTCAAGGTCCCAACCTCAGACAAATTCACACCCAGAATTCCCTGATCAGGAAACCCTGCATCGGATCCCATGCGTGCAATCAGTGAAGCGCCAGAGAGTAACGTGCTGGTACGCTTTTTCTCCATGTTGATTGAGAGTGACTGAGATATGCTGCTGTGAAACGAGGGCTGGAAAGGATCGTGCAGGTCGTCTTCCAAAATCCTGGACTGGTTTGTTGTAGACCCCGAAGCTATTCTGTTTTTTCGCAGTGAAAGATTCGAGGTAGGATGATTGTGACGCATCGGAGATTTCACGTGGTAGATGTTCATCGTCCGCTGCCGTGAGTTGAACAAGCAGCAAATTGAGTGTGATTTGTTCAAGCCTTCAGCAGGGAAGTAAATCATGCCCTCATGGGCTGCCACAACAGATGTGGATGACGTAGTGACAACTCCTAAGTCACCCATTGGATCAAGCAAGGTGAAAAAACGATACGCCGAAATGGATTCCAGCATTTTGCTTCCAGACACTTTAGTGTCCCGCTCCAAAAGCAACCCCGAATCGAAGGGCCATGCAGATTTTAACAAAAACGGGAAGCTGATTATGTGTGACTCTCCGCCAGGGAGGTAAATGTGTGCAGAGTTCTTGAGGCAAATAGCAAGCACTTGGTCCTTTGCACGGTCTTCCACTATTCCTTGGAAAGTGGTGTACGTGGCACATATTATATCCTCATCAAAGGTGAGCTTTCTGCTAATGACTGTGCCGTGAACCACAATCACTTCTTTGGGTAGCACGAGGAGTTTGCGCCCATTTGAGAAGAGGTAGGTCTTGTTTTTTGGGAAATCGGGAAATAGAACATCACTGTATGGATCGAGTGCCGGCAGTAGCAAGACCATGGCAGCCGTTTGCGAATTGGTGGTGTTCTTGGTCGAGATAAGATCACTTCAAATTCCAGGCTCTTGTGTTTTCGCAGATCATGTTGATATCCACCTGCATACAAGTACATCGCGTGCTTCTATCTTAGCGTCGATGCGTCCATGATGAATCTTCGCTCGAAATGGTATTTGGCTACATCAAGGAAAACAAACATTTCATAACTATTTACAAAATTCCGGCCGAATGGCTTACTCAATGATTCTGGTGACCATACCAGTACCAACGGTCTTACCACCTTCTCTGATGTTGAAACGCTGGTTGAGCTCGAGAGGAGTCTTTCTGACCAACTCGATCTCCATCTCAACATTGTCACCTGGGGAAACCATGGCAGAGTGGTCAGCACCCTCTGGGAATCTCAAGGTACCAGTGACATCAGTGGTTCTGATGAACAACTGGGGCTTGTAGTTCTCACCAAATGGAGAGTGGCGGCCACCTTCCTCTTTAGACAAGATATACAAAGAAGCCAAGATCTTCTTGTGGGAAGTGACGGTACCAGACTTGGCCAAAACCATACCACGAGTAACATCGTCTCTCTTGACACCTCTCAACAAAATACCGGCGTTGTCACCTGCAACAGCAGCGTCCAACTCCTTCTTGAACATCTCAATACCAGTGACGGTGGTCTTGAATGGCTTGTCAAAGTCACCGACGATTTCGATTTCCTCACCCTTCTTCAAGCTACCTCTCTCGACTCTACCAGTGACAACAGTACCTCTACCGGAGATGGAGAACACACCCTCGACTGGCATCAAGAATGGCTGTTCCAAGTCTCTAACTGGGGTGGGGATGTGCTCGTCAACGGCTTCCAACAACTTGGTAATAGCTTGCTCACCAATTTCTGGCTGCTTGCTTTCCAAAGCACACAAGGCAGATCCCATAATCACTGGCGAGTTGTCACCGTCGAAACCGTACTCAGACAACAATTCTCTCATTTCCATTTCAACCAACTCCAACATTTCAGGGTCGTCGATGGTGTCAACTTTGTTCACGAAAACAACCAAGTGTTGCACACCCACTTGTCTAGCCAACAACAAGTGCTCTCTGGTCTGAGGCATTTGTCCGTCAGTGGCAGCAACCACAATGATAGCACCATCCATCTGGGCAGCACCAGTAATCATGTTCTTGATGTAATCAGCGTGTCCTGGACAGTCAACGTGGGCATAATGTCTGTTGTCGGTTTCGTATTCGACGTGTGCGGTGGAAATGGTGATACCTCTGGCTCTCTCTTCTGGAGCTCTGTCAATAGACCCGTAGTCCAAGAAGTTGGCTCCTCCTTTAGCGGAAAGGACTTTAGTGATGGCAGCAGTCAAGGTGGTCTTACCGTGATCAACGTGGCCAATGGTACCAATGTTGACGTGGGGCTTAGACCGGTCAAAAGCTGCGTATGATCTGGTGAGGGCTGGGACTTTTGAGAGTCTAGCACCAATACGTAAGCCGGAAAGGCGGCTAGCAACGTTTTTAATCATCTTGTGTGGAAAGAAGTGGAGCTATCGAAAAATTTGCGATTTTTCAGTGCTCGCGAATGGGATCGCTAGCTGTGCGCATTGTACAGGACATTGGTTTTCACCTCTGCAAGTGACTGACTCCAGGGACAAAATAGCTGAATCATTCAATGACTTTTGAAAGCAGCATAATAAATTCCTATTCACTTTGAGTATCGTGGTATTGGACCTCTAACTGCTTTTCAATGCATGACTTAGGTATTGCGTTCCCCCGAGGCTCTGTCTCTTAGTCGCCTTATTGCTCTTCGTCCAAATTCTCCTGGATGATCCGATCTACTGCCAGATTTTCTAGGGCCAGGTACTCGGAAAAGTATTCGTAGTACACACAAAGCACTAGCAATGTGCCTTGCAAAGTTGCGGCCACCAAGTAAGACAACCACGAGCTCCAGTTGGAGCCTTTTGTAAAAAACAAAGTGGCGGTAAAGATGAAGCCACCGGGTGTTTGTATGCACATCATCCCAATAGAAAGAGTCCCTGAATGCTTAAGCCTGAAAGTGGTGAGGATCTGAGGCACGTATTTGATCACAGTTAATGCCGTAGACATAAGGCCATTGAATTGAGCAATGTGAAGAAGAACAGACCGATTAGTGGCAAACGAGAGTATGATCTGGACAAGCGAAAGAGCAACGTGACCCACAACAAAGTACCCAACCCTCACTATACGCTTGTACTCTGCCTTGTCCTGTTTCAAAGAGTTTTGAGTCCAAAGAAGAACGAGCCCCAATATCATTATGGCGCAAGTACTTTGCAACCCAATTTGTATGAGATTTAGCTGAGAGTTGATGCAATTGAATGCAGTCAACGCTCCGATTCTGCAGCAATAACGGGCCCGGGAGCTGATCAAGATGATGTTGGTGAAAGTAAATATCAGCGAGCAGGATCCAAGCAATAGGAAGTTCACGGATAAACCCTCGGATGTTTTCTTTTTGTAGATTCGGTGGTATTGCGGTAAA
This sequence comes from Metschnikowia drakensbergensis, assembly GCA_002370475.1. Taxonomy (NCBI): domain Eukaryota; kingdom Fungi; phylum Ascomycota; class Pichiomycetes; order Serinales; family Metschnikowiaceae; genus Metschnikowia; species Metschnikowia drakensbergensis. The sequence goes on along the minus strand of NKYX01000002.1, from coordinate 261,221 downwards.
TAACTCACCACTATGCCTATCGTTATGAAGACGGAGAAGATGAAGTTTATGACAGATCCGCCATCGTACACGGAGCAGAAATCTTCAGGTGGGGTAATTTCGGGGAGACTTTTCATAGGGAGGTTTGTTTAGCTGTATAGAAATGCTTTGAATTGAAGGGATGCACGCCAGTAATTATTAGGTCGGATAAGAGTAAGCAGAAACCCCCGCGACTCTTATCCTAATCATGCAGTGCGCATGGCGAGCGACTTTGAACTACTTAGTTCTTGTATATAATCTTAGGGTCTCCTGAATACAGTAGCCTCGCGTCTCTATGTACAGTCATGTCCACTAGCTTCATTTATCGTTATCATATTTCTTAAGCCTCTGTCACTATTATATGGTTCCATGCACCTACTTTCGTAAGGAGACAGGGATTCTGAGAGGCAAGGTGTCACCATTGTATAGCTTGATATCAATATGGATGTAGTAGTACCTGCAAACCAAGCAGCTTTCAAATGATGGAACCAAAGACAAGGCGGTTTTCAATTCGTCCGACAGATTCTTAGAGTCTTTTGGGTATAAGCTTTGAAAATCCAAATGCAAATCCAATTCTTTGGTGTACTCTCCCTTACCCGTAATGCTTTCCTGCCAGTGTGCAAGTCCACCAGCGGTCTTCACAGCTAGAGATTCAAGTTTCATACTATTCGTCTTTAGTTCAAGATTCGCGAGGCACTTAACATCCATGATTGTTTGTTGGCTGACATTCATTACCTCATGACCGTATTTCCCAATATATTTTGTAAGCTCGCTCAAATACCTGGTGAATGGAGCGTTGACATATCGCTCAATGGAATCGTTATGCGCAAGCGAGTTTTGGAATTTCATGTCTTGAGTTAATTGCAACGGAATTGGGTACTTCTTTGTCCGGACAGTACAAATCATAAGTTTTCCTGATATGCTCTTGATCTCGGGGGGGCGACATCCCTTAGAATCGCTGGACTTGAATTGAAGCGACACTTGTATCTTCGCTTTATTTTGATTGTTAGCCTCTTTGGGAACCAACAGCTTGAAAGAGAATGGCTCAACATACTGTAACACATGCTCTCTTCGGGAAAAAGTGGCTTTGATCATCCCTGCGACCTTCGCAGGTTGAGTCAAGGCTTTTTTTTTGTACGGAAGATGGACTTCATATGTCTCGGGATCCTCTGGTTTCGAGAATGCAGACACAAGATTGTTTTGGTACGTTTGTTTCACAACCGAGGACCGTCTTTGAGGCAGCTTTGGATCTGCCTTGCCCTCGTCAAGTCTTTTGCCTAGATCGATACTCTTTTCGATTGATTTGCGAAAAGCTTCGTAATGTTTTTCTGCAACACTCCCGTTGCATGGTTCTCTATCGCTTTGGGAGCGCGGAACTACCCTTAAGGGCGAGCTTGCCTCTTTTAACATGATAAACTCGTCGTTTGTCACTGCAGTTCCCTTTCCGTATGAGGATAACTTTCCAATAATTCTTGCTTCGACACTATAACTGATTGAGGTGTCAGAGAAGCAAAAGTCTTTGACAATAATGTTAGTTGCAGCCTTCTTGGTAGAAGGCACGGGTGAGGATTTGCCGCTGGATGACTGTGCCATAGAGAATGACGCTTTCTCTGGCTTTTTAGGCGTCAGCCTCGCTTGCCTCAACCTTTGCAAAAACACATCTTTGTCCAAACCGATGCTGGGTATGATTCCGCAGTGAGCCGGGATGTCATGCACCTCACAAGCACAGTCCAAAAGTTTTTCTGGTATAGTGAAATTGAAGAATTTCTTATAAACAACCCCGGAAGCAAGATACCTCTCGTTAGGAAAGAAAAGTGTTGTACCATCAACAGAATCAATGCATGAGCGCAGCCCCGGAGAGGCCCCTTCAAAGTAGGCAGGAGTCCAAGACGCGTAGTAATCAAACATGTTTAGGAATTTGTAAAACACGATAGGTTTCAGATTAGAGTCACCTTCATTACTGTTTACAGCGATGCGGCCCTCAAAGATGACTGAGAACATATCAAATGAGACCGGGGCAGAGTGAGTATTCAAAACAGTAACAAAGCCATGGATTGAGTCGCCTTGGGCATACTCTATGGCCAGCGAGTCATAGACTGAGGGCTTCCGATCTTTCTTCCCCGGAGAGGTCGTCAAGACAATTTCGATCTTCAAACTATCGGCCAAACTTTTGTTGACGTTAGCAAGGCGCTTCAAGCGATGAGTATTAGCCGATATGGTGTTCTCCCACCGGGTGATATCGGCCGCGGATTGCCGTCCACCGTCACGACCGGAGGAATGGCTCTGAGCAAAGTAATCCGTGTCGCTATTCTCAGACTCTGACAGAGCAGGCGATGGCTCTTCGTATGTGGGCGGCTCGATGACATAATCCTCAGACAGCGGATGCACATTTTTGGAGAAGGTCGACAGGAACAATTGATAGGAGGGGAGAATATTCCACAACGGCACATCTTCAAAAGAGGGAGATTTCAAAGGATGGCAATCGGTGAAAGCGTCAGGGACTGAAGACTCCTTAGAGGATCCATCAACAGGCACAGAAGAACTTCTCTTTGAAATGCTGGGAAGATGACTTGAAAGATCTAAGGAAAAATTCGGAGCAACCCGGGACTTGGAGCTTTTATTAAAAATTGCCATTTCCAGAGGTCCGAGGGGGTTGTTTGTTTGCCGAATGCAGGCCAGTGGAAAGTCGATCCTTAGGCGGGCTTTTAGAGCTTTATATATATCAGCACCCCTCAGTGTGGATCTTCGCGCACCTGCATGAATTACTCAGAGCCCTGCAAGAATTGCAGCGTCCATGAGGGGAAAAACTCCCAGAAAGTGCCAAACCCACATTTTCGACAGTGAAGATCTTTTCCTAATGGAAAATAATGGCCTCTTGCCTGTTTTATAGCTCTATGTCGTGACGGAACCCGGGCATGTACTGCATACACACTCGCAGTGAGGTGCCTGCGATATGCATTGACGGCACTGCGGTTTAGAAACACACATTGTGTAGTGACCTATGTTATGATTTCTGTGAGCTACGAAGACGCACAGTTAGTTTCTAGCCCAGATGAACACATACCGAGGGACTATTGTGAGCAGCGCTACAGGCCCCAGTTCAGTCACATCGGTTTGACGTTCTTTGGGGCGTCGCATTTAGGATCTCGAAAAATCAAATAACGGCCTTGCATGCATCAAACGTGGGCGCGGGGCCAAGACTCTCCACAGCACGTTTTTTTAGGCCTGAAATTAATCCACCACTAGACTCAAGCCATCTAGAAGCATTTGAATAGAACGCCTCGTTGGGCATGTGCTTGTTGTAAAACAGGCAATGTTTCAGCGTCAATGCTGCATGCTGCACGATTTATTAGTAAACGAAAAGCCATTTCCGGCATCGGCCTCGTTTTAACAGAATCACCAAGAGAACAGAAAGATCATGAGGATGAAATTATGATAAGGGCGGTCCATGGCGCAAGCTGATTTCGGGCGCCGGAGATATGCTAGTCAGAATTGTGCACTTCACATGGTGGCCGTGTTTTAGTGTGGTTTCACTTGAGTTCACTTGAAACATGGTGGGCTCAGTCTGTCGCGCTGCCACTGCAAGGTTCCTGCTCGTCTGAACCAAGACATGCTCATCTGCGCGCTCTATTTGTCCCCATACTTCAAGCTAGGCCTGCGCGTTTCTCGTGAATTTCGCGTGCTCATAGAGCATACTACCTGTATCCCGCCTATTGCAGACAAAGCACACCACTCAATGAGCTCTAGCCTATGGGCAATCGAAGCGGCTCGAAAGTCACGCAAGAGCGATGCAGTGCCAGGCTCCTCACATTACATCACCTCGGAAATGAAAAATAACCTTCAGATCTCGAAGGAGGGCATAGACGCGGTCAACAAGCAAGTGCTTCAATGTGCCCTGGGTCTCAACAGCCTCATAGAGAAGATCAACACCAGCGCCTCTGTCAGCCTGTTACTAGATGAGATTCAGAGCTTGAAAGTTGTGCCTAGCCCTATTGCATATGATGACCAGTCGTCGCGTACCCACTCCACCCTCCTACGATCGGATTATTTCTCTCTGGATGCGTCCGAAGCACCTTTAAAATCGGAGTTGAATATAATGCTCAGTGAACGGATTAAGAACGCCCCACCCAGTCTGAGTGGGCATGATGAGCCATCCGTGGACGTGCCTTTGAAAGGCACTGTGGGACGCTCTCCTCGTGAAGCCGCAGATATGCTAAAAACCGACGTGTCGCAGCACAAGAATCTTTCAGAGCAATATGTGCAACAAAAAGAGATGCAACAAGATCAGCCTGGTGAGTTGCTTCGTGAATCCGATTCGAGAAGTAAAGAACCTGAAAGGCAAAGCGGGAACACCATGTCCGTCTCTGCTCCTTTGATGCCCAATACTACGGAACATGCAGTCCCCCAACCATCAGGCTCACCAAACAACTCTATTGCAGCAAAATTCTCAACTGATAATGCAACCGAAAAGTCCATGCTCGATATAGAGCCACGCTTGTCATTGCGTCCAGTTGAAACGCTGTCAGTCGAGTCCCCCGTCGCTGAAAGGTCACCTTCAGCCGCAAACGATTGTCCAACTTCTACAGCATTGTCACCGGTCATAATTCCTCGTGCCCCGCCTGATCCTGTGACTTCTCCAAATGTCGACCTATCATTCATACCGATTGCGAACTCTGTGAATCCAAACAAAAATGGCCTGCTGTACGAATACAATGCGCCGGCTGTTGATTTGAGTACCAATGAAAAACTGCGTGCAGAGACCCACAATTCAGAGGAAGACCAGGATGCTGAGGCTGAAAATGATAATTCGTTTCAAGCAATCAGCACAGCCATAAGGAAAAGCTTTGCAGGCAAACTTTCCGTAAATTCACATGGAAGTAGATCACTCTCTGATCCTGCTTCAGCGGAACCAAATCTCATTTCAGCAAATCTTAACGGCCCCTTGCAGGCAAAAGTGAAATTGGAACCACCACTCAGCGAAACAAATAACTCACTTCCGAGCAAATCCAAATCGTTTTATCAGCCGTCGAAAAGATCATCGCTTTTCGTTGCCCTTCCACCAAGGGAACCTATTACTTTTAGGAAACTGTCGAGGCACTCTGTGAAGGTAAAGCAAGAAGAATTTAGCTCTTTAACTCCGCATGCTGTCAAAAAAGAATTGCAAGACCCCATGCAAGAAGCAAGCGCCTCGAATGAGTATGAGACTTTGCGTCAAGATAGCATCAAATCAGGACTTAAGGGTACAAGTACTTACAATGAAGAACACATCAGCAACAGAATTGGAAATCAGCTATCACGCTCAGCTTTGCCAAAGTCGACGCTACCAAATTTATTCTCAGAGAAATCCTACTTCAATAAGACTAGACCAGCGCAAACGAGTCCCAAGCAGCATCTGCATTTGGGCAGATCAAATGGCGAAAGGGTTGCGAAAAAATCAGCAATAAAAACTTCAAGAGCCACAAGAGTGACGACAGAAACTGGCTCTCCAATGAGCCTCGACTTCACTGCTCGCAAGAACCACCAACGTGCTGCTGGCGATCAGAAATCGCCCATTAGACCTAGGTCGCCTGCAAGATCGAGATCGCCTACTAAAGACAAAACTTCAATCGGAGACAAATCGTTGAACAGGATACCTATTTCCTCTAGTGCCGCTAGTTCGAGATCGCCTACTAAATATGGCCATCCGACCGACCGGAGCAGTACCAAATACTCGCATTCCAACTACCTGAACATGGAGAACGAAAATGATACCTCCAAAAACTTGTTGCTGCGATTGACCATTCCAACTAGCGCAAGCGCCGCCAAAGCTTCCAAACCATCAGCATCAAAGGAATTGGTTTTGAAAAATAGGTTTCTTACTACAACTTTGAATCCAGAAAACCCACCTTTGTTTAGCTCTGCCCCCAGAGCTGTTTCCCCTCGTCAAGAAAGCCGCAAAAAGCCTTCCGAATATCCTAATCCAAACTACAAGAAAGTTACTATTGGATCCTCAATTCCTCCTTTGGCTCATAGTGAGGCCAAGCAGACGTCAAAACGCAGCGTGATTATTTCACTCAAAAGTGACCTTAAACACAAGTCTGGACAAGATTCCGAACAGCGTGCAAAGAGTCCTACAAAGAAGGCGAAAGCGGCTCCCACAAGCAGCTCCAGGCATTTTGAGAAAGGCAAGAAGGGCATACCAAATCTTATGGACACTAATGTTGCGCCTAGAAAGCGGCCGCTAGGCAACGCAGTCCCGCTTCCCGATGCAGCTCGAGGTAAGTTTAAGAAGGAAAAGTCTAAGGTGAACTCGGGGAAAAGCCTCAAAGACACGCAAACGCCAATGCGTCCAACGGGAAGGCAAGGCGTCAACAACATGAAGTCAAGCGCCAGTCCAGGTTTTGGCCCCAACATGCTTCCAGACATTCCGTCCGATGATGAGGTGTTTAAAAACACAAAATATTTAAAGAGTTGGGCGGAAACGCCAGCAATTTTGCGGCATATGAAGGAACGGCTGAATATAGACCCGGTCAATGTTTTCGGACAGGTTCCGCCCTTGTGCATGAGCGAGGTATTCAGAAATGTTGCTGTTGCCAACGAGGCCCGAGAATCCGGAAAGGAAATATGAATCCGGAAAGGAAATATGAACCCGGTAAGTCGCATTAATATGATGTGACGCTAAGCTCTGCGTTTTGCCAAAGCAACGTCTTTCTTCCAAGTTTTTATCCAATCCAGTGCATCTCGCTTTGGAACAACGTATAATCTTAAGGAATTGTCAAAAAGAGGACACTTGGTGTTGTCTCCCATAAGAGCTCCATTCACGGCAGCCTTCTTACCAATCTTCACCAAGCCTCCTGAAACAGTTTCCATGTAGCATTCAAGAGACTTCAAAGAGAAATTGGTGTGCTTGGGATCCTCGAACCAAGATTGAGGTCTATCGAGCACAATCTCGAGGATCTCTGTGGGGGTTGACAACTCACTTATCTCTGCAACAAAATCAAATTCATCAATCGATGGATAAACAACCATAGCAGGAAATATAAGCTGAGACTCGTAATCCTTCGGGTCCTCTAGCTTGAGCTTGGCGTGCTCCAACAATTCTGTTGGATGGGACGACCTCACTATTTCAATGTGTCTGAGTTTGATGGCGTTATCGAGTATTTTTTCCTGGAGTTGCTTCTCATGCAAAGCTTTTTCCTTTTGCTTCTTGGCAAACTCTATCTGGTCCTCTTTCTTTTGCACGGCAGCAAGAGTATCCAAGATGGGCTTGTTTTCGGCATCAATTTGCAATCCATACTGTAAAATTTGCTTGGCCTCGTCGTACCTTTCCACCATGAAGAAGGCCTTCCCAGCCCTGTAGCATGCCTTGACGTTCTTTTCGTCGATCATGAGTGCTTTTTTGCAGTCCTCGATACACTTTCTGTAGTTTTTCAATTCCAAATTGCACGCCGCCCGGTTAACGTACAAAACAACGTTGATGCTATCGACTTTACAGTCCACATCGAGGCCCTGTGTGTAGAATTCTGAAGCATTTTTGTACTGCTTAGTTTTGAAACACTCATTTCCCTGGTTTTTGAAATTGGTGGCCACCTCATCAGGCTCACCATCATAAGCTAAAGCTCGCAAAGCCTCGAGCTGAACGTTCTCACCTCCTTCTCCGTCGGTCATATCAAGATCATTCATGAAAAACGGCAATCTGTTGATATCATCCATGATGTCCTGGGCAGATTTGTTGCCCATTTCGGCGAGCTGTGGTGGTAACAATGGCTCCCCGGGCTTGGGAACGTACTTGCGGCTTTCCCAGGCCGATATCAACTTGTCCTCTGCAGTTTGCTTGTCCATATTGTGGAATCTGTGCAGTTGAATTACTTCTAATGCGGAAGGTTGTAAATTCTGATATGAATTGAGCCTGATTATTCTTCTGATTTCGTGCGCATCGAGATGACGCAAGTACTGCATTGAAGACACAGCATGGACTGCCCTGGAATATTCAATATTGATAGGCTTCCGACTTAGCTGATCTAATTTCCTAGCTGTAAATAGTAAGTGGTACGTGAACCGCCTGGATTGTACCATTTTTGTGTCTCACCAATACTCGGATGAAGTACAACCTGGTCATCAAGCATGATTGGAAGTCAGGGACAAGACAAACCTGGTCAAAGGCCGACTTTCCTTTCCCCGGCTCCGGAGCACCTTTGAGGTAACAGCTGTTCAAGTCAATATCAAGGAGCATTTTTTTGCTGTAAATATGGTAGTTCAGATTCACGGGAGAGACGCTTTCTTCCCAAGGGACCGCGCTTGATGATTTGTAGCTCCCGTGACTTTTTTCATCTGACTTCAAGATTTGGACATCTGGTACGGCCAAATTGATTTTCTTAGTTTGAAGCATAGCAAGACTTTTTATATCCTTGAAAAGCAGAGTCTCGACGCGAAATGAGTTGTTATTGAACCCGATTTTTTTCATTAGAGACACAAGCGTTTGATAATACTCTTGGTAGGGCTTAACAATGATGGAGTCGAAGGATTCAATATCTTCAGTTTTCTTCAATCCCATGTCATCCACTGTCTCGTTTAGGAAGCACATATCGTGGTTAAATTCCACCGGGATGAGTCGCTTTTTTGACCTTATTGTCAATGCCACCAACTCACACCCGACACTTTTAGGTTCAGGGGGGGTTTGCTGGCCCTCGCAAGTGTATGTGATTTCAATCGGGATAGTGACCTTTGTTTTGATCGGGTCGAAGGGATCTCGGAATTGTTTTGGGGGGACATACGGTATTTTTTCCACGGTTCTGGGAGTTGAAAGAGTCAAAGTACCAAACACCTTGGAAAATCCCGTTAATGTTTTTTTTCGGTAGGAACTAGAATGCTGGTATGTTTTTTTCTCTCTCGGTTTGCTCAGCTGTCCCTTCTGATCGCTGATTGGTGAAACATAAAGGTGCCTTAGCTTTTCATGGATACTTGTGAGTGAGACGCGTGACGATGTCAGACTTAGCGGGGCTAGAGGTGCGGCTCCATTAAGATTGTCCTCAGATTTCATTCTTTCCAACACTAATCTTCCCTCTTCGATTTTGGTTTCAACCATCTTCGTGAATGCCTCAAAATAACTTCGTACCTCATAGTCTCGGAGTTCCTGGTTTTCGACTAAAGTAGAATAGGGTAGCATTCTGATTGGCTTGTAGTCCTCCTTGACCAAAACGTACTTGTTTGCTGCAGACTTGTGATCATAGTCCTTTGCCCGTCCAAGAACTCTTGCGGATACAGAATAGCCGACAGAAGAGTCCATGAAACATAGATCTTTAATTTTTTTAGTGGGCGGTTCTATGCCGTGATCAGACACGTTCAAATTCAAAGCATTGCCTAGCGATGAAGGTATTTGAGTATGACCATCTAAATTATGGACATCACAGGTGTCATCCAACAATCTGTCTGGCACTCGGAAGGAAAAAAACCGTTTATACGTTATCTCCGGTTGGAATAGTCTCTTGACACCTAGAGAGAGTGCAGAATTATCGTATGGATCAGTATCGCCTTCGCACCAGTCATGGGGATCTCCCTCATCCGTCACCAAGCGGTTGATATTGGCGAAGGACCAGGATGCAAAAAGATCTAGCATATTCAAGAACTTGAACACTGTGGGAGGGTGGTCCGCATTTTTCACCCCATTTGGCTGCTGCAATACAGTAAGAATCCCCTCAAAAACAACGTACACCATATCGAACGGAATGACTTCCGCTGAAGTATTTCTTATCGTCACGTAGCCATGAATGTAGTCGCCCTGCTTATACTCTTTGTAGCTCGGGTCTATAATGTCTGGCTTGACTCCCTTTTGACAGACAGAACCTGTGAAAAAGACCTGAACGTCAAGTTTGTTGGCAGTGGGATTTTTTAGCTCGGCGAGGTTGTCGAGCTTGTGAACGTTCGCAAGCACAGTTGTCTCGAATAGGTCTGCCGAGTTCTGATTATACGTCTCGTTGCCAAGGTCCCCTTCGGTCATGTGCGGAAACGGAAACATCAGAGGCTCGGGAATGGGTGTTGTGGAGCTAACAGCAGGCGTGACGCCTCCGGAGTTCAAGGGGGATAACTCATACGTAGGAGGTTCATCCTTGAAACTTTCGTCATTAGGAATCAACTTTTTTGAGATGGTGGATTCAAACATGTGATATGATGGAAGGATTGTGTTGATGAGCTCATCTTCCTTTTGACTTCGGGACGAAGTTACCGGGGAGAGGGACATGATGGGAAAGCACGAAGATCATCGAAAACAGCTTAATGTGCGGTAGATGAACCAGAGTAGCGCCCATGCAGGAACTGCGGTTCTAGCGGTGCAAGAGATACGTAAGCTACAGTAGACGCTCACTGATCCAGTAGTACAGTCCAGAGTTTTCGCTAGAAAGCTAAGGCTTTGAAGTTTGGTTGTTGCTGTTGGTTTGAGGATTCAGGATTTCTTCTGGCAGCACCATTTTTGTGATTCATAAAAGTTGGCCCTGTTCTGCTATTAAAGGGACAAATTGCAAATTACTATCAATTGCAAATACTATTAAATGCAAATTACTATCAAAATGCTGCATGCTTGGACAGAGTACATCGTCACTATTGAACTTCTAGACCAATCATTCGCCTTAAAATCCAGCATCTAGGAATGAAGCAAACCTGTGATGCTGAAGTGACTTTAGGCGAGAAGTGGGCGTGGAAGTGCGTCTCTATAGCAGATGCCAGAATACGCTTTCAGCAATAAGTCGCACGACATTACAATTTGTCTGCAACTTCTCAACTACCATGATTGAGCAGATGAAACAGAGGTCACTGATGTACAATTCTTTGATGAGCGACGAAATCTTCGCTCATTAAACTAAATTGCTTCCTCCGTACTCAACTCAATTAGTGCATCGGATATTCCACGAACAAATTTGGCTACTTTATCGCCTGTGGGCTACTCTGCGGAATACACTTGGACACAATATATTCCCAAGCACCAACCGAAGAAACTGGGTGGGTAGAATCAGACTCTTGCAAGGAATCTGTAGAATCAGAGCACTTGCAAAAAAAAGCTTCGTGATACAAGTTGCATACTTCTCGAGGCGTAGATGTACCCCATATTGTTTTTTTGCCCGGTGTTCCCAGTTCTGCTAACCATCACTTGGTGTTTCCAGTTCAGCTGTCACGTTCTTCAAGGTTTACATCAACAGCGACTTACTGAGAAAGAAGGTCTCGGAGCCCGGAATTGCACCGTGTACCTAAACCGTGATCGGCAGTCTTGATGCGTTCTTGCTTCTTGTATTCTACTCTGGCATCTGCGCTGGCGACGCTGCAATGACGTGTGGTGTTGACCTCTGCGCCTATAGACGTGTTCATATACAGGAGTGGAAACCCCCACTACGTGTCAAGGCTTCTGCATGCAGGAATCGATATCACTGGTTATATTCCTAGTCTATCTGGTGAACAGTGTCCAGTAGTGAGGGGGAGCTGGGAATTGTGCTCTCCCCTCATCTATCGCAGACTGAGTCTTGAGTGCCGCTTATGAGCAAATTCCCAACTAGGATGATATTTGCTCTATCTAGGTTCCAATTTGGGTAAAAGTCGCAGATGTACTGATGCCATGCTTCATGTTGCGCCGAGCTTCACCTGCAGTATGCAGCCATATCGCGTCCCCGCCACACTCGCAGCTGCCAGACCAATATATAAGTAGAGTTAACATTCCTTACCTAATAGTTGGAGACATATTCAAATGGCAAAGAGCTCTGCACTTGTGAGCAGTGCAGCCATCAAATGCCTCACACTCTTGTGTCTGGTGTCTGTTCTAGCCGTTCTTTCCAAAAGCCTTATTCTGTCAACTCATGACTACTCAGCATCAACCTTGTATAAGCCTTTCCATGAACATATATCTCAATTGGATTACTTCCAAGTGCGCTCATCTTATGATCCTGTGGGGGACAGACTAGGACAACCGGACATCTACCCCTCTGAGGAGCACCTCATGACAGGCACGTCTGCGATGGTGGCATGTGACGTTCCCTTGTGTTCTACAATGGGCAAAAACATTCTTTTAAAGGGCGGAAATGCTGCTGATGCTGCAGTGACTGTTGCACTCTGCATCGGGAGTGTAAACTCACATTCCTCGGGTATCGGTGGAGGTGGCTTTATTGTTAGCACACAGGGCAGCGACTCCATCTCCATCGATGCGAGGGAAATTGCCCCCGCAAAAGCAGAAGAAAACATGTTCGGAAGTAATTCAACTCTATCTCAAGTCGGTGGTTTGGCTGTTGGTGTTCCGGGTGAGTTGGCTGGCCTATACACGCTTCACAAACATCACGGATCTGGAAATATGACGTGGGGGGAATTATTCGAGCCTGTGATTGATTTGAACCGAAATGGCTGGAAAGCCCTGGAGATTTGGATCAGTTCCTTGAACAAGACATACGACATGATTCTCTCTAAAGTACCGGCTCTTTGTGAAAACTGGGACTTCATTTTTAAGGGTCAGGATCGAAAGTTGGTGCAGGAGGGCGACCGTATCAAGCGCCCAAATTTGGCCAATACTTTGGAGATTGTCGCCAATAACGGCTCTGCAGCTGTTTTTTATGATCCAGATGGCCCTATTGCACCAATCCTAGCTTCCGCTGCGCAGGATTTAGGAGGTATTCTTGAAGTTTCTGATTTCGAAGTGTACTCTCCAAATGTCACGCCTGCGCTTAGCTTCAACTTCACTTTTCAAAACGAAAACTACGAACTTTTGACTAGTGGGGGCGCGTCTTCCGGATTGGCCCTCATAGCCGGTCTCAACTTTTACTCTGCTGTGTCTGAGTGGGAACCTGTTGATGATAAAGTCCTTGAGGTGCACAGAATCATCGAAGCAATGAAATGGACATCCTCAGCTAGATCCCATTTGGGCGATGTGAATGAGACCTACTGGCAGGAAGTCGTTGAGAAATACACAGGCTTCACGTGGAGTGAAGATATTTTGCGTCTGGGTCTTTACTCAGACAACTCGACTTTTGACTGGGAGCATTATGAGCCGTTGTATGAGCTTGTTGGAACACATGGAACATCGCATTTTACAGTCGTTGACCTGGACGGCGGTGCTGTGGGAATGACTACTACTGTGAATCTACTTTTTGGCTCCACTGTGTACGACAATCAGACTGGTATCATTTTAAACAATGAAATGGATGATTTCTCGCAACCAGGGAAGTCCAATGCATTCAATTTGGCACCCTCCACCTTGAACTTCATCCGTCCCTTCAAGCGTCCACTCTCCCTGATGAGTCCAACCATAGTCAAGAAGGGAGGCGAAGTGAATCTACTGGTGGGCGCCGCAGGTGGATCGAGAATCGTCACCGCAATTCTCCAGGCCATTATTCGGAATATATTTCAAGGTATTCCGTTACTTGAAACCATATCGTTTCCTAGAATTCATCACCAGCTTATTCCCGAATATGTGATGGTGGAGAACACCACCACTTTCGAAAATGAGTTTTCTTCTCACGTGAAGTGCATTGAATGTGAGTTGAAAAAATTGAATCACACTTTCAAAGAAAGCGGCGCTCTTACCGCGATGAATGCCATCAAAAGGACTGACAACATATGGCAAGGTGTGAGTGACTATTGGCGCAAGCGCGGCGAGGCCAATGGATTCTAAACTTCTCACTACGTCCGCTTGTATGGTGATGAAGAACGAGTATATCACGAGTGGCGCGTTATAATTGCAGCCTGTCAAAAAACCACGTGGCTGAAGCGGGAAATGTGAAAAGAAGAGCTGATTCAATGAAAAGTTAGATATATAAACATAAAATTTGATCTATTATCAAGCCACTAGTTAACGCCGATATTTTTTTTCACTGTTTTAGAACTGCATCTCGCAGGCCCGTAATTTTGTGGGGCTACCTGTAGCACTGTATACAAACTTGAAGTCCGACGGCATTTAAAACACAGCCCAACTCATGGTCTCACATATACTTTTAAAGGTTCTGCTACTCACTGAAACTTCCTTAAATCTCGAAGCGAATTGAAATTGTGCGGTCACGAGTTACGTACAAAGTACAGCTTCGATGGTGATGGTGTGACCAAAAGGGCACAGCTGAATATCTGGCCCGCTGGTGTAGTTGGCTTACTAATTGATTGCCGATAAGGAAAATTCACTCCAAACAAGCAGAGCTGGTTGAGTCAAGGAAGCGGGCCAATGGAGCGAAATCGGTCCTAGCCACCCAAGCAAAAATCCATTCCACGCAATGCGATTGGTTGTGCACACTCATGCATGCCGTCCAAACTCCGGATTGTCACGCGTGCCCCCACAATTCGGAGCTTACTCCGTACAGTTCGCTATATATAGAGCCTTCGCCGTCCTCACTCGCCCACGAAAGCCAAGAATTTTGCATCTCGCTACATTTGCTTTCTTTGTTTATTGCCCCCTTATTTATTTATCTATTTATTTGCCTAACTATCGCTGTCGTCTTGATTCCAAATAAGCAACTACCATGACTTACCAATATCAAGACCAATTAAAAAAGTTGCCTATCCCCGATTTAGAGGACACATGCAAGAATTACTTGGACGTCTTGAAGCCCTTGCAAACAGAAAAGGAACACCAGAAGACCATTATTGCAGTGAAGAACTTCTTGGAAAAGGGAACTGGCCATTACCTAGATTCGGAGTTACGAAGGTACTCGGAGAACCGGAACTCCTATATCGAGCAGTTTTGGTATGATTCCTACTTGAGCTACGACTCACCCGTTGTTTTGAACTTGAACCCCTTTTTTCTTTTGGAAGATGATCCTTTCAACAATGACTCCACTTCGGTAAACCCCCAAGTCAAGAGAGCCGTGTCTCTCACGGTCTCTTCGCTCAAGTTTATTAGAGCCTTGAAAAACGAGACTTTACCTGTGGACCTACAGCGTAATGGGAAACCGCTTTGCATGTACCAATACTCCAAACTATTTGGTGCCTCCAGAATCCCTACCGAGGACGGATGCTTGATGCAGTCCGATCCTAACTCAAACCATATCATAGTAATGAGCAAGTCTCAGTTCTACTGGTTCGATGTCTTGGACGAGCAAAACAACCTCATAATGACCGAGCAGGACTTAATTGTCAACTACGCTTCCATCATCCAGGATTCTTTGAAAACGCCAATCAATGAGATAGCAAGGTCGTCATTTGGTGTCCTTACAACTGAGAACAGAAGAGTTTGGGCCAAAATCAGGGCGTCCCCCACGATTACTGACAATACAAATAACAAGGAAATATTGTCTATCATTGACTCTGCCTTGTTTGTCATATGTCTCGACGACATTGTGCTAAACGATTTGAGTGACTTGTCTAAAAATATGCTTTGCGGATTGTCTATTCTAGACAATGGTGTGCAAGTTGGGACCTGTACTAACAGATGGTACGATAAATTGCAAATTATTGTCACCCAGAATGGTAAAGCAGGTATTAACTTTGAACATACTGGTGTTGATGGCCATACCGTCTTGAGGTTTGTCAGCGACATATACACAGACTCTATCTTGTCCTTTGCACAGTCTATCAATTCCAACACTCCTTCGCTTTGGGGGCCACAGAAACATGGCAGTGTTTCCGAAAATGGTGACTTAGTTACCATTCCAAGAAAATTGGAATGGGACCTCACATCGAACTTATCGCTCGCCTTACGTTTTGGCGAGACTCGTTTGTCTGACTTGATCAACCAGAACGAATTCAAGCACTTGGAGTTCAAACATTATGGTTCTTCAACCATCAAGAAGATGAAGTTTAGTCCAGACGCCTTCGTTCAAATGGCTTTTCAGGCTACCTACTACGCCTTGTATGGGAAGGTGGAGTGCACTTACGAGCCCGCCATGACAAAGGGGTTTTTTCATGGAAGAACTGAAGCTATTCGGACAGTCAGTCAGGAATCAAACTTATTTGTGAGAAAATTCTTTGATCCGGACATGAAGAACGCAGATAAACTCAAATTTCTTTCTGACGCCTGCAACAAGCACTCTGCTCAAACCAAGAGATGCTCGGCCGGTCTTGGTGTTGACAGGCACTTGTATGCATTGTTCTGTATTTGGAAAAGATACGTGGCTGACATCGAATCTGTGTCCTCATCAGAAATGCAGCGTGACGACTCTTTAGCCTCCAGGGAAACAGAGAGCGACTCCTCAGATAAGACTGTTGCAGCAGGCGATCAAGATACTTCGAAATTCGACTTACGGAACTTTCCAGAAATCTTTGCTGACAATGGGTGGGACAAACTCAACAATACAGTTCTTTCCACTTCAAATTGCGGCAATCCGTCCTTGAGACTTTTTGGGTTTGGGCCGGTCAGTGCTGATGGTTTTGGAATCGGCTACATCATCAAGGATGACTCGATTTCCATTTGTGCATCGTCCAAGCATAGACAAACTAATAGATTCTTGGTTACTCTCGAATCATATTTGGTTGAGATTTACCGCATTTTCAAGGAGACAGGTGATAATGCAGATGTCGTTGCTCCCATTGATACAAAGATTGAGACGGACTCTGCGAAAGATGTGTTGCGGCCAATGGCAAGCAAAGTTGCTCCAATTCCTAAAAAGAGTGAGTCTTTGAGCACTTTATTGGGAGGCTATGGCTATTTTGATATGGGAGATGACGACATCAAATCCCGTGGCCAGACCCCAGAGCCGCCTTTTTTAACGAGAAACGATAGCAGCTTTTCAGTGCGCGATATTGAGAGAAAATTGAGGTTGTCTGAATACTAGAAGTTCACGTCGATCCAATAAAGTACATCCTTAATGACTGTAGTCATTTTGACATTGTCACTATATGCCAAATTCGCCTTGCTTTAGTGCGGCACGAAGCCCTGCTTTGTTCTTTGTATTCTTGTTGAAGGTGTTCGCCGCAGGCATATTCATCATAGTAAGCTCACTTGTTGTAGGCTTCGTTCTGGCTTTATGTTGCCTTGCATGCGGAGGAGGTAAAAAGCCCTGCGGAGGAGCGTACCCACCTTGCGGAGGGTACGCATAAGCCTGAGCTGGAGGAGTGTAGTATTGTTGAGATGTTGCCTGGTAACTTCCTTGCATTGGGGGTTGATAATTCCCTGGAGGGCCGGTATAGTATAGGGGCATTGGCTGATTTTGATACATCATGGGATGTGCCATTGGAGCCGGCGAAATCATTGGAGCCGCCGGAGCCATTGCTGCTATTGGAGCAGTTGGAGGAGCTGCTTGACCCGAGCCCAGGCTCTTTTGGCGCATTTGATATTGCGCTGGCTGTTGATAATGCGCCTGTGGTGTGTGTGCTTGCTGGAGATGCTGCTGATGATCTGCAGGATACCCATAATGCCCATGGACTCCTTCAGAGGGGATACTGGGGTTATAAGACGCTGGAACACCATGGGGTGTTTCTGGAGAAAGAAGTCTATCGTAATGCTTTGGTTGTTTGTGTCCTAATTTGGCTGGTGACACGTGGGGAGAAGATCTCGAAATAGGCGAAAGCGTGCCAACAGACGAAGGAAATAGAGATGGCGCATTTGCGTGAGAATTTACTGGAGATGGACCCAGTTGAGGCAATGGTAGGTTTGGATGTGGAACATGGGTTGGCGACAGATGCTCGGGTTTGTAGTAAACAGGGCTTGATGATGGCTGGCGACGTTCCTCATGAGCAAGATGATTCACACCATGATTAGGTGTTTCTTGAAATCGATTATTACCATAATGATGGCCACCATGACGTTCATATTTTGAATGACCATATTGTTCTGAAGAATACATGTCCGACTCTTCCACTGGAGCTTGAGCATTAGCTGCGTCACCAGTATACTTATGATGGTAGTCATTGCTCAAATCCTGGTCTATCTGTCCCTTCATCGACATCTGTTTCTGAGGGTTTTCTTCGGAGTTGGAGTAGTCAAGTGCTTGCTGGTGAGCTATTTGTTCCTGGTACACACCCTGATCATTATCTTGTTGAGGCGCACCTTGATTATCATGATATGGAGAAGCACCCTGATCAGTGGGCGGGTGTGGGTTCTGTAACTCCAAGGGCAAAGAAGGGGGTGGGGCATCAGGAAACTTCTCCATCATTTTCTGTAACTCTTTTAGCTTAGAGCTTCTCTTCTTCTTCTTCTTTCTCTTCCTCTCTTCCTTTTCACGTGCTTTATCTGTTGCCTGCGCTTCTTCATACCTAGCATTTTGCTCACTGTAGTCAATTTCCTCATGATCTCTGTAATTTTCATCAACCCTGTAATTTTTATCACTTTCATGGTTCCCTTCATCTGTATACGCCACAGTCTCGGGGTCAGCATTGGATTCAGCTGATGGTTCATAATTAGAATCCCCAACATTTTCCTGTCTATATTTGTCGTCAGGATATGGGCAAGGTGCTTGATGAGTCAGTTTTTCTGTGCGGTTAAGGCGTTCTTGACTTTCATCAAGCCTTTGTCTGTCCGTGTCTCTATTTTCCGACCGCTGATTGAAAAACAACGGAGCTTCAGAGCCAGTGTGAGCTGAATATAAGCGCGCTGGGGACGATTGCTGGTTCGGAAAAGCTGTTTGCGTCAGATCCTGAGGTCGTGGATGTGCTGGGGCGACTGATTTTGGAGGTAAGTTTGGTGTTATTTCATAGTACTTTTTCTGTACTTCGGCAGAAGTGAGGTGTTTTGTAGGGCGGTCGTGTCTTGATTCGCCAGGCACCACATAGTTATCGAAAGGTTCGCATGATTCTATTTGATCATCAGCTTCGAATGGTGTTTCGTAATTGTCATAAGGTTCCGAGTATCCCGAGTGCACGGGTTCAGCTTGCTGTTGCGCATACATTTTATACTGTTCAAACTCGGGAGCATCATATGGCAGTTGGCTGCTTAACTTCTCTGGTGAGTGTTCTTTGCGGCTCGATGTTGTCTCTCCTCCGTGAGATGGAGCAATAGTATCCAGACTGAGTGGCGGTGGACGCGGTCTTCGGCTGTTTTTCAATGGTTTGACACTTGTCAGTTTTTGGAAATTTTGAGCGAGTTTTGTTTCCTGCTCATACGGTATAGAGGATTTGTATTCGCTCAACTCGAGAATTGGTGTAGACGCAAATGATTGAGAAGAATCAAAAGAAAAGTCGTCAGCTCCAAAATCCACTTTCGGTAGCATAGTCGAAGGCTGCGATAGCTGGCTCGATTTTATAGGCGGCTTTGGAGGCACCGGTGGGGCATTTATGTGAGAACGCAAATCTGCCTGGATAGGATCGGGTGACCTTTCTTTCAGCGCAAGCGGTGCGGGCGGGAGCTCGGCGTTAATACGGGATGCTGGTATCCTTGGTGATTCAGCTTTGTTAGTTTCTTGGCGGGAACCGGTCGCTTTGAAAATATTGAGATATTGGTCAGGCAGCATGGAAGTCTCCGTTAAAACCATCCATTTTTGGAAGCCCCGTAAGCCAGCTTCAACAACTATCGAGCGGCCAAAAGCAGATTTAATTGTCAGGGATTGATCTGATCCCAACGATGAAAGCCAGGTCCAAATGAAGAAATCCTGCAAAGTGACATTGGAAATGCTTATTTCTGAATATTGGGGAATGTTTGGGTCTTCAGACACCTGCGGTTGACTCTTAGACCAACCAGGGTAAACTTGATACCCCAGAGAAGCTGTATCGGCAGTCAATCTGGCGAGAATACGCCTGGATTCCTCGGTTAATGTAGAGACAATCTCATCAGTGGTGGGCTTCTGGAAAATGTTCCGTAGAATAGTGTAATTTTCAATCGAAAGGAATGAGTCTTTTTTCTCAAAAGACAAATTCTGTCGGACCTTACTAATGAGCTCGAATGGACTTGCACTCCTACGCGTCGAACGGACGTGGACACAAGGAATTGTTATCACGGATTTCATGGAAGCAGCATCTTCAGGAGGCGGATATGAATTTGTAATCAAGAGTGATTGGAGCGTTTTGGGAAGATTCAATGTCTCGGCACCAGTTTCGGGAAGCATGGCACGAAGAAATGCCAATAGCAAATGAAACAACCCGTTGCAGGTTTGCTTCCACAGGTCTAGCCCTTCTAGAAAACTCACCTCCTTGACTAGGGTAGCGTCGTAGAATGCAGAGCGACTGCCTGGTGGAGACCGGAAAGCCCAGAGAGAAGCCATCTTCGAGATCTTCCGCCCGCTCAAGTGATTATACTGTGAGTTGGAGGCTATGCTGATCAACAAGTCCAAGAAATCATAGACAATTGACGCATGAGAGGAAGAAGAAAGGCATTTCGGCATGATGGTGAGAAATGCATCCTTGGGAAAGCCCGCCTCCTGTTCTCTGCGCTTAAATTCGAGGTAGACGTTCCAGCCAATGATCTCGTCATTGGGCAAGCGGCACCACAAGTATTTGAGCCCACAGATAAGAGTGAACTCGTCGAACTCGCTCAAAAGAGTTTTCACGGCGATCTTCTGGCTGGTATTGATCATGACTCCATTGGGGAAGACACGTGAGAGGAAGTAGGTTAGCTTAAGATCGTCCACGCGTGATCTGAATGGAAGGAAGATATGCGGTGTTTTGGTGCCCCGGACCTTCAACTCGCCTGTGATCAAATGCAATAGCCCTTGGAGCTTTTTCCGGGATAATTGATCTCTGTTGATGAGGTTGTCATGCTTGTCTGAGTGAGGCTCCGGGAGCGCCGGGAGATCAACATCGTGGTTGTGACCCATTTTTCATTGCAATACCAGAAGTTTTTTTGGGCGGCGCAGCTGATCTGGTGTTGTAGCTTTCTTTGGGCGATGTTTGATTGCGTATCAAGTTTTAGTGTGCCTGCGAGTACACAGAATTTTTCTAAAATATAGACATGCGCCATGCGGACAGAAGTACCCCTGAGCACAACGGTCCAATGAAAACAAAAATAACTCGTTGCTAAGCACGACTGTAGACTTCAAGAGCGAGTAACCGAGCACTATGATGGTCTACACCAGCAACAAGGCCGCTTGGCTCATCCATGATGAGCCTTGGGACGCGCATAGCTTCCCTCTTCAGGCAGCAGGATGCTGACGAGGCATGCGGAACCCTCACTTCATCTAAAGTGATGCTCGCTCTCGATCTTGTGCTTTCTTTTGACCACCACAAGGCCCAATTTGTCGAAGGTATCGTAAAATTCCGCCATCGACATCTTAAAGTTGTGACACACGTTGTGTGACAAATTGAGCTTTTTCAAGCTGGCTCTTGTGCCCTCACTTGAGCCGTCTCTTTGTATTAGTAGTCTTTCGATCAAATTATATCCCAAGTCTAATTCGCTCAAACGTCTATGTGACACAATGGTTTCCGTGAATATGAACTCACTCAAGTAATTGCAGCTAATGTTTAGAATATTGAGGTTGTTGGGGAGGTAGACTCCTTGCTCGATGGCTTTGATGGAATTGCTTTCGAGGCTTAAGTAGTGGATGTTCTTGGTCGTCTCTTTATAGTCAGCGCTGAACAATGGGGTATTTTTAGAGGTCACCACTTCGAGCTTGTTTTCCCCTAAGTTCAACTTTCTAATCCGCGGCGGCGGAATCCAGCGCTCTAGCGTGGATATTTGGTTAAAGAAAAGCTCAAGCTCGCTTAAATTAGTGAGGTGTTTCCAGTTCACCACTTCAATGGAGTCAACATCCAAATTATAGGAAGTCAAATCCTCGATGTAATTCTCAGTCAATGAGAGAAACTTGAGCGAGTGGGGAAATACAAAGTAGGATAGTCTTTTCAAGCGGCATCCAGACAAATTCAACATCTCAAGGTTCTCTGGGAATCTTATGCGATACTCCATGCTGACGTTAGGAGCAAATCCGTCGTAATGAAGACACTGGCAATTCAACATATCCAATTGCTCCAAAGAATCAGGAAACAAGAAGTATGGATACGAATCATCGTTGTGCGACACGTGGAAGGATCTCAACTTGCTTTCAGAGAGATTCAAGTACTTGATGCTGGTGGGCAAAGACCTGAGGTATTCCAATGATGTAAACAGATTGCGATCAAGCCGCAAGTCTCGCAAATTGGCAGGCCAGGCAATCTGTGAAAGCTGCTTCATTGTCTGGTCATCGATACTGTTCTCATGGAGTAAGATTGACTTGAGATTCTGTGGCCAGCTTGCGTCATGGGAATCATACGTGAATTCACTTATCCTATTGCACGAAAGATCAATTGTCTCCAAGGTCCTCGGTAGCTGGCTGACATTGACCGTGTCCAACTGGTTATATGTGAGCATCAAGGTTTTCAAGTTCTTGGTGAACGTCAACTGGCGGAGAAGACTGCTGGTCAACCCTACGCCATTCCAGTAGAGATTTTCTAGATTCTCTGGTGCCTTGATGGTTGTCAAATCAGTTCCCGGGAACCACGAGATGTCCAAATGCTCTAGTCCTGGAGGTAAGCTGATCATAGACCAATTAGAAATCCGATGGCCCAAGAAAACCAACTCCCTCAAGCTGTGGTTTTTTACAAAGGCCTCGGACAAAACTTTCTGTGACTTGAGCTTTACCTCCGAGATTTGCAACTTAGACAAGTTTGGAAAGCCAAGCAAAAACTCCAACTCTTCGTCTGTGGGCTCGTACTTGCCGACATACAACTCCAAGTTTGGGGTTTTGAGGAACTGCAGTCTGAACTGCTTGAGCAAAATTTCCATCGATCTGAAATCCTGGTTGGTTATCACTTTGATTTTCTGGGGCACAATGTCTGCATTCTCCAATAGGAACTCCTCGATCTCGCCAAAACTCGTCACATCGATGAGCTCTGCCTTGACGGGATCTTGAGTGCATGCATGAGGTCTCAGGGAAGGTGAAAGAATGAAATGAAGCTCTTGGGCATAGAATTGGCTGATTATCGTTTGGCGTAGCTGTGGTACAGGTAGTAAACCCTCAAATATCAAGTTTGCAGGCACATAAGAGAATGTCTCCATCAAGGTGGTCCATGGAAGCTTCGGTAGCCAGTGCTTCAAAAACGCATCTTCATCCATCGTGTGTTCTTGTGGTTGGTCAATGTTGCAATCGTACTTGGAAGTTTTCTTCAGAATCAACTAGGCCCTCTGCTTCTTTCGACTCTTTATGCAGGCGCGGCATGCGTGCTGATTAGTAAGAAATGTTCATGATCTTTGAAATTACACGGTTTGAAGAGGCTGTTAGTTAAAGCGACATCTGGGGGAGGTTGCCGATGTGGCATACTCGGCTGTTTTTGATTTAATTTTCACAGGGTATGTGATCCTGTCTCATCTATTGAAATTGTTTTATGAATAGCGAAGGCGACGGCAGCGCTCTGGAAGGTAACAAGTTTAGGTCTCGAAGTCCTCGCTTGGTTCAACTTATAGCTGAAATTGCTTTGGGTAGACCCCTTGGTTGGGATGCGAGTTCTGCAGCTGCATGTCAGCCATACTGGCTATAGGCCGCAATCCATGGTTGGACGCAGATGGGCCCATTTTCACATTCTGAAGGTCTGAAGCGCTGTTGATGGATCGTAGGTTATCTTTGTTCGGCATTGACTGCATGCAATCAAACACGTCCTGAGGGACGTTTCCTTCTTGCCTCGACAAAGGCATCTCGTGCTCGTATGGTACACGCTCGTCCATGCCGGAGTTTAAGACAGCGTTGCCATTGATCCCGCCATTGATTGAACGCGGCACTATAGGGCCCATACCACTTTGATTACTCTGGGTTTGGTTGGCATCGTTTGCGGGGAACATATCCCCTCTGGGTTGAGTGTCCATGGGCTTAGCGTGATGTATTCCCGTGTTGAGCGTCGTAGGCACAGTGCTTGGCATCGATGTGTAGTTCGATTCAGCGGCATTGCTTATTTGCGCCACAAAGTCCGTCTGAGCAAGAATGTTTTGAAACTGCTGATAACCGCCGGCGGCATTGGCCAAGCCAGGGCAGTCCTTATGATTGAGCAAGATCCCGCGCAAGGTCATAAGCTGCTCCCGAAGCTGCGTCACCTGAGCAGAGACATCCCGAAAACCTTTGGAATAGTATGACAATTCGCTCTCCATTTTGCTGAAAAGCTGCTTTTTTCTCTGCCTGCACTTGGACGCAGCAACTCTGTTCCGCTCCAAAAACTGTTTCCTTTTCTCCTCCTCATTAAGCGGACTCTCGGCACTCTCAGGCGCTTGAGGCTCTTCTTTAACTGCAACAGCTGCCTTAGCCAGGGCGCTGGACTTGCTCGCTTTCTTGGGCTTTTCTGAGTCACTCGGAAATGGTCTTTTAGACCCACCCTTTGGCTTTTCCTTCGTTTTGCTAGAAGTGTCACCTTTACTAGTCTTAGCGTTCGGAGATACCCTAGCATCATTAACACGCTCTTCTGCCTTAGCGGCGGTTGATTCATCCAAAGGAACCTGGGGTGCAGCACTCATTTGACCATTATTAATAGAAGGGGAATTAGCAGGATATACAATTGGCCCGGAATGAGGAGGTACTGTGTAGTTCATGGAATGGGGAATCTGGCCGGTAGGCACCTGCTGCTGTGTTTCTCCATTGTTTGAGGTACCTGCTAGACCCAAGAGCGTCTGTAATCCCGGCGTCATTTGGCCATTGCCCAAGCCATCTGGGATGCTTGAAAGCATGAAGTTGAAGCCGTTTTGGTTGACGCCACCTGGAGTAAGCCCCGATCGGAGATTCGACTCGTTGGGATTAAGCCCCGAGGCTTTGCGCGCCATGGCCAAGTAGGGGTTGTGGTTTGTGTGGCCGAACTGCTCGTGTGTATTGGTGTTGCCGTTTGTGACGTTGAGCAAGCTGCTCCACATATTAGATCCGGGCGTGCCTGGGCTCCCGAGGGGCAATCCCGGCAGCGGATGGATAGGCGGAAGACGCGGGCCGCCGGGTGTGAACAATGGTGGTGTCAATCCAGGCAACCGTTCTGACTTCACGCTTTGAAAGTTCTGCAACTTGAGGTTGTGTTTGTTGCTGTCATTGGACTCTGAGGCTGGTTCCCCTGTGGCAGTGTCCAGAGTACGAGCCTCATTTGCAATGTTAGCAGACTGTTGTTCAACTCCAAGGTAAGTCCTTGGTTTGATTTCAAGCCCTCCTGAGGATGCTGACGTCGAGGACTGACCCAACAGCAGAGAGTTCGGCGAGTCTTTGGATGCAACTGCAGAGTGCAGCAACGAGGCTGGATCCTGGGCGGTGCTAGGTAGGGTATAATTCGGTTGGTGAGCATCCAATAGATCTTTCGAGCCAAATGAGCGTTCAAAGAGATTGTGCTCCAAGTCTAGCGGAGAAGTTTTCTATACTTGTTAGTGGGAGTCTTTCGGGGAAAAGTCTAGGATTATGCGTTTGGGAAAAGCGTATCATCTTTGGCGCAATTAACATACTTTGGTCGACATGATTTGACAGTCACCGTAAACAACAATGCACTATAGTTAGTAATGTCTTTTATTTTTTCCCTCCGCCGATTGCTTACGTCATGTCGCAAATCTTGTATATAGCTGCGCTCTCCGACTCTACCGCACTTGAGCTCCGAGGTGTCTCACATCACACGTCCTAATCGAGCGATCGCGTGGAATCTGTGTTTGGGCATGACGGAACCTTTTAGCCCGAATACATCGATATCTCATTTTCGAACACTTTCTTCTGTTGTGACCTCTATCTAATCTGCTGCATTGATCTCCTTCAATGCTTGCTCCACCAATTCTTCTTGCTTTTTTTCCGCATTCTTGATCGATGGATCCTTCTTGATCTCCTCCTTAAGCTCCTCGTCCACCTTTTTCGCAACTGGGGCAGCCTTAGGGGGTTTCTTCTTGTCGATCTTAGGTGCCTCTTGTTTTGCTTTTTTTGATGGCTTTAATGAATCTTTGGGCGACCCGACTGAAGGAGAGAACTCTTCCGCATTTCTAGCGTCATCCGCTTCTCTGCTCCACCCAGTTTTGAATAATGACCCCATTTCAAATCTAGGGAAGGGATGGGCTTCTGTGTTGAAGACATATTCGCTAAGTGGAATCTTGTCTTCATCGTCGAAAAGCAAGTAAAGATACTTTAAAGTCTCAGCTAGCCAGAACGACTCCATGTTGTTGATGGGTTCGGAGTTTTGTGACGTGACATCTCTTAACGACGTGTATGTCACCTTTCCCTCTTTGTTCACAAACCGAGTATGCTTGACAAAGCTCTGGAAAACCTCATAACCCCACTTTCTGTACATTTCATCACCGGTGAGTTTGTACAAGTAGTAGAAAGATTCAACAGTTTCAGGACGTTGCAAGTTGTGTGTGTCAAGGGGCTTGATGCGGAAATCCTTTGACTTGGCGGGATCTGTGTTGAAGACGACAATCTCAGGAGATAAACCAGTCTCAACTTCTGAGTACATTCTGTAACAAGTGTGGGTCAACTCCTCACCTAACCTGAAGTCAGACTCCTTGTCACTATCCCAGAATGGCAGCTTTTTGGCCTCTGCCAAGGTCAATCCATTAGTTGCACCTATAGCAAGCAAACCTCCGTAGAAACAAACTAAGTGGTCCATTTTAGGTGATAAAGCTCCACCAACGCCATGCTCAAGCTCCCCAATGAATGTGAGTTTATTTGGCTCAGATTTGGAGACCAAGTGTTTCTTCACTCCCTCAACTGATTCCTTGTACATCTTCCAATAGATGGGCTCCTGGTTTTTGGTTTGCATGAATTGCTTGAGTAGGTACTCATAGTAGGAGTCACCCCTCGAGCCCAAGCGAATCATGTTGCCTTGATATTTTCCAGTATCGGGCTTGACAAAAATTGGCACAAGGCCGTCCTTGGGTTTGTTGGCATCCAAAACGCTCATGATTTTTTCAGCGAGGTTCCAGTACAATTCCTCGCCAGTCAACTTGGCCAAATAGCGGAATTCTAATTGCAAAGTGGCCACCTCAGCGGTGGAAGAAGCACCATTATCAACATGATTCTTGATTCCAGCTCCAGACAATAAATTCACCGAAGAGTAAGGAATTCCAGAGGGGCTCTCGAAGCCACCCTTTAAGGAGTTGGCCAAATCCGCGGCTTTGTCCAAAAAGACGTCGTCGCCAGATAAATGGAAAGCAGACAAAAGCCCACCCATCATTCTGATTGTGGTTTCAAATACATTGACGCTATAGTCGAATTTGTAGTTAAGTTCGTTTTTGACCCAATTCCGAGCTCTGGCAAATTCTTCTTTACAATCCATCAACAAAAGGGTATCCAATGAATCGACTATCATCCAGCCCAATGGCTTGGGGCCCATGTTTTCTCCTTTCTCAGTGATTGGATGATAGACGTCTTTGCCCCAAGCATTCGCTTCATACGAATGCCATGACTCAAGGAACACATCTTTGACTTCTTGCTTAGCGTCAGCCCAAGAAACCGTTTTCTCGGAACCGAATCTTGGAATGCTCAGCGTGAGCATGCCCAGAAACGCGTATAAAAGGTAGATGACCAACGAAGAAACGACGGCTCTTATGAACATTGTTTTCTTGGAAACTCGTGAACCTCGGGCGGGGATAAAAGCGGAGGAGGGGGCGTTGGGCTTGTCTTTATATAGGGGCAAGGACAGGCCTTTGGAAGATCGGATGGTGGGGATGAAATCGCTTTTCTTCGAGGCAAAAGTTGTCATAGGATCACTTGAGTATTGAAGAAGCCATGAAGAGACGGAGTGAAACGCACCCACTTGCGCGTGGCTTTTCTGTGAGGCGGTCACGTGCGACCCACTCCTGTCTCTGCGTCCTCTGGAATCAGCTTCCCCAGAATAATGGCTTCTCCACATAGTAACATAAATTCAGGATAGCTGAAATGTAGAGGGATGGATGTTGATTTTTCTTTGCACACGGTGAGCCTATCGTTCGGATGCCAAAGACGCAAACCGTACAATAGCTTATTCTATTGAGGCACACCGTAGGCGCAAAACAGCACCTTTCCCAGAAACAAAACACTCACAAGAAAAGTGACCAATCAGACAATCAAAGAGAAGTGTGCTCAGTATGTCTGCTTCTGGGGCCCAGTGCTCGGGAACTTGTATGCAAGAACTACTCTAGATCTTTGTTTCGGACGTGTTAGCCGCACGGTACGGCTTGTCATGTGCGGCGGCTCCAAGGCTCATTGGTCAAATGCAGGCCCCTATCCTTTTAAAAAAAGCTTAATTATTTCGTTTCATCTGCTTGATTTGGGTGCTCGAGGGATCTTGAATTTGCCCGGTTTGCCCTGCTAGAACGTTCAGTCGGTAGTGGAACTCCATGTTATCGGCGAGACACGCCTTTTCGCCGAGACACTCCTTTTCGTCGAGACAGGTGCCCAAATACTTCGACACTTCCTCACATGCTCTCGTGGGCATTAAACCGCTCTTAGTTTTCATCTATGTAGTGAAATTTCGGGCGGCTCTTGTTGACGGTGTCAGTCTGCAGCCCCATTGTTGTGCCGTGAGGCTCTAGATCTGCAGCATGCAGCTCTCATGCGAAGTCTTATTGATGCCGAGCCGGAAAAATCTCATCTCCAGCAATACCCCTCTGAACCACAGTAGCCCCATAATGCCCCCTACTACGAGTCCGGAGGAAGCCAAATTCCATGACACCGCGTCGCCCGAATCTGGAAAATCACAAAAGCCCCGCAGATCTAAGGCTTGCAAGCAATGCCACTCGTTAAAAGTCAGATGTATTCCTGTCACCGAAACGGACCCATCCTCGCCATGCGTCCGCTGCATCAACTCGAATAAGGTCTGTGAAATTGACAATGTTGAGCCAAGAAAGAAACGCAAGAAGTCGTTGAAGAAGGGCCTGGAATCGGTGGCGGAACTCAAGGAACAGATTGCTCGGCTCCAACAACAACTACACAGTCTCCATCAAAACCAAGCTCTGGCGTCTGCTGATGACTACCAGTCAAACCAATCACCCTTCACACCCAACCATGTTCCCCTGGAAACGTCATCGCCTCCGTTCATGACGAAAAGCGACTTAGAGAACGAGTTGCATATTCTTAACGCTGGGTCCATTCCCCTAAAGGACATCTCAGAAGATATCAAAGCGTACACGGAAATGAGGCATCAAATGCTCCATGAGCACGATAAGAACGACGTGGTTTCTCTCGGTATAATCTCCAAGGAGGACGCTCAACTGCGTTTGTACAAGTACCAAACCATCATCTACCCATCACACTCTTTTGTTGAAGTCCCAGCGCATGTTACAGTCGACCATCTCATAGAGGAGCAGCCTTTTCTACTTAATTCCATCATGGCTATCACCTCAACTGTTCTCAAAGAAGACAAAAACTACAAACTATGTCTCACTCTCGAGAAGCACGCAATCTCCACGGTTATCTCCGAGATTATGGTGAGCGGCACCAAGTCTGTCGAGCTTGTCAAGTGCCTCACGCTATTGTCTGTTTGGTACAATACCCCGGAGTTGTTCAAAATGAGGAGGTATCATATCCTTAATAGTGTTGCGGTGACGCTACTTCATGACCTCGGGATCGTTTCACGCACCTCTTTCCAGTACTCTGGCGAATCAAAAATGATCGAAAAATCAGACGAAAAGTACCAGGAAATGGAATACAGAGTCATGGTACTAACGCTTTATTTTTGTACCGTCAGTTTCTGTCTCATTTTGAGGAGAGCCATTTTTGTAAAATGGACCCCCTACGTGGAAGAATGCTGCACAATGCTCGAGGAAAGTGGCAACGCAAACTTCCATAGTCTAGCTCTTTTTTCCAGGTTAAATCATGAACTCGAGAGGATCAACCAGATAGTGCATTCTCCCGAAAGCAGCAAGATGAAGACGCGGATGTCCAACTACACATTTTCGGAGCTAACAACCAGGCTTTCAATCACCAGAAACCATTTAAGAGATGACGATCATCTACTTTTGGCATACTTCCATTCAGTAGAGGCATATCTCAATCAACCGTCTCTCGAAGATTTGCAAATCAAATCCAACGGGCATAATCGCTCGCAAGACTTTCCTTTCAAGACTCTCAACTCAATATCTCGTTGTACCACCTCATGTCTTGACTCACTTTTGGAGTTTAATAAGCTCACATTGGAAGAAGTAGCTGCGCTACCCTTATTCCACTTTGCGAGAATCGTTTACACTGCCGGGATCTTGATGCGTCTAAGGTACTTCATTCTTTCTCTCCCATCCAGTATCGAAAAAGACTTGGTCCCCAAGCATGTGATTGCACAGGTCCTGCAGCTCAACTTGAAGATCCAGTCTGTCAGTGAATTATATCCAGTGAATTTCCTCGTGAAAAAAATGTGGCTCGTTCTTCGGTTGTTTGTTCAGACATACGTGACTCAAGTTAGTGAGCTAATTGCCAAGAATGCCAATGGCAGTCAACCCAGTGTGGGTGTGATGACTAAAAATGAAGCCAACGAATACAACAAGCTCACTAATTCGCTTATGAAGTACTCCCGCGAGCCATTAACCTCTGGAACTTCAGCGCATCCTTTGCATCTCGAGCTCTTGTCATTTGCGGCAACTGCTCATGAAAAATCCCATGAGAACGAAAAGTTTCCTGAGGTAAGAGTCGGCCATCTGCAAACCGGTATTGATGGCAGAGATCCAGCTAAGCCGTTTGAGAAAGGCAGCGGGGCAATGGGACCACAGCATTCGCCTATGGACCCACCAGACAAGAATCCATTCGGCAACTTGCTAAACAAGCAGCCTGATGTTTTGCATGGAACATCCAGCGGCGCTGAAGCTCTCAGACACTTCCAGACGCAGTCTCCTGTGGTGCCTCTGATCAACTCTCCGCCTAGTCATCTAGTCCCAGACCATAGGCAAGGCCAGGCCTCCGGGCTTGGGCGCCGTCTTTCTGCAAGCCGATTGATGGCAGACGCGGGAATGGGCGACAAAGACTCGCTTCTCGAGCTCGACGATGAGTTTTGGTCCAACCTCTTGACTGCAGACTGCGACACACTCCACTTTGCACCGGACAACCCACCGCAAAACGAAAACTTTCTTTACAACGTTTTATAAAACATTCAGAAACTATGATTACGAATTAATAGACAGTGCCAACTAATCAATAAAATTATGCATATGTGTCGAGCACCCCGTAGAGCATATGGTCAGCGCAGACGGCCTCGCGTTATCTGAGACAACTCATCATCTTACTGCGCGGGGAACTCTCTGATCGGATGTCAAGCCAAGCAAGAACGCAATTCAACATTCTAGATGGTCTTCGCCTCCTAGTAGGGTTGTTTCTTCTCAACTCATGTCTTTCCTGGTGGTTCACATCTACAAAAACTTGGGGATATGATGGCAGGTGGATTGATCCCAGATACTTGAGGTATCGCTCAATCGGAAACCCAGTGAACTTAACGATCCAGGAGCTCAGTCAGTTTGATGGAACGGATCCCAAGCTTCCCATATACCTTGCCATCAACGGGAGCGTGTATGATGTCACCCGCTCCAGGGAAATTTACGGACCGAAAGGACCCTACAGCTTCTTTTCCGGCCGAGACGCTGCAAGAGCGTTTGTTACTGGGTGCTTTTCGAAAAGGGACGAGTTCACCTACGACTTAAGGGGCCTAGACCCGGCCGAAGTGGAAGAGGATATAAATTCATGGCAAAAATATTTTATGAATCACAAGAGGTACTGGCATGTGGGAAGTGTCTCGCACGATCCTATCACTGGCGAGCCTCCGGCGCCATGTATACATCAAAAATACCCAAGGTAATGCTTTTTTGAGCCAACTGTTGACAGTTTCATTGTATACGTAAATATTATGTCTCAAGCGACCCCCTCGCAGGCATCCAAGCCCTCTTTGATCTTTTCGAGCAAAACATCCTTGTCCTCTAGTCCTATACTGATTCTGATCAAATTTTCATCGACTCCCCATTGTGCGACTTCTTTGATCTCTTGGTAATGCGCCAAGATCGTGTATGGACAAGCCAATGTGAAGTTTGTGCCTAAGGATGGACCCTTATGCAAATTCAATTTGTCGAAGCAGATTTCAGCGTGCTTAGGGTTGTGAAACAAGAAAGAAATCAATCCTCCGTATCCCCCATTTGCTGTTTTGATCTCGTCATAGAACCTTTTTGAGGCGGAAAGCGAGGGATAGAAGACCTTGGAGATAAGCGGGCTGCTTTGTAGCAAGTTAACCACCTCAAGCGAAGTTATGTTCACTTTGTGAGAGCGTTCCTGGAAGTCTCGCGAGTTTCTCTCCATGTAAAGAGCATCCTCGGCCCAATAATTGTCTTCGTAATTGAGCAGGAAATACTCCTTAAGCTTCGGATACAGAGATGTAGAAGAATTCAAGATCAACGAGCCGCCCATGACATTAGAATCTCCCGAAAAAATCTTCGTCAAAGAGGACACCACAATATCGGCATATTGAAAGACGGAGATGTTCAAAAAGTTTCCAACGGTTTCATCAACCACCACGGGGAAGTTGAATTCGTCTGCCAATGCTCTTATCCGCTTCAAGTTAGGTGTTGTCAACAAGGGGTTTGAGGGGCATTCGCAAAAAAGACTGTTGATTTCAATTTCTCCGGATCTTAAACCCTTCTCGAACTCATCAAGAGATGTTTCGTCACCATGACCATAGAAAATACAGCCCTCTCCAAATTTTCTCAAGATATTCAAAGTATCAACATAAGGGAAGCCAAAGCACACGGATTTCTTGGGTTTATCTGTAGTGGCAAGAATAGCTTGATGAGAGTTGAAAATGGAAGACATGCCTGTGGGAAACAAATAGACATCGTTCTCGGAGATGTTTTCTCCTCTCTTCACGGACTCGTCCTCTATGACAGCACCAATGGCCTGTTCCGCCGTACCACTGATTCTTCGCTTCAAAGCAATCTTTGCCTGGCCCGAAAACTGAAGGTCCAAGACACGCCCGAACTTTTCCTCAATAAAAGTGTTGAACTCTCGATCTGCAACCTCATTTTGAGAGGCCAGGTTAGTGCGTATGGACGCAGAGATTGAAGGCGATTTCTTCCGGATGTTTTGCGCCTGAAGCTCTTGTCTTGTTCTATTGCGATGTCTCAAAGAGTTCTTGTCGTTCTCAAATAATTCTTTTAAAGCATACTCCGCAGCTCTTGAAGAGATACCCTCTCCAGAGTGCTGCCAAAATTGTTTCGCCAAAGGAAAATCCAGCTGTTGCATAAAAACACAAGTAATCGTACAATCTGTAATATAAGACTTCTCGAACTCAGTGGTGGGACTCGACACTGCCATTTGCAAAAGCCTGCGGACAGCCCGGGGATTGTCGCTTTTGGCTTTGATGAACTCTCGGCATAGCTTTGCCACCTTGTAGGAAACAAAAATCATGCACTTTTCTCCTGCTCTGGCATACTTGCCTTCAATTTTAGCCGCCAACTTCTGAATGATACCATGGATGAAAAACCTGGGATACCCCGAAGTCATTTTGTCGGCTATCCAACTTTCTCCCTCCTCATACGCCACGGTGGCTCTCCAAGTGGGCAAAGTCACCGAAACTGCATGGGGAGTATTGTCTGGAATCGGCGTTCCCGGAATTTGCGATGGCGTGGACTCTGCCATTATTCAAGAACGGTGGTTTTAGAGTGTGTAATGATTTTCTGGTTGGTGTCGCACCGATAACGCTATGACACACTAGTGCGGCTACTCAGGTGACATTTCGCAAGCTCACTCGGAAATGCAGCCATCTATATCTTCAGACACCTCCATTCTTCCATGCGTATTATTTTGTATTTTGAGAGATATCTAACTGATTGATGCTTGCTTTCAACAATCCTACTTTTTTTAAGACTTGATGCAGCTCACTGACCCGTCGGTAAGTCTTTCCACATCCTTCGCTTTCTCTTCAACCGCAGGAGTAGGAGCCTTACGGTTGTGTTGCATGTGAGACAGAACTAAGTGTCCCGCAGCCAATGCTGAGCATAAAGAAAGCTCGGCAGCCAACACTGCGGATGCAATGATACAAGCAAGACGACGCGAATTGTCACCCGGGTTCGTAGCGTGTGGGCCACGGACGCCCAACAAATCCAACATTGCCCCCTGTGGTTCCAAGATAGTTCCACCTCCAATCGTACCAACTTCAATAGATGGCATGGACACGGATATTTGCAAGTCGCCCTCCAGTGTTTTGTCCATGAGTGTGATGCAGTTAGATGACTCGACGTTTTGAGCTGGATCTTGACCACATGCTAAGTAAATAGCGGTCACCATGTTGGCAGCATGTGCGTTAAAGCCACCAACAGATCCAGCCATAGCAGAGCCAACCAAGTTCTTGCTAACATTCAACTTGACTAAGGCGTCGACATCTGACTTCAAGACCTTCGTAACGACATCACGAGGGATCGTGGCCTCTGCGACGACAGACTTTCCTCTTCCTTCGATCCAGTTGATGGCAGCTGGTTTCTTGTCTGTGCAGTAGTTACCTGACACTGCGACAGTCACCATGTCTTCCCATCCACACTTTTCTGCCATGTAATGCAACGAGTGCTCGACTCCCTTAGAGATCATGTTCATTCCCATAGCATCTCCGGTGGTAGTCTTAAATCTGATGAAAAGCAAGGTACCAGCAATAGCGGTTTTGATGTGCTGCAAACGAGCAAATCTGGAAGTCGAGTTAAAAGCCTTCTTGATGATTTTCTGGCCCTCTTCGGAGTCCAACCAGAGTTTACACGCTCCTGCTCTAGCCAAAGTAGGGAACTGCACACATGGCCCCCTAGTCATACCGTCTTGAGTGATAATAGTAGTCACACCACCTCCAGCGTTGATAGCCTTGCATCCACGCATGGCAGAAGCAACTAAACACCCTTCCGTTGTGGCCATTGGAATATGGTAAGGCTTGCCATCAATGTACATGGGTCCGGCAACTCCAACAGGCAATGGCATAAACCCAATAACATTTTCGCAGCATGCTCCAAACACTCTGTCATAATCGTAATGAGCGAATGGTAAGCTTTTCGAATCGATGATTGGAGCATTGGCAAGTTTAGCAATCGCTTTACGACGCACCACCACGGCTCTTAAATTGTCCGCTAACTGTTTTTCCAAAGCGTACAAGGGAACCTTGCCAGCCACAACCAACAAAGATACTTCGTCATCATTCAAACTCTTAAGCTGCCCATCTTGTAACTTCTTGATGCAAACTTCAAGAGGCTGAACTTTGTTCGACGCAGTGAAAGTAAGAGTACCGTCGCTAGAGTCTTCGGACAGAGACTCGTTGCTAATATCCTTTTGGAGTTCAACTTTTCCAACACTTTTTCTTTGCAAACTTTTCTTCTTCTCTTGAGCTTTTGGAGCAGAGATAGTTTCCGTTGGACTAGAAATTTGCTCCACAATCAACTTTCTGGTAGCTTGACGTTGTAATCTGTTAGCATTCAAAAAGTAAGCATTGGTGGAAATGGAGAGCGCAAATCCGAACAACAAGAATTTAGAAATAAAGCTGTCTCTGATAGCATTGGAAATCTTCTCGAAAACGGAAACAACTGCATCTTCAATAATGACGAGCGCGTTCAAGGGAACGTAGACTCTTGGCGCAAAAAGGGTGATTAAAGTTCCACGAGCACCAATAGTGATGTACTTGGAGGCTGATTTTGACAAAATTTGAGCATCTGGAATAAAGCTTGACTCAACATCAGACTCACCATAAAACCACGAGGTACCCAACCAATAACCATGGAGGGCAAAAAACGACAATATCATGGCCACTTTGAAAGGCAAGGCAATTGAGCTTTTCTCAGTTTGGGTGGAGCTTTCAAGATCAGAGTTACGATTTGCAACGGTAGAAGCGACAAGAGAAGAGATTCCCTCTTCTTCCAAAGCCAATTGCAACTCGCTGGCTCTTCTTGCTCTGCTAATCTCAACCTTGAGGGCCAAGATAGCGGAGTAGAAGGTGTAAACAAGCAAGAGGTCAAAAGCCAAAATGCAACAGCTCAAGAAACAGAAGTTTCGGAGGCCCTCCATCTCGTTGGAAAACAAAGCCGTCACGAGAAGAGAACCAATAACCACAAGATAGTCTCTGAGCATGCTTACATTGTGACTCGCCACAGAATTGAAAACTATGGATTTTGCATCCATTTGGCTATGAGAAGACTTCATGACGGTTTGTGCAATAGACACCTTGTGCTTAAAGCCGATAATAGCAGTCAAAAACGGAATTCCCTCGATCATGGAAATCAATGACGCGCCGTAGTTAGTAAGCTTAGATGTGAAAGCAATGGCAAAGAGGAATGCAAAAGCAGAAGAGACAAGAGTAGAAAAAGCAAGCCAAAAGTTGGACCCGCTACTTTTCATGTCGACGAAAACTCTCAAAATGGTGTAAACCATGGCGATATATGCAACAGTGATGATTTTCACGTCAAAAGGCTCAGCTCCTTGCACCATTGATTGGGTCTTGAGAAGCGCCTGCTTAGCATAGCCAAACACACGGCGCAATCTGTAGTTGCTTCTGGCTCTCCAGGTAAGACCTTC
This sequence comes from Metschnikowia drakensbergensis, assembly GCA_002370475.1. NCBI lineage: Eukaryota > Fungi > Ascomycota > Pichiomycetes > Serinales > Metschnikowiaceae > Metschnikowia > Metschnikowia drakensbergensis. Next base: position 224,961 of record NKYX01000002.1, on the reverse strand, counting down.
GTGGGAGATTTTCTTGACTTCGAGCAAGGAAGCCTCTAGGCTTTCGGAAGGCACGATCAAAAGACGCTCATTGTTGAGGCCCTGAACGCTGTTTTCAATGGCAGGCACGGGCACTGAATGCATCCGTCTAAAGTTCAACGGAACAATAGAAATCTGGGTGGCATCAGCATAGGCGGAAGGGTCGTCAACCAGAACCCAGCTGTTGTAGTTGGAGCGGCCAGGGGGATGGTAGAAGTAGACTTGATCTTGCTTCACAAAAGATTCGGGCATGTACTCATCCATCACGGCCAAATATGCAATCGATGCTAGCAAGCATGTGACTATGGAGAAGTGAATCGGCTTGAGCGCCGCTAGTCTCGCTAACGACGTAGCGCCGTTCGTAACTTTTGAAAGCATGCTGAAAATGTTAGTATCACCCACGAGTATCAAGGACTACAGCGAAAGCAGCAAAGATTTGGGTGCTGACTGCGCCGTAGCCAAGGTTTTTATACATACACAGTGAGTGGTCGTGCAAGCTGAAAGGAGGGACCTTGTACTTTTTTGTATCACGAATATTTTTTCGGAGCTTAGAATGGCCCCACGCGCTGTCTTGAATGTACAGATTTACACGATCGGACGCGAAGAGATGAAGTGATTGGTTTCCCAGAAAGCCTTGTGCCTTTGTTGATTGAGTTGCGACGGACGGAAATAAATATTGTTTTTTCTCAACTGACACAAAATTGAGGCAGACTGGCAATTTGAAACGGGCTGATATGTGATGCTTTTCCAGTCTTCGCATTATTCTCTGCTAGGCCATACCACGTCTCAGGTAGGGTTTGTAGTGCACGTGACGCGAATATTTGTAATGCTTAGTCCAACATTAGTAATCATGATTACGCAAATTGACACCCCATTACCACTGGCTGGTCATTTAATCAAAATCTCGATGTTGCTAAGTTTTACCGCCTGCGTTATTCCTCCGACTTTTGGCTTACGCTGGTAGAGTCGTGATGAACTTCGAATGCGAGGAATTTCTCTTTTCCACGAACTGCACGAAACTACAAATGGGGTTTTCTGGCCCCCGGAATGATTGTAAACTTGCATCACTTCATATCCACATTTAAGCAAGTGCCCCTATTTGAGCGAGTATCACTTAATAAACGCAAGCTTTACCGCAGGGCTCTTCAAGCAAGCTAAGCAAGCAGCCAGCGTAGCTAATAGAACCCAAGGTCCAAATCTAGGTTAGTCCATCTCGCATGCAAGCCGCGCTGGCCGAGGCTCTCTAAGACCACAGCCAGAAGCAGTAATGCACGTACCCTCGGAACAGATTACTCAGGCTCGATACTTGCATCAAAGGATTAGATAAAGCATGTATGCAGCTCAATTTTAGGACAAGAAATTTGCCCACAGAAAGGGATATGGGGCCTATGAATATGAGAGCACCATGCAGTCTGGTGCCTCGCGCAGGTCAATTGAATTGCCTGTTCCGGAAATTTATCTCAATGCGCACTCTAGTTCTATAACTCATTGGGGTAATACCCATGGCCATGATCCACACCAAACCCCACGTCCCTTTCCCGCAAACAGAAATAGTTCCTGTTTCAGAAGTAGCCGGTTCGCTTTTTGCAAGACTCCGTTTCTTATATATTCTCGCCCCATCCTCCGTAATACAATGCTTTATCCTACCTTCATTGTATCTATTATTGCCGTACTCAGATCCTCTCACCAGAAGATAAAATGAAGACATCCACAATCACCGCTACCCTCGCTTTGGCGTTACTCGCAAATGTGCAGGCTGCGCCAGCAAATGTTGCATCCACAATTACCGCACTTACTAAGAGACAAGTCGACGAGATCAACGACTTGATTCTCGCCTTGGACTCTCACACGGTCAAAAGAGGCTTGATCACCGACCCGGTCGAGCTTCAGACCAGAGAATATGCCATAGTCACCCAAATCTTGGCTGCAATCAACTCTACAAACCTCGCCCCTAAGATCATCCAGGGCTTGGTTGACAACGAGAATTTGCAGCCACTCGTGACTAAGGCCGCCATCGCTATCATCAAGAGTGGTCTTATTTCCTTGGAAACCTTGTTAACTGCTTTGAACGATTCCGGTTTGGCTACCAGAGTCATTAAAGACTTAATCAATGATTGCTCCCTTTACCAGGACATTTTCAAGTTGGCTTTAACTGAAATCAATAACTTGGTCAGCAAGATCGAAGCCAAGCTTGAGGGCGACTCTGTCAGTGTCAAGAGATTTTTGGAGGAGGAGGATAACTGGGTTCCCACGCCTTCAAAGAGATACGACGACGATGGTGTTGTCAACAACTTGTTGGAATCTTTGGCCAACTCAGGCTTGGCTTCCTCTGTGGTCAGGGCTTTGATTGTTGACCCTCAGTTTTTGCTGTATGGTGCTCAATTGCTTAAGGAGTTGTTCGACCAAAACCTCATTGACTTCAGCAGCTTGATATCTGCTCTTGTTGACTCGGGTTTGGTCACTTCCTTGTTCAAGGAGTTCTTCAACATTTCAACCTTGAAGACTGTCATTTTCAATGCCCTAGCTGCTGCATTCAACAACTGTGGTGGCTCTACCATCTCTGGTACTCCAACTGGACTCACCACGCAGACTTCTACCACCACTACGCTCCCAAGTTTCACCGCTACAGGAACATCTGTTCCTTCCGGTACGAGCTGTAAGAAGAGAAGAAAGAGGAGATCTTACAACTACTAAGCTCATCTGCAGGAGAGCTACGGCGCTTCACGGAGAACCTTAAACCTATATGAACATGTGCGTCGCTAAAGAATGAGGAGCTGGCTTGATCAGCATATACCAATGGATTTCTCTGTGAGAAATTCTTCACTTTTTATCACCTCATAATATTTTGCTCTTTCGCTAGGAGTTATTTCTCTTTTATTTTTCCTAAACTATGCGGGAGTTCACCTATTCTTTACTTACATACGCATAAATTTTAAAATACGACACTTTTTTGCAACGCTATCACTAAGAAACTACTCTTCCACATTCTCGCACCGTGCTTGCTGGTTTGCCACCATAGTATTTCTAGTATTGGACTAGATTGCAACAACTTTCTGGGCGACAATAAAAATGTAGAAAAATTGAATAATATCTTGCAGTGATGACTATACTCAATTTGCGGATTTAATTGAACTAGTTCTGACTTTTTTTTGTTAGGAAACGGAACCAGAGTTTCTATATTACCTATCTGATAACTGTGGAACGATCTAAACATAGATGGTGCGGGTAACTCCCTAACAGATGTGTTAGCTCGCAATATGCACACTACACACATCTGCATGATGTGAAACCAAGCCTGTGCATCAGAACAAGTTTCACATCCCCAATCAGGAATTGTAACACACTGTGGTACACCTGATACGAGCCATACGCACCTAAAAGGGATATGCGTATCTAAGAGGGCATATTATGCATGCAGCCTAATCTCGTAAAAATAATTATATAAGAATGGTCATATTCCACTATAAGGAATCGGGGAACAGGATCTTTATAGTTGCTAAGTATTCGAATATACAACTAACTACTTTTTAAAAAGACCTAACGAAAATTGACTTGTTCTGCAAATTTTTTGTTAGAAACAGGACTCTGTGCATGCTATTCTTATAGCTATGCTCTTAGAGTCTGTTCTATTACACTCTGTATTAGCCAGTACGTGTATTGTGTTACCTAGGCAGAGCTGAGAAACTCCCTCGCGGGCCACACCCTGTGGGAAACTCAGCTCCTTATATAATATCCCTATTGCGGGATCCTGCACAAATCTTGTTTCAGATCTATACTATGTGCAGGTCATACCTGCCCGCATACCTTGCATCTCGGTACGTGCTTCCTAGATTCGTTTCCTAACATTTTTCATAGAAGGGCGTGTGGCGTAGTTGGTAGCGCGTCTCCCTTGCAAGGAGAAGGTCATTGGTTCGATTCCGATCTCGTCCAAAATTTTTTCCTCTTAGTTTTGCTCTACAAATTTCTCTAGCTTATTCATGTTTTTTATTTCGATGAGAGAGAAAAGATAGTGCCCGTGATTCAGAGTGAGAGTTATTGCATCCGCGTCCCAGCGCTCATCTCGCACGCGCTCGCAGTAACAAAACCATAACACTATCATCATCAACAATGCCTGGGTATGTCTTGCCATGCCACTCGTTTCATTGAGTGTCACCTAAGGAAATAGCGGGAATACTAACTATCAAGGGAGATTGTGTCCTTACAAGTGGGGCAATGTGGAAACCAGGTTGCACTTCAGTACTGGAACCAGTTAGCACTAGAACACGGCATCCAGGCCGACGGCACGCCCCTAAAAGCGCCCACAAACACAGATTCTCGATTTGATGAACTCAATGGACACACAAATTCCATTGAGGCGTTTGGTGAGGAAGTGCCCGACAAGACTGATGTGTTTTTCACATATAGCGAGCAAAACAAATACACTCCGAGGTCGATTTTGATTGACCTAGAGCCTTCCGTGATCGGCAAATGCTTAACACAGTTGCCAATGGTCAACCAGAGAAATATTCACTTGAGCGATAATGGAACTGGAGCTGCCAACAATTGGCAGCACGGATATCTGTACGCGTCGCAGCATGAGGAAGACCTCAGGAATTTGATAGATCGGGAGTTGGACAAATGCGACAACTTGAGTGCTTTTCAGCTTTTCCACAGTGTTGCAGGCGGTACTGGTTCTGGATTGGGCAGTTACCTACTCGAATTGTTAAGCGACAGGTATGGAAGCAAGAAATTGCTAACCACATTTCTGATCTTCCCTTCCAATGATAAAACCTCTGATGTTGTTGTACAGCCCTATAATACGGTATTGACCTTGAAAAGGCTTATAGACTTCAGTGATGCAACATTTGTCTTCGACAACGACTCATTGAATTCGGTGGAGTCCTTGTTGTTATCTCCAAACCACTGCACCAAGGATCACCAAATAGGCGCATTTCAAAATGAGAACAAATTGATTGCTTACATCGCCGGCGGTGTTTCGAACCCGCTTCGCTTTCCGAGCTACATGCATAGCTCTTACGAGAGCATCATCTCCACGTTGGTGCCTACGCCTGACCTCAAGTTTCTATCGTCTGCAATAGCGCCTTTTTCTAGCATTCCAGGAACTAAGCCAAGAAGCAAACACACCAGTTTGAAGGAAAACGAAATAATCATGGAATTGCTCAACGACAAGTATAAGATGAATCACGTGGGCGAAACTCCGAAGTACATTTCCATGCTCGATTACATTGTGGGTGACACAATCGACCAACAGGAGTTGCGAAAAGCCGCCATACGGGCCCAACAGAGGGTGCTGTTTGTGCCCTGGACATCTTCGTCCATCAGCTTCGTCAACGGGCGCCAACTGCCACATATATCCAGCAAGCAAGCCCACAGAAACGAACTAAGCGGATTCCAAATCTCCAACAATACGTCTATCACGCAGTTATTTTCCAAAATCGTCAGGCAATATGATTTACTTGCGAGGAGAGCTGCCTACATTAACTTCTACACGGAGACAAATGACAAGGAAGAGAGATCCCGAGTATTGGATTCGTTCAATGAATGCAAGGAGAGCGTGTTGTCCACCATCGACGAGTACAGGTCATGTACATCGCTCAGCTATTTGGAAGATGGGTTTTTGGATGACGACGAAGAGATGATGGTCTGAATAACCTGTATGGACATCAGTCTTACCAATTTGAACTTCAGCGAATAGGGATGTATTTGAATGTGATCCTGGAGGGTCAATGCTTATTAAGCACGAATACTGTGGTTATCTTACGCAGTTCTGCAGGATGACGCGCATGAGCCTCACTTTATCAGTACAAGACGCAGAAGCTGCGGTGGGATCTTCCCTTCGATCAAGCACAATGTCCCATTTGATATCGAAGCGGGCCAAGTCTCGGTCCAGAACCCATTTCGCCCTCGAAAATCTCGAAAACGCCCCAAAAAATTACAAGCCACACCCGGCACCTCTCCGCTTGGACTATGGAACCCCTAATGCGGGGTTCTTCCCTATCAATTCCATCAAAGTGAACGTTAAGGACTATCCATTCGAGGAATCCAAGGAGTACGCAGAGTTCTCGGGAATACACAAATCGACTGAAAGCACTGCTGTTGTTATTGAAAAGCATGCAGACGACAAACAACTTATTGACTTGGCCACTGGATTCCAATACTCATTAGTGACGGGTATTGAAGCGTTGCTTCAATTCACCAAAGATGTGGTTAAAAAAACCAACAAACCCAACTATGACGACTGGACCACGATTCTCTCCACTGGAGCAGGAGATGGCTTGAACAAAGCCATTGATGTGTTTTTGGATGAAGGCGAGGTCGTGTTAATGGAGGAATTCACATTCACGCCTATCTTGCAGTGTGTGCAAAATGTCGGAGCAATCGCGATCCCAATAAAATTGAGATTTGGCTCCAATCAAGACGATAGTGATGGAATTGATTACGACTATTTGAAAGACTTGTTAGAGAACTGGGATAGGTACTATCCAGATCTCAAGGACAAGAAGCCCAAGGCGTTATACACCATTTCGTCCGGCCAAAACCCCACAGGACTTACTCAAAGTTTGAAATTCCGGGAAAAAATATACAACTTGGCGCAAAATCACGACTTTGCAATTATTGAAGATGATCCGTATGGGTATTTGACTCTCGAGCCATACAAGAGCGGCATTCAACCTCAGGACTGGCTGAGCTTAAGCTTGAAAGAGTATTTGGAAGAACATCTCATTCCGTCATACGTCACCATAGATACTGATGGAAGGGTTCTTCGGGTCGAGACCTTTTCAAAACTCTTTGCTCCGGGCTTGAGATTGGGTTTCATTGTTGGACACAAAGAAGTCATCAATGCAATTGAGAAATACGCCAATGTCGTCACCCGTTCTCCATCGGGAGCCTCGCAGCTTTTGTTGAACAACATCATTGAACAGAAGTTCAATGGCGTCGATGGTTGGTTAGAGTGGATTATCAAGCTCAGGAAGGTGTATACTGACCGCAGAAATACCTTGCTCCAAGCGTTGTATGAGCTGAAGGCATTCGAAGCAGGTCAGTTCGAGGTCATCGATCCTAGAGCAGGAATGTTTGTGAGTGTTATTATTAAATTCCCCAAAGGTACCAATGCTCCTAAAAAGATCGGGCTCCTTGAGTGGAAGTTTCGTGCATATGGTGTTGGAGTTGTCACAGGCTACAATATGGCTGTTGACAAGCAATTCAGCTTGGACAGAGGCAACTTCTTCAGGTTGACGTATGCTCCGGCAGACTCCTTAGAGTCTTTGGCAGAAGGAGCAAAGAGATTTACGAGCGCGGTTGCTGACTTCTTCGAAGCAGGCTTAGAGTTCTAGTGCCGCTAATCGAAACAAAATTCTGCATTCATCAATGCAAGCATGCCATTGTAAAGTAGCGCAGGAATGCCTCTTAGCATCCGAACCTCCAGGCAGCCAATTCGCGAGCGGTCACGTGACACGCTGACGATTCTCCACAGGGGGCGTTTCGAACGTGCTATCCCACAGAGAACACACATTCAGAACTGCCGCCATGTCTTTCAACTTCTCCAGCATTACCACCAACTTAAAGTCTTTGGGTGACAAAGTCAGCACTGAGTTTAACAACGAGGTCTTGCCGTTCGCCCAAAGGACCACTCGTATGGTCCAAGAGAGAATCGGAAAGGTTAACGTGGAGGAGATCAGTCAATTGCCATCCGAATACACGGAGTTGGCTGAGAAATGCAACAATGTCGAAAAACTATACAAGAACATTTTGAAAGTGACTCAAAATTACGAGAACGAGTCTTATGACTATCCCCTCAATTTGCAAGAGTCCTTCAACGAGTTCGGCAAAAACATCTCCGACAGATTGAGCAACTTATCCAAAGCAACCACGCCCGCAGAAGCTCAAGCTGCTTTTGTATCGTCTTCTGGCAGCGAGTTCAAGCCCCCAAAGACCATGTATCATGCTCTCGCTAGAGCCACAGACGGCTCTATTTTGACATCCTCTAGCGACAACACCAATGAGCCATTAGTTAAAGCGTTGGACTTATACTCCTCGAACTTGAACAAAATTGCAAACGCAAGATTGGGCCAGGATCAATTGATCAAAACGAAGTTCAACTCGCCGTTATCGAAGACATTGAGATCTCTTTTTGCACAAAGCTCGACTATTCAGAAGACAGTTGAGGAGAAAAGAATCGACTATGATGTCGCAAGACAAGCATTGGCTCACTGCTCCAACCCTTCCAAAGAGCCGCAGTTGAGGGTGACAATGGAAAATGCTGAGGATGAGTTTGCCAACACCGTGGAGGATGCGCTTTCGGTGATGCAAAATGTCTTGCAGCAAGCGAAGCCTGTCGAAGAGTTGTTGGAGTTAATTAAGGCTCAATTGGCCTACCACAAACTAGCCAGTGAGTTGTTGGGGGGCATGATTGGCGACTTCGAAACCATCATTGACGAGAACGACAAGACACTGGGAGGCAAGGCGGCCTCTCGGACTTCCGAGTCTAACGACTTTGATATTTGATCAGGGTGATTCGCTCATGGTGCATGCTCTAACACGAAGTGGAACCGCCTTCAAGGGCATCACTACTATGATTATGTTTCTCGAAATCTCTAATAATATTAAAATGACTAATATGTTCACTGCAATTTCAAGGCCTCCAAGCGGGAGTCTGTTGCAGATTGTTCGTTAGTGTAGCCAAATGAGTTTTCTAGCAAACCCGAGTGGATGGACTTCAATGCACGAATGGTGTCCTTGGCGTTGATCACAGCGGATATGTTAATCTCGTTTGCTCCCTGACTGATCATTTCAATATTAATCTTTTCATCAGCCAAAATCTTGAACATATTGCCGGCAATACCTATGAGATTCACCATTTGCTTTCCGACCAAAGACACAATGGTCATTTCTCTGGTCACGTCCACAGTTCCCATGTTTCTCAATTCTTTAAGCGCATATTTCAAACTCTTCTCTTGCTCAAGCTGAATTTGCATGGCCATGGAGACGTGGACCTCAGATGTACTGATCAAGTCCACCACCAACTTGTATTTGTCCAAGGTGGTGAACAAGTTGGCCAAGAAGCCATGAGACAATGTTTTCTTGTTGGAATGCACATTGATCACCACCATGTCCTGTTTTGCAGTAATTGCAGTCGCAGACCTTTTCTTGTGGGTTTGAATATAATTGGAAGACAACGTCTCGTATGCAGCAGGAGGATGAGGAGGAGTCGCTTCACCTCTTCTTCCGATGTTATCTGGGTAAATCACAGTACCATTGCCTTTGGGGTTCTCCACGTTCTTGATCCGAATGGGAATCTTGGCCTTGATGACTTGCTCCATTGTGAAAGGGTGAATGACCTCGGACCCGTAGTAAGTCAACTCCGCAGCTTCGTCAGGAGTGACGCTATCTAAAAGACGGGCAGTGGGCACTTTTCGGGGATCAGCGGTGAAGATTCCGTCGACTTCCTTCCATATTTGCAACTCCTCTGCCTGCACGCCGACAGCAACCAAAGCAGCACACAAGTCAGTGTAGCCACGGCCAACACCGTTGAGAAGCCCGCCTTGGACAACACCAAAGTAGCCAGTAAGAACAGGGATAGTGCCAGCCTCCACGGCGCGGACCTTCTCGCCAAGCTTAGAGCTCAAGTACAGGTAAAAGCTCTCGTCGAAGCCACGAGCAAAATCATAGTCCAATGGAATGATACCACTGAGGTCAACGTATTCCGCTTTCAAGCCACGGTCGTTCATCAATGCAGCCATGAACAAACACGACAATTTCTCTCCAATCGACATGACGCTGTCCAAGGTCCGGGGGCTGATTTCGCCAATGATCTTGGATGCATGCAAAAGCTCGTGGGCTCTCTCCAATTCCGAGCGCGTGTGGTCTATCAAGTCACGCTGGAGCTCAGGATCCAGGATTTTGCTTTTTGCATTTTCGGTGTGGTCTTCCTCAATCACTTTGAGCAACGCGGAGAAGTCGCCATTTTCGGCGGCCAAGTCAGCAGCTCGAAGCAACCGGGACGTGGTTCCTTCGCTCTTGGTATTGGAGGATCTGGCGGAGCAGACCACGGCCACGGAGTTGTCTTTACTGAACTCCTTGACAATGTTGTCGACGATATTTTCGGGGAACTTACCCACCGAGGTGCCGCCAAATTTCTGGATGATCCAGCCGGCGGGGCGGAGATGCTTGAGATCAAGAACAGAGTTGTATGAGCTCTGAAGATAGGGCTGTGGACTGGACATGTTGCGTAGCCTATGCTGATCTAATGATTCGGGGAAGGATGCGGTTGTGGAAGTGGTTGCAATGTGCTCGCGGTCTGGGTGATATTTTCACTATGACTCAGTTGACTCGGTCCTGTACCGGCGAGACGCATAATCAGAATGCGACGCTTGGCAGCTCATCACATGACCTCTCCAGCTAGGCTTCTTCTGCCTTGACACCAGAATGGAGAGGGGGGAAAAGATCCTGCAGTCTGCTTAGCGTATAGCTTGCACTTCTGAGGCTACTGTACCAGACTGAGAATCTTCGGCCAGTTAGCTTCCCCTGGGAAGACTGGGCCCTGGCTTTACAGTGTGTGCAAACCCGTGGTGGGGCTGACCATGCCAAAGCCATTTTTGCGTGGCGGCTCAAGTTCTGGCTCTGACCCTGACTATATGCACGATTTTGCCGACCCGGCAATCTTTCATACGTGGTAGACGCTCGCCATGGCTGACTACGACTGCACGCGAGAAGTGGTGTGAGTTTTCTCGCGGCGCATCTTTTGCATCAGCTCACCACTCCAATGTCAAAAAGACAGGCAGAGATGCCCACAGACCAAGGCCATCAAAAAAGCTTGAAGCCCGAGTATTCTAAGGAGGAGATCTCGTCGTTTCTAAACTCGAAAATTTTTCTGGCGTCTTTCCAGGACTCATTGCAAAATGACATCTCCAACAGCTCTCCCTATAAATGGGGAACCGTCACGGAGCTCATGGACGATACGTTATTACGAAATGTACGCACCGAGGTTCTCAACGAAATCGCTTTCACGAAAAAGGAGACTGACATTTACAAGGTTTACCAATCGGGCGATTTGGCCAACTTGTCGGGATTGAACTGGGATGATTTATCGCGCTTACCTTCGCTATACAAGCTAAGAGCCGCTATCTACTCCGAGCAGTTTAGAGACTTTATTTCCAAAGTCACGGGCTGTGGAAAGTTGAGCGGGGTGAAAACTGATATGTCCATCAATGCTTATACAAAAGGGTGTCATTTGTTGACCCATGACGATGTTATTGGCTCACGGAGAGTCAGCTTCATTCTCTACATGCCCACCCCGGATGCACTTTGGAAACCCCACTATGGCGGCGCCTTGAGGTTGTTTCCCGCCGTGGTGCCCAACGTGCCGAAAACAGACTACGAAACCAAACTAACTCCCCAATTCAACCAAATCGCATTCTTTACCGTCCAGCCTGGTCTTTCTTTCCATGACGTGGAAGAGGTCCGCGTGGACAAACAGCGGCTTTCTATTCAAGGCTGGTTTCATATTCCCCAACAGGGTGAGCCAGGCTATGTAGCAGGTGAGCAGGAGGAGACTGAAAGTCGCAGTACCTTGAGACAACTCCAAACCAAAGAGCTCCAGGAGTTTGATTTTCCAAAACCTCTGCGTATAGACTATCCCAAGGAGGAGAGGCAAGTCTACGAGTCTTTGTTGAGAAAGGAAAATAGATTGGAGCTGTGGCTCAGCTCCGAGGATCTTGCGTACTTGGGCGAGGTTTTGAGCCCTGTCTACCTAGCGAAAGATGTTGTTTTACAGCTCAGAAACATCTTTCTCGAAGAGTCGGTTGTTGAAATTAATGATCTCTTGAAGAAAGATTACGCTGACTTGTTGAAGAGTACTCTCCGCAATTCGGAACTTGATCGGAAAGCACCTGCTTTAGCTGACGAAATATCCTTCCCTTGGAAATGTGCGGTGCCTCCGCATAAGCAAAGATACATGTACATTGATGGCAAGGCCGAATTTGGCTTGGACAAAACTTCCGTCAGTCGGGTGAATCATGTTTTGCCACAAGAGCTTCCCAACTTCGAGCTCTCGCGCAGAGTGTCCAAGGAAACGAGTGACAAAATGCTCATGGAACTCTGCTCGTTTATGAAATCCATCGCTTTCAAAAAATGGTTGTCTCTCGTTACCGAATTGGTGCCCACAAGTGACCAGCTCTTGGCAAGAAGATTCAGGCCAGGTCAAGACTTCATTCTAGCCACAACAACTGAAAAAGATTTGGCCCGGAACGATGAACTCAATGTCTTATTGGAGGGAACCCTAGGACTTACTCCCACTGCAGCGGTTCAATCCAGTTGGGAATCGGGTGAATTCGGAGGCTACGAGCTTTGCATGACCATGGACGGTGGGTCTGATGATGGTGATTTTGAAGACGATGACCCAGCCATCTACAAAGCCAACGACCCCGCTGATGACTCGGTTTTGTTCACGAGCCAGTGCAAATGGAACAGTCTTAACCTCATGTTAAGGGATCCAAGCGTGCTCAAGTTCGTGAAGTACGTGAGTTTCAATGCTAAGGGCTCTCGATGGGATATCAGTGGGCAATGGAACGTCAAGAGTCTAGAGGAACAAGATTCTTGATTTAGAGATATGGTTGCACTGATGATTTGCAATACAATCGTTAATCAGCCACTCATATAAGTAAGGTTTTGGATGAAACCTCCAGGAGAAATGATCCAATTTACGTATCTAAGAATACAGCAGACAGTTACCTCGCCCATGTCCCGACTATTCTTTGACTTCGTGCCCAAATCGACACCGATCTCGTGGACTACCACATCGCGCGCGCTCGGCTTCCGCACCCTAAAACAGCCAAAACTCGCACGGGCGTGCGGGTAAACTCAACAAATGCCGGCATACTTTTTCCACGTTTGGTGCGAAACTTGCACATGAGTTCACCGCCAGAGATATAAATATTCTTAATATCGCCGAGTCCAAATTTTAGCGAAGGCACAAAGCAACCATGGCCGAACATTCGAATCCGCTTGTAATTCTCGCCACAGTGGTGGCCATTATTGGCTCGTTCGTGGCCTTGTACTTCGCCCGAAAGAACAAAGCCCCCAAAGCAGTCTTATCCCCAACCGAGTTCAGAAAGTTCCCCTTGATCGAGAAGCAAAGAGTGTCACACAACTCGTGCATTTACAAGTTCGGGTTGCCCAAGTCCACCGACAGATTGGGCTTGCCTATCGGTCAGCACATTGCCATTTCTGCCATCATCGATGGTAAGGAAATTGTTCGTTCCTACACTCCAATCTCCAACGACGACCAGTTGGGCTCTTTTGATTTGTTGATCAAGACTTACGACAACGGTAACATCTCCAAGTACGTGGAGTCCAAGAAGTTGGGCGAGACCATCGATGTCAGAGGCCCCAAGGGTTTTTTCCAATACACACCAAACATGCACAAGAAATTGGGCATGGTCGCTGGAGGTACCGGTATTGCCCCCATGTACCAAGTGCTCACAGCCATCTTGGACGACCCCAAAGACAAAACTCACATCCACTTGTTGTATGCCAATGTCTCGGACAATGATATCTTGTTGAGAGCTGAGCTCGAGGATTTGGAGTCCAAGCATCCAGACCAGTTGTTCATCCACTATGTGTTGAACAACCCTCCAGAGAACTGGAAGGGTTCTGTTGGTTTCATCACCCCTGAAATCATGGACAAGCACTTGCCCAAGCACCACGAAGACACGAGTTTGTTGATCTGTGGTCCTCCGCCAATGGTGTCCGCCATTAAGAAGGCCGCACAGGGTTTGGGATACCCAAAAGCCAAGCCGGTCAGCAAATTGGGCGACCAGGTTTTTGTTTTCTAGGCTCCCTACTTGCCCCAGCTTCCTATGTACGTACGTTTAGCATTAATAGAAGCCCGTGTGGCACGTGACCTGCCTCGTATAGCCTTCACTTTGCTGCGCATCAGGCACCGCTCACACCGTGCTCCGCGCAGCCGGCCCCGCGATAGTCGTCTGCCCCTTCACCCCGGCTTCTCCTTACCAAAACCACATCCAGTTCACTTACTCCAATACTCGGCCTTGACGCCCCCCATCAGCTCTTGTATCGCCACAGTTTCTGCTCAAAAGAGACACCATGAGCATCATGTTTCCGCCATCCCTACTAATACTCCTCTGTGTGGCGCTTAGAATGGTGTATGCATCGCCCTATGATTTGGGAGATGGTTACATCGCTAGTGCACTCAATACCGATTACGCAGATATCGAGAATGTGCTCAAACCCAGTTATGACCCTAAGAAATACAAGCCCATCTTACTGAGACCCCGCGACCATGAACGAACCTTGAAGGCAGGCGAAATTCCATCCTATGTGATTGACTTTGCGCCGCTTGTACACCTCTACTCGGAGGAAAGGTATTTTCCTTACGACATCAAAAAGTTTGTCGAGCACTTTAGGGTCACCTACAAGAATGGCACCACTCTAAAGGGCACAGGCAAGCTCAACATCACCATGCTTGAGAACTTGCCAAGGCTGCTGGGTATCTATATGACTGCCAACGAGGACTTTGATAAGGACCCAGATTGGATCACAGGAATCAAAAACAAACCCTCCCTTCGTAATGGAGAAATCAAAGACGCCCCCGCCACCTTGATTGTCGTTGATAAAGGTAACGGCTGGGTAGACGCCTTCTGGTTTTACTTCTACTCCTTCAATTTAGGGCCCTTTGTCATGGGTTCCGGGCCTTATGGTAACCATGTGGGCGACTGGGAGCATTCTCTTGTCCGCTTCTACAACGGTGAGCCAGTCATCGTGTGGATGTCTGCCCATGGTGGAGGAGGAGCATACTACTACAACAATCTCGAGAAATATGAATTGGACACTAATCATCCGATTATTTTCTCTGCAAGAGGCACTCATGCAAACTACGTCTCGGTAGGAACTCACCCGCATGACTTGCCATATGAAATTCTTGCCGATTTCACTGACCGCGGTCCGTTGTGGAACCCGACCAAAAATTACTTGGCCTACACGTATGACGGCAAAAACGTGCATCCCTCCCTAACCAATTCAAATCCAAAACATGTTGGAAGAGAGTCTGAGTATGGTAACTGGCTATCCTTTTCGGGCCACTGGGGCGATCGTCAGTTGAAAAGCTCAGACTCTCGCCAAAAACATTCTCTCATTGGTGGCTACAAATACATCGACGGGCCTCGCGGACCACTCAAGAAAAACTTGTTGCGCATTATTCCATGCGAACGTCACAAGTGGTGGAATTTCTGGAATGGCTGTAACGTGAGGACTAACATCAAATGGGGTATGGGCGTGGAATCTGAAGGCTATAACTGCGGAACTCTCTTCGCGAAAATCAGACCATACTGGTTGCAAAAAGCAATGCAAAAAATCACTTGGGGCGGCTGGTTCTGTTACGTCGTGGATTTGATTTACGGCTGATCTATGCTATTACAGTAGAAGGCTTCTTTGCTTTCAACACCAGTTCAAATCACGTGAGTATGCGGTATCGGTCCGGTCATGTGTTATCTGCACGTGACTTGACGTACCTCGGCATTAAGCGAACCACCTATTTATCCGAAGGCACTTGTTGACCAAAGATTCAATTGAGACAAAGGCGGAAGTGCACCATGGTACAGTAACGAAGGTGACTCCACGGTAATCTCTACTGATATTATTACCAGTGGTAAGTGGGATGATATGAGAAACGTTTTTGAGAAAATGCAAAAAAAAAAAAAAAAAGAAACACTCTCATTCCCATTATGCGTCATCAAATTTGTTCCGAAACAGTTTTAGCTTTGACTTGTAAAACAAGCACATTGCAAAACAACGTCGCAATACATCTGTTTCCATGTCAGAAATAGACAAGTTTTCAGAAACTATTCCCGAAGTCACACAGGAATGCCTGACATCTGAATTTCTGAGGTGGCAGAACTTCAAAGATTCCTTTAAGAGAGTGAATATTGAAGAAGATGAAGCATCATATTCTGATATGAATGACA
Source organism: Metschnikowia drakensbergensis (assembly GCA_002370475.1). Classification (NCBI taxonomy): domain Eukaryota; kingdom Fungi; phylum Ascomycota; class Pichiomycetes; order Serinales; family Metschnikowiaceae; genus Metschnikowia; species Metschnikowia drakensbergensis. The sequence continues at coordinate 208,963 of NKYX01000002.1, read as the reverse complement.
TTGAAAAGGCTAACTTGCTCACATCTAAGTCGCCTTTGAAGAGAAAGCTAAAGTCTAGAAATATCTCCATGATTGCCATTGGTTCATCCATCGGTAGCGCCCTCTTCGTGGGATCGGGATCAGCTCTTAGTACTGGAGGACCGGGGGGTATTCTTATCACATGGACAGTGACCGGACTTGCTATATTTACTACCATGCAAAGTCTTGGAGAGCTTTCCGTCACGTTTCCAGTTAGCGGAGGCTTTAATCTCTATGCGGGCAGATTCATCGACCCATCGCTTGCATTTTCAGTCGCATGGAACTACTTCATCCAATTCTTAGTGTTGCTTCCGTTGGAACTTGTTAGTAGCTCCATCACAATGCAATACTGGAACTCCTCGATAAATGCCGACGTCTGGGTTCTAATTTTTTACGTGCTTGTGTGCTCGATCAACATGTTTGGTGTTAAGGCATACGGAGAAACTGAATTTGTGTTTTCGGCCATCAAAGTTGTCGCCGTCATTGGCTTCATTATCGTTTCTCTTGTTTTGGCTGCCGGTGGTGGGCCCTCGGGTCACAGCCACGGTGCTGAATATTGGTACAATCCAGGAGCTTTTGCCAACGGCTTCAAAGGTGTGGTGTCCGTTTTTGTCACTGCAGCCTTTGCCTACGCTGGAGTGGAAATGGTGGGACTTGCTGCTGCCGAGTCAGAGAACCCCAGACATGCTTTGCCAAAAGCCATCAAGCAGGTGTTCTGGAGAATCCTCATGTTTTACCTAGTTTCTTTGACTTTGATCTGCTTTTTGGTGCCCTCTAACTCCGATAGGTTGTTGGGTGCCTCCTCTGTTGATGTGACTGCATCGCCATTCGTCATCGCTATAGAGCAAGGTGGAATCAAAGGGTTGCCTCACGTGATGAATGCAGTCATCTTGATCTCGATCATCTCGGTTGCATCTACGTCCGTGTATGCTTCATCAAGAACTTTGACTTCTTTGGCCGAGCAAGGCTTGGCCCCAAAAATCTGTGCCTATGTGGACAGAGAGGGGCGTCCTCTAGTTGCCATTGGTATCTCTAACGTTTTTGCATTGCTAGCATTCATTGCAGCCAGTGGTAAAGAGTCGGATGTGTTCGATTGGCTTATGAGCATTTCGGCCTTGAGTTCCATCGCGCTGTGGATTTCGATTAATTGGGCACACATCAGATTCAGGAGAGCCCTCAAGGTTCAGGGCAGAGGCACTGACGAATTGACATTTGTTGCGCAAACCGGTGTCGGAGGATCTTATTTCGGTGGTCTTATTTTCTGCTTGGTTTTAATAGCCCAGTTCTGGATTGCACTCTTCCCGATTGGAGAAGCGCCCAATGCCTACAATTTCTTCTTGTCATACTTGGGTGGTGTTATCTTGATTGTTTTCTACTTTGGGCACAAGATTTGGAAGAACAACTGGATTTTTCAAATCCCAGCTAGCGAGATCGACATTGACACCGGCAGAAGAGAGACTGATCTCGATTTGCTCAAAGAGCAGCTTCGCCAAGAAAGAGAGCTTTTGTCTCGCAAGCCATGGTATTACAGGTTTTACCGCCAATGGTGTTAATAATAAAAATTCTGGACGGGCATAGAACTGTACATGGACATTAGAGAATCGAAATTAAGTAAGTCTGCGAAGAGAGATCGCCGGCCCTCGCGCCTGCACGCACACCACATAGCATCGGAAGTGTCAACAGAAGCAAATATAAAAGCCAACTGAAACAAATATAGCACGCCACCCGACACAATATATGTCAGCTACGAACGGTAAGCGAGGATCCGCTTTTGGAGATGTTTTTAAGTCTTTAACCCAGTCTCTTAAACCCGCTTCTGGCAGGGTCCCGGTCGTTATCAACGCCAAAGTTGTAGGAGGCGGCTCCGACATGCAGAAACTCCTTCAGCAACTCCGAAGTGGGTCCGTGTCGACGAGGGCGGCGGCAGCAGCAGAGGTGTGTCAGTCTCTCCAGAAATTTTCAATATCTTCTGTCCCCGAGGTGTGGTATTTGGTCAGAGACTTATGTGATAGCAGACACCCCGGGCCATTTCGAATAGTGGCTCTCAAAGTGATGGTGCAGTGCATAAAAAGAGACGAGGATAATGTCAGCAGCAGGCTAATGTACTACCGAGACATCCTTACATTCTGCAATATGGACGATAATCGGTTGGATCCGCAATTCATTCACTTCTTTAATGCCCTCGTCATCTTGTCCAATGATGGAAGAGATATTCTAGATCTTTGCATATATAACCAGGAAAGAAACTGGTTCGAATTCATCTCGCTTATAATCAAAACGCTCAGTCGAAACTTCAAAAGCGATTCCGGTAAAACCTGGGCTGACTCTCCAGAATACTATGAAGTGTTTAATCGCGTGTGTCAATATTTGAAGCAATGCTTCAAGTACAATTTCTCTCTATTGGAAGAACAGTTTGTGTCGTTGATTTTGGACGGCATGTACACCATTTCGTTTTCCACAGATGATACCTCGATTTTGGAGTCAATAGGTGAGCTCGTTGAAACAATCTCGGTGTTCGGGTTTATTCCTCGGCGCTCTTATGTCCCTACCATACAACTATTTTGCTGGCTTGCGTCTATTTCGCCAGAACTTCATGATCTGGCTTGGCAAGCCATGTCAAGGCTATATAATATTTCGCCATTCAACGCAATCGACGGCATTTTGTCGGTGCTTCTGGACCCCAAACTACAGGTACTCAAGGGCCGCAATGTCGACTACTTAGAGCTCAAGCAAGAACCTTCATACAGGGTCTTGTTGACAGCATTGGGTGCTTTGACTATGCTCGAGCAGTGTTTGCTCAATTCCAGCCTTGACTCCCACGAAAATGTCAACTTCTCTCACGAAAAGTTGTATTGGGGTCTTACTGACTGCACATCGCTAGACATCATTCTTATCAATAGCGGCATACTCCGAATTTTCGATCACCTTTTCTCGGGGTTCGAAGCCGGAATTAGTGCCACGAAGAAGTTGATGAAACTATTCCCATTCGATGTCTGGTATTCGCCGTCCGACTCCATCTTCAATCTCCTTTCGAAATTGAGGCTAAACACTGATCAGGACAAAAGCTACTGGACAGCGATATGCACGTCACTTCATGAGCGATTTGTCTCTCTTGAGCTAGTGGCGCCCGAGGATCGTCTCATTGAGCTCTTCCTTCTTCATCCGCATCAGCTAGAAGAGCCCATTGTCTTGAGTATCCTCGAACACTACAGAAACGAGCGCCTTTGCACCACTTTGAATTCAAGAGGGCACGAAAGCTGCTTCGAAATTTTGAATGCATTCTACTTCACAAAGGGCAACTCTAGATTGTCCCAAAATATAAGAATTAGTGTGCTCAAGCTAATAAAAGATAGCTACGAGGCCTCCTCCATGTTTTCAGGAAATGAGGAAGTGCCCATCGATTGTGTTCTTCAGGTGTTGAAGGATTCCTGGGCGGAGGAAGACGAGTTTGTCGTGAAATACATCTTTCTGACGTTTTTGTTCGATATCCTCAGGTGTTCTTCTCTAAATATCCTCAAAGCATCGCTTTCGGTTTTTGCACTGGGCTTCTCATCAAATGCCACTATGGAAAAGTCCAAGACTCGAACTTCCTTAACTTCCTTGGCAACATCATCTCCCTCCCATAAGGTCGCCACTGTGAGCAGCTCCAGAAATACGCAATTCTATTTTGACAGCAACCAGAGCCAAGTGTTGAAGGAATTAGCAAAAACGCTTTGCAAAGCCTTCATCACTTTTTCAACCACCAATGCAAGTGCATCTGGAGAGCTTTACAACTTTCTAATTGATATGGCAAGGTTCACATTGAAATTGGAGCAATACAGTGCTACTCTTATAATATTTCGTGGTTTGGTACGCATCAGGTGCACTGATGCCGGACACATATATTTTACTGAACCGGCAGACATGGAAGGATTAGCCACAACCTTGCAGAGAAACAGATTGGAGGAGTTTTATAACCCTGAAGTAAATCGTGGTTGGAGTTACCCAGAGAGCCCAGAGTACCTTCCAATTGCCTACTTCAACAAGCCATCTAGAAGTTTTTGTATACCAAAGACAAATGATGCTTTTACTTCCATCAAAACCGAATTTGATTTGGATATAACTTTGTGGCTAGATCTCGTGATCAAAGTTCTAGATGAGTACTACCACTGGGAACTATACTCATATATATGGGCCCATTTTTGCTCTCAGCTTTCCAACATGAGCTTATTCTGGAATTGCAGAGATCATATCCGGCGAATTCAGCATATTATATGTGAACAGCTTTCGCTTAATCTCCCAGAGATGATTAAATTCCCCATACTTCACACAAGTGTCAATAAGTCTGATTTGCAAGCTGTTTTTGTGCGCAATTTGTCTGCCCTTATTGGCTATCATGATCACTTCACCAAAGCCGAGGAGGATAGCATTGTGAACGCTCTTTTGATTGGCTTGGAGTCTTGGCAGAAGACTGCTATTCCTTGCATTCACATGCTAACGATCTGCTGCTATGAAGTTCCAGAATCTTTAAAAAAATACCTCAATCCTATACTCACCAAGCTTCAAGCTGGAGTCACGGACGTTTATGCCAGATCCCCCACTTTGGAATTCTTGATGGCTTTAGGCCATGTTCCGAGCATGACGTCAAATTTCACCATTGATGAATACAAGCGTGTTTTTGCCATCACTTTTCGCTACATTGAGCACGCTTCCTACCTGATTCAGAGGGGTCTCAACTCAGAGGAAAGCAGAGGAAAAGGTACAAAAGAGGCAAGCGACAAAGCAGGTATTGATTCGAAAATCCAAGCACATGGTCTTGATGCTGAAGTGGACAAAAACCCATCGACGAAGTCAGAGGTCACCCCCATCTTGTATCAATATCTATTAACCGTTTCTTATGCTGTCATCGCAAGATGGTTTCTCAAAGTCGACCTCAATGATAGGTCGGAGATAAGCTCGTTCATCGTGAGAAATATTATTGCTTGCAGTGGGGCCACAGATATGGGCAACATAGACGACATGACTATTGCATACTTAGACTTGGTGTCTCGTTTTACTTATAGTGATATTCCTCTCAAGATTGAGACCAAGCCGATTGAAAAGCCAAACAGATCCAGGAACAGATGGCTTGTTGGGAACTCCATTGTCGAAATCCTGACAGACATATATAATGGTGATTCGAACATCATTTTGCGGAGGCCTACAAGTTTCTTAACATTGAGTGTGAGTTTTGACTCCGCCGTGATGAGGCCAACAGAACTAGATGGCGGAGCCAAGAAGCCTTTGGTTTTAAGCAGCCACTTATTACTTCAATTGTTCAAGCCTTTAGATCAGGGAAAGATCTCGAAACCAATCACATTATTGGATGACGCTTTCACAGAGCGAGCAATCAATTCCTTTGATAGAATCCCGGTTGTTGCACACCAAAAGGCGGGGATCATTTATATTGCTCCCGGGCAAAAAGAGGAAGCCAAGATCCTTGCGAATACCGTGGGCTCTCCAGACTACCATACATTTCTCGATGGAATCGGACAGTTGATCAAACTCAAGTCTACGGGAACATGGTACGTGGGAGGTCTTGACAGGGAGAACGGAACCGACGGTGAATATGCGTACTTTTGGGGTGACGAGTTGACGCAGATAATATATCACACAACTACGTTGATGCCTAATCTGATGAATGACAAGTACTTTTCGGGCAAGAAGAGACATATTGGAAACAACCATGTGAATGTTTTTTTCGACGAGTCTGGGCTTCCATTCAATTTCAATGTCATTCGGTCGCAATTTAACTTTTTGGCCATTGTCGTGACCCCGCATACCTTGAAGGCGGGCGGTTGCAGCCAGGAACACAAATTTTACAAGGTGAAAACCTACAGACGGAGCGGAGTGCCAGGCATCTTCTCCACGTCGCATTTCAAGCTTATATCACTTGAGCAATTGCCAGATCTTGTCCGAAATCTAGTGATTATAGCGAACAGATTCTCGGACATTTGGCACAACCTGGAGGGTGGCACATTTGTCACCAACTGGCAAATGAGGGTGGCGCAAATCAAGAAATTGAGAGAGAAGACCATTGAGTCACACAAGCAAATCAACCAAGAAACAGTCAAGAAAGACATCAGCCTCGAAAGCTCTTCGAGATTGTTGGCTACGCAGTCGTTCTTGGAGCAATTACAAGCCAACCCTCAGGATGAAGTCGGGTCGGGCGCTGAGCATACCAACGTCGACAAGGGCGACGACTTGTACACACACTTGGAGTTCAGTTCCTATACATAGAGTCTGCCGATTACGGTGCTGGCCTGGCGTCAGGCATAATTAGAGCTAATTTAAGAAAGCTAACGTAGAATTCCATGCAACACTAAAGATCACGTGCCATTCATTTGCCTCATGAAACCATTTGCGCAGGACCGTTGGCGATGGCGAAATTGCGCATGCGGCGACAGTGCGCGGGCGCCATAGTTACACGGACCAATTATTCGTCGAAACTGCGCTCACATTTAGGTGCATCCGACACACCAAAAGTCAGACCAAAAGGTACTGAATCAGTGCTGAATTTCTGCGCCACGGCTTCCGGTACTTGCTGCAGTGATTGCTCGCCACTGGACGCCCAGTGGTGACGTGAACGCCCTTGCTTTATCTGCAGCAACTCTCAGATCCTTGGGGCGCAGCATGCAGTTTTCTCCGTGGCTTCGCCGTATCAGCTGCGTAATTTCCCCGTCCTTGCTGTGGTTGCCACGTTTTATCTCCGTCTCCTCGCCGCGCCGCTCGGTTTGCTACTAAAACGCAGAGGAAATCCTGCACCCTCCGCAAAAACAGTCTCCGATTAACGCATTTCTACGCTCCTATCATCCGCGCCGTCGTATTGTGGGATATCGCTACTACGAGCAAAAAAGAAACGCGCGGGCCGCATTGCTTGCCTGTCTGACAAATGCAACCGAATTCGACTACCGTATATCTACTGCACTTCCTCCTCGTCGGTACTTCAGCCACTATTCCATTATTGTGATATTTTTCTGCGCAACCGTTTACATTTCGATATTTCAAACGTTCCTCACCTCCCACGTCGACTTTTAGTTGCAATACATCTTCAGCCTTGCCATTGCCTAATTCACGTTTTGCTACCCTTCACGCCAACACATGTCTCAGATTTGGCAGAAAATGACCACCTCGGCTCTTCTATCCGTCAATGCGACCTTGGCTAGAGAGGCCGAGGCCCTCCGCAATCTTTCCACCCAATATGAAACGGATTCAGGCTCCCAGCTAGATTTGTTATCTAGTATATCTATCATGTACGATACCACCTTGAAAGGCGGCAAGATAGTGTGCTGTGGCATAGGCAAGTCATACAAAATTGCTACCAAGACTGTTGCCACTTTCAAGTCTTTGTCCATAAATACTGATGAGTTACATCCCTCCGAAGCCTTGCATGGCGATCTTGGAACTCTTCGTGATAACGACTGCTTGATCTTTTTCACGTCTAGCGGGAATACGCCAGAGTTGATTCAATTGCTTCCCCATATTTCCCCGAGTATACCCATCATCTTACTCACGTGTGCTCCAGATTCGAAGTTGTCACTGCACCCCCAAGTCAAAAGCGTGTTGTACGCAGAGCTACCCGAGCATTTGAAAGAATCTTCGGTGCACGGCATCCCAGCCCCTACGATCTCAGCCACATTGTCTTTGGCCTTGGCTGATTCCGTAGCTCTTGCTCTTGCTGAGATGATTGAGACTGACCATAACAAGCGAAAAAAAACTTTCTCCATGAAGCATCCTGGTGGTTCCATTGGTTCAGACTTGAGCCACCTTAATGACAACTTCTCAAGAATGGAGCTAGCTTCTCACGCAAGTACCGTACCATCGCGCAACGTGGAGAGTTTCTCCTCCTTGCTTTCCCTCAATCAAGTATCGAAGGGTATTAGAAAGTACCTGCTGACTCAGGCCTCCTCTTCAGGATCCTCCCCTATCGCTTCTGACTCGGAGGATGTCCCAGGAAGTAAGCCTGATGGCGCTTTGTCTTCCAGAATTTCCCGGAGTGCTAAGCAATTGGTTTACGAAACAACTAAGGAGAGCGTCTTGGCGTGGTCCGAGGCAGATCTCTTGAGAAACATTGCGATGTACGACTTTGTTGTATGTCTGGAGAAGAAGAGGTCGTTTGCTCTTGATTCCGCCCAATTACGGGCTCTTTACCAACAAACAATCCAATCCGCAGGTTGGGCTGGCATGAAAAACATCTTCCAATCATTTCGTCTTGTCGAAATCATCTAGTATATATTGAATTCATTAATGACCGTTTTGACACGAACCAACTTACCAAGCTACAGAGTTAAGTACACGAAGTTTCACTTATCATCTTCCACTAGCGCCGTCTCAGCAACTGCTATCATCTTCTCCACAGAGGCCAAATGTTTTCCGTAGTTATTTTTCATAGCAAGCTGCTTTAGGTATTGTCTCAATTTGACAACCAACATCTTCTTCTCGAGACTTTTTGGACCAAATCCCTCCACCAACTTTTGTATCACATAATTGGCGTATTGGTCTTTCATCATGAATGCTAAAGGCGAATCATCGTCGACATATTCTTTTGCGATATCCTCATTACCCAACATAACTTCGGCGTGGATCCTGCGCCGTTGATCCAAACTTCCGTGCTTGATACATTTTTCAATCACATTGGAAGCAAACTTATGCTTCGAGAAGTTCACGATAGAGCCGAGGGCGATTTGCAAGATTTCCTCCTGGTCAGTGCTTTCACCATGTTCCAAAATGTGCTGGATAACGTAGTTTCCATATTGGTCTTGAATAAGGTAGAAGGTGAATCGCTTCAAGTCAGCCAAAATGAACTGCTGGTCTGCCGGATGGGAGTGCTCTAAAAGCCTCTGGATAACCCTGCAACCGTATGGATGAGTTGATAAGTGATAGATGTGATTTTTCAAGCTGTCAAGTATGAATCCGATATGTTCTATGGGAATCTTTTCTATCGACTTCTGTATCACATGGTTACCATTTTGATCTTTTGCACACACAAGTATGTGACTTTGCAATTCATCAACGATACCCCGCTGGCCCTCCAAGGGAACGTATTCCAATGCCCTTTGAACAACTCTGCAACCATACATTTGCAAGGAAAGATCATAAACTTCACCAGACATGCTTTCCAAAAGTATTGTTCTCTGAGTCTCAGAGCCGTACTCAAAAAACTTCTGAATCACGTAATTACCGAACACATCTGTCATCAACTCAAGCGCGATATCTTGGAGCTCGTTAAAGACAACTATTTTTTCCTCTTCGGATGCAGTGGGCAATTTTTGTTGAATAAATCTTGAGCCATGCTGGTCCTTTGTAAACTCCACAACATGACCGTATATATCCTTCAAGAAATAGTCCTTCCCCTTCGCATTAGAACGCACCTCTTCTAAGAGCGGAGAGCGATATATGTGATGACTAGCTTTGCCTCCACCAGAACCTCCTTTTCCGTTCTTGTATTTCTTGCCCGAACCCGCTTGTGCATTTGTGGCACCAACACGAGAGTTTTGGGTATGGGCAGTGTGAGAAGGAGAATGGAAATTGGCTCCAGACTCACGGCCTTTGTTGGGCGGTGTTTGAGCATTAGATGAAGTGGCTCCCGTTGCCGGGACGCTAGGAACTTGAGCCGGATACATAGAAAATGGGACAAACGGCTGGAGCATGAATCCTGCTGAGTTTAATTGTGCGGAGCGGTTCATCAAACCAACACCAGGTAACGCTCCGGATTTATGATGTTTCTTTTCAGTATCAACAACTTTGTCTTTCTTTTCTTCAAGACTATCGGTGGACTTCGAATCTTGTGGTGTAGGAGCGACAGGGTAGGGCATCATTCCATACATTCCGCTATCCATGAATGGAGGACTGCCCATCATGAAGGGTGGGGGGCTAATAGGTGGATAGAATGGGGTACCTCTGGAGTAGCTGTTCTGGGATATGGAGCCCATGGGCTGGGGAGGAATGGAGCCCCCATCAAGAAAGTAATTAAAGCTTTGGTGCGGGGTAAACGAGGTTGCTGTAGCCGGGTTCCAAAAGCCAGGATTCTGCGAGTCATCGTTAAGAGCGCTCGACGTGGAAGCAGTCTCCTGGGTGTTTGACAAAGAGGCAGTTGCTTGTATTGGCGAGTTGCTGTTGTAGTGGTCAATCTTTTCACTGATCGATTGATGCCTCGAGTTTATGGACGATAAATTTAGGTTCTCATTCATTGATCCATGAGGCGAAATATTGAAGGGCTTGACGGAAGCAGCGTCACTTCCGAAGCTAGTTCTTCTGCGAGGATCGCAGCCATCTAAGGTGACAGTGCTTAGGGAATTAGTGAGCTCAATCTCTCTCGTTGCATCGGCCACCGCAGCGAACTTGTGGAGAAAGCTCTCTTGGGGCGGGTGCCGACTTGCGATACCGCCACTAATGGAAGTGGTTCCCAGCGGATAGTTCAGCGGCCTCGAAGGCTTGGGCGAGCTCAATGCGTGTAATCCTCCAGTGCTGGCGGCATAAGACACATTGGGTAAGCTGGACTTGAAGTCAAAGATGCTTCCTTCAAACTCTCCACTATCTCCGGAAGAGAAGTTTCGATCACTCAAACTGGCGTCAAGAATACTGCCGAACTTAGAAGACATTTGGTGAGAAGGTTCGGCTTCAATTATGTACAAGAAGATTCGATTCTAAATTATGGCAACACGTAAATAGTTAGTCAATAACGGGCGGGGTGTGGCCGTCGTGGGTGAAGCCTAAAGATTATATAGCGGGAGTATTTAAGGGCACAAATATTCTCGGGGAAGCAGGGCGATTGTGTACGCGGGCTGCTGGTAGCAAGATTGGACTGAAGTCAGGTTCGCGGAGTTTTTGGCGCCGAACAAAAGTGTGGGAAATGAGAGCGGCACTTGTATTGTTTAGTGAGGAAATGAAAGTGGTAGCATAGAACTCGATAATGGCGCTGGGCGGTTGTGTGCAGGACCACTGGGCTTTCGGATTCCCTTCTCAGCCGGCTAAGAACAAAGCTGCAGAACTCAGCCTTGCTAGCAGGGGGCTATACAGTTTAGGTCAAGCCTAACATTTTGTGATTTCTGAAACTGCACGTAGTGACCTTCTTTACGAAGCACGTACGCGAGAAGAAATGTTTGTCATCACAAGCAGAGCACCGAAAGGTTATCTTCAACCAAGCTGGAAAAGAAGTGTGCCTTTCATGTTCACGTATGCACTCTTCAAATAAATGGCTCATGTACTCAAGACGCAACGTGAATAGAAAAAAAGCATGTGGCTTCTTTTGTGGCCCCTCTTTTGGCAACCCCTTTGTTTTGGTGACTACATTTCGAGTCGACTGAATGTCTTTCTCTATGTGCTAATCACTGTATCCACCGGGGCAACCGATATTGTATTCGCGCTATTTTTACCTTTTAAAGCATCACGACGCATGTAGGCTTCTCACCACCATGACCCGGCCGCCAAACCACGACAGGTTGCTTAACCTACTATATCACAAAACCGTCCCCGAAATCAGGCCCAAGGTCCCCATAGTCAAACGGGTCTTGTATGAGGTCGACTCCAGCACCGATGCCCCGAAATCGGTGTTAGATGACTTGATGCAGTTTCAGTGGGATCAGAAGCCTATAAACGCTGCTATCGAAGACGTCAAGAAATTAGAAAGACTGCCACTCACCAACATCTTGCGGTTGAACTGCAAGAACCCGTACGTTTCGAAGTCGGATCTCTACGACATTTATCCTGTGGTGAGAGACCGCCGCTACCTCCTCAGGCATCCGTTAGATAAGGGCATTGACTTCCATTTCGTGAAGGCAAGGAACCCACTTTCCTTGATGTTTAGCGGTGCGTTTTACTTGATCTTCCCAAACTATAATCAAGCATGCGTCTACTATCTAGAGACTCAGCGAAAGGTCCTAAATGGCATGAACATCGACGCACAGTTCGTGGAGCCATCTGAGAACCACCTAAAACAGATGGCGTCACCTTTCTTTCATCATCCGAATCTTACAAACCCTCCTGAAAACATCAAGTTTTTAGAAGAGAACTTTCGGAAAACCTCAATCCAAGAGTTATTTGCATCTTCGGCGCCACATCTAAACGCCATAAGCCAGCTAACAAGCGCCAAGCATGACTACACTAAATACGAAGGCCTCGATGAAGACCCGATGTATGATACCTTGGCTTGCTTCTCACATATTCCTCGCCGCTCTAGTATGGTCGTGGTGAGAAATCTCCCTTTCGGTATCAAGGGCCCAGCGCTTCATGATCTATTATGGGACTATGAATTTGCCACAATGAGTAATCCTCGATCGTCGATTCATAACTTGAATCTGAATCCAGTGACACAAGTTTCAACCGCTCTTTTGAACTTTAAAAACAACAAGCAAGCCCGACGGTTCGTGAGGAACTACCATGGCCGGAGGTGGGAGAAAGCCGTGTCAAGAAACGAAAAGGCTCTTTACGAACCCATTCTCTGTGAGATAGTCGACTAAATCTTTAAATCTTAATCTAGCACAATACTTATTCATGGAAACAGCGCAGTTTTATCTGCTAATTTATGCTTTCAAATCAATCACTATTCCAATCTATGCTCTTCCAGCTATTTCTAATAATCGAATAAGTGCGCGGGCTTGGCTCGGAAGTTGCGCCTAATGGAGAAGGCTTGCGTTCCTGATCGGCACTTGATGAATCTTCAACTATAACGTATTTCTCCCAGATTTGTTTTTTTTTCCAAACCAAAATTATAGTATCGTTTCCAGACCACCCCAAAGTAGCGGTATCACTAGAATCATTGGTGTGGAAATCTGTATGGTATTGACTCGTGTTGACCGAGCAATACGACCAGGTAGACTGAAAGTAGCTCAAAAGTGGCAAGGGAAGCAGGATCTTACTAAGAACATGATGCTTGTTAATGGGCATCTGCTTTGGTTCTGTGGTGTGAAAAGGATCATCACGTGAGCTTTGAGCTAGGGGGCTCAAGTTGAAAACATGCAAAGTGCTTTTGTCGGACATGACGGCCAACTTACTATCGTTGCCCGAGAATTTCATGGCCGTAATTATCGCACGGTCAAAACCTCGCCGAAATTCATGTACCAATGCTGTTGACTGCGTTGAGTGCACACGGATTATTGTTCCAGTGTCACTCGCCGATGCAATTAACGTTCCTGTGCGGTTTAGGGTAAGTAGCCTAATATTAGACTTATGGGCTTTGATGATTTTGATGTCATTTTTCTCGTGTCCTTCGGGAGAAACGTCTACCAATTGAATCTGACCAGCAGCACGAGCGGGAAATGCTAAAATTTGACCTTTGGAGTGGTCCTTTTGAGAGCTTTGTGAGGAATTACTGGCCAATGGGCTAGTGAAGTCAGAATGAGAGGGGACTGGGGAGTGCATAGACAAATCGGCTACGCCATCCCTATTCTCTATCGTTTCATACGACGCGATTTTCTGAGGAGTTGCTGAGAACTCATAAATCTGGACGTGGTTGAGTAGCACGACAATGATTTTGACTCTGGACAATAGGACATTGAGGATTGAACTCATGAAGTCCATCGTAAGACCTGGCTTGCGCTTCAAGTCATCCCAAATCAAAAGCCTTGTTATTGGGAACTTAGGGTACATTCCCCCGCCCACCAAAGCCAAGTAGTTGGTTCTATGGAGCATGGATACGAGGCCGATTCCAGACCCTGATTCGGAGTCTCTTCCAGCTTTGAAATGTCGGTTTACCCGTAGGTCTATGGGGTTGGTGTTGTACACTAGAAAGCCATGCTCGTGTCCAATTGCAAAACATCCTTGATCTTGGTTGAATGAGACGGAAAGAAAATTTGTTTCGTGCTTGTTAGCGGATCTCGTAACCATCATAGCAAAAGTAAATAAACGAACAAAGCTTTTCCACTATTTCTTATATGTTTCTGTCTTTTCTCCTTATTCCTTCTCGAAAGGAGTCAAAATGCCTCTCGTGTGACTATTGTGAACCAAAAAAGGATGGTATGAAGGATAGAGGGTGGCGGTCAAACACTCGTCAACAACGCGATGAAGAGAGCTTTAGTCCACGACTTTTCGTGGAATCTTAGAGGGGTATTCGAAGGCACAATTAACACCCAAGAGTATGGACACTTACACCTGCGGTCCCCAAGTCTTAAAAGGAATGGTTGTGATAAGGTAGATTACGCGACCGGGAACGCAGGATTGGGGTAAATACATGCTTGGTATGCGCGCGTTGTAAAGTTCCGAGTTATAAAATGGTATACGTGCCGGAAAGAACAAGGGATGAATGCGAGACTTTATTGACAGTTTCTACTATTCGGTCAGAGGCTGAGCCTTTTGGCGAATGCTCGGTCTCGTCTGGCAATATAAGTAAACAATCACATCCCCAGGGCATCAGATGGTGTTTTAACAATCACGTTTCACCTCACAATGACGCATTCAATTATCTTCTCTATTCATAATCACTCAGTCGTAACAATTGCCAGTGAAAAGCTTCTTCCTTCTATCATTTCTGCTCCTATTGTTGATGAAAAACCATGTCTTGGCCACATATACTCAGTCTTCTATAAAGCTGGATAATTCTGTGCGGGATACGCCTGTTAAACAAGACTCGCTTATCCTCACTACCTTTATTGGATGAATAGTTATCCCATGCTAGTTCCGCAAAAATATCACAAGACCCTCTGTCGCCTGTGAATGTAGTCAAGTATGAAAAAACGCAGTAAATTAGTCGCTTTCTAAGTCCATGACCTCCTCTTCGCTCGAGACTTCTCCCTGTTTGAGCTGTCTGGCCATAGCTTCCACGTCATCAAGGTTGCTTTTCTGTTGTACGTCAACCACATTGCGCGTTCTCTTAGACAATGGTGTTGCAAACTTGCTGGAAACTGCATATTGAGATGCACCTGCTTGTCTATCAGTCTCTGGAAGCTTATACTTCAAGGCATCAGTGCGGTACCCGGAGAGCTTGGAGTCCATATCATTCAAGAAGAACAGAGAGTTCTTGTTGGATTGGAGAGCTCTCTTGAGGAGATCTTGAGCAACAGGGTCAGACGGCGATAACGCTAACGCGTCATGTAGTACTTGAATGGCCTTATGCTCATTGTTTAACTTCATGTATACCAAGCCCATAGAAGACAAGATGTTGCTATCATTTTGTGGATTGAGTCTTAAGGCTTGTTGAAAGCAATCAAGCGCCTTGTGGGGGAGATCAGCCCTTCTGAACACGTGGCCCAAATTCGAATGAATTGAAATCCATGTCTTAGAGTCCGAATTGAGGTATTTGGCGGCACCTAGGGCCTCTTGAAAATAAGACTCTGCCCTCTTCAAAGAATTGCGATGATAATAAATAACCCCCATTTCGTTGAGAAGTAGTGGATCGGTGTTGCAGATCTGATACGATGCCAAGAGGTATTCCTCGGCAAGATTCACATTATTCATCTGAAGGTGCTGCATACCAAGGTATAAATTTGGCAAATGTGTCCCGGGAAATAATCTTGCCGCAAAAGCATAAGCACTAATAGCCTGCTCGTGCTCGCCTTCTAAAGCAAATGTATGCGCAAAGCCTATCCATCCTTGGCCACTGTTGGGATTAAGCATGGTTGCTTTGCTGAAGAATTTTCTGGCTTCGATGATCCGATCTATGGATAGATAGTAGATCCCTATAGCCAGCCATGTGATAGGATTGCTAGGATGGTGGTCTGCAAGCTGGTGTGCTTTGAGAAAAAGCTTGTTTCTCCCACCCAATTCATAGAGACAGCTCAAGTAATTCGGGAGCAAGCTAAAATTGTCCGGGTCTTTCTCGAGCGCTTTTTCGCAGACCTTGAGGCATTCATCGTAGTTGCATCTGATATATAAGTAGTCCGCCCTGCTTGAAAGAAGATCTGCGTTGTCTCCAAGCCTATACTCATCCTTCAAAATCCCCTCTGCTTCCTCGAACTTCGTGATGTTCATATACTTGCTCAACCTCAAAGTGTATAGTAGTTTGATAAGTTCGTCATTGTCGTCTGCGTCCGCGTAGTTGAGTTGGTTGATGAAATCCCACTGTTCGCGT
Organism: Metschnikowia drakensbergensis; assembly: GCA_002370475.1. Taxonomy (NCBI): domain Eukaryota; kingdom Fungi; phylum Ascomycota; class Pichiomycetes; order Serinales; family Metschnikowiaceae; genus Metschnikowia; species Metschnikowia drakensbergensis. The sequence goes on along the minus strand of NKYX01000002.1, from coordinate 192,924 downwards.
GGTGATAGGAGGTCATTATTGATTAGCTCATTGAAGGCCTCGAAGCATTTGACGTCTACCATGACCGCTTCTTTATAGGCTTCCTTCGCCTTTTCGTAGTTATTTTGGTTGGCGAATATAATGCCTCGGAGATAGCACATCGATGCCTCGAGGCGGGTGCCTCCGTCGGTGTTGCGAACTTTGTAGTTCGACTCCTTGAAAGGATTCACCTCCCCGAGCAAATCCATGGCATCATCCCATCTTTCGAGCTTGATCAAAGAATACGCCGACAAGTAGCGGCAGCTAAGAGACTGCTCGTATTCGGGCTTGCTGGAAAGAAGCTTGTAAGCCCGTAAAAAGTTGCCCCTATTGAAGTACACTTGCGCTAGCCAAAACGCATCGTTGGAATCGTCGGTCAACGTCAAAATCTTGTCGCCAATGTACTCTGCTGTGTCGTAGTGATGCTGCATCAAAGCATCGTGTCTCCAAAGCCTAAGCTTTTCGGCTCGGGACAAAGGCTCCTCGCTTCCTCCAGCGGGATGATTGCTCGCGGGCTTTTCATTAAAATCCACATTGGCATTCTCGTAATTGTAAAACAGCGACAGCAGTGAATTTGGCGTGCTAAACAAGTTTCCACCGTGAGGATTTGGTGGCGTGATGAACACGTCCTGTCTTCGGTTGCGGATATGCGGCGATATAAATAATGTGGAATTATGCGGCAGGGGCGTTTTGTGGTTCTGTACCATGCTGTCGGTATTTTGCTAAGATTCTGGATGTTATGGGGAATGCTTCTAGATTGTCTGGGGTTTCAGTGATGTGAATGCGACTGTTTACATACACCACGCGTAAGAGGCAAGTGGCTTCAATGAGGCTCAGCACCTGTATGTGCAGAAAAACAGCAGAATCACCATTTTGGGATATACTTTCGACGCCTCTAATAGATAGAAGCTTTCAACTTTTCCAGGAATACTTTTTTTTCTAACTCATTGACCAAAAATCGGCACGTTCTTTTGACAACTTACTCGCATTTCGCAAGACTCGGCCAAAAACACGTAGGTACCACAAAAGGGACATTTTGTCCGACAACGAAAAGGCAGCTGATCGCTTTCAGTAGCTCAATCACAAGCGAGATCCATACAACTTCATACGCCGAGGAGTATACACGAGTTGGGACACCAATCGGGGGCTTGTGTGCAGGATTGTTGAGATGAGCATCGAAAAGTAACGCACTTCAAGTACCCCAGCCACTACAAGAATGTCTAAAGCATCATCTAACACAACCCAGTTCCGGATCTTGGCCGGGTCGTACGAGCACAACTTGCTCTGTCTCTCCCTCATCTTGAAGGAAAAAACCGAGCCCGTCTTTCAACCGATTTTCCACTTCCAAGCACACAGCCGCTCGATCAAATCGATCGATGTCGCCAAGAGATACTTGGTGACAGGATCCAATGACGAGCACATTCGTATTTACGACTTGAAGAAGAGAAAAGAATTGGGTACTTTGTTGAGCCATCAGGGCACCGTCACCACTTTGAAGTTCTCTCATGAAGTCAATGAGGAAACGCCTGTCATTGGAACAGAGAAAAATGGAAGATGGCTTCTCTCGGGATCCGAGGACGGAAAAATTATCATTTGGAGAACCAAAGACTGGGAATTGTTCGGCACTTTGAAAGGGCACCAAGGCCGGGTAAATGATTTGGATATTCACCCCAGCGGACGTCTTGCTATTTCTGTTGGTACCGACAACACCATCCGGTTGTGGAACATGTTGACTGCCAAGAAAGCAGCCGTGTTGAAAATTAAAGGAAAAGACCATTTAGGACAATCTGGGGAGATTGTAAGATGGTCAACGGACGGAAAGCACTTTGTGGTGGCATTGCTCAACCAATTATTCATCTACGAGCTTGGAGAGGAGGCCAAATTGATAAGAAAAGTGAAGTTCAAGTCCACACTTATGTGCCTTGAAATTGTGACCATCGAAAGCGAGCCATACTTTGCCGTGGGTTTGAACAACGGGTCCATTGAATTTTATGGCACCGAAGTCTTTACAGAAGCCGCGGAGGAAGATGAGCCTGTGAAAGCTGTGTTCACATTACAAGGCCACTCCAACAGAATCAAGGGGCTTTCGTTCATTTGCACCAAAGAAGACACCAACGAAGTTCCATACCTTATTTCCGTTTCCTCAGACGGGAAGATCGTTGTGTGGAACGTTTCCTCTAGCTCCAGAGATCAGGTCGCAGTCTACGATACTGGCGAGAGATTGAACTGTGTCACTGTTTGTGGAGAGTTGATCGAAGACCCCGAATCTTTGAAGAGAAGTTATGCCAAAACAGAAATGCCCAGTGAAACGGAGTATGAGACCGACAATGATGGAGCGGAGCTAAGAAAAATTATGCTCGGCTCCAACAAGAAAAAGGGTAAGAAAGCTGTGACGGTGACCTTGGAGTAAAGTGTATACTTGGACTCGAAAATGTATTGTTTATAACTTGGAAGACAATCTGGCCACGTGATGGTCGAATAAACTCTTGGCTCTCAGCCACACGGGGTTCGTTTGTCTGTTGTCTAATTGTAGCAAGTATGGCATCAAGTCCTTAGAAAAAAACTCAGAGGCTTCTCTTGGCAACAACGATGGCAAGTGGTCAATGGAGCACACTGACAACTTAGGGCCCTTTGAAGTTTTGACCGGCACCGTAGGGTCATTAAAGACTGTGGCAACGGTATACACAGGAATCGGGTTGTGTGGATTCGTTGTGTCAGCAGAGACGTCAACAATGGATCTCAATTTTCTGTCGTCCGTGTTCAAAGAAGCGAAATCAATGAATGGTGGGATAGGAGACGACAAGTAGATGCAGTTGATGAAAATGTCGGATTTCACAATCTCCTCGAATGGACCACCCTTGGCGGTTTCCTTCATGTCCCACTTCAAGAGATTGTCCTCTGGAATCCCGGCCTTTCTGAAGAGATCAAGTGCCCCAGAACCGCATCTTCCCAAAGCACCAATAACCAAACACCTTGGGTACTCCCCGCCTGTCTTTTCCAACGCAGCGGCCAATTCCTTTTTGACGTGGCTCACCAACTCAGTCTCGTTGGGATATGGATTCACAGCAGGCAAGTTCTCAGAGTCACTGTGCAACTGCTTGAAAGCCCAGTCCAAGACACCGATAGCGGCACCAGCGAAGCCAGCGTAATAGCCGAAAGCGGCCACTCTTCTACCCTGGTCATTTTCCAAAAACTCCAAGTCATACAAGGTTCCCTTGCCTGCAGGGAACCTGCTCAAAACATCTTGCCAGCCCGCTTGGTCCTTGTAACAGTGAGCAAACTGGATGTGTTCATGCACCAACGGAAAAGTCTCATTTTCTGGCAATTCCTTCAAGCCAATGATGAGTCTGTCGGATGGAGCCGTCTTCCACGAGCCAGCTGGCACGATTTCGGCACCCACGTCGGCGTATTCCTTGGCGTTGAAAATGGATTGCTCGCTATCTTCAACATAGACCTTGTAACCGGCATCCAACAATTGCTTGGTGGTGGTTGGAGTCAAAGCGGCTCTGGCTTCTAATGGCTTTGTTTCGGCTCTAAGATGCAAAATGGTCATTGTTACAATTGGGTGGTGGTGTGTGAAAAAATTGCAGAGGCGGATGGTCTTATACTTTGGCGAGGTCTCGATTGTCCTGCAGGACGCACAGATTAGTGGCATTTCACCGACTGATGTGACTCAGCATGCGCTGTGTGCAGTGAGATAAGCACGTGACTGCGCACCACTGGAAATGAATTTCAGTTTCGAATTACCGGCGAGTTTGCATGATGGCCAGTGGTGTTTTCACGTGGTTATTACCACGGTTGGACGGCGATCCAAGACTATTTCTGCTGACTGGCCACAGTTTGAGCCGCTCGCATGGTTCTGATTAGCGTCCTGCACCCGGCGCGGCGAAATCTGCAGCAGATCGGCACGTTGACTCACTCACGCACTCACTCAGTTCCGTATACATTGAAGAACGTACTTTTCGAAAATCGGCTTGGCCACTTCCCAGCTGTTTTCCACAAAAGAGTCACCGTAAATCTTCAATACCCGTTTCATCACGGCTATTTCATTATCGTCTTTCACCATGCCACTGGTCACGGCCTTCTCGTAAAGGAGTTGGGCGAACTCCCTGTCATTATCGTAAAGGTTTGCGACCATCAAGGCTTCTGTCAAGACTCCCGTTGGCGAGCGCCCGGTTGTTTCGTTAATATCTTTTGATACCCGATTGATGTATTCGTTGTAGATTACAAGACTTTTTTCGCTGGAGAATCGGCTGTTCGCTAGAATCAAGTGGCATAGTGTGGCCACCGTGAGATTGTCATGGTTGACAAAAGTCTCTGCAATTCTGAGCAGTGTTGCATCATTCTTGAGAACAGCTTGATAGCAAAATCCTTGCACTAGTTTTGCTTGAACAAACTCGAGACCGAACTTCTCGAATGTTTGGTAATGATGGAATTTCTCCAATCCTGTGTTCACGGAGTCCTTATCAATCAAGTAAGACTCGATGAGCTGCATCCTCAAGAGAAGTGAGTTTGGGTCTTTTTTGTCCAAATCAAGATGATGTTCCTCGATGTATTCAAGGAGCTGATCTACGAAACGCTTGGTTTCGCTGGCTTCTGCCAAATCCAGGTCATTGGCTTCAGCAATGCCACCGTACTTGAGACTCTTGGCCATGTTTTCCTTACTCAAGAGCGTAGGTTCAAGGCCAAAGAGAAGCTTTGCAAGTTCAAACTGGATCTTGGGGTCGGCGGTGTCGTTCAACTTAGCCTGAATCCAAAGGTCCACTCCATCAAGGCTTATCCCGGAAAAAAGATCCAACTTTCCTTCCTCTGCTAACCTGGCAAAGACGGTGTCCAAATGCTGAGCAATACTTTCTGCTCCCAGACAGAGATTCATCAATGTCACGGCCTGCTTGATGCTTGAAAGCGTGGGCTTGAACACCTCATGCTCCTCTAACTCCCTCAATTCACTTTTCTCGCCCTCTAGCAATTTTTTTAACACTGAAAGTACCAACTTCTCTCTCTCCTCGAGACTGCCCTCTCCGTTAAGGTAGTTTTTTCCGTGCTTCTCCAATAAACTCATCAGAGTGAAAGCTCTACCTGGATTACTATCAATGAGAGCTTTCAATGCGCCTGAGCTCCACGGATGTTGTATCATGTTGTTCACATTGTAGTAGAGGGAAAAATCCTGAGCTAGGCCACGCTCTAATACTTCGTTGGTGGCTTCGGGAGAAGTGCCATTCTTAAGCTTTGTGTGTAGCTCCTTTAGCTCTGCATCGCTGAATTTTTGGCTGAGCGATCTGCACAATCTGATGGTATTTACATTGAGTAGGCGTAGAGGCCTGTAGTATAGCTGTCCTAACATGCTTGTCTGTTTCCAGGAGATCATTGGTATCGCTCACATATGCTGAGCGACCGATGCGATCGAAGACTGTAGGCCGCGCACGTACCTCATTCAGACACTGCCGAAGCCTGCTTGAACTGTTTTACTTTGAAGCGGTTAGAATCGACTGGTTAACTATATGAATTCATGCTGTCTTTTATCATTGATCCAAGTTGGCTTCTAATGCGGACAAAAGGCCCAATGCGGGGAAGTAATTGGTCCATTTGTCCTTAACGTCAAGCTTATCGATGTCGTTGAAATCAAAGTTCTCGTTTAGGTAGTCATTGAAGTTGATTGCCTCCTTCTTCTTCTCGCACTCGAAACTCCAGCTAGCTTTGAACGCACCCCCTAATGCACAAGCATTGGGAATCTCCACCTGGTAGTTTCCCTCTGTGGCACCCATTATAGACCCCATTTTGTGAATTATGCTCTTGTTCCTGGAGGCCCCACCAACAAAGAAGATCTTGCGGGGCCTGGACGTCAATGAGTTGTATGTTTGCTTTTTTCCGTCAGTTTCAATATCTCCGAATTTGGCATGCAATTCCTCGTACAAACTCTTCAACGTCTCTTCGTCTTTTGAATCCTCTTTCAGGCCTTTGAAATCCTTTGATCCGCATAACATGGGGCCAGCTCTTAGTCTGCAGCTTATGGTCTGGGACTCAACGATAGAGCTCACGTCCTCATCTACATTCCATTCACCCACGATTTCTGCCTGACCCTCGGATGTCAATTTCATTCTTTTGAACTGAGCAGGAGCATTTGGAATAATCTCTCCTTTGTCGAAATAAATGCCAAGCTTATTGTCAAAATCCTCAGACTTGTCCAAAATTTCATCGAACTTATCCCACGTGTCGCCCTCTACCCCATATTTCTTGTTGACCTTATCGCGGACCTCTTCCCTGGCCAAAGCACCGTTGCTATAGCAGAGCATACCCATGTATGCCTTTTCTATTGTTGGATGCTTGAAAACGTGGTATTGAGAAGACGGGTTGAAATTCTCAGTGACTAAAAGGACTGTGGTTGATGTTCCTAGTGACACCAAAATGTCGTTTTTCTGCAAAGGGAGCGAGATGACAGTGGCAAGGTTATCGCCAGTAAACGAATAAACACGGGCGTCTTTCGAAAACCCATATTTCTCAACAAAATACGGAGACACTTGGCCCAATCCCTCGTACGACACAGGGCTGACTTTGCCTAATTTCTTCTTTAGGTCTTTGACGCCAGCATCGCAATCTTCAACTGACTTACCATCCAACTTCGTATGGACGCCGGCGGCTAAAGCGATCAACTCGTCGTCGTAATCCGAGTCCTTGATGTTGTACAAGTTCATTCCACACGCATCGGCTTCTTCGATGGTGGTGATATGACCCAAAAGCACTGATGCCACAAAACTAGAAACCAAAGAGATCCTGCTGGTGGATTTGTAGATCTCCGGAGCGGACCTAACTGCTAGCTTACGGATCTGCAAACCGGTGAAACGATAGTGTGCCCTTGAACCTGTAATTTTGGCTAGGTTTTCTGGGCCATTCGTCACCTGTTCAAAATCTCTAATTTCTTGGCCCGTTGAATGGTCCTGCCAATTGGGCGACGTTTCAGACGCGAAGGCATCTGAGAGGCCTTCGACCAACGAAGAAGAGTTTTTCAAGTTGCCCAAAGCCGACTCGGCAGATTCAGACCAAAAGACAGACCCATGCTGCATTCCGGAGCCACTCAAGCCCATCACCTTTGAGAAAGGGAAGCCGTCGTCTTTCATGACTGTGCACACGTGGTCTATGGCTTCTAGCCACATGTGAACTGGGGACAAGATCTCCCCCGAGTCTTCATTCGTCACCACGCCCTTGTGGATTTTGTACTTGTCTTTGAACTGAGCGTCAAACTCCACGGAGTAGGTATTCAATGCCTTCAACGTCTCGTCAATCACAATGATTTTAAGCTGTTGTGTGGACAAGTCGAACCCCAAAAACAAATTGTCAGAGTCTTCATAAGTCATATTTTACTTTGAGCCACGTAAGCTTGTTCTTTTTGTAGGTGCCCCAAGCAGGTAAGGTCAAGAAAGACACAACAAGAATAGAGAGGAGAAATGTGCCAAGGAGAAATAATAAGCTCTGAGTCACGAATCCCACTAAGACACTGGCAATAACCGAAACGTAAAGAAATAAATGTTGTTGGTGATACACGGATTTCTGGCCTTGGTAGTCGATAGGAAATTCAAATGCCGAAACGATTTGGTCACGGAGCGCTTCCATTGGAAAAGGTGGGAATGCGGAGTACTTACGAATATATAGTAATGAGTGAGGTGTCACTCGAGCGAGAAAGATGCATATAGTAAGCTCACGCGCGTTCATAATTCTAGGTAATGTTGCGCCTCCAAGTGCAGGAAAGCGTAAGCCATGGGCTTTTTGCCGAAAATCTTGCCAGTCTACAGCAGATGCATTGCTGTTTAGCTTTTCTTTAGCCTCGAAAAAGTGTCTTCGTATTGCTTGTAATCTTCGAAATAACTTTGTTTATAGATGCAGATCTTGCTCAAGAGCCACTCAGGACATCGACCCTGAGTAGTCTAACATGACACCAGGCCAGCGCGGCGTCCCCTAAATTTCGTCTAGTTAATGTTAACGTAGTATTTTACGTCATTGCTCATGAGCTTCTCCTCCAAGAAGTCTGCCACCTGGTTATAGTGGTCTTCCTCAATTACAGACATCATCTTCTCGCTCTGTTTCGCATTTTCAAACAGAAACCCGTCGTCGTGTTCTGAAAATACAGGAAGCTCGAAAAATTTGGTGTGGCTCTTTTTGTCCAAAAAAGAGTTGTTGGTTGAAACAGTAGTTGATCTCGTAAGCGGGGTCATGAGCAGGTTCTCGTCAGTCTCTGAAGTCAAGGGGGAGGTCAGCCGTGACAAGAAAATGAAGTCATCGTCGATTTCTCCTTCAATGTCGTCTAAAGCTTTCTCCTCCTGTACTGGATGCCTTGGCAGCTTAATTGACTCAGTGCAAACGAACTCATCGACGATGTCAGTAGCCAAATCTTGCGAGGCTTCCGCACCGGCATTTTGTTCTGGTTCCTGAGGCACGTGTGTCTTGAGCGTGTGCGAATGATTTATATCGAGGTTGACAAAGTTAAAAAGCTCGGCCTCTGATAGCTCGGGATCAGTTTCTTGTTCGAGCGGCGATAAAGTGCTCGCGTGTGAAAGATGATTGAGGTCCAAAATAAGATCACTCATTATACCGTCTCCCATCTCATTGAACACCCTCTTTCTGGCAGTGGTGGCCGTGTCGTACAAGCCTGCATGGAAAGACAGTGAAGAGGCCGAGTCCACCTGAGACTTGAGGCATCTGTAGTCGTGTATCAACAGCAAGAGCTTGGTTTTGAGGTTGTAGTTTTCACGATCAGTTTCCTTGATCTGGGCTTTGAGCTCGTGAACAGAGCCAAGGCGGGAAGGACTGATGGGTGGGTGACTCTCTTGATATGCAGGTAATTTGGATGGTGAGACGGTGGAATGTTTTGTTTGAAGAGCGGGTCTCTTTGACGCTGTTGTTGGAGAAGGGCCCAGCGCCAATTTGAGGGGTTGACTCGCTTGGCCAAAAGGCGAACTATGTTGGGTCGGAACAACGGGTTTCTTGTTGTGAAGATTGCTGTGTTCAGTCTTTACGGCACTAAGCGCCGGCTTCAGTTTTTTCTTATCAGCAGTGGCCCTATTTTTCCGGGAGTTTTTGGGTCTCGGGGGTAGCACCCAATTCTTGGATGTTGTGATTGTCAAGATCGGCGTGTGTTCTTCGGAATACAACATCGTTGCTATATTTGCATGTTAGCTTCAATGATAATGATGGACACAGAGAACTTGCCGAGCCGAATTGAACTAAATGTTTGGATTGGTTAGCGAAATCACAGATGAAGGACCCGGTATTTAATGAGGTCGTATTGTGCGTCAGAGTCGAATTTTCAGAGACTCCGATGGCAAAATCAGACGAGTGTTTTGGGATTCTCGAGAGAGAAGATGAAACGAATATGAATAAATAAATAAGCCCCGATGGGTGTGGGAAAAGATGCAAAGAATGTAGGGTAATGTGACAGGCGAGAAAAAGGCGGGTGTGAGAAAGGATGCGTGAAGAGAGCGCAGTTAAATTACGAACGCACGGGCCGCTAATGGACAAGCTTTCGCGCCGGATGTTTCAGCGCATGTACGAAAGATGAGACTAACACCGGCGGGTGAAGCCGGCAGCGTTGAGCCGAGAAGCAGGAAAGGTGCGAAAAATTCAGCAACAAAAAAAACCGCGCACTCTGCTCGAACTCCGGTGCTCCCGGCTCTGCCCCGACATATTCAACAAAGCCACGGGTACCAGTAAATGTAAGAACCCGTCATTGTACTGCATGCGAGCAGGCGGCGGCCGTGGGGGGCGTGGCAATTGACTTGGCCGTCCACCAAACCCTGGTGCATACTTCATCTTCCCTGCACCTTGGCCCCATCTTTGCTTTACGCTAGATCTTGCTCTACTCCAGATCTTGCTTTCCTCTGAATCTTCGCTTCACTGCGAGACTTTGATTTGTTACTGTGATTTGCTTCGGCATCTCCACTGCGAATCCTCCACTGTAATACTCATGTATTTTCCCTGCCGTGCCAGTGCCCCAACGACTGGCTGCTGGCTCGACTCCAGGGCGACGCGTGTGTGTCCGGCGTATAGCTCCTGCTCAAGGGCCTTTGTCTGATTTGCGCCCGCCCCGGCTCTGCTATGCGTCTGCCGCCACGCGCTAATTGACGACGACGTCTCGCTTGCAAAACTACCACTTCGGCTTCGCTGGCGCAGAGTGCCTCCGGAACGAAAAGCACCTGATGATCCAGATTTGGCCAGAATATGGAAAATTCACGAAGACCGCGGAAGTGTCCCCGGAAATCCGGGGATGGCTGATACGTCATGTTATATTTTACCTTTTGGATATTATACGTCATGTAATATTTTACCTTTTGAATATTATATTGCATGTTTCTTGCCCTTGACATATTGCGTATTGGGACGCTAATGGATTCATTGATTGCACCCCTTCCGGGGTGAAAGCTCTGTGTTGCCCCCTCCACTCCTGTGTAGCAACCGCTATCGATGCTCGCAGGTGGACGTCGTCCCTTGCCGGAGATTGCTGTGCGTGCGCGCCGTATACTGCATTAGCTAGATGGAACTTGCGTCTGATCTGTTACCCCCGGATATCTCAATCGGCTGCAGGCATCGCGGCACGCTCTAAAATATACGGGGCCCGGCACCTGCTCTGGCTGCCGAGACGTTTCAAGACCGCCCAGAATCGCTCTACTCACCGGTCTTATCGCATACCGCTCTAGATTTTGAGCTCCTGGCCTCCGGCATGATTTAGCTTTTCGCACCTAGCACACCCTGACTTTACAAGCCAATATCGCAATCTGAGATGCATATTTAGGCACCGTACGACGCATTCTTGTTTAGCGCAACGTGACGCACCATTTAGTTCCAGTGCAATGTATTGGAATCATTGGTCTGAAGGCAGTGCTTTGGGATCCTCAGTTCTAGGGCATCGTTTGCAAAAAGTTGGCTCAAGAGCAATTGGAAACGCGCTTTCTAGTTTTGAGTAGGCATGGAAGTGGAAGGCTTCAACACCTCATCAACATTGCTTGTTCTCCAGAACGATGTGATGGTCTTTGGTTGCGTCAAGAAGGTCACGCCGGCCTTGCCGTAGAAGTTCAAGTCTCCAAGGAACGAACCCTTGTTACCAGTGAAGGAAAACATCGGCAAAGGCACTGGAATTGGAACATTCACACCAACTTGGCCACACGCAATATTCTTGGTGAACTTCTGTGCTGCAGCCCCTGATTGCGTGAACAAAGAGACTCCATTTCCGTAACGGTTGGAGTTGACTAACTCAATGGCTTCGTCAAAAGTATCGACGTTGACAACAGACAACACAGGGGCGAAGATCTCTTCGTCGTAAGCTCTCATACCCGGCTTGACATCGGTCAAGATTGTAGGGCCCAAAAAGTTACCCTTGCTCAAGCGGCTATCAGTAGACTTGAAGTCTCTTCCATCAAGCAAAACCGTGGCGCCTGCCTTCTCGGAATCTGTGATAATCTCTCTGGCCTTGGTCAAGGCTTCGGGATTGATAAGCGGACCGACATCAGAGGCAGCATCAAACCCAGACCCAACCTTCAATTGCGAGGCGTCGCTGGCAATCTCCTTGATCCACGACTTGGTCTTTTCGCCCACTGTCACAAGAACGGAGATAGCCATACACCGCTGGCCCGCAGCTCCAAAGGCAGCTCCGTTGAGCGCATTAATAAAATGCTTCTTGTCTGCATCTGGTAACACAATCAAGTGATTTTTGGCTCCCAAGTTGGCCTGCACTCTCTTCCCCAAGGATGTTCCCTTCTCATAGATGTACTTTCCGGCCTTATCTCCACCCACGAAGGTAATGGCCTTGATACGGGGGTCTTCGATAATCTTGTTCACAGTATCGTGCTTGCCGTGGACAATGTTTAAAACTCCTGGAGGAACACCGGCTTCAGCTGCCAATTCAGCAATGATCATGGCTGCACCTGGAACTCTCTCTGAGGGCTTAAGCACAAGTGTGTTTCCTGTAACCAAGACAAGTGGCAAGCTCCACAAGGGCACCATGGCAGGGAAATTGAACGGACAGATTGAGCCGACCACGCCTAATGGCTCACGTACCATCTTGGTCTCCATGTCAGTAGCAACCTCCAATGAAGAAGCCATGAGGTCGTTTGGAGCATTGCATGCAGCCTCCGCAACCTGGAGACCACGCAACACATCGCCTTTGGCATCTGCAAAAGTTTTACCTTGTTCCAAGACAATCATACCGGCAATTCTGTCGTGGTTTTTTTTCAACAACTCAACAAACTTGAAAGCGATGCCCTGTCTCTTGATTACAGAGTAGTTCTTCCAGACATGGAAGGCCTCTTCTGCGGACGCAACTGCATTCTCCAACTCTTCTGGCGTCGATTGGGGCACTTTGGATATGACCTCATTGGTGGCGGGGTCGTGGATATCATACCACACATCGGACTCCGATTTTACCAACTGGTTCTTGTACAAGGAAGGGGTGATGTAAGGCTCGGCCCCTTTCTCCAAATGGTCTGTGGGGTAAGACTCAATTGTGGAGTTAAGAGTCACTGTGGCCAAGAACCTGGTGTTCTGACGGCGTGCCACCACACGCATTGATCTGGGAAACGCTCTCAACATTTAAGAAGTATTTTGGTTGGGAGTAGTATTGATAAATAAAGCTGTTGCGCTAAACACAAGCGAATTAAGCCAAGATAACTTAGTCTTTTTTTACATGCTACGGTGGGGCCCACTTGCACTTAAATACAAACAGCCTCGCGTTCGCAGTCCCGCTTTTCGCAATTTTCATATGCCCAATTGAGACATTGAAAGCGGTCGGGTATCCACGGAGGTTCCCCACCTTTTCGTCGCACCAGTGCATGCAGGTTTGCACATGCGCGGGTCCCTGATCAAGGTTGGCAATCACAGATACTGCAGTCCACTAATAAACACAGGTAATGGTATTCCAATAGTAGAAGACAGATAGAAGAAGACAGGCACCGAGGCACTAATTAAAGATAAAGGTCTGAAAACCCATTTTCGAAATTGATTTGGGGCTCTTGTAGCCGTGGAGCTTAAGTCGTCCAGAGATCGTAGTACAAGTCTAGCAAGCAAGATGTACTCCATGCTTGAGTTGGACTTGAGTCTCCGCAAAAAGAGCCGTTTTTGTTAGTGAGTTCAGTCAACCCCGCCCATTCACTCGTCCTAATCCATTGCATGTGGTCCTTGAGTCTGAGATTGATCTCCTGCAAAATGTTGTCAGATTGCTTGCCGTCGGAATTGAATCTTCTGAACGCCCTTATGAAGTAACCAAAACACCATACCCACTCGGGCCCTTGATGGTAGTTTCTTCCTTTGGAAGTTGCGAAATCTTCAGTATCTTCTCCATTATGGTAGTCAGGTCTGTAGTTGAAATCCGAGGGGTCCAACGTTCTCATACCGATGGGGCCGCGAATGATTTCGTCGGCCATATTGGTGGCAGTCCTTGCTCTTTCGGGAGTGAAGAGCTCAGGCGCAACGCACATTGCGATAGGAAAGTTTGCTCTCAATTGGTAGTCCTCGTATTCTTTGCCACTGCGGTAAAGATCCTTGTAAATTCCCCTTCTGTTGACGACACCAGGGTTGACATCAAACTCATTGTCTTCGGAAGGGTCTTGCGGAATGTAAAAACATCTTTCAAAATTGTCCTGGACCAACTGCTCCCATTCCTTTAGGGTTATTGACGAGCCATCTGGCTTCGCAACCTTGGTATATTTGAAAAGACCCTTTTCATGAAGACCATTCACGAACCTTAATGTACTTTTCAAAAGCCCTTGCAATTCCACGGCAGCTCCGTCCCTAGGAGTTCCAGGAACGCCCTTAGATCCAGCCTTCTCGCTTTCTCCCATCTTGTCCATCCAAGTACCGCAGTTGTATTGCGATCCGCCATGAACCAAGCCGGTCTGCCAGTCAACAGATACCTCAACGTTAAAACCTTCGTCACTCATTTGAGAGTCGAGGTTTGGCCCTGCGTTGGCTTCTCTATACTTGATTCCCTTGGCATGGCGCTGCAAGATCTCGTACAAAACATCCCTGATGGAAGTTTCATAGCTGAAAGCACGCTCATCCTCCCAAGAAACCCAAGTATCGTCCAATGGAAACCTTCTCGTTACCTTCTCCTCGAGAATACTCTCTCCATTTGGAGCATGTGTAACATATTCTTGTACGGCTTGTGCAAAAAACCAAGCTGCATCTCTGGCATTGTATCGTGGGTTTCTTCCAGCGTCCAACAAGTTGGGAATCAACCCATGTTTGAGGGTTTTGGCAAAGGCAAGGATGTGCATTTTGGCATCGTCAAATCTCCCTGGTACAATCAAAAGACCCCGGAAAGAGATAAAGACGTCTCTGCCCCAACATCTCATGTAGTCATTGCTGAAGTGAGGGAGACCTGCGGCCAAACAAGGGACATTTTTGGTAGGGAGAAGAGACGTATTTTTCATGAGCCCACACATCTGCACGGAAGTCAAAGCTAAGCTTTGGACGAAGTTTGTGGATCCTTTAATGTGATCGTCCATCAATCTCAATGCTCTAAATCTTGCCGCTTCGTATGCGATTCCAACCACCAAAGCAAAATAGTGGGGTTGAAGGAAGTTGGGCACCTTCTTGATTGCTTCTGTTCTTGATTTCAACCATTTCTGAAATTTCTCTAGACCCTGTGAGTTCTTCAAGTACTTGTCAAGCCTGTCTGTAATGTTATCTGCGGCCCACAATCCTTCTCTGAGATGATCGCAAAGGGGATGACCCAAGTTGTTCTCCCAGATAATATGCTTAAGAACACTGATCCAACCTTCCAAACCGGCGTAAACCAAGTTGCCGTAGCCGGGAATATAGTACACACCATCAGAGCCTCTACTAGCGTCCCTCTCTTCTTGTTCGCACCTGTACAACAAAGCGTTCAAGTCATATAAGCTCAAATCCGAGGATGCTTCAATTGCTCCTTCTTTCACAAATTCATCAAGCGAGGAGTCTGCCGTTGTAATTTTCGTAGAATAAACGGCGATGGACCCAGGCCCAAATGTTCCATCCACCTTGATGTAAGAATCCGAACCATTCGTCTCGATATAAGGGCACTCAATTTCGACACTTTTGGTTGGAATCCCTGTCAAGAACTTCGAGTCGCGAGAGTATTCCCCAGTCTTTTCTATCGTGTAAGCAAATTCAGGCTTCACTTGAGTTCCTTTTAACTCACAAGGACTTAGGATCTGTTCAGGAGGATTCTGGTCAAAGTGGGACCTTGCAATCAAGAACCAGCCTTCTCCAGTCAAAGTATTGTACCTTTGAATGGTGATGAATTGACCCTCATGATGAATGTACATCTCCTGATCTTGACCGGGATCCTCACTTTCAGAGGCCAACGAAGCTCTGACAGAGTTTAACTTCTGCTTAGCGAGAGCAATGCCCAGATTCTTGTCATATTTGTATTGTCTAGTCTCTCCAACCACATCGAGTAATTCTGGGTATGTTTCATCGTAGCCAAACACGGTACCAACAGCAGAAGAACAGAACGATACCAAAGCGGCTGTCGGCAAGGTGTCCTCGACTGTTCTAGTTTGGGCAGGCATCTGGTTGTCGTGGGTGCAATCCATGAACAATGCGTGAGGAGCCTGAAAAGACAACACTCTAGGGATTTCCAACTCGGAGTTGTTGTCGGAGTACTTACCAAAGTCAGGTTCTTTATCAGCGGGGTATGCAAGCTGATCTAATGGTAGCCAAGAAAACGAGCCAATTGGTCTCCCGCCATGCTTGTGAACAAGTCTGGACAACTCATCAATACTCCAAGCTTGCATGGCTTCACGAATCAACGAGTTGATGCCCAAGCGTTCAACAAAGATCTTGTCCATCTCTTCAGATCCTGAAAATAATTCAGCAACAACGTATAAGTTGGGATTCACAGAACGGGCTGCATCCAATAATGCTTCTCCAACATGGAGAGGGGTTGAGTGGCAATTGTCAAGACGAAAACCATCAAATATTTTGGCGCAGTCTTGGGTGTATTTGATCATTCTCTTCCAGAGATAAGGGGAGTCTTCTGGTCCAGAACCGAATCTCAACTTGACACAGTCACTCCAGACAATCACTTCACGTCTCAAGTAAGCTTTTGATTTGTCAGAGGCAAAATCCACTAGGGGGTTTCCGCCCCAAATCCAGCCGTTATTCGCCAAAGCCCATTTCTTGCCGTCTTTTGTGAAGCGGGTGAAATAGGCTTCAGTGAATTTGCTGTCTTCAGTAATAGGGCCCAATTTAGGTCCATTGTCAGCGAGTCTCATAAAACGTGCTCTGTCGGCCACCTGATTTTTGATTGACTTCACGTCATCGTCGTACTCCGCATAGAAATCTGCATTCATCTCATCGATGATAGCATTAGCCTTGTCTTTTATAAGCAGAGAGTCTTTCGAGCCCGTGACGGTTAGCAAAATGGCATAAAGCTTGTCAACGTGTAAGGACTTAGCAAACCGGCCCCCAAATGCAAGACCAGCATTTGTAACTTCAAGCACGTATTTCGAAAGGGCTTTCAAGTTCGACACGTCGACATTCAGCGGAATGTCAGCTGGTTCAGCTTCAGTAGAAAGCTCCAGTAACTGCGAAAGGATCAGGGCCTTATCCAAAACGTAGAATTGCCATAACTCGATCTCATCAATGACGTGTTTTTGGATGGCATCTACAACGAGCTTCAAGTCCTGCTCCGAGAGAATGTTTGTCGGTAACCCGAAGGAGACCAAGCGGTCGGAAAAATCCAGCAAAGCGTTGTCCAATTCAATCGCAGCAATCAAATGTGGAGCAGTCTCGGCATTGTAGCCAATGTCTGGATGATCACGAATCCAGGCCGAGTTGTCCGCAGTGTGATTCCATACAACGTCAGTTAGCGACAATAGCCCGTTTTTGGATAAGGTGGTAGCCAAGAAATCGGATGCCTGTTGGTTGGACTGGAAGAGTGCAGGGTCGAACTTTAGTTGGTCGTAAATGGAGTAAGGCGAGTTGGACGATCCTCTTTCCTGCAAGGGCGTGAAATGGATCATGTTATAGCCTTTTGTGGAGATGTACTTGAACAAGTCACCCCAGTCTTCAAGAGGCCCAGCCCACTTGGAGACCACAGTCTGGATATTGATCGAATTGAAGGGAACGTGCTTATCGGCAATGGTGAGTTGAGGGGGCACATTGAAGTAAAATTCGGCGGTCTGAGTCTTCTTCTGGTCAAGCTCGTACTCCAAGTAGTACGAGTAGGGGCCAGGGTGGAAAATGGGCACCTTGACGGAAATATCTTTGTGAAAGGACGGTTCTATGACGAGTTTTCTGAAGCTCTTCCGGTCAAACTTCAGCGAGGCATCCTTGGGGACATTAACACAGAGCACACCCTTGTTGGCCACCGGGTTAGCCGCGTCAAGGCGGAAGATCAAGTCAAACACAGGCTCACCATGGTTATGGGTCCGGGACACAGCGGGCAAAATCAACACGCCGTTTTGAACCGCTTTGTTGGGCACAGGCAGCCCGTCGGTGGTCAATGGGAGGAGGACTGTTCTGGACATTGCTGATGGTTTGCTAGCGCCGATATTGTGGGGGCCAATATGTGAGGAGCCAATGGGGAGGCAAGTGGATTTGCGAGGCGAGGCAAGTTTTCAAGGCGAGGCAAGTTTTCAGGGCTCGGGGTGGCAGTCACAGAGAAACGATGGGGCGGAGGCTGCAACAACTGCTGTTGTTGAAAGAAGAAGTGGTGCCAAGTGGAAAAGACGCCGCACCCACTGAGCGAGAGCTTGCGGACCTGTACTGTTTGCCATGCGTCATGCACCACCCACATACCCCATGCATGGATTCCTCGCAGTGCCGAATGAGGCCATGCCACACAGGCCCAGAAATACAACGTATGGGAAGCCGCCGGCCTGTTCTGATGCTAAAAATAGTCTTCAGCGCCATGAACTCAAAGTGTATGGAACCCTGAAACTGAAACAATTATACGAGTGTTTCAGCCGGTGGTCGGTGTGCCTTGGGGTTGTGCATGGAACACTCTGGAGGGAGTAAAGGCATTCTACAAGCGTGCTGCTATTCGGTGAATGCAATTAGGTTCTTCCGCCCGCTGTTTGCTCCCATATCCTTCGGGATGTGCGCATTGGTTAAGCGGCCTGCTGTTCCGGGCACGAACTGTCCCAATGCGTTATGTCCATTTTCCGCCCGCCCAGCAATCAACGCGCTCGCAGGATACGCGAGGAAACCGCACTGGTCTCTATGTTAAGAGATAGGTTGGTCTAGGCATCGGTATAAGCGCTCATGGTGCCGTGGTCCATGGAATGCTTGGAAATTGTAAGGCTAGGAATTTCCGGCTGCTCTCTCATGGTGCTATGCTAACTCCAATAAATGGACCTCAGTGCCGCATTGCTATGACATTGACTGCCTATTATTATGGTTCCGTGCCTAAAGTCACTAGACTTGTCGTGATATTACCGTCATATACCGTCATATACCGTCATATACCGTCATATACCGTCATACCGTCATACCGTCACATTACCGTCACATTACCGTCACAATTTTCACTGAAACTACGTTGAAACCTCTCATGAGATGAATTGCTTGGTAGTGCACTGCGAGGGTATCGTGCATAGCAAAGGGCGGTGGGGTACAGGGCCGCACTGTGAAGTGGGGGCCGCAGAGCTCACCGCTAAAATCTCCCACAAGTAAAAACATCCGCGACTCGAAAAAAATAAGCTTCCCCACCAGGAGTCGAACCTGGAATCTTCTGGTTCCAACAGAAGTGGTTACTTTCGTAGCCAGACGCCTTGACCATTGGGCCATGAGGAACGAAGCTTGTAAGCTCATGTCTTAAATTTTAAAACCCTACTCTTCTTATTGGGTATATCAGACTGGCTTTTGTGGCTACTGCCCTTCAGCAGAAAACATCTGGGCATATTACCCCCGGCCCCTGCTCTTCCCGTAGCCACTACAACCAAATCCCAGTCCCTTCTATTGGTTCTGAAGGGGATATCACTCGAATGCGGCCGCACCGCCGGGTGCTACATACCCAGAATGGCGCGCGCTTCATGAAAAACAATACTCACCTGAACAAGTCAAAGACCACCCCAACATACACTTTCGGGCATTTGATAGTGAGCCATGAGTGACCTTTATGAGCACGTGACGCTGGATGTTCTCAGTGACTTCGGTGGCTCGGGAACCCAGGCCTTGCTCGAACTCATACAAGATGGTGACTCCAGCGAAGCCACCAGTGTGGTTTTTACAGAGGTCTTGATGCTGGTCCAAGCAGACCTTCTATCAATTGAAAACGTCACTCAGTTTTTACAGATCGCCATCACTGACGAGGCTAAAGCCAGTACGTTCTGCCTCGTGTTTGATGTATTTCCATTGGATCAGACATTAAAGGACCTCTTCAACAATATCTACGTGACCCACAAAATCATCACTCCCACCACATTGGCCCGGTGTATTGACTCCTCCAAGCTTTCCGAATTGGCTGTTTTTCCCGCTGAGACGTTTAATCGCCAGATGAACACAAGAAAGAGAGACCAATACTTCACACAGAACAAATTCAATTTATTGCACGAGGAGTTTGAGGGCTACTCCATTCTCATAAGTGAATTCCACTCGCTATACACCAGCGAAAATAACACCACGCTCGTGGATTACGCGTTGGACATGGTCCTGCTGATGATCGGTCACTACTTGCTAGACCCCAACAGAGTGCTTGACGTCATCATAGAAATCTCCTCCAACTTCGTGGTGGGAAATGTCGCTTTCCTCGTGAATTTTTTGAAGAAATCTCCTTGGTGGCCAACTACAGAAGCGGACTGTCTGTCGGGTTTGCATTCTTTAGCTCAGGGTGGCTGTACTGCAGCTTCGAGTCTGATAGCGTTACGGCTTCTTAAGCAACCAAAAGACAGAGATCATTCAGAGACATTCAAAGCTTTGGTGTGCATCTTCATGAAGGAGGGTTTTGTTTCTTTTGGTTCGGTATACAGTCAATTAGCAGTCACGGATGATGACATGGCTCAGCTCCAAAAACTCTACAAAGCTGACCTCGATGACCGAGTGTTTCGTGCCAGCGCTAGTGCATTATCCTTGGCCGCACCACTTTCGGAAGAAGGAGAGGAAAGTGATACGAAAACAAATCCGGCCGAAGCCAAAGAAAAACCTGCATCCCTCGAATCGTTACTCAAGCACAATACGAAGTTCCAATTGCTCAAGAGCCTCCTTTCAGTTGGCTTATACTGGCCCTCCATCTATATTCTTTCTGAATACCCATTCCTAGCACATGTGGACAAAGATCTCATTGGTTTGATGCACAGAATGTTGAGTGCGGTAATCAACCCACTACACGTTTCCATTTCTCTGCTTGATTCGAGTGTTCTAGCTGATTTTCAAAAAGAACGACATGTTGCTGTTGCACGCCCAATGAATCAGGTCAAATACGAAACGCCTATCGTTACCAACCTATACTGCTTCAACCCTCTATCCAGGGTCGCGGGAAACAGAAGACTCACATATTTCTACGAAAATTGGACCACTCAACTTCCAGTGCTCAATGCCCCTCAAGATCTCCACTCTTTTTCAGAGCAGTTCCTTAAATTTTTTGGGCCATTTCTTGCGTCCAACTCGCCAAACTTCATCAAAATATGCGACATAATAATATCCGACTTGAAGCAAGGTGCAGAAGAGCAGAAAGAACATTGGTTCAATTATTTCAGAAACTTCATTTTTCCTTCGATTGGGAATATCGAGGAAAACGCTATATGTGTGGACAAGGCATATGAGGTCTTGACATTCTATTCTTCTGAGGACAGGTTCAATTTATATGGTGAATTACATCAAGTGCTCTCCAAGAATAATCCATATGTCAAATTGGCATACGGAAAAGCTGAAAAAGCAACGAAAGATGTTTTAAAGAGACTCCTGAAAGAAAATGTCAAACCCATGATGATGAGATTGGCCAAGATTAGCATTTCTAATCCTTTGCCATGTTTCCTTACAATTTTGCAACAACTCGAAAGCTACGACAATTTAAACGCCTTAGTCGTCAAAACAGCTGCCTATTTCAATGCTTACGGATGGGATAACTTGGTTTTGGCTATTTTGATGAGGCTCACAACGAGCGGAAGGTCAGGAGTTCAGCTGAATGGTTTGAATGATCGCCAATGGATCCAGTCTCTTTCTTCATTCATCGGAAAGTTATGCCAAGAATATTCCGAAGCCTTTGATTTGGTCACCTTGTCAAGGTACTTGCTACGGTCTTTGCATTCTGCGGGTACGTGCGATTTGATTGTCATAAAGGAAATTTTAAGCTCCATGGGAGGTCTCCAGGCCATTACCAACCTTACTCATCTCCAGATCAGTATGATAAATTCTGAGCCGTGCCTCGAGAAAATTGTTTACGAGACAATAGGAGACCACCGCTATGAAAATAAACGCTCTGGCTCTGCTATATGCAATGTTTTGACAAAAGACGGCATGGTGAACGAATTTTTTGTCTTGCTTTGCAAGCTAAATGCAGAGACAGTCGTGGGATCTGAATTTTCACATTTGAAGGTTTTGGCCAGCAAGCGAGACGAGCTTGATTCTGTGACCCACCTTTTGTGTACGTTGGTGGGCTTTTTCCTGGAAGAAAAGCCCGCTACATTGCTACCTCTCCACGAGCTCATTCAGAAGTATAATACGCCGATACCCTGGGCTTTTGAATTGTGGAGAAAGTTCTTGCGCCCCGGCGTTGATGGAAAGTTAGCTAGTCTTATCAAAGACTCGCTTCCCAAGTCAATTTTCGAATCCCTCAGTATTGACTTGTACTTCTTGTTTTGGAGTATGAGTCTCTATGATATCAACTACTCGGAAGACTTGTATGATTCAGAGCTTGCGAAGGTTGTGTCCAAAGTCCTGAGTCTAAAAGAAGAGTACTCCTTCGCAAGGAGAGATAAAAACTCCAGTCCAGAAAGTCTCAATTCTTTCAAAAAAACTATTGAGGAAAATGAGAAGCTCATTGCAATTATCCCCTCACAAAAAGGCCATCACAATGCACACGATATGAAGAATATTGCCACTCTTAATGAAACAAGCTCAAGTTGGTTCAGTGAAGACATTGCGGTAACTACAGACAGCATTTCCAGTTTTCTCGAGAATTGTGTCTTGCCTCGCTCCATTCATTCATCCTTTGACGCAATCTATAGTGCAACTGCTATTTTCAAATTGCACGAAATCCAAACAAAAGGCTATTCAGTGATTCTTTGCTTGAATCAACTATTCAGAAACAAGATTTTGTTTGCTACTTTGTTCACATGCACGGCTACAGAAGCTGAAAACTTGGGGCTCTTCGTTTCTGCCATTCTTAAGAAACTCATGACTTGGTCAAATAGCGAGACATTCGAGAAATCAAATCTGATTGTTGGTGCAGAAGGTCAGCAGGTTTCTTTCAATGAGTTTCGCAAAATCCTCTTCGAGTACCATGGCTTGATTCTTGAGGATGTCAAGCGTGCCTTATCGGTAACGACTTACATGTCAAGAATGAATGCCATCACTTTCCTAAAGAATTTGATGGGGGTGTACCCGATTGTCGAAGATCACTGCGAGGAGTTTATCGAGTTGATGGAGATCATATCTCGCCATGAAAGTAGAGATGATCTCAAGTTGTCCTCCAGCGCTATGATAGGTCATGTTAAATCCAGAAAAGCACAATGGGTACATTTGTGGGATTTCGTGGAGCTTGAAGAATCAGTCAGGGCCGAGCATGTCGCCAAGCGTGAGAAGATACAAGCGCGTGAGGCACAAAAGGCCAAGGAGGCTAGGGATCTAAAAATTCGGATTCTCGAAGAAGAGAAGAGAAGAAGGCGGGAAGAAGAGTTGAAGCTTCTCGAAAAGGAAAAGGCCGAACAGCAACGCATAGCTTCGGCCAATGCTATAAAATATGAGGACAGCTCCAGCTCACGCGTTCCTGCTCGAGACGTGACAAGAGCCACTGCAGCAAGCAGAGGAGATGCCATATCCAAAGACAGATATCAAAGCTACGCCAACAACGGCCTCAAGAAGGCTGTCGAAGGCGAGAGCTCTCGTGAAACGCAACAGGCTAAAGCACCCGCTGGACCAGCTTCGACAAGAATCGCTGCTACACCAGTAAACAAGACTACTGAGAAGCGGTATGAAGATGACTTGTTCCAGCACAAAACTAAGAAACTCGGAAACCCCCATGATGAAAAGAGTCATAAAGACGAGAAGCCGGGAACTTCCGGGCTGGGAAATCCGCCTCCAAGAACAACTCACAAGGACGAGAAGCCGGGAACTTCCGGGCTGGGAAATCCGCTCCCAAGAGCAACTCAAAAGGACGAGAAGCCGGGAGCTTCCGGGCTGGGAAATCCGCTCCCAAGAACAACTCAAAAGGACGAGAAGCCGGGAGCTTCCGGGCTGGGAAATCCGCTCCCAAGAGCAACTCACAGTGAGAAGCCTGGGACTTCTGGGCAAGGAAACCTGCTCTTAAAAGCGAAGTTAGAGGAGGCCAGAAAAGAACAGCTCGCTAGGAATAAAGAGAACTTAGCCTCTCCTTCTCCAACAAGTGATGCTAAAAAAGAGCCCAAAGCCTCCAACCAGACGACTACCGTACGGGCACCGCCGCAAGGACCACGCACAGTGGCTAATGCCCGGTCGAGGGCCCCATTACCAGCTCAAAGAGCACCACAGCCTCAACACTTGGGAGCAAGAGGCAGTACGTCTATCGGTCGGGAAGAATCGTACTTTCAGGAAAAAGGTCCGGGTCCAAGAGAGCGGTTTTCGACGAAGTCTCGAGAATCACACAATCCAAGAGAAACCTCGCAAGCCTCGGCGCCAAGAGGTGGCCCGTCCAAGCCTCAATCTTCTAGGGAAGGTCAGACCTTAGCGAAGTCTTCCACAGACAAAAGACAAACCCCGCCCACAGGCCCTCAAGGCAGACCAAGACAACCTTTACCCCCACAAGCGGCTCCTAGAGATGACTGGGGTGGGTATGGCCGAGGTGACGGACGCTACAGAAATGGCAGGACCCAGGGAGAGAGGGTGAACTCTGGGCGCAATGACGATCCCTTGCCACCTCCACCATTACCACCACCATCCAAGAGAGACGGAAACCAGGACACTTTGAACAGAAAGAGAAGGTATGAAAGCTCCGGAAGAGAGTATGACAAAAGGCAAAAGTACTAGAGACCACTAGGCAAAAGTACTAGAGACCACTAGGCAAAAGTACTAGAGACCACTAGGCAGAAGTACTAGAGACCACTAGGCAGAAGTACTAGAGACCACTAGTCAGAAGTAGCAGGACAATATACAGCCCCACCATCTACAAAGAGATTTCACTTGATGGAATATTATAAGCAGAGCTTTGTCAGGTCATTAAGCCAAAGTGCATTGGAATGGATTAGCTATAAAATCGAGCCCAATCCTCAAACCAAGCTGCCACTCCAGATAGCGCCCTTTACAACAAAGCTTCCGTGTTCGAGTATGAGACAGACAGTATCCTTAATCATCCGAAAAATGGTCCAGGTCCCCCGACGGGTCTTCCTTTCCCAAGCCGAAGTACTCAACGGCTTCACGGTTCTCAGCATCGAGTGCCTGCGGCTCAAGCCTCAGCAAAAACTCCTCTATTTTCGCCAAATGGATTTCGTGCCATTTCAAATGCTTCTCGTATGCATGAAACCGTGTAAACTTGCGGGCGCAGTTTTTTTTGGGGCAGACGTATGTCTTTTGAGAGTTTCCCAGAACCAAGCTAATGATTGACTTATCGGGCACAGTCTGCTCCACCAACGCTTTATCGTGCTCGAAGCTGCTCTCGAGCTCGGGGTTGTCGGCTAATTTGAAAGTCTGCTTTTCTCGGCTCATGGTCTTCAAGGACTCGGCTTTAGCCTGCTTCAAGAAGTTATGCAATTCGGCCTTATCGTGCGTGCCTAGAATGTCGTCAGGCAAGTCCCCATTGTGTATGTCATGATAGTGCTTGATGAGCTCCGCCTTCTTCACAAATTGCACCGACTCCTTGCACGACGTACACCTCCACAACTCCGCCGCAGCCAAATTTTGGTGTGTTTTCATGTGCAAGTCCAAAGCGCTCAAACCGGTGACCGAGACATCACACTGCTGGCACTTGTGAACAGGATGCACCTCCTTGCAATGCTTTTTTAGCGAGTTTTTATCCTTGAATATAGTGAAGCATCCCGCGTGTTCACATTGGAACACCGTCGCTTCCCCGTGTGCTTTGAGCTTGTGGTTAGTCAATAGGGCCGGCAGCTGGAACCGCCGGTTGCAATGCTCACACGTCAAGACCTGCTCATGCACGGTATCCACATGGTGCTTGAGCGACTGGTAGCGAAAGTAAGCCTGCGTGCATCCCTCGTACGTGCACTGGTGCTTTCTTGTGTGAGTAAGTTCGTGTCTTTTCAAGAGCTGCGGAGATATGGTTCCCTTGCCGCATATGGGGCATTGGTACGGCTTTTCACTGTCTGTTTTGTGAAAGAGTTCATGCACCTGAAGATGCGATTTTCGAAAGAACGACTTATTGCAGCCTTCGACCGTGCACTCGAAGGGGCGATCGTTGGTGTGTGTTCTTTCGTGCTGTCGTAGGAGCACTGGTCTGTTATAGGCCTTGCCACAGCCAGGCTCGGCACAGATGTACCTTTTCGGTCGTACAGATGGCATTGATACGGACGGCTATCTCTTATGAAATAAATACGTTGGTGGTTGGTGTTGCTTGGAAAGGGGTGGGTTGGTATTATGGTTATATAACGAGGCAAGCGATGAGAGTCTGTGTGCAGGCGTGCATCCACTCAGGGCTTAAGCGTGTCTTGTACAACGCGTGGTGATTGCAACTCATCGCCCAATAACGCTCAGAAAAATCTAAGGGCAGAAACCATGGGGGACATTCCGAACCAGATGTTTGAATATACTGATTAGAGATGAACATTGACCTACAAATGTTCTCATGTTGTTCAAGTCAAATCAAAAAACATCAAAATCCGTGATAGTTTAGTGGCTAGAATTACCGCTTGTCGCGTGGTAGACCGGGGTTCAATTCCCCGTCGCGGAGCTTTTCAAGCGCAAGTGGTTTAGTGGTAAAATCCAACTTTGCCATAGTTGGGCCCCCGGTTCGATTCCGGGCTTGCGCAGTTTTTTTTCCAACATTTTTGCTCTGGCGGGCACTAAGCACGCACCTTCCCACTGTGCCTCTTTACTCTGCGCGGATCAATCTAAATTAAGTAACACAATAACATTTGAAACGCACCGAAAAAACTCGCGACCTAACCAACCTAGCACTTCACACCTACACCACGCTGTCTTTTAAGCGAGCCCTTTCCCATCGCAGAATAAGAGCACCTGGCTACTTTCGTTTCCAACTGGCGCCGAATACTTCCAATCCCAGCGAAGCATTCACCTGGCTCTTTCAAATCACCCAACATCGTGAGCTCTGCTAGAAGCGCAAACAGTATCTGATCTCCCTCATTAAAAAAAGCCATGTCCCATTTCCCCGACTTTCCTTTGCCCACAGACGGGGCCTCTCTCGGGCTCAACCGGAGAGCTGACTTGCCCCTGGTGACCACCAAAAGCTCGCAAACTACGGGGTTGCCTAAACTTACATCCACCACTTCCACCCTAGACTATACAACGCCATCAGTTGGAGTACCAACAGGCGTGGATAACCCTTACATCTCCAGCAGCTCAAAGCCCCTGGGTACTGTGTTTATTGCTGTGGGTAGTGTGGTTGGCTTCATTCTTCTCAGCTTTGTGTGCTTCCACTTTTTCAAGTCAATGACTGCCTCTTCTACGGCCAAGAAGGCTGTGGACTACGAAAAGTTAGCCCATAACCAATATGCAAAGAACAACAACAATGTATACGGAAAGGACGGTTCGGATACTTCGATCTTTAATAATACAGAGTACCACGGTGCCGTCACCAAGTTACCGCTCTTGAGCAGCAGCAAGCAGTCTATTCTCGGCGGCAATCCCGATGTGTCGTCGACCAGCTACTCGGATGTTGCGCCAGTGTCGAAACATGATGCTACTACGATGTTTGTGTCACCCACCAAAGAAATGACCTTTGCTCGACACGTTGGCTCGCAAGCGATGAATGGGTCCATAGCCAATCTCGCGTTGTACCCCGCCAGTGGTTCCGAGGTCAATGTTACGCCTAGCAGGCATTCGCAAGCGATTCCCAGCTTGTACATTGACGAAAGCTTGGCCAATAGTGACTACACTGTCGATAAGAACGGATTCGCCCGGCCTCAGGCTCGCCCAGAGGGCGCAAAAAGAAAGACGATTCCAAGTATGTACTTGGATGACCTACTTGATGACTAGTTCTTAGAGCATATAGCAACGATGGAAATCCACTTAATGTATGTGTGCGCGTAAGTTTCGATACACTCGCCAACGATAGAAAGCAACCTCTGCCATGGCTGTCGGCACACTCCTTCGCCGCAACTTGTCTACTCGAACACAGGCACAAGCCATCCAGGAGTTCACACGCCTATATAAGAGCGAGGAGACTCCCACGTTGCCCGTGAAAGATACCATTGAAGTGGCATGGAAAGACCTCAGCGGAAAGGCACAGGTCGATGAAACGAAGCCACCCTTGGTCATGATCCATGGCCTTTTTGGGTCAAAGCTGAATTACTTCTCCACGGCGAGGAGGATTTCTGCCATCTCTAATATAAAGACTATCGGTTTGGACATGAGAAATCATGGTAGTTCCCAGCACGTGATGCCGCATGACTATATCTCCATGGCCAACGACACAATTGACTACATCGACAAGCTAGGCAAAAAGGTGTTTCTTGCTGGCCATCTGATGGGCGCCAAGGTGTCAATGATAGTCGCTTTGAAGCGCCCCGAGCTTATTGAAAAACTAATCGTCATCGACAATGCTCCATCGCATGACCTGTTGGACAAGCAGTTCTCTCTCGATCTTTTAGGCATGTATGCAGCCGAAAAGGAATTGGCGCCAAAGAAATCTGCGGACAAGTTCCAGCTACAGAAAGCCGTGGATTTGGCTTTGGCACAGTTCGAGCCCGATCCTTTGGTCAGACTATTCCTTGCGTCCAACTTGAAACACACCAAACATGCGCCACGCAAATTCCAGATCCCGGTTCTTAGCTTCTTGAAAGAGAACGTGGTTTCTAAAATGGAGCAGTGGCCCGATGCTCAGTTGCATGGCTTGAAATATACTGGTCCAGTTATGGTCATGCGAGGCCTCAAGTCACCGTTTGTTCTGGATCGGCACTTAGCTAGTGCTTTCCCGAGATACTTCTCCGATTTTCATAACGTGAACTTTAATTGCGGCCATTGGGTGGTCAGCGAATTGCCGGAGAAGTTTGTGGAAGAAACTGTGAAGTTTCTCCAAGCAAAGGTATCGGATTAGAATCCACTTGCCGGAGTATACATCGATGACCCAGACTCGGCTCGGCTTTTAGTGTGCCCCCGGTAGCGCATCCACCGGAGCAGATGGCAACAGAAATTCAAGCGAACTAATCCAACCAACAGGATTCACGCAAAAATATAGCGTCGGACATGAAACCCTCGAATATGGCTACATTTGGTTGCCCTTGCAATCCACAGTTTCTCGCAGCCCACAGTTTACCGCAGCCCACAATTTACCGCAGCCCACGATTCAAAGCAACCCGCAGCTCAATCCAATCCACAGCTAACTGAGTCATCGAGCTAGCATTACTGTCCTGAAAATCGTGTGCGTAAAACCTCATTCGGCATCGAAGTCAATGGAACGATCTGTCATTACTCAGCGATGTACCTCTTGCTGCAGCATGCACAGATTCGCGATTAATGCTGCATAATGGAAAGCGGATTCAATTCTCCGTCGAGACTATAAAACGCAGCCATGGTCGTGTACAGTAACCTCATAACAACTTTCCCGAAAATGGTCTCTCAAATCATTCTTGAAAACCCCCCTGTCAAGTCGGTCAATTTGGCCTGGAAGCAAGATGACTCCACGTTTAAGCTCCAAGACGTGGAGCTTCCCGAGCTCAAGGACTCCGAGTTGAGAGTCAAGTTGTTGTATTTCTCCAACGACCCCACTCAAAGGGGCTGGATCGCCGCCAACCAGGACCCAGCCAGATCCTACGTACCACCAGTGCTCAAAGGCGATGTTGTTAGATCATTGGGCTTGGCCGAGGTCGTGGAGTCGAAATCATCCAAATACGCTAAGGGCGACGTCGTCACCGGTCTCCTCGGATGGTCGCTGGAAATGGTCATCCACGAGTCCACCGTCAACACCAAAGTCGATAAGTCCGTGCCTTACGAGATGTATTTGTCAACTATCGGACTCACTGGCTTGACCGCATACTTTGGCTTGAAAAAGGTTGGCCAGTTGAAGGAGGGCCAGACTGTGTTGATATCTGCTGCCTCTGGTGCCACGGGTTCCATGGCTGTGCAGCTCGCCAAACACTTTTTCAAGGCCTCCAAGGTCATTGGTATTGCCGGCTCTCAAGAGAAGGTGGAGTGGGTCAAGTCGTTGGGTGCAGACTACTGCGTGAACTACAGAGATGCTGACTACAAGGAGCAGTTGCACAAGGTGATCGGCGATGAGTTTGTGGACGTTTACTTTGACAATGTCGGGGGAGAGATTTTGGACTTTGCCTTGAGCCATGTCAAGAGAAATGGACGTGTCATTGCATGCGGCGCCATTTCCGGCTACAATGACTCGTCAAAGTTTACAGTCAACAGGTGGACGGAGATCATCACCAACCGTATCACCGTGCAAGGCTTCATTGTGTTTGACTTTGCCGCTGAGTTCGGGGATGCAGTGAAGAACATTGTGGGTGCAGTTCAAAATGGAACATTGTCGGCTGATGGCTACTCTCTCGTCGATTTGTCGAAGAACGAGAGCCCTCTCGCCGAGGTGCCATCGACCTGGTTCAAGCTTTTTACTGAGGAGAAGCCAAGAGGTAAGTTGATCACCAAGGTTGCTTAGATTTAGATGTGATGGATTACGACAGAAAATGATAGACAAACGAAAGAAAGTTTAAGTAGGTGTTCAGCACCGGAATAGAAGTGGGGAGGCGGCGGTTTATGTGCAATGGCGAGGTCTACTGACGATGCCTTTGACTGAGGGCGCCGATGGGCGCGCGTGTATACAGCGCTTTTCCATGTGAGGAAAAGCGGTCTCATCCAGAGCCGGCTATCATGATCAACCCAGTTCCTATGAAATGGATTTTCCAAGGGTAGTGACGGAAAGCAGATTTTGATATCGATGATGCTCATGTACAATGTGGATGTTGTTGGCACCTGCGGCCCAAAATAGCTTGGAAAAAATGGAGCTGGTTTGGGGAATTAACAAATACATGACGCGGGAAGATATGTTCAGAGAACATTTCTATATAAAGAGCGAGGTTGCTCGCTCGCGCACCAATTTTAGACGCACACGCGGAACAAATTGCAAGGCCGCGAGAGAAGCACAGGTCATCCACCGGACCCCAGATCTTTGCCCACATATACTTGAAACGCAAGCAGCTCGAGTGCTCGAAACTACAATGTCGGAGTTTGCGCCACCCAATCCGTCAGGTGAGGACTTATCGTTGCCCAAGGCCACGGTACAAAAGATTATTGGCGAGGTATTGCCCAAGGATATCGCCATCTCCAAGGAAGCCAGAGAGGCCATCACAGAATGCAGCATCGAGTTCATCATGATTCTATCCACGCAGCTGAATGACATTGCAGAAAAAGAGGCAAAGAAAACTATAGCATCGGATCACGTCATCAAGGCGTTGGAGGAATTGGGCTTCCACAACTACTTGGACATTATAAATCGTGTTCTTGACGAGCACAAGGAGTTGTTGAAGGGAAAGGAAAGAAAAAACAACAAGTTTCTCAACTCGGGCTTGAGTGAGGAGGAGCTATTGAGACAGCAAGAAGAGCTCTTCAAGAAATCCCGTGCGAGACTACAGAGCACGGGCTCCCCCACCTCCGAGATAAAACAAGAGTTGTGATATTTGGGACATTGTGTATATTATTTGCGATAGGAGAAAAATTCAGTGGAGTAGAGACTCTTTCAGTGTAGCAATACCAACTTGCGCATACTTCCAGGTATGGCCGGTACCAAGTGGTTTTCGATCTTGTTGGCGGGTCTTCAATCCTGCTGACTTACGAAGTTTTAGATGCTGGCTTTCGGGGCTTCTCATCTTGGCGGATGTATCCGTAATTTGCCGGAGATGCTTTGTCGTGCTTTGCCCAGCCTCATTAACCGAGAATCAACTCGTACAATATAAGGATGATATTCACAAAAATCAAGGGAAACCTCAACAATGTTCTTATGGCACTGATGAGCGTGATCAATCTAGATTTGATCGATTCGTCGTTGCTAGGAGAGGCTCCGTATTGCGCTTGGAACTGATTCTGAGGGCTTGCAGCCGCACTGCCCCAGCCAATGCGATTAAGGAACCTATCCTCACTGAGAACTGCTATTCCATTAATGCTGAGGACTATAACATAGAAAAGTTTACCCAAGCCAAACATTGTCTCGTTGGTATACTAGGCAGCGTTGAGAAGTTAAGCGAGCATGCCGCATCCACATCCGTACATCTGAATGTGGCTGTTCTCCTGTCCTTAAGTTATTAGCTAGCCGAAAATTATTAGCTAGCCAAGAATTTCAAGTAAGCCGAGAACTTCAAGTAAGCCGAGAATCTCAAGCTAGCCGAGACTTTCCCACTTCCAAAAGAGCTGCTTCTTTTTGGCTAAGATCACAGTGCTGTGCATTTATAGTTCTTTGGTGGATATCATTCGTAAACTGGGCCAAAAATGTCGTGTACTTACGCAATAACTGGCACTCGTCCTTCGTCAGAATACTAATAGAAGAGCTAAAAATCAGGGCCCATTCCAATTGGGGCTCGAACTTCGAAAATGAGCTATACAATGCTTCTACAAAAATCAAAACTGGACGTAGCTCAGTTCACTCCTTTTTTGCCGATCACCGTCTAACAAGAGGGTTCCAGGCCCTGTAGTGCATACAAACCATGACCTGGCCAGAAATCTTTTTTACAGTCTCTACCAAAAAGCAGACAAAGGTAGCTCTAGTCTCGAACGCTCCATCACAAGTGTTTTTCGAGTCGGCCGGATCATTTGAACTCTAATATGAACTCCTCAACAAAAAGACAGGGTGTCGAACAGGTGCGCGCACGACCCGACAGCCCCATTTTTTTTACTCGTGAGCACCGTTGCCGAGACCCCAGAAGAGGACTGTGATAATGGACAAGGAAACTTTACTCAAATCCTTGGCAGGGACCATCGATGCAGACTTCCAAGTTAGGAAGCAAAGCGAGGAGCAATTGAAGTACTATGAGGAAATGCCCGGCTTCACTGCCTATCTTCTCGATCTCATTACTGATCCTAGTGTTAACTTTGGGGTGCAGACCTCCGCAGCTATCTTCTTCAAGAATAGGGTCAATAACTTCTGGGTGGTGGCTGAGCTCAAGAGTAAGACTCCAAGACATATACTGGAGGAAGAGAAACTGAACATCAAAAGCAAGTTGGTGGAAGTTTTGAGCAAGACCTACAAAAATGCTCAGTTGAGGGTGCAATTGTCCACGGCCATCTCTTTCATCTTGGACTTGGAGAAGTGGGAGCAATTAGCTGCCACTGCAGCAAACTTGGTGAACGACCTGTCGAACCTTGACCATGTCTACACTGGTTTGCTCTGCTTGTTCCAGTACACGAAGACCTATAGATATGCTGGTTTGGATGCCCCGAACAATAAGAATATCGTGCTAGATGAGATCACAGAGCAAATGTTTCCCAGGTTGGAGTCTCTTGCTAGTAACTTGATGGAGAACCCCTCTGAAACTTCAGACGAAATGTTGTACTTGATTTTGAAAATTTTCAGGTACGCGACCTTTTCGAATCTCCCTCCCTATCTTCAAGACCAGAAGAACTTGGGTACCTGGTGTCAAATCCATCTTGCTCTCATAAACAAACCATTGCCCGAGTCCGTCATCTCTGCTGATTCGAACGAATCAAGAGCTATTTATCCCAGAATCAAGGCCGTGAAGTGGTGCTTCGGCAACATGCATAGATTCTTTTTGCGCCATGGTGGTGGTATTAATACGAAAGACAAGAAGTCCGAGTTTGTCCACTCTTTCTTGAACAACTTTGTCCCGGAGATTTTGAACGCATACTGGTCTATCATTGAGGAGTGGACAAATAAGAGACTCTGGTTATCGGAACCCTCTCTCTATCATTTGATCTCTTTCTTGGAGCAGGTTGTCGAGACACCAGCCTTTCCTTTATTAGAGAGTCAGTTGGAGGCGATAATCAAGCATGTTCTTTTACCCGTTTTGAATGCATCTCAAGAGACGATCGAAATGTATGAGGATGAATCCGAGGAGTACATAAGGAGATTTTTCGACAGTGGAAGAGAGAACAGAACTGCTGATACTGCCGCAATTA
Source organism: Metschnikowia drakensbergensis (assembly GCA_002370475.1). Lineage (NCBI taxonomy): Eukaryota > Fungi > Ascomycota > Pichiomycetes > Serinales > Metschnikowiaceae > Metschnikowia > Metschnikowia drakensbergensis. The sequence continues at coordinate 159,546 of NKYX01000002.1, read as the reverse complement.
ATTTCACCTACAGATTGTCTTCAGCCAAATTTTCTTCCTGCGGCACTCTATTGTTCAACACCATCAATGAAATCTTCCAGAAAAGAATATCCGACAGACAAAGTCTTGAATACGCGATGCAGACTGAAGGTGCGCTTCGTATCTTGGGCACCATTTCATACAACTTGGAGAAAAAAAATAGCCCCGTGAAAGATCTCATTGATCAACTTTTACACTCAGTGGTCTACCCTGAGTTATCTCCAGAGACAATCTCGAAGACTCCATGGCTTACTGCTCGTGCCTGTGACACAATTGCCATTTTTATTCACAAGTTCAATGATGAGAACGTCTTACAAGATATCTTCCACGCGGTCGTCTTCTGCTTCCAACAGAACGACCAGTTTCCTATTCAATTAACCGCCATTGATGCCTTGCGCACTTTGGTGGATGAGGATTATGTTGCAGGCAAGATGGCCCAGCAAGCGCCGCAGCTAATGGGAACATTACTTGATCTCTCTAAGAACTTCGAGAGTGATATTTTGACCTCAGTCATGGAGGTTTTTGTCGAGAAGTTTGCCGCTAACCTAGAGCCATATGCAAACGAATTATCCTTTCGTTTGGTGGAGCAATTCCGCGTAATTGCTCACGAACTTTTAGACCTGTCATCTAAAGGTATCTCCTCGGATATTGACAAAGAATATCAGGCTGCTGGGATATTAAACACTTTGACTTCTTTGGTTGTATCAATGAGTGCGTCGCCAGAGGTCTCAAATAGCTTGATCATGATCATCAAAGATACTGTGATATTCATCCTAGAGAACTCCATGGCTATGTTCTTGACCGAGGCATTGGAAATGGTGGAGAACATTCTTGATACGACAAACAAGATGTCGCCCCCATTATGGGAGATTTACAGGGTCTGCATTGACACCTTTGACATGTATGCCTATGACTATTTCGACACTTTCCACCCGTTCCTTGAGGGAGTGGTGAGAATTGCTTTTGCGGCAGATGAAATTTCAATCGAAGATCCGAACGTGCAAAGCTTGTTTAAGATTTGCTTTCAAATTTTGCAGACTGATTCCGTTGACCCAGTATTCGCACACTATTCCTTTGAGGTGTTGGAGTTTGCAATCTTGAGTTTGGGCAAGAAATTCGTCCCGTTCATGCCACAGTTTTTGCCGGAGATATTTAAGATCTTCACAACATTAGAATCCGAGGATGCTTTCGATGGATTCATGCTACACCATCTTTCTATTTTGAAGATTTTCTTTGCATTGCTCCACGTGGAACCTTCAATCACATTACAATTCTTGAATGATAATCAATTCACAAGCACATTTTTCAAGCTTTGGATCAAATACAGCGGCGATTTCCAGAGTGTCTACGGATGCAAGTTACAAATTTTGGCTTCTTTGTCGATCCTAGTCGATGCTCAGTTGACTCTCTTACCCGTCGAGGACCTTATAGGAGAAACCGTTGACTTACTTATCTCAAACTTGGATACCATGCCAATTGCCATTAAAGCAAAACAAGATCTCCTTGATAAAGAAAACGGTATCAAGTCCAGCAAAGATTACGAGAATGAAGCCGAAGAGGATGACTATTTTGATGACGACTTTGAAGCTGATGAAGCTGAACTTGAGGCAATGAAGATCACCCCTCTTGACCCAGTCAACATCTACTCTTATTTTGGGGAAAAGACAACGCTCTTGCAACAAAACGATCCATCGAGGTACCAAGCGGTCTTTGGAAACCTTGACAGCAGTCAACAAGAGGTTGCCATGAGAATTTTGCATGTTCTTGAAAATCACAAGCGGCAAGCTTAACTTTGGCTCACTTGAAATGCGCACACCAGTGCGAGCGAGCAGTGTATGGCCTCCGGCCACCGTTTCGCAAACTGATTGACTCTACATACCATACGCAATACAAATATACCTCCAGAGACGATCCACTTCTTAGCTCCTTCGAAGATAACCTCCTAGCGACTAACCATTATAATTCGAAGTCCTCATATCTGAAATAAGAGTTCCTGGTTATCCAAAATGTTCACGGGTTTTGGGTCCAACTTCTTTGGTGGCGCATCCTTTGCCCCAGCTAATAATAAGTTCGAAGAGTACTATCGATGTTACCCAGTCACTATGATGCCTGATAACATCAGGAAAGATGATGCTAATTACGGAGGCAAAATATTTCTACCCTCCTCAGCATTGAACAAACTTACTATGCTCCATATCAGATATCCTATGTTGTTCGAAATCATCAACGAGGCAGAGAATCTCAGATCCCATAGCGGTGTCCTTGAGTTCATCGCAGAAGAGGGAAGAGCATATCTTCCTCAATGGACCATGGATACATTGAAATTGCGGCCAGGTTCCTTGGTCAACATCAAGAATTGCGATTTGCCTAACGGCCAGTTTGTGAAAATCGAGCCTCAATCAGTTGACTTCTTGGAGATCTCTGACCCTAAAGCAGTGCTTGAAAATGCCCTCAGGAAATTCTCCACCTTGACGGTAGACGATATCATTCAAATCGACTACAATGATACCAGGTATGGCATAAGGGTGCTAGAAATTAAACCGGAGAACGATAACAAGAGTATCTGTGTCATCGAGACTGATTTGGAAACAGACTTCGCTCCCCCAGTTGGTTACGTGGAGCCAGAATACAAACCAAAGGCCACACAGTCCTCACTGAACCCGATTGACCCATCGAAGGTGAACAGAAGTGCTGGTGCAGGAACAATGGCACACTCAATAGGATATGCTAACATTGTATCTGAGGGAAACAGTAAGCAAGTTTACAAGGGCACAGGGCAAAAGGTTTCTGGAAAGAAGATTGAAGAGGAAGTGAAGGCAAGAGTGACTATTGATGATTTGGATCCTGATGCAGCACCAGTTGAATTCAACATATCAGATAACCAGGTTTTCTTGGGGTGGCCAGTGGTATTGCCAAAGCCAGAAGTGACTGAAGACACAAAGCAGGCAGCTGGCGGATACCAAGGAGAAGGAAGAACTCTTAGACAGAGCAGGAAAAGAAGCACCAACAAAAATAATCACGATCCGTTGAAGAACCACTCAAGAAGCCCTGATTACATTGAGATTGACGATTAAATCTATTCGCATATTATTTACTCCGCGTAATGAATATCAGTACATTAGTCAACTATTCAGTGGAAGAAGGAAGGAAAACGTCGTTTCCTTGCTCCATAGCCCTCTTGGTATGGTAAACAATGTCAGTAGATTCCCAGGGGTAGGCGATCCAACAGTCAGGGACAGTTCTAGCAGCAAAGTAGTTGCCGGACTTCATGATGTCATCAGGCAAGTCAGCTTTCTTAGGTTTCTTCTTGTCATGGAGAACAAAGACACCAAATTTTGTATCATTAGGGTCAGCACCCTTGGCAGCAGCCTGCTCAGCCACATCCTTCTTCAACTCGGAAACAGCATAATGCAAGGTGGTTCTAGTGTCATCGACCTCGTCGATGATCAAGATGTTCTTGTTGACCAAGTCGATCTTTGATTGGGCATAGTCAATCCACTGGGTTCTCACGACTTGAGTTCCCACGGTCTCGACTTGAGTGCCCACGGTTCCAATGTCCTCGTAAAGGGAGAGGATGATGGCCATGATTCTAATGTTTGGCTGTCCCGGTTCTTTCAAGAACGTTCTCAACATACGAGCAGGAATAAAGCCACCACCACCAATCGCAATAATCAAGTCTGGCTTGAAGGCCTTGATTTTGTCGGAGGTTTCCTGACACAACTGATGGATGTTGTTGTAGTTGATGTACATCTTAGATGCCTCTACGTCTGCGGCGTCCATGATCGAAACAAAATTTCTAGGTTAGATAGGAGAAGGATTCACTGAGGACTGGTCCTGTTGGCTAAGACTCGACCAAATGATGATAGTCGGGTTTATGCTCGTACGCCTGTACCCAAAAGCGTGAGACGCAGCAGCGAGATGGCCTCTCTTATATGAAGCGCACCAATTTTTTCCCTCATCTTTCTGCTCAGCTGCTATACTTAGACTAGCTGCCCAGACACGTAGAAAAAGAGGGTGCTGAGGATATTAGCATGTAGCGGATCTCGTGATGCCCCTGATGGCTCCATTGACTTGATTTCCCCTGTAAATACATGGGATCACGCATATGCTTGTGCGGCAATTCCACGGCATTTCCGACGGGCTATCGTGAGACTCGGCATTCCATCATATGCGGCTTGCTCACGGAAATGCCTTTTCGAGCCCCGTGCGCTTCTGGTCGGTTCAGGTATAACCACGACAGATAGAAATTGCGAGGTGAAGATCTGATCGACCCAGCCATAGAAAAATTGTAGAGATATGCCTTTCGAGAATCTCACGTTATTGCGGTCATGCTTTGTCTTCCACTTAAAACACACCAGATATGTAGAAAGTGGGTTTCACGAGGCGAATCGAGCTGCCTAACTCATGTATGGCCCGATCTTCTCAAAGGATCTCGTCTCGTGTACTTACTTACCCTCGTTCGCTCGTGACAGGTGTTCACAATTGACGGCCTGCACACCATGCGCCTACGCGAAAGTGGCACTCTACTCCACAATTAAGGTCTTTCACCACCGGAACCGAATTCAAAGCGTGTTTTCAGCATCAGAATGAAGCTCTACACTTTATTGAGTTCTTTTGCATTGGCTTCCGCTGCCATTGTGGGCATTGACTTGGGCCACCAATACACCAAGGCTATGATGGTGGCTCCGGGGTTTCCGTTCGAGATAATTTTTACCGACGAAGGAAAAAGAAAGGACTCGTCCACCATCTACTTGAAGCCAAGTGTCAAGAATGGTCGTTTGGAGGACATTGAACGTATATATGGCTCTCAGATAGGGTCCCTATGTACCAGATTCCCCGACTCTTGCGCCGCCAACTTAAAGAACCTTTTGGGAAACTCTATCGATAGCATTCATGTCGCCGAGTACTTGAAGCATCACCATGGTGTCAACATAGTTGAGAACGAAATCAAGAGTGACTCAGTATCTTTCAAGTTGGGTTCCTCCGCTGACTCCCATACTTTCTCTGTCGAAGAGCTCGTGGCTATGTCTTTGAGTGATTTGAAGCAGCGTGCTCTCAAGGCGTTGACCGCACATCCTCAAGCTAGACCTATCGCAGAAGATGTGGCGATTTCGGTGTCTCCATTTGCTGATCAAATCACTAGACTCGCATACTTGGACGCTTTGCAATTGGCAAACTTCTCCTCGGTGTTGGGTTTGGTCGACGAAGGATCTGCCGCCGCTTTAGGGTACATCTCGGGCAAGAAGTTTCTTCCTGAGGACTACAATGGCGAGAAGGTTCACGAGATTATCTACGACGTGGGCTCTGGATCTACGACTGCGACTTTATTTTCTTATGTTGCTTACAAGAACAAGACCATTGTGGTCGACGTTGAGTCGGTTGGATACGACCGCCTGTTTGGGGGTGAATTGCTAACCAACTACGTCTACAACATTCTCTTTGAAAAGTTCTTGGCTCATTTCAAATTGGAATCCTCTTTTGAATTGCCTCCAAAATTAGCCGCTAGATTGACTGAAGCCGCCGAGAAAGCGAAAACTATTTTGTCTGCCAACTCTGATTACAGAATCTCCTTAGAAAGCTTCTATGATGACAGAGACTTCAAAGCCTCCATTACCAGAAAAGAGTTTGAGGAGTTCACCTCAGAGCTTCTGGAGCGTGTCTCCCAACCTATTGTGACAGCTCTTGAGAATTCCATCACAGGCCCAAAAACCATCTCAGATATCCAATCTGTGATTTTGAATGGTGGATCGACTAGAACTCCCTTCATTCAGAAAGAATTGATGACCCTTTTAGGTGGTGAGGAAAAAATAGCCAAGACATTGAATACCGATGAGGCTTGTGCTTTGGGAACTACCATGAGAGCTTATCAATTGAAAATGATCACAGGGACTGGAATGGACGTGACTCTACATGATAGGATCTTGAGTGATTTTGACGTGGCAACCGGTGCAACAGTACAGAGTGTTTTCAAAAGAGGCTCTGTATCGCAAAACACCACTAGCATATCGTTTGGTGTTGTGAAGGACAACAAAATGTCCATCGAATTGTACGAGAACGGACAAAATTTTGGAACTTATCAGATTCAAAATGTTATCTCGAAATCAGAGGATCTCAAATGCAATGCCGACGACTTAGAGTTGGTTGGCGAATTTACTGTTGACCAGAACAAAATATTCTCGATGAGCAAATTTTACGCAATTTGCAACAGAAAGGACGTTGAAGAGGAGGAGACCGCATCTACGGCGTCAAACTCTACTGCCTCTACTGCCTCCAAAAAGAAGAAATTGCAACTGAACAAAGCTAAAATTCCAATTCCACCACTCACCTTCACAAGATTACGTCCATACTCAATCTTAGAAAAAAAAGCGAAACTTGATTTTTTGACTCAATTAAGTGCCAAGGAACAAGCAAAGATTGACTTGCAAATGGTTAAGAACTTAGTCGAGAGTTCTTGCTACAGTTTGAAGTCCTATATCGATGATCATTATGAAATTCTCTCGGAAGAGCTCGGAGGCGAGAAAGTTGATTCCACTAAAACTCTTGCTGACGATATCGTCGAATGGCTTGAATACGATTCTGACGACGCAACCAAGGAGGAAGTGAAAGAAAAAATGGCTCTAGTAAATGAGGCCAGATCCCAAATGGATTCTAAGGTGAGAATGTCAAACACTGATTTGTCTCTTGATGGTCTCAAAAACCTGTTGAAAGAGGGAAATGAGGTGGCTCAGCAAGTTCAAGATTACCTCTTAGAATACGGATCCCAGATAAAGAAAATTCGGGACAAGTATGAAGAAGAATCTTTCGACTTTGACCTGGAAAATGAGAAGATTATGAGCAAACTTTACGGAAGTAAAAGAGGAGATGAACTCAATTTGGACAAACATTTCTCTGTTTTCAAAGAGTCATTGAAAGCGCTTTCTGAGGTGACTAGTCTTGCACCTAAGAAGTTCGATGAACTTAGCAAGCAAGAACGCTTTGAGAAGAACGAGGCGGTGACTTCCGTTTTATTATTGATGATGGATGACATCATGACGCTTCAGAAATTGCACGAGCAGCGAGTTGATTACTTGCTTACAAGATTGGACAAATTGAGAGACAGAAAGGCCACGAGAGAATTCAAGGCGAAGATGAAACAGGAAAAGGAGATGGCTGCTGCTGAGAACACAACTGCTGCTGAGAATCAAGAGCTAGGGGATGGCGATAACTCGACTGTTATTGACAGCGAACCAGCCGATGCAAAACCTGAGGACGAGGCTCAAGATACTGCGCACGACGAGTTGTGAGAATCTTCACAAAGATCAATGAAATTTTTTACGTCGCTAAGATGAAATTGTTTAGGGTCAGAATATCCTCGAAGTAGTTTGAGTAATCAAATATTGAGTACTTTGGCGTCGTCAATATAAATGATTAGGCCGCCTTTACTGTGGAGAACGTATGCGCGTCTGGGTAGCAGCGAAAAATAAGTATACTTATCACTCATCACTTGACCCCATCAAATAGATCTCACCCTTCACACAAGGACTGACCACAAAAATGAGTGCAAACGATCCATACAGAAAATACAGAGACGACAGGTATAGCAGCAATGAAGCAAGCCGAAGAAGAGAGCTTGAACCTGCAGAGAGGTTTAACGACAGAAGAGAAAGAGATACTCGGGGGTCCGAAAACCGAAGAGAGTACAGAGGACATGTGGAATACAGGCCATACGAAAGGCATAACGATAGAGGAGACCGAGGATATAGACAAGGGTACCGAGGTGCTGATGGAAAAGATCTGAGATGGGATCCTAGACAACAATCCAGAGGCGACTACAAAGGTAGAGGGCCCAGGGGACTGTCTAGGCCAGTTAAAGATGATCACCACAGAACCGGAAAGAATGCACGAGAAGAAATAGACCCCGACGCGGGGTTGACGAGCAAGGACCTCTTCGAGAAGTACGAGCGTCGTTTGATTTCATTACTTCGCTATCCAACTATCGAGAATTACCACGTCACAGAAACCCAGTGGGGTGTGATACCAAAAGGATTTGAAAATGTCACTTCTCAAAGAGCCAAGCTTTCGGGACTTTTCCCTCTTCCAGGAGCACCTAGGCCCGTGGATATGACCAAGCTAGAAGGAGTTCTTGAGGACGGGACCTCCGCTGAGGTAGGTGTTCTCGTGGCAAAATCCAAAATCGATCCATTGGATGCTAAGAACTCCTGCATTGTGTTGATAGAGAATGTGGACTTCCTGATTGTCGACCACTTGAAACTTGTTGAGTATTTCAACAATTACCTTCGCTCTGCGGACATAGAGGGCACGCATTTGGTCAATAACATTGAGAAGAGTCGAAAAACAAAGGATGACAAGAGGTTGATAATTGAGTTTAAGACAAACGTTTGCGCTACATTGGCGCTCGCCTTGAATGGAAGGTCTATACCCATGAGCGATTTGAGAATTGCTCAACAGATCGACCCCGAGAGTTCCTCTACAGAAAGTGGCCATCCTTCGAACTCTTCGGATGATTTGTATTTGAACATGTTCAGGCCCGGCGAGTATGTGGTGCAATGCCTGCCACCTTACGGACCTTCAGATGAGGTGAAAGAGAAAGTTGGCGACAATCCCCGAAAGCTCACTCTCATACTTGAGGAAGACTGCGAGGAATCCGGACTTGTTAATGCTTTAACTGACATTGCCCCTTTAAGGGCCTTCCAAAATGTGAGAAAGGTGGGCACCAAGGAACCCTTGGGGGTTGCTTTCGTTGAATTCTTTATCGACGCCAAAGAACACCCCAATACGAAGTCAGCATTGAAATATACCATGGAGCTTTTGGAGAAGGTGAGAAAGTTGCCGATGGTCCTGGAGGCTAAATTTGCATGCTTGAAGGTCACGGAAAACAATACAATAGAAACCAGCATGCAAGACTGTCCCATCGAAATGAAGACTTTGAAAGCCTTGGCGAGGAACGAGTATGTTCCATATCACCCTAAGCTGCGAGTCATCCAACTTATTAACATTGTCACGATGGCAGAATTAGTTAATGATGATGCTTTCAAATTTATTGAACAAGATATATACCAGGAGTCATCTTCGTTTGGTAAAGTTGTGTCCATTAAGATTCCCAGGCACACACAGGAAAGTGCCCCCGGTATTCAACAGCTAGCTACCAAGGGAGTGGGCAAAGTTTACGTTGAGTTTGAGGATGAGAAGGTGGCGCTTCGTGCCTTGATGGGATTGGCCGGGCGGTCTTATAATGACCGCACAGTTTTGTGTGCCTTCTATGACCATGCTGACTATTCGAATGGCTTGCTTTAAAGATTGTTTTCCTTCATGAATACCTTGAGCTCACCAGGAACGTTGGGGTCGAAGCCATGTCTAATAAGCAAACTGTAAAGTGATTTGGGAAGTGCCGGGATGAAACTGAGACTCAATTTTATAATGTTATTTTCATCCAAGTTCGGGAAGCTTCTCAACTCTTTCATCGGCTGCGCAGACTTTAATAACACTGACCGATTGATGATGAGTTGGGCGACAATGAAGAGGATATTAATATGTGTCCCATATGCAAACAAAAAGTCCCAAAGTTTGATCAAAGACTTTAAGGGCGGCGTGCAAGCACAAAGGGTGAGGACCGAGGGAAACGCATATATTTCTGCTTTGAGGAATTTTGAATCTAGAAACTCGCTTAGGACTGGGTCTATGATTTTCAAAACTATATCCACTAGGCTCAACCCGGTGTGGACGCCATCTAAATTGGGGGTGATGTAAAGGGGAATTTGCTGCGTGATCAAGTTGTGAAGCACAGCAAAAGCTTGCGGTTCACTTTTATAGAAAGTGAATGCAATCGGTGCTAATAACACATTCATTCCCTGGACATAGCCGACATTGCTACCGGGTATTGAGATGGCAAGTACCGAAAGAATTCGCATGAGAGTGTCCTCCGAAACCCTTGATTGAAACGTTCGGTCGTTCATCAACGTTCGAAAAGTGTCATTCTTGATCTTCTGATAAAGCTCTGGCGAGAGATTCCTCTCAACGCTGGATAGAAGCTTGGCGTATTTGTGACTGGGGTAGACCGGGACCTTGCAAAGGATAGACCAAACATATGATCTGTACGGGCACTGCTCGTAGCCCTCAGGGATTGAAAGGCCCTCTATAAGTATCATGTATCGCAATTTGGAAAGACTGTTTTCGAGGATGATCTGCGGCATCTCTATGAACTGCTCTATGGAATCTTTCTTCCGGCCTCTGCTCACCGCCGCTGCCATTTGGGACATGTCGGCACGATCAGATCAGTGATTCAAGGTAAACATGGAGTCGCGCGAGTATGTAGGACAAGTTAGGGCCTGGCGCGGGTCATCAGGCTAGGAAAAAATGAAAGAAGAAAAACCATTTTTGAGCATCTGAACACAGTGATGCCCCAACCTACCGAAATTAAAGGGTTCCAGATCCTCAAGGTCAAGCTACCGGAAAGCAGCGGAAACCATTACATATATTTCCGAAAGCACGAGGCAAAAGGCACCAAGAGTGCGTCCGATACGAATGGGCGGCTGCTCTTTGTCTTCAATATTCCCATTGAAAGCAACACCAAGAGCGTGAAGAAGTTTTTCCAGCAAGTTGCCATTGGCGCCACGGTTGAGTCCTACATCCCAAGTGCTTTGAACGAAAGTGATGAAGATGTTTACCTAAACCTTACCCAGTTGTCCAGCGACTTGAAGTATGATTTTCAAGATGGCGTGAGCGAAGCCGCTCTGAAGTTGCCCAAAAATTGCAGCCTCGTGACATTCATAGACAAAGCATCATTCACACTTGCATTCAACTCATTGAAGAAAATATCTGCCGCGGGAAAAGTCACAAATTGGCCCATTCAGGCCTTGGGCACAGAGTACATCATGAGCCGAGTGAGTTCGAAGATTCACGACTCTGAAAAGCTATCTCTTCTTGTCACCAAGTCCCTAGAACTCTTCAACCAGGCAGAAGAAGATTCCAGGCAAGAGTTGAGGCTGCAGAAAGAGCTCGTGGACGAAGATGGATTCACCCTAGTTGTGGGCACCCACTCCAAAACGAAGGGTGAAATGTTGGGCAAGCAGAAGCACTTGCAAGAAATAGAGGCAGACAAGGCCAAGAAGAAGGCCAAGAGAAAGGAGAAGGAGGATTTCTACCGTTTCCAATTGAGAGAGAAGAAAAAAGCGGAGATGAACGATTTGTTGGCGAAGTTCAAACAGGATCAGGAAAGAGTCAAGTTGATGAAGGAGAAAAAGCGCTTCAGGCCGTACTAATTAGTCATGTATCATTTAAAGGTTATATATAGAATTGGAGGTGTAGACCGCGCAGAGTCGCTGTGCGTGCTCACTATGGTAGTGTGTGCATGACTCCACATCTACTACACTGTCAATGTTCCAAACAATTGAAGACTTGCACAGGGCTGCGCAATTTGAAATACCCAAAGACTTAGAGATCTTGGCCACCATCAGATATGATCCAAATCTTACTCAAAAGATCCCTGAGGCCATTGTGGACGTGCAAAAGAGCTCTTTCTTTCTCTTGCCTGAGCATATCGAAAGGATCAGGTTTACCTTGAACTTCTTCAGAAACTGCCCCGGGTCTCCTTACTGCAATGAGACACAAGAACCAATTGTCGAAGAAAACCAGATCTTTCAAAAGTTAGTTGCTTCTCTAGAAGAGTCTGGTGTATCTCTACACTATCCTCTCAAAGTGCGTTTGCTTATTGGCATTAACGGCGATGCCCGCGTGGAGCTCTATCTGGCTGCTGTGAGGGAGAATCTCCTCGACGGCTTGGATGATCTGTTCCCAGAAACAGACAGATATGATCTTTACCTTGATGAAATACCCATTCTTGCCTCGCCGTACACGTCATTCAAGACTACGAACCGAGTGGTGTACAACGAGTCCCGGGCGCGATGCTTACCCTGTAATTCGTCAAAGGAGGAGGTGATTTTGGTAAATACGACTGGGGAGGTCATGGAGGGCTCTATTACCAACATTGCTATCAGGAATGCATCTGGCGACTGGATTACGCCGAAGCTCACGTCGGGATGCTTGTGTGGAGTCACAAGGCACTTTTTACTAAAGAAGAACTTGATAAAGGAAGGCGAAATCACACGCGACATGTTGAAGAACAACCAAGACGTACTTTTGATGAATGGTGTCATGGGAGTTGTGAGGGGAACCCTTAGGAACGTCTAATCTTTATTGACCCTAGAGGGCTAGTATTGACTACTCTGCGAGGGCTTGGATTTCCTGGTCGTCGTACCCCATGACATAGAGTATATCACGCAAGGAGTCCGTGTTCAAGCAGCACGGTGCCTCTCTTTGAACCTTCGGCTTGGCGTTCCATGCAACGCCCCAACCTGCAACACCCATCATAGGCAAATCGTTGGCGCCATCTCCCACAGCAACAGCACTGGAAGGATCCAAGCCATGACTTGCCGCAATTTCTAGAAGGAGTTCCGCTTTCTTCTCCCCATTCACAGTGTATCCCACCGTCGTGCCATCGAGTTTCATGGACTCATCAACGCCCAAAGTATTAGCATATGCATAGTGCAAGCCCAATTGTTCCTTGACATAGGAAGCCAAAGGAATGAAACCTCCGGAACAAACCCCCATCACAACACCTAGCTTGGCTAAGGCTTTGCAGAGTGTTCTAGCGCCTTTGGTAATGACGATCTTGCCCTTCAATTCTTCCCAAAGCGTGGTCGAGTCGATGCCCTTAAGTAAAGCTACTCTTTCTCTCAAAGAGTCATTGAAGTCCAACTCACCATTCATGGCCCTCTCGGTAATTTCGGCCACCTTGTCCTCGATATCGGCGTACGCAGCGATCAACTCAATAACCTCTTGATAGATGAGGGTGGAGTCCATATCGAAGATAAACAACTTCTTCTCTTTTCTCTCGGAAGACTTTTGAAAGAAGATGTCATAACGTAATCCTTGGTCTCTTTTCTTCACTAGAAGAGTTTGTATTAGGTCTGGGTTGGAGGCATCCACTTCGTAGTCGTAGACTCTATTCTTAGCAAGCTCTTTCTTGGAATGTACAGAAACAGCCAATTCCAGAACTAAAGCTTCCATGGACTGGACATCTTCTTTTTGGAACTCGGCGTTGTGCGAGATGAACGTCAAGGAGTACATTGGTTCGACCAGAGGACGATTCTTACTCGCATTAATTTTCAGCTCGCAGAGGAACGCGAAAACGCTTTCTCGGAGGCTTGACCAAGTTACTACGAATATAGTGATTTCAGTCTCCTAACAAAACTGCCGTTCACTCGCCCTCGGAACAGTTCACATTAAGTATGCCTTAATTTTCGGCAGCCTTGGGAACAGATGCAATTTCCGTAGCAGGTGCAACTTCAGAAGCAGGCGCAACTTCAGAACCAGATGTACTCTTGAGGTCAAACTCGCTGAGCCCGATCCCCCCACCCAACTTCTTGTAGTTTTCCTTCACCACCGCCCTTTTCCGATCGGCTATCTCATTCATTTTGGACCAGTACACTTCATGGATATACTCGAAATCCAACATTCCATTGAATTCCTTGTCCAACTGTTCTTTTGGCACAAAGTTTTCGAAAGGCTGATCGTATATAGTCTTCAGCCTTGTGTAAGGATCAATAAATGGACCGACAAGCTTGAAAAACGTGTAGCCAATCCACGGAATGTTTGTGAACAAACCTCTTCCCAAACGCTCGGGGTAATGATTCTGTAAGATGTGCAACACTTGCTTGGAGATGCTGAGAGACGGGAACTTGGAGGAGAGTTGCAAGTGAGCAGGCGCAGCCTTGAAATCTATAAGCAAAGCTAATGTATCTTGGCCTGCAGGCATGAACTGAATGACTCTCTCCAACATGAAGACCAAGTGCTGCACTTGTCTTATGGACGCAGATGTGTTTTGATACCCATTGCGGAGGTACAAGCACGGTCTGTTATCAATGTCATACCCAAGGATAAGGTTTTTGCCAGTGACATTTTCTGCCTCGACCATTTCCGCTGTGAGAAGCTTATTGGCTTGGGTGTGGTCGCCTAAATCCGTGACGCCAAAAGTTCGCCTCCACATAATCGTTTCCTCTATTCTCTTAATTGTAGCAGGCACTTTCCACTTGGTTGCCCTCAAGTATCTCAAAAAACACTCCTTGGTCAACCAGGCTTTCTCCTCATCAATTACAGGATGCATGGCAGCGCCTGCACTGTCGTTGACAGCAATTTCACCGAGAACAAACTTCTCAAAGTGAGCATGAACCTCATTGTAGCACTTCTGCTCGTCCTCGGTGAGCTTGATCTCGGCCGATTTGGTCGGGTTGATGGGGTTCTCGAACGGCGTGTGACACTTGATCAACCCTTTTTTGGACAGAGCCAATGAGACAGACGTGTCCTTCGTCGACGTACTGTCCTGGTCAGAGATGGGAGTGGGCTCTGTTTGCTTTTTCCTGAAGAAATTCATGTGATGCTCTATAAACTGCTGCTGCTCACACGCACTGCGCTAACTCAAGGTGGATACACAATGAATCCGGTGCGCGTAGCGAGAAAGCCTTAATGTGCTACATATACACTCAAGAATGGAGTTTCACGTTCACGGTTATTTCCAACACGTGAGTTTTTATGAGTAGGAAGGAGCCAGATATATACCGCGCGAGCCAGACGAAGACACATGTTTGCCAGTTGAGGACAATGTAGGTCAGATGAAGATAATTGTAAGTTAGACGAAGACACTGGTTTTGCAGTGCCATGAACGAGGAGCAGATCACATGCCCACACCTGAATGACTCGCCTACACTTGATAAGAGCTACATTCTGACCATGAAATCTGTGGTTTCTTCGGGATCTAGTTTTCTAATGTCATCGTCAAATCTGGTCTTGTACTGTCTTCCGGAGTTGTGCTGTGAACACACTGTATTCAGGCGCGGAAAGGCCATTTCACTGGCCTCCTGTTGCGGCTGGGTGCGCGGCCTGTCGAGACTTATACGCGATCGGATCCAAGACAACAACTGATATGTCTGTTCGATTGACTGCGTCCTCGCTGCCAAAAGAGGCACCCGCTACCATAGATTTTTTGAACGAGCTCATACGTGAGCATATCGAAACCGTGGAGAACCAGAAGGATTTCGGCAATGTCTTGGCAGAGAAATTGAGCCTGAAAAGCGCAAAGCACAAGTTCTTGGTGTCAGTGACAAGAGTCGCTATGGACAAGACGGGCCAATCCGAAATCGCTGTGAAATCTTCCGTTTGCACAGTTTGGGATGAGAAGAGAGATGGGTACTTCACGTTCGAGGTCGTCAACGAGGATATCTATTTTGTCACCATTTTCTGGGTTTATATCGATTAAGCTCCCGGCGACGGTTTCAAGTCTAGACCTGCTTGGTTCCTGAACCATCGATCTCTTTTCTTACTTGTTTCGAATATAATTGCCCCTGAATCACGTCCAAGTCATCGCACAACTCAAGAAGCTCTCGCATAGGGAGGTTATTATCCACAATCTTTTCCTTGATCTTTCCGAGAAGACTTCTCACATCAGCGTCTGTGTTGGGATCGAACCTTGAGTCTTTCAATGAACCTGTACCCAAGATCTCTGCGTCTGACTTGCGTAACTTGATGTCTGGAGGAGGCACCAGGGGAGGATGCAAATTGAGCTGGCTTTCAAATTTCTCCTTCTCTTGAAATATCTGTGCTTGTTGCGCAGCCGCTGTTTTCTTGAAGTCTCTAAGATACGCTGAATCCAGGTCGAACAGATCTTCGAGAGACTTAAGGTACGCCTCCAAACTCGCTAGCTGTTTCATTTCGGCCAGAAGAATAGACTCAAAGGCTCCTTTCCGCTGATTCACTTGGTCAATGTTGAGAGGATCAAAATCATCGCTTTTTACCCCTTTCATTCGCAGAACCAAGGATCTCAAGGGGGGCAACTTCGTAACATTTAGCCTTGCTAAAAACGATTTTGGAAGCCGCTCGCTCATCCAATTTTCTGTAAGAATACGCTGACATTCTGCTACCTTGAGATCGTTGTCGCCGCCTCCTTCGAACCGCTCTATGGTCTTGCTCATGGACATCTCAAACAAGATGAGCAAGGAATGGAGCGCTGGCCGATCTAGATTCGTCCATTGTTTTTCAATCGACTTGCTTGAAACTCTCTTACTGTATGAAGTCTTTGTGAGAAGATCAGTGATTCTGGGACTTTTACCTATAGCTTGGGGTTCCAGGGAAATGCTAGATACAGGAGCCTCAATAGACGGTTCTGGGGCTGCGGTCCCTTCGGTATCTATCTTCAATTTCTTCACTGCACGATCCTTATCTAAAGACTGAATAGCTGATCTAGAGACGTAATCTGCGTCCGACTCAGGCGATCCGGGCGCCAGGTCTGTATACATTGAGGTGACATCACTGTCGGGTTCAGGTGTCTGCTCTCTTGAAATCGCTAGACTTACTTCTGTTTTATGTCCCATTGCAGGCCAACCAACACTGGCTCCTTGCTCAGCTTCATCGTACTCTTGTTTTAAATAAATTCGGTCTTCATTGTGATCCTCACTTTCCTCTCGTTCGGTAAACTCGTTCGAGGTAGCCAAAAGATTGCTGAAAATTTGTGTAGCCTCCAAGGATTCGGCAACTTTACTATCTCTATGGTCTGTGTCCGACAGAAGCTTGGGCACTTGGGTATCGTCCATCTGGGAGCTTGTTTGAGACTATAGCGGTGTGTTTATATATAGATCACGAGACCATCGCATTATGTACAGGACGAAACGCGCATCTCTTAAGTAGGCAAGACTACATTGATGAATGAGTGCTCATGTTTTGCAACCACGCACGAGAGCTCGAATGCACTTTCTATTAACTGTTTGGAGTATCGATCTGCCCGCGTGACTCGGCAAAGACGCGGTCAGACGCGGTCAGACGCGGATTTGTATGGAATTAAGAAGCCTCGTTTCTTCATCCTCAGATACAATTCCCGCTGAATCTTGGTAGTCATTGACTTGAGCGTTCTGGCTTTTATACCAAACCGAGAGACAAAATGAGACACGAGGCAATTTTCTATTTCAAACTTCTCCTTGTAAGTTAACGTGTTGGCAACGCTTGCAAAATTGGCTTCCACTGAAGATTGCGTCTCCGGCAATTCGCCTTCACGAGAGTACCTGAAGATCTGGTGGATTTTTCGTTCCATGATGCTAAGGCCTTCTTCATCGGCCTTGAAACTTCCTCCCACGAGGGAGTCATACACCCAATCGCTGTATTTGGAGACTTCCTTGTCAGAGAGGTCAAGCAAAGTCTCCAAGTCCATGCTTTGAAAACTCTCATTCGAATAAGGGAAATCTGCTGGGACTTGCTTTGAAAGCCACAATTTCCAGGACGACGGGTCTGCTATGGCCGTAGATTCACGGAAATAAAGGCGCAACACATAAAACATCATGGCTATGCAGCGGAGCTCCGGGGAAAATGTGGAGTTGCGGAGCATCAAAAATCCACCTGTGGTATCGGTGCAAAGCTCGTGATACTGGGCAAGGAGTGATGGAGCATGCGGAAGTCGTAGGCTTTTAAAAGTTTTGAATACCAATGGGTAAAAGTCGTGCATGGGCACCGAACCCATCTCATTGACCCCAAGCCGAAATGTCCACCACTGTATTAACTTGATAAATCTGTCATCCATGGGAAGGGCCTTAATCAGTAGGCAAGCAATGGTTTTTAAGGAGCATCTTTTGAGCATTTCCGGAGGTAGAAGCGCGTACGCATTGAGAAGTGATACCTTGTTGTTCTTCATCATAAGCATGTAGTCGTCAAGGTAGACGGGATATTGGTTCACCTGACGTAAGGCCAAATACACTAAGGCTAATAAGTCCAACACCACGGGACTGGTTTCCGACTGGGAAACTTTCACACATCGCATCCACAAGAGTTTTGTGGCACGTGATACTCTTGACACGAACAATTCAAGCTTTTCCGGCAGCAAAAACCCATAGAGGTGGCGAACAGTCCGTGATGTCATGACCTGTATGATTTTTTGGAGACATGCCCAATGGTAGACATGGCCTTCCTCACCGTAGAGCCTAGTATCTGATTTCGAGCCTAGACCAGATTGCACAGGGGTTGAAGATTTGGAGGCAAAGCCACTATCTGATATCTGTATGTTCAAGCGCTTGGTCTGGGAATAAGCCTCACCATCTTCGTCATCAATCTCGATGTTTCCCTCCATCACGTGGCCATACTGACAGAACTTCTGACCTGCATTCAGCCGCCAGAGCCTGGATCTACAGTTGTCAACCCCACATACTGGCCCTTTAATCCAAGTTCCCTGTGACATGGTGCTTGGCAAGCGAAGGTGGCAGCTGTGGTAGTGAGACGCACGCGCGTGATGTAAAGGTGAATACGTTAAGACGCACCGCTACGCATCAGTACATCCAAAGAGAGATTCACACGATACGAGGTTTTCAGAGGTAGACTCCCAGATTTCGAGATTGAAACAGACTTTTCTTTATACAGTGGGCGTAAAAGCTCAGCCTCACGAACGCCAAGGAAAGCTGCAACCTTGGTCGTGACTAACTCATTGCGCGAGACCGAACCGTCAGACAAAGCATACATAGTAACTAAGAGCTACATCTATATGACCAACTATACACAAAGTAAATGTACGGGCCGTTGCCGATAATGGTTACAGGCATCATCAACCCAAGATCAGCCATAGCTTAGACAATAGTGTTTTCTACTCCTTTATTCACAATTATTATTGCTACCATCACATTCGCATTAAATGTGAGGTTTGTATGTACGAACAAACTCCAGTGATTACAGTGAAGTTCTCGATGAATTCGTCGATTTTAATTTGATGCTTGATAGGAGTTCGAAGTCCATGTCTTTGTTACCATTTCTGATAAGTAATTTTCCCGCATTAATCGAAGATACCCTATTAGTGATATTCGTCTATTTACAACAACCAGCAACATAAAAATGTAGTAGGCTTATTCATACAATTTTATTAAGATGTTTAATTTAATTTTCAAATGTTGTATTTGAATATCAATTTAGATCAATTTGAAATATGAGTAGATTTGAAACCTTAATTTAAATTTTATGTTTTATGTTCGTTCATTATTTCTCTTAATTTAATAAGTATCACCTTTTTATTGTCTTTAGTATTGATCCTATTTTTAGTATCGACCCCAGTTCTAGCATAGATACCATGTTTGTCTATCAATTGTTTATTGGTGTGCGCCTTTCATGTCGTACAAGTGCAATTTATTTCTCAAATTTATTCTCTACATATTATTGTTGCTAAACTGCGAGTGGTGTGAACTCCGTTTCGGGTGTTGAGAAGTCCGCTCAGAGTATGAGGGGCCATAGGGGTTCGCAGTTGCCCTATTTGGCAAGGCGTAACGGGTATTTTGCCCCCCGAGGTATTTTTTCTCGGACCTAAAATCGTGCAGTATCGCCGAGCAAGTCACCTTTTATGACCAAATATTGCAGCGGAGTCGGAGACGCGCCGGTCACTAGCTCCGAGTGTCGTGTATGCGGGGTGCAGGTACCCCGTTCGCCGATTGTTCGTCGCAATGGCAGACACACTCAGCAGTTCCACGTAAAATTCAACCCCACCACGGCCATAATCAAAGGTAGTCCCTTGGACAGTTCCCTACTCTGAGCGAAGAAGACAGTGCTTAGTAATGAGTTGCAGCCAACGCGACTCCAAGCTGAGAATGATTACAAATCAAACACGGCGATTAACAAATTACGTTGAGTGCCAGCCAAAAATGCCTTGAATTCAAAAAGCACATATTCTTGGGTGTCAAGGATCAATCCAAGCGGGTTGCCTGGTGCTACTTAAAAAGATTTACATTTGGGTATGTTGATGAAGCTGTAGAATCGGTGCAGTATAACTCGGTGACAAATTTTGGTTATGTTCGCTGGCACGGTTGCGGATAACGAAAAAAAAAAAGAATTTCAGATTGCTTAAAGCCGAGGGATGGCCTGCAGTTATCACTTTGTGCAGGATGTCCTCGGCTGTAACCACAATGTTTGTGCCCTGGTGCATCATCGAAGTGCGGGCACGATGAGGGGGAACCTCGCGCATCTGATTAGAAAGACTGTAGTATAAATATGGCCCAGAATGTCCACCTTTGTAATTTCCTCGCAGTTTCTTTTGTATAATCTTCCCCCACTCAATAATCATGATTAAATCTACCGTGGGAAAGTCCTTACCAACCTTGATCAGAAGGTACTCCTCTTTGCCATTGTCCGTACCAGTGACATTACCAAATGGAACCAAATATCAGCAACCAACAGGTTTGTTCATCAACAATGAATTTGTGAAGCCAAGAGAAGGAAAGACCTTCAAGGTTATCTCTCCTTCTACTGAAGAGGAAATTACCGATGTCTACGAAGCCTTGGAGGATGACGTTGATACTGCTGTAAAAGCGGCTAAGGCTGCTTTTGACGGTGGCTGGTCCAACGCTGACCCATCCGTCAGAGCCGCTGCATTGAACAAAATTGCCGATATCATTGAGGAGAATGCCGAGACGTTTGCATTTATTGAAGCTTTGGACAACGGTAAGTCTGTTTCTAACGCTAGAGGTGACGTCGCCTTGGCCACGGGCTGCTTCAGATCCACTGCTGGATGGGCCGACAAAATTACCGGGTCTGTGATTGAAACCGGCTCCACTCACTTCAACTTCACAAGAAAAGAGCCTTTGGGTGTCTGTGGACAGATCATTCCATGGAACTTCCCATTGTTGATGTTTACCTGGAAAGTTGCCCCCGCTCTTGCCACCAACAACACTATTGTTTTGAAGACCTCTGAAACCACCCCATTGTCTGCCTTATACCTTTGCTCTTTGTTGAAGGAGCAAAATGTTCTTCCACCTGGTGTTTTGAATGTTGTTAACGGGTTCGGAAAGACCACTGGTAACGCTATCACTGACCACCCTGTCATCAAAAAGGTTGCTTTCACTGGTTCTACCGCTACTGGTAAAGCCATCATGGCCAAGTGTGCCGCCACATTGAAGAAGGTCACCTTGGAATTGGGTGGTAAGTCTCCTCACATTATCTTTAACGATGCCAAATTGGACGTCGCTGTGCAGAACGTGATTACTGGTATTTTCTACAACTCTGGTGAAGTCTGTTGTGCAGGATCCCGTGTTTACATTCAAGAAGAGATCTACGAGGAGTTTGTCAAGAAATTTGTTGCCGCTGCTCAGGCCGTGAAGGTCGGTAACCCATTCGATGAGGAGGTTTTGCAAGGTGCTCAAAACTCCCAGAACCAGTTGGACAAGATCTTAGGTTACATCGAGAACGGTAAGTCCGAGGGTGCCACTTTGTTATCTGGTGGTAAGAGAGCAGAAGGCAAGGGATTTTTCATCCAGCCAACCATTTTTGGTGATGTCAAGGAAGACATGAAGATTGTCCGTGAGGAGATCTTCGGTCCTGTGATCACTGTGCACAAGTTCAAGACCACCGATGAAGTCGTGGAATTGGCCAACAGCTCCGAATACGGCTTGGCTGCAGGTATTCAATCTACCAACGTCAACACGTGTCTCGACGTCGCCAGAAGACTTAAAGCCGGTACTATCTGGGTCAACACATACAACGACTTCCACCAAATGGTTCCATTTGGAGGTTTCGGTGCTTCTGGTATGGGTAGAGAAATGGGTGCTGAGGTGTTGGAGAACTACACTCAGACCAAGGCCGTGAGACTTGCTCTCCACTAAGCATATACTTAGTGGCGCTGCTCAAAATATTTACGATGATGTACTAAAATAAAGTTACGAACTGATATTGTTGGTAAATCTATTAAATCTCAATCTGTGCTCGAAGCTCAAGCAACAGTTGTGTAGCACAACTTTATCGTATTCTCGGGACGCTGCGAGGCTCTGCTTATACTGGATGGAGCATCTTCACGGTCAGCCGGCACATAAGCTTTGCAGCCAGCGTTGATTGGTATGTACACGACCTTCCTAACTGCGCTGATTTTAATGTAAAAGATGCTTGTGACTGTATCAAAGAGCTTGCCCGCACATCTCTCCTTTAGCATCTATTCGTCCGCCACTCCAGCTCTCCATGTCAGACCAGCACTCACACTGTGCAGATTCGAATTTGCGATGCGCGCCGGCACGTGCGCACCGTGACTGCTCTTAGACACAGTGTGCGGACTTTTCCTGCACGCGCTGGCGCTCAGTCTCACCAAACGACAAAAAAACTTTTGACAAATTTTTCTTCGCTCCACTGTCCTAACTTTCACAAATATTAACAAGATGGTATGTGATAAATTATCTACATGATATACAAAGCGGCCTTGCACACTACGTGGCGTTCCATGTGACATATGTCTATACTGCTTCCTTATTCGAAACTTTTCCAAGGTCAAATCTCAAGTCGAAACACGAGTCATTTGAACGCTTACAGAACATCGGGACGTCAGACATTTCCACACGTCCAAGGAGCTCCACCAATCGCACATTATACTAACGCCCACAGAGTGACTCCGTTACTATCAGAACTAGAAAGGTTATCTCTAACCCATTGTTGGCTAGAAGACAATTCGTCATTGACGTCTTGCACCCAAACAGACCAAACGTCTCTAAGGATGAGTTGAGAGAAAGATTGGCTGAAGTTTACAAGGCTGACAAGGACGCTGTCTCCGTCTTCGGTTTCAGAACCCAATTCGGTGGTGGAAAGTCTACCGGTTTCGGTTTGATCTACCAATCCGTTGCTGACGCCAAGAGATTCGAGCCAGCTTACAGATTGGTCAGATACGGTTTGGCTGAGAAGGTTGAGAAGCCATCCAGACAACAAAGAAAGCAAAAGAAGAACAGAGACAAGAAGGTCTTCGGTACTTTGACCACTCACGCTAAGAAGATTGCCAAGAGACAGGCTGAGTAAGCCCCTCTTTCATCCTAATGAATCTCAAAAGACTTATGACATGCTGTGATAATCTCGGATTTTTTAAATAAAGTGTTTCGTGGTGTTATTTCTTTTGGGTTGCATACTATTTACTCAATAAACAACCAATACTGTAATGCTATGTAGACCTCTCTTCTTAACGGAAGACTTCGAACAGTATTTATTCGGATGTTTATTATATATGAAATGATTCTTTACTAATCGGATATGCAAGTTTCATCATCTGGAACACCATAGTCAACACTGAAGGGGTCTTCTTTGTCAATAGAATCCGAAGTTTCATCGTCATCCAAGTAATTGCTAATCCAGTAGCATTGCTTATCAAATCTATCAGCGTTAGATTGGAAATATTCAGCACTGTTCTCGGCTATAATATCATCAATTTCGTCCCCCGTGAGAACCTTAAAGATTTTTTGGAAGTATCTGATGAGAGACTCGAGGCCCCGGAGGTAACCCTTGTCTGGCGCTGCAGGGTATTTTGGAGGATGGTTGTACTTGTTGTCTGCAATGTCGTCTCCAATCATGCTCTGGGCGAAATCGATGATGTGCACTTTGATGGCCGCCTCTTTGATCAGCGCAGACCCATCGTACATCAACAAAACCGATGATCCATACATCCTGTACCCATCCAAATTCTCAAACGACTTATGAAGATCTCTAAGCTGCTCTATTATGTGGGGAATCTTGATAATAATCGAAAGGGTTGAGATACCGTCGTAAAGGAATTTGGCTAGAATTTTGGCAAAGGGAGTTCCACTTTTTAGACTTCGCCCAAAATACTTATCTTTGATAAAGTACTTTTTCTTCGCTTTATTCCATACCTGGAGGCCACAGACTCTGACTCCAAGTTCTCGCGAGGTAGTAGCTGCACATTTCTTTCGCTGTGACTGTTGCTTCTTATCAGTGGCGTCCACGCCATATTGGCGTGTGCCCATCTTCAAATCCAAAGCACATACTTTGTGCATATCGGCAGTCAAATCCTCAAGTAGAATGAATCTCTCGAACCGAGTGTGCTTTCGCATGACAATCTCTGGCATGTTATCTCCATGGTAGGAATCTTGATGTGTGCTCGCGTGATGATGCTCGTCATCCATGCTAAATAACTCTTCTGATTTGCGAGATTTCGGTACAAACACTTCTTGAATGACTTCCGCTTGCAAATCCCGGTTCACTGATGTTGAGCCAATGCTCTTCTGAGATTCTTTCGAGGCTGATAATGGAGCCAGAGACGAAGATTGAATGTAATCATCTAAGAGGGATGATGATGAGGGCGCACTGCCGGGATACTTCTTCCATAACAAGTCAGGAATCATATGCCTGTTGTCATCTAGTGAGACTTCAGGTGGGTCTTCACCTTCCGGTGAGCGATATGAGGACGCGTTTTTGTGATCGAAGGACGAGCTATGATTTGAATAGGCGTGATGTGATTTTGGTGAATTTTGCAGGTAGCAAGCCTGTCCTTCTTCGGAACGGCATACCTTTTGTCCCTCAGATGATTGTACTTCATCAAATTGTACCTTCTGTGAATTGGTCTTCTGAGTTGAGTCTAACAAGTCAGTGGGCCCAAGGTTGGGGCTTGAAGCGGGCTCTTGAACTGTACTAGAGTAACGAACATTTAATACACCAATGTATTTGGGCATAAATTTGTAGACATCCAAATGCTTCTTCTCGACGCCTTCGTACCACAAATTTTCTCTGTTCATTAGGGCCTTACAGACTGCCTTCTTGCTGAACCTGAAAATGGCGGTATGTCCACCTACATTATCTTTGAAAGGCCGTAGCTCGACAGATAAAGGGAACGAATCATTTATGGAAGGCAAATTTTCGTTGAATGGGCCCTCGGAGGCGAGAGACGCAGCCTCAGATTTGTAGGAGTCCAGGCGGATAAGTGGAGGCAGAATAAAGGCGTCTTGCTCATCACGGGAATGCTTCTTTATTTTAGTGAGTTCACCATGACAGCCTCTGTCAAACTCCAAATCTGCCATTAGATGCTGTAGGTTTTCGGTTTCAGACATGGCCTCTGGAGCATTTGAGTCCTGAGAGACACTGGGGTTATTAGACGGGTCGGCAGGAGTATGGGGGAAGTAAGTGGCGGAAGATACGGGCTCTATCACGGATCTGCGCTTCTTGTTGCCATCGAATTTGTCGGGGAAGTCTGCAACCAGTAGCTCATTAGGGGTCAAATCAGAGCACGTAGACTTGACGTCGTCAGTGTCGTGGGTCTCTATATCAATGAGATTCTCCAACTTGATTCCATCTCCTCGAAATAACCTAAGAGACCTGGCCGCTTTTCTGCCAGTCACCACAGGGACTTTATCATCAAGAAGCTGCAAAGGGGGGTTGTTGTGGTCTTGTTCCATTGAGAAAGAACGATAAGATGACCTAAATCAAAAGATTCATAAGTGAACAAACACGAGGGAAAAGGGCTTGGGTTGCTCGATGTGTTTTGAGATCCAGATTCAGATCTGTGATCAAGCAGGCGAGATGGGCGTTAAGACGAAAAGGTATCTAGAACTTGTTCCATTAACTGATATCACAGTTTATGACACAAAGGGTATGGATAGTATAGGGAGGCAAGCGTGGTCACAAAACAAAGAACTTGGTGCTTGGTGGTCGTCAATAGTACGAAGAACTGAATGTGTACTAACAGTGAGAATTCGTGATGTTTTTTCCCTGCATTGTTTTGTAGTAATTTTCGTTCGCAAATTCAATTATACCCGACAATCCAAGCACATTGAGATACAGCCTTGATAACTGCTTGATAACGGCAATCCATTCAAAATTTGAGGAATCGGAGCCCGAGCTACTTCTACGTATTCGATTCGGATATTCCTTTGTCAGCACATGCATTGAAGCCACGCAAGAAACCAAACAAGCCGCAAAATGCTGTTAACAGCCTACAAGTAGATAACCATTTTCGGCCCATGTTTTTGAAAAAGCAAAGTGTCAGTTTGCAGGATTCAGTGCTGCATTCCAAGATATGAAAAGTCCAATGTGCTACTGGCTCTAATATTCACGTCTCTGAATAAGCAGTTTGAATCTGTATATTATGTGAGGCAGATGCTTGCGCGCTCGTGGGTCAGAACCATACTTAAACGGAGTCCTGTAATTTGCACCCGCCGAAAGGCACGTGCGGGAAACGTGGGGTTGATGATATATTAGTGCTACCTCTTAACACATATTAAAGCAGGACATTCCGCTCCACTTTTCTTTTCCAACCCCCTGGTGCTTCTATATTTAGACTCTGCAGAAAGATTTCTCCGGCCTTTTTGCTCCGCACACGCGTCTTCAGCGTGAGTCCTACTGTGGGACAGCTCGGTCCTGAAGTATGGACTTCTGCCGCCTCTTTGACGCTGGATAATTTAGCATCAATTGCTTGCACTCTTTGGCACCCGGTCCCAAGATATTTACACGGCTTCCGACAATGGCATTCTCTGTTTTGGCAGGAGGCAGTGCACCTCAAGTGAAAGGCCTCATGCAAATAAAGGACACGAAGCACGCAGAAATCCCATGCAAGGGGCTAACCGCCAAGCAGCTGGCTTTCCCACCTCTGTATTCATATTGCCTCTTAGGCCTCTCTCTCTCTCCCAGATTGCGACTCATTTTCTACATGAATTACGATTCCACAAAGTCTGCTTTCGTGTTGATGTCACTGTAAGTTAAGGGTAATCGTCGTTAGTACTGAACAGGGCGAGAGGCGCGCGTCAAATGGTCGCTTGCGTCTGCAGCGAAGCATAACATTTTTAACTGACGGCTAGGTCGGTCGCGCGTGCAGGTATTCCTGGCGATGCGACCGTTAGGCTTTGATTTTACTCTCAAACCCCACCATCTGCTCTCTTCATCTACTCCACGATGGGCCTGCTCAAAAACATGCTTGTGTTTTTCCGCATCCAGCGCAGGCGCCACAGATCGCTTGTGTTGGCCCTTGTCACGATTCTCCTATTCTTAGGCCTGTTGTTCATATGGCACGAGCCTTCCTACGACGCCCTCCCATCTGTGAGAGTGTCAGAGAATTGTGGTTTTTTTCCTGCGTTCCTTTGTAAAGGGCCAGCTTTGAACAAACCACAAGGAACGCCGTTCGACCCGCTGGCTGCCCAGACCGTGCCTTCCTCAGAAAAAGAACAGAAGGTGAACATACTCCCCATTGATTCCCCAGGCGACTCAATGCCTGCTGGAAAGTTGAAACCAGCCTCTGGCCCAGCTTCTGGCAAGCACAATGGAAAGAAGCCCAAAAAATTGTCCGGTCTCACTCAGGAAAAGCACGACTTAATTTATTCAGACTACACGGGTGCAGCTTTGACTCGTTTAAAAGAGGGTCACAAATTCTACAAGAGCATTATTCGAAGTTTGGTGGCTGCCAAGCCAGCTATTTCCTCAACATTGGATCGGTATGCCGATGGCAAAATCGATGTTGAAAGATTTGACGACATGTATGAACATCCGATGTACACGGAAAAGTACCTTCAGTCATTTCTTCAAGTGAACGACACAGAGATCGAGGCCTTGACGCGTTCGCACTCTGAAATACTCAGCATGCTACCCGAGACTGCCCCAGATGGCCTTTATGAAAAAGATGGTATTGTTTTTGTGGGCGGAGGCAAATTCAATTGGTTGACTCTCCTTTCCATAAAAAACCTTAGAAACAAGGGCTGTGTTTTGCCCATCGAAGTTCTCATTCCGACTCCTGAAGAGTACGAGATAAATATCTGCTCGAAGATATTTCCTGACTTGAATGCCAAGTGCATTCACCTTCCAACTAACTTGTACGGCGATAATGATGAATTTGCGTCCCATTTGTCCTTCAAAGGGTACCAATACAAGTCCTTAGCCATCTTACTCTCCTCGTTCGAAAATGTTCTTTTGATGGACAGTGACAATGTTGCGGCGTATGCACCAGATCACCTATTCAAATCCGAGCCCTTTACTACATCTGGCTTGGTTGTCTGGCCCGATTACTGGAGACGGTCGACTTCGCCTAGTTTCTATAAAGTAGCGGGTGTACAGCTTAGCACGACCCAAGTTACCGAGAGATATGTTGAGCATTGGGGGGCCTACAAAAGTATGCCCGTCCCTAAAAACCTAGACTTCTTTTCCAAAGTGCCATACCATGAGCGTGTTGGAGCAATTCCTGATCCATCCTCGGAATCGGGCCAACTTATGATTTCGAAAAAAACGCATCTCAAAGCCCTTTTGTTGGCGCTCTATTATAACACATACGGTCCTAAGTTCTATTATCCCATGTTCTCGCAAGGGGCACAAGGTGAGGGTGACAAAGAAACATTCCTTGCGGCAACCACAGTTCTCAAAAAGCCTTTCTATCAAGTTGGAAAGTTTTTGACTGCATTTGGAAATGTCAAGAAGACAACATTCAAAGGGCATGGCATGGGGCAATTTGATCCGGTCATTGATTACGAACTCAGGGTCAAGAAAAAGGCTGCAGAGGAGCGGTTCTCAGGAGCAGAGCTTGAAAAGGAAATAAAGGCAATAGGGGAGCCTAAAATGCTATTCCTCCACGCCAATTACCCCAAGCTAGATCCATGGGCTCTCAAGAAAGCGGGGGAAACAGTTGATGAAGATGGGAGACATAGGCTCTACGGATGGAGCATGCGTTGGCGTACTGGTACAGATTTGGAGTCCGATCTTTGGGACATCATGAACACTTTACTCTGTGTGGATAAATTGAACATTGATCATTTCAAAGACATTAAGAGGGCCGACCTTTGCAAGGAAATTGCCGCGCAGATGGTCCACTTGAAGGAAACCGTCAGTAAGCTCGAGTAACCTTGAGTCTTCATTCATCATTCAAGCATAAGGGCGTCTTGACTGACGATTAATCTTTTGCACCGTCGAAACACATTCCAGGTGAGAGAGATTCCACCAAACAAGGCATGACAGGTTGAATAAATCAAAGAATACAATTTGTTAGGAAGATTTAGAAGCTCAAAGCACTGGTCTTCTTTTGGTGCCTGCACGTAAACATACCTAGTCGCGGTTGTTCAACGTTAGCTGTGTTGATATACAGAAGACCTCTTGTTGT
Organism: Metschnikowia drakensbergensis; assembly: GCA_002370475.1. Taxonomy (NCBI): domain Eukaryota; kingdom Fungi; phylum Ascomycota; class Pichiomycetes; order Serinales; family Metschnikowiaceae; genus Metschnikowia; species Metschnikowia drakensbergensis. The sequence continues at coordinate 130,637 of NKYX01000002.1, read as the reverse complement.
ACTAAGCATCTCTATGAACACGGGAGATGTATCATGTTTTTAAGGTCTCTGATTATAGTCAGCATCTTTCATTCAAGCGTCAGAGAAAAGGAGCAAAACAGTTTTCTATTTTCTTTAGATAGTATGAGGAGGAAGGACCTCGACCCGTGTTCTTCAACATCGGGTATTTCGAGGTATACAGACGCCTCTAATTGAAAATCAGTGGTGTTGATTAGCCAAACGGCTTTCATTTGACACCACCGGCTCGTAATACCTACGCGCCCTCTGTTCCGCATTCGGTAGGTTCTCAGGTGCACTGATGTGTGGCCTCGCCTCACAACACTCGTTCCAAAGTTAAGTACACCGAAACAGTAGCTTCACCACCAAATTTTCTGAAACATACCCATCCAACAATTCACTGTGAATTAAAAAAGCATAGTCTGCTCGAAGTCTCCAAGCAGCCAGTTCATCAAATACATTAATATGGCCATCCATTTCACGCTCTTGCTATCAAGGCAAGGCAAGGTGCGGTTGTCCAAATGGTATCAAGCCAGCAGTCAAAAAGAAAAGACAAAAATCACTCGAGAGTTGACCACAATAATCTTGTCTAGAAGAGCAAAAATGTGCAACATTCTAGAATACAAGGACATGAAGATTATCTACAGAAGATATGCTTCGTTGTTCTTTGTCATGGGGATTGACTCTCTGGACAACGGGTTGTTGGCACTTGAAATCATTCACAGGTACGTGGAGCAGATGGACAAACTATACGGTAATGTCTGTGAGCTAGACATTATCTTTGGCTTCTCAAAGGCGTACCACATATTAGACGAATTGATTCTAGATGGGCATATCTTGGAGTCATCCAAGCGAGAGGTGATTAAAAAAGTAACGCAGCAGGATGAATTGGAAAACATGGATGAGTTTGAGGCTATTTTGGCTTAGCGTGACTAGACGATCTCGAGTCAAGGGCTTGGTCTTTGAAAACCACTTTCATTTGATTCCGAGATACAACGCTACGCTCTTATGAAGGCCCCGATGCTTCAGAAGCTAGGCTTTTGCGTTGATTTGCATAATGACTGGTGTGTTTCCGCTGATGATTAATTCTAGAGTATTGGGAAAATACTAGGTTATTTACAGGCAATAAGAGAAATAATCAAATAACGAGAGTTGTAGCGTTTCGGATCAGAACAGAGATCTAGTCGTCGTTTCTCACAGACGTCTGAGTACTACTGAGGGGCGCGCTGTTGTCTGCAGTCCCACCTTTTTTCATGCGATGCTCTGCGAATTGAATGCATTTTAAGTCAATACCAATCTACAAGCATGTCCGACAACGAAGACTTTGATATCGCTTCATCTTTAGCGTTAAGGTCCAAAGACGACTCCGATTCCTCCGACTCGGAATCCGACTTCAGCTCCACAGAACACAATGAACTCAGAGACATAATAAGTAGTGATGAGGAAAACGAGCCTGCCACCAAAAAGCAGAAAAAGGATGCCAAAAAGAAGCCAGCCGCAAAAAAACCAGAAGCCTTTCCATCGCTAGAACTATCTGATGATGAAAAGGAAAACGACAACGATGCCAAAGATATCGCATCGTACTTTGCTACAAACAACCCAAATGTGAAGAAGGCAAAGGCGGGGTCGTTTGCATCGTTTGGCCTCTCCAAATTCATCTTGGCAAACATCTCCAAGAAGGGGTACAGACAACCTACGCCAATCCAAAGGAAAACTATTCCGTTGGTCATGGAAAATAGAGACGTTGTTGGTATGGCTAGAACCGGATCGGGTAAGACCGCTGCTTTCACCTTGCCAGTCATTGAAAAGTTGAAGTCGCATAGTGCCAAGGTTGGAGCTAGGGCAGTGATTCTCTCGCCATCCAGAGAGTTAGCATTGCAGACTTTCAAGCAAGTGAAGGAGTTTAGCAGAGGTACGGATTTACGTTCGATCGTGTTGATTGGTGGTGATTCCATGGAGGAGCAGTTCTCCTCAATGATGACGAACCCGGATATCATTGTCGCCACTCCTGGCAGATTTTTGCATTTGAAGGTGGAGATGAACTTGGACTTGAAGACGGTAGAATACATTGTCTTCGACGAGGCTGATAGATTGTTTGAGATGGGTTTTGCCGAGCAGTTGAATGAGCTTTTAGCAGCACTTCCGGCAAACAGACAATCTCTTTTGTTTTCTGCTACGCTTCCGAGATCCCTTATTGACTTTGCCAAAGCTGGCTTAACCAATCCTGTTCTTGTGAGGCTAGATGCAGAAACCAAGATCTCCGATCTTTTGCAGATGGCTTTTTTCTGCGTCAAAAATACGGAAAGAGAGGCCGCTCTTTTGGCAACCATCCAAGATGTTATCAAAATGCCGTTGCCCACCTCGGAAGAGCTTGCAAAGATCAAGAAAGAAAGCAAAAGGGCTGATGAAGTATCTGATGAAGACGATGATGATGGCGAGGAAGGAAGCGGTAAAAAACGGAAACGCTTTGTCAGAGAAAGATTACCGCCTGCAAATGTTTTGCCTTCACCCTACTCGACTATTGTCTTCGTCCCTACCAAGCATCATGTAGAGTTTGTTACGGGACTTTTGAGGCAGGTGGGCTATCTCGTGTCCTACATTTACGGCTCCTTGGATCAGAAAGCCAGACGTGACCAGCTACACAGATTTCGCTCTGGACTCACGAATTTGTTGGTGGTCACCGACGTCGCTGCTCGTGGTATCGATATACCCGTGTTGGCCAATGTGATAAACTTCACCTTGCCTGCGTCTTCTAAGATCTTCATTCACCGTGTGGGAAGAACTGCCAGAGCCGGTAACAAAGGTTGGGCCTACTCTATCGTTAGCGAAAGTGAAGTGCCTTACCTTCTCGACATCGAATTGTTCTTGGGCCGCAAAATTCTTCTTACTGCCATGCATGAGAAAAAGTGTGAATTGCTCAAAGAATCCAAGGGCGATGACTATAAGGAGCCGCCAGTCTCATACACTGATAGAATGGTTTTGGGTTCCTTCCCCCGAGAGCAAATGGAAAATGTGCAGGAAATGTACGAGAGCTTGATAAAAGCTCATTATGACTTAAAGGTGATTCGTGATGTTGCAATCAAAGGTGAGAAGTTGTATTACAGAACAAGACTGGCTGCGTCCGCAGAGTCTGTCAAGAGAAGTAAAGAGTTGATGCAGACTGGAAACTGGGACGGGCAGCATTTGCTCTTTGGACCAAATTTGGAAAATGAAAAGGAGAAATTTCTTGCAAAGTTGGCCGATAGAAGGATCAAGGAGACGGTATTTGAGTTTTCTAAGAAAGGAAGGGAAAGGGAAGAGGATTCTATGGTCAACTTCATGCATAGGAGAAGACGTCAGCTCGCTCCAATTCAGAGGAGAGCCAAGGAAAAGCAACATTTGCTCGAGCAGGAAAGATTGGCTGGATTGAGTCACACTGTGCAAGACGAAATTTTGAAAGGTGAAGCCGGAGAAGTTGGTTATACCGTGAACAGCATCGAAGCCGATGACGATGAACTTGCAGAAGCTTTTGAGGATGGAGACCGGGCATTGGTAACCAAGTCAAAAACCAAGCAAAAGAAAAAGTCATTTAGGGATCCAGAGTTTTACATTACTCACCACGCTCCGGCGCAGGATATTCAAGATAAGCAGTATTCCTCTGCACCCTCATCATTTGCCAATGATGCAGCTAGAGCAGCATTCGATTTGGGAGATGATGAGAAGCTCAACAAGAACACGCAGACAATGCAATGGGACAGCAAAAAGGGAAAGTACATCAATCAGCACTCCGTGGAGGGCAAGAAGTACATCATTGGAGAGAGTGGACGCAGAATCCCAGCCACCTACAGGTCCGGTAAGTTTGATGACTGGAAGAGACACAGGAATATTTCTTCCTTTGGAGCTGCCGTGGCTGAGAATCAGGAAGTCGCGAAGGACAACAAGAGATTCAAGCACAAGAAGGTGCAAGCGCCTAAGGCTCCAGATAAGTATAGAGATGATTACCACACTCAAAAGAAGAAGGTGGGCAAGGCTCTTGAATCCGGTATGCGTGTTAAGGGATTTTCGAGGCCAGGACAGCAGCTGGAGATTAAATCTACGTCTGATATCCGGAAGTCTAGGCAGTTGGAAGAGAAGAAGAAGGCCAAGAATGCTCGCGGGCCCAAAAAAGGAAAGGGAAGAAGGTAGTAGTTATTTGCGCTTTTATGACAAGCCTCCACACAGTGTGTAGAAAAAATCACGTCCTCTACAATTAATTATGAGCCTCACTTCAAGTTACATATATATGGGCACCAAGGTCGCTTAGTTTCTTCTGCCACCTCTCCCTCCGTACGGATGAAACTCCTCTTTTTTGTAGCCTCCCTTTCCCCTGGACTTTTTTCTACCACTCTTGCTATCTCTAGAACCACCATCACTTCCATTTCCCCTGCCACTTCCGCTTGGCGGCAAGCTGCCCTTAGGGCCTTTGGGCAAATTGAGTCTTGCAGCAAGATCATTAGCAGGACGGTCGCGATTCGAGTCACCTCTAGGTCCCCTGGGTCCTCTAGGTCCTCTGGGTCCTCTGGATCCACTAGGTCCTCTAGGTAAACTAGGTCCTCGGGACCCGCTTGGTCCATCCGGAGCGATTCTGCGAATAGGCTCGCTTGAATGACGCTTTCTGCTGGGTCCCTTTGGTATTTTATGACCATCAGTATTGTTACGATCATAATTACTCTCTTCAGCCGATGCTTGTTGTTGAGGGTTTAAAGGTTGTTGCTGAGGTTCCTCAAATTCTTCACCATTGGCCTCTGCCTGTTGCTGCTGCATCATGTACCATTGCATTCTCTTATAATATTCCTGCATCATCTCAGGAGTGGCACCGGAATTTCCTTGTCCATAACTATTGTAAGAGTTGTTTTGACTGTTCTCTTGTTGGGTCAGTCTTGGCTCTGCACGCTTCACCTCCATCGCTTTGCCCTTGAGGGTGAGGAACTTGTTGACACAAACTCTGTCTACAGCATCAGGCGAATCAAAGGTGATGAAACCGAAACCTCTTGATCTGCCAGAGTCCTTGTCGATCATAAGCTGGGCGTCCATGATACGGCCAAACTGCGAGAAGAAGTCGTAAAAGTTCTTTTCATTAACTAAAGGGTCAATACCACCCACAAATATCTTTCCTATCTTATCTTGCTCATCTTTAGCAATGGCGCGCTTCGGGTCGATCAACTTACCGTCAAGAATGTGGTCTTTTTTGATAACTTCGTCAACGGCTCTAGGATCTTTGAACGTCAAGAAGCCGAATCCCCGCGATCTACCGGTGACTTGATCTTTCATGATTGTGTGATCTAAGAGCTCACCATACTTCGAGAAATAGTTAGCCAACCCTTCCTCAGTAGTGTCCCAGTTGAGACCACCGATGAACATCTTGCCCAAGTCTTTATCAGATGGGTGTGCTGTAGAGTGCGAGGAGCCTTGTTGCTGATTACCGGCTCTAGGGTCTTGCTTGGATTGTTGCTTTTCCTGATCATCGTGTTGGCTGGATGCACTGCTGGTGTTTGGGGGGTTAGTTTGAGAACTCGTGGCCTGCGTGGAAGAGTTTTGCTCATTCACTGGAACAGAGTCTGAAGTGGAAGCTTTCAACTCTGTTGCCTTTTCCTTTCCCTCATCTTTGACACCTTCGGAGGCGGGCTTTGTCTCAGTTTTGGCATCATCGTCATAAATGTCTTCGAAAAGGGCTTCATCATCATCGAAGGACGACATCTTGTACCGGAATTCGTGGCTTTACTCTAAAGTCGGGTTCACAATCAAGATACTTCCGTGAAAAAAAAATTGTATGAAGCGCAAACCACAATATTTCCAGGGGCGTAGCGAATGAATTCTCGAGATGAGCTTTAGTGTCGGCCAAATTCAGCGCACATCGAAAAATTTGTCGTGCACATCTCAAACGCGTTAGAGTAAAAAATGGACGAGTCCGGATTCGAACCGGAGACCTTTCCCATGCTAAGGGAACGCGCTACCAACTGCGCCACACGCCCGAGAAGAAGTGGTCCCTAGCAGGATCGAACTGCTGATCTTGGCGTTATTAGCACCACGCCTTAACCAACTGGGCCAAGGGACCTTTTCTTAATTATTAGAATTACATGTATTTTATACAAAAAGTTTTTATCTTTTTGCTCACGAAAACAATTTTTTCAAAGTATTTCACAAAATACTTCTGAAGAGTACAATAAATGAATCGTGTTTTCAAAAAGAGACTATTGTAATAAGCTTCGCACCAAAGAAAGTGGCCAACATTCCCCTGCGTAGAGTTTGTACAGCATGGTAGAAGCGTAACCATTTCTTTTACTCTCTTGAAAGGTTGTGAGCTACAAAAAAACACAACAAACAAGCTTCTTCACGATTATATGACAAAAGTAATTATCATCCCAAAAATGATTTTGGCTCAGCAGGCCGGCCTAGTCAGAGCTCTATTAGTTGTGACGCGGTGCTTGCGAAACGCTTTATGAGGCAAAATCGCTAATGTCGGCACACTGCTTTAAGAAGAGTAAGAAAAGGCTAAAGCCTTGATTATAGTTTTTTGACTATGGCTTGGTGTTTTGCTTGCCGTAATTAAAGTGCATCCAGATTTAAGTCAAAATGAGCAAAAGTACGCAGTATTCTACAATTCCGGCATATATCACACAGAAAATATATAGTATACCTACGCAGCACAACCTTGGAGGGAATCAAATACCAAAATAAAAATCGAAGGTATCGTTTCCGTTTTTGAAAAATCTACTGTATCAACAAAAGCCTCGAATCAAACGAATCTGATGTTTTAGGACCGTCTTCAGGTTTACAATATCTAGATTAGTCAAACCCTCTCGGCACCCCAGCGGTGAACCTCTGAGAGTATGTGCGAATATCGATATTTAGAAGTTAGAGATTTCTCAAAGCATTATTCTGGAATTGAGTCCAGATTATTGGATTTCTGAATTTTGTCGCTACCCGTTGATATCAGTGAGGATGTTTCGTATGTAGCTTGTCATGGCAGAGAAGACGGCGCGGAATTCAATTGGTGAAGAGTTTTCTAACTGAAGGTTCGTAACCTTTTACTTGGAGCTAGGCCTAAATCTAGTTTGTTGAAATGTTTTTCAGGATGATAGTTACAAGCTGTTTTCTGCTCTCAATATTTTGTTGGGAGTAAAAATTGACCAACGATCTTTGAATAGGGCAGCCTTAATGGCTAGCATTATATATTGGTTTAAGCTTGCATTAAATTTTATAAATTCCGATATAGTGTAACGGCTATCACGGTTCGCTTTCACCGAGCAAACCCGGGTTCGACTCCCGGTATCGGAGTTTTTTTTCTGTAGGTACTCCCCGCCATGCCTGGGCTTGAACGAATAGACTTAAACAGTTTGGGTTTTACTGCGGTTGTTGGTTCTTGCAGTGTAAGTACATCATCATGCTCATTTTTCACATCGCCGCGTTATGGGCCCATGATAAAGGAAACAAGCAAGAGTGTGTGTTCAAGCTTTAAGCGAAATAGATCTAGAAGTTTGTTAAAAGTTCGACCCAGCTCATTCCAGCCCATTCTTGCCCTTGGCCAGTGTAATTGTTGTATGTATTGCAACCAACGTGATGAGACATCTTGCTACGTGCACTACGTCTCAGCAGGAAGGCATCTTAGGTTTCGCACCCACATCTCACCTGGAAGATAGAGGTTTGCTGTACCAATATGAAGAAGTATATCATCGCTTTTGCCAATCTGTTCCCATCATTCAGAGTCGCTGAATTGGAGTCGCTCGCCAATCTTTTTGGAGTCGAGGTGGACTTGAGTCATCATAAAGAAGATAGTCCATTTTTAGTCGTGAATTTGGAGGGCGATGAGCAGGCTAGAAGTCTCATACAGAGATCGATTTTAGCGAAAGGGATTTATGAGCTCTGGGGTGAAGGAGAGGATTTAGTTGCGTTGCACAAGAGCATACAAGAAACCTCCTTCCAACTTTTCGACACTTACAAACACAACACATTTAGATTCGACTTTGTGAGTTTCATGGGTAACAAATCTACAGAAGAGAAAATCAAGACCATCGAAACATTCAAGTTTTTGGGGTTCGAAGGCAAGATCAGATTGAAGTCGCCCGAAGTTACGTTTGCAATCTTGGAGGAATACTTTGTGAGTGGAATGGAAAAGGCAGATAAGCCTAGATACTTGTGGTTTGGTCGGGAGGTGCAGCTCAGTGCCAGATCCGCTGGTGCAGTCGAAAAGTATGATTTAAAGAAGAGGAAGTACATTGGCACCACGTCTTTCGAATCCGAGCTCTCGTTGGTCAGTTGCAACATTGCGCAAGTAAAGCCAGGGGAAATCATATATGATCCATTTACAGGGACAGGATCATTCCTTGTTGCAGGAGCATATTTTGGAGCGTACCCAATGGGCACGGATATCGATGCTCGTTCTATTCGAGGAAAAGGGCCCAAGTGCAATTTGAAGGAGAATTTCAAACAGTATGGAACTTCGTCACAATTCATGGACACCTTTGTAATGGACTTCACAAACAATGCTTTCAGAAAAAGTCTTGTGATAGACAGTATCGTTTGCGACCCACCTTATGGAGTCAGAGAAGGCCTCAAGGTTTGTGGAGCTAAAAACCCAGAGAAAGCTGCGGGAAGGGAAAGCAATGTTGTTGAGGGCGAATTGGGACACCTCCGGAGAGACTTCATCGCTCCAAAAAAACCATACGAGCTAGCAAACTTACTTCAGGACTTACTTGAATTTTCTGCCGAAAGATTGCCCGTCGGAGGAAGATTAGCGTTCTGGATGCCCACGGCGAACGACGAGTTTGTTGAGCATCATATACCACAGCACAAACACTTAGAGTTGCTTTACGCTCTAGAACAAGAGTTCAATAAGTGGTCTCGTCGGTTAGTTGTGTATGTGAAGAGGGGCTCGGATTATCAGGGGGTCACGAAGAACGGTTTACTTGAGGATAGTGTTACAAGCTTTCGGAAGAGATACTTCAAGAGCTTCAACGAAAAGAGCAGAGGCTGAGCTCTTGCAAATATCACTGGAGGCTATTTTGAGAATATGCGCTTAAAGGTCTCACTAGTGCGCTCTTTAACGGTGAGGGGTAAGTTTTAGGCTTCTCCTCAATAGGCACTGTGTATGGTGCAGGTTATCTCGCAGCGGCCGCCAGCAGCGAATCTCAGAAAGCGCTTTGCAAAGTCCCGAGCTACGTACCATCATATCTTCTCTAAGACACAACGTCATGATTAATTAATGCAGATCTATCGATAATTCTCATTGGCTCTTCAGCCGCTATATTACTTGGTAAACTTCCGGTGGTGTAAGAGGTCTTCGCACAGAGGCTGCAAACAAGACCATGCAGTTACATGGCTAACAGTTGCGGCAATTGAATCGGCCCAACAAAACTACTTTTCTAACAAGGGATACACTGGCTCAGATATAAAAAGAGCAGCAAGTGTCCGAAACCATTTGCCTGTCGCAATTAATTACCATGGCTCCTCCTACTATGATTTCAAACTTGCAAGCTCTCAAACAAAAGACGACGGAACCTTTTTTCATATCCGAGGAAAAGGATGCAGCCGCCAAGTTTGGTGACTGGGAATCTTTTCAGTTTGCCCCTATCAGAGAATCCACAGTGTCCAGGGCTATGACCAGGAGATACTTCGCTGATTTGGACAAGTATACAGAGTCTGACGTGGTGATTGTTGGTGCAGGCAGTGCAGGGTTATCAGCCGCTTACATATTGGCCAAAAACAGGCCTGACCTCAAAATCGCAATCATTGAAGCCTCTGTATCCCCAGGAGGCGGTTGCTGGTTGGGTGGTCAACTATTCTCTGCCATGGTGTTGAGAAAACCTGCTCACTTGTTCTTGGATGAAATTCAGGTAAGCTATGAAGATGAGGGCGATTACGTTGTGGTCAAGCACGCAGCGCTTTTCATGTCGACTTTGATGTCCAAGGTGTTGCAATTTCCTAATGTTAAACTTTTCAATGCAACTGCCGTGGAAGACTTGATCACTCGCCGTGACGAGGCCACCGGAAACTTGAGAATTGCGGGCGTCGTCACCAATTGGACTTTGGTGGCTTTAAACCATGATACCCAGTCCTGTATGGATCCCAACACCATCAACGCAAATGTGGTGCTATCGACTACGGGCCATGATGGGCCTTTTGGCGCTTTCTGCGCTAAGCGTTTGCAGACCTTGGGAGTGAGAGATCAATCGGGAACCTTTGCTTTGGGTGGGATGAGGGGCCTTGATATGAACAAGGCTGAGGACGCTATAGTGAAAGGAACTAGAGAGGTTGCTGCGGGCTTGGTGATTGCAGGAATGGAGCTCGCCGAGGTGGATGGTTCCAATCGAATGGGACCCACTTTCGGCGCCATGGTGCTTTCAGGAGTCAAGGCTGCCGAGGCAGTGTTGAACGTTCTTGATCTCAGAAAAAAACAGAACGAAACGTGCTACGGAGGCATCCTGAAGGCTTAGCTAATATGTTTTTTGGTCGAGAATCTTTTGACTCGACAGCTTTGAATTTCAAATAAAGCTTGCTTGCGTTGAATATATTGCTAACAACAACATGGTAGGAGGTTCTTTTGTTGTAGTTCGCTTCACGAGAAAGCAACAAGAGTCAGAATCTTGCACAGCCACTTAGTTCATTCAAGAGGAAAATGCTGTAAGGAATTGTCCCTAAGCGATCGCTCTTGTGTATTGATAATTCCGAGCTGCTACTAATGTAGAGTATTTGATGATAACGTTATAACAGCCGTTTTTAGTAGGGGGTGATTAACGGGGCTTATTTACTTCTAAAACATTTCTTTTTTTTCCTTTTTTTCTTCCAATGGATATATAGCTCTGTACATGGGAAGACCGTTGCAGCCAGAGAGGCATTTGATGCGTGTGAGCCTCTGATATTCGCACCCGAATTTTCTTCAGGCGACTCAGCGCGGCACTACACCATCCCAACACTTCCCACAGCAGATCATGGTTGCCGACATCCCAGTGTCTGAGGACTCGGATAACTTTAGGTTTTTTGGCCTCGGCGGGTGCAATGAGGTCGGAAGATCATGCCATATAATAGAGTACAAAAACAAGGTCATCATGTTGGATTCGGGTGTCCATCCAGGGCTCAGTGGAATGAACTCGTTACCGTTCTTTGACGAATACGACTTGTCGAAAGTCGATATTTTATTGATCAGTCACTTCCACTTGGACCATGCGGCGTCTTTGCCATATGTGATGCAGCAAACAAACTTCAAGGGCCGTGTCTTCATGACCCATGCTACTAAGGCCATCTACAGATGGTTACTATCAGATTTCGTGCGTGTTACTTCACTTGTGGGGGGCGGGGATGAAGCTCGTCAAACGGACAGCTCAAACCAAAATGGAGGCGGCTCCGCCAACTTATACACGGATGAAGACTTGATGAGTTCCTTTGAGAAAATAGAAACGATCGATTACCACTCGACGATTGAAATTGAGGGGATCAGATTCACTGCATATCATGCTGGGCATGTTTTGGGTGCTTGCATGTACTTTTTGGAGATCGGAGGGTTGAAAGTCTTGTTTACAGGTGACTATTCCAGGGAGGAGGACCGCCATTTGAAGGTTGCTGAGGTACCGCCCACGAGGCCAGATATTTTGATCACCGAATCCACTTTTGGAACTGCTACACACGAGCCTAGATTGGAAAAGGAAACCAGAATGATGAAAAAAATCCACTCGACTCTTTTGAAAGACGGCCGTGTCTTGATGCCCGTTTTCGCCCTAGGAAGAGCGCAGGAGCTATTATTAATCTTGGAGGAGTACTGGTCTATGAATGAAGATATACAGAACATTAACATTTACTATGCATCCAATCTCGCTAGGAAATGTATGGCCGTCTACCAGACGTACACCAGCATCATGAACGAGAAGATCCGGTTGAATGCATCATCGGCGGAGAAATCCAATCCTTTCCAGCTCAAATTCATCAAATCTATTAGAAGCATAGATAAAATCCAGGATATGGGCCCTTGTGTTGTCGTTGCATCTCCAGGTATGCTTCAAAGCGGTGTTTCAAGACAGTTACTCGAAAGGTGGGCTCCAGATCCCAAAAATGCTCTTATCTTGACGGGTTATGCTGTAGAAGGGACTATGGCAAAAGAGATACTCGCTGAACCACATGCAATTCCCTCAATCTCCAACCCAGATGTCAGCATTCCCCGTCGTATTTCGGTCGACGAAATATCTTTTGCTGCACATGTGGATTTTCAACAAAATGCAGGCTTCATTGAAGAAGTTGCTCCCAGAAAAATTATCTTGGTGCACGGAGATAGTAATCCCATGGGAAGACTCAAATCTGCGCTTTTGAGTAGATACTCGTCTAGGAAGGGAACGGATGAAGAAGTTCGTGTCTTTAATCCTAGAAATTGTGAGGACTTGCTCATTGGAATCCACGGGGCTAAGATCGCTAAGGTTGTGGGACTATTGGCAGCAGCAGAGAGCCAATATCTCAAAGAGTTTATGGAATCTCACAATGCTATCAAGCAGATCACTGAGATCGAAGAGCCAGTTGTGAAAGAAGAGCCCAATGAGATGGATGTGGTCAAAGAAGAGACCGAAAAGACAGAAGACAAGGAAGCAAAGGAAACCCCAGACGAGGTTAAAAAAGAGGAGGGAGAACAAGTGCAGACAAAAGACACTAAGAAAGAAACGGAGGAAGAGAATACGCTCATCGGCACCGGTGTCACGTTGTCTGGAGTTCTTATCTCCAAGGACTTCGACCTCAATATATTACAGCTTGAAGATCTTCATGAATTCACACAACTCACCACCTCGGTTGTCAAGTCTAATATCAAGCTCAAAGTGCAGGCTACAGTGCCTTTGATATCATGGCATCTTGAACAGATGTTCGGCTACATCAAAGTTCTTCAAGACCACGAGGAAAGCTGGGAGTGTCTTATCATGGACATGATTTACGTTGTTGTTGATAAAAGCAAGGAGTCTGATGGATACCCGATAGTTGTGGAATGGATCAATAGCAACGCCATGTCGGATTCTCTAGCGGATAGTGTTGTTGCCATTCTCTATTCTGTCGACTCATCGCCAGCGTCAGTGAAACTTACATCCAAGGCACATTCACACGGACCCGTGAAGGATGAACCCAGTGATTCTGTTGCACCCGAAGCAGTGGAGAAAGTCATGCACCAGAAAAGTGACACCCAGTCGCGGATCCACAGAATCTCCACCTTGCTCAAAGCGCAGTTTGGTGAAGCGGTCTCAATATCTGATGGTAAGAAAGCCCATGTCGAGATGGGCAAGATGGAGGCAGAAGTTGACCTCGCCACACTTGAGGTGGTGTGTGCTTCGCGTGTGTTGAAGGACAGAATTGAGAACATCATCAAGAGAGGGTGCAAATTGGCAGCACCTTTATCGGTACAAGAAAAAATATAACATCTATATATTAATCAAGGCAGAAGGTTGGTTGAGGAAGACAGACGGTTAGTAAAAGCAAGTCAGATGGAGCAGAGTATAGTATCGTTTGGCGAGACGGCTGCAGGAGTAGTGCGGCGCACAGATACTTGCGCAGTGGTATTCTGAGAGTAGCATGTATCATCATAGGCCTGCTCTAATACATCTGACTAACCATGGCGTACGTACCAATCAAGACATCAGATAATGAAGCCTGCCCAGAAGCACCAAATACTAACGATTCAGCGACCTAATAGACCGGCAAAGATCCGAGCTCAACGAAGCTGAGCTTCAACAGCTCGAAGAGTTCGAGTTCAAACATGGCCCCATGTCCCTCATCCAAGATTCCGTTGAAAATGGAACCGCTGTTATGATTTACTGCAGAAACAACCACAAGCTCCTCGCGAAGGTAAAGGCTTTCGATAGACACTGCAATTTGATATTGGAAGATGTGAAGGAACTCTGGACAGAGACAACGAGAAATAGTAAGGGCTCCGTGATAAAGTCCGCGTCGAAAGAACGATTCATTGCGAAACTATTCTTGCGAGGCGACTCGGTGGTTATAGTTTTGAAAATATAGAGCTGGCATAAATATATGATACGACACATGTGATGAACGAGACGAAGATTCCTGTATACTTGGATCACTAGAACTGTTTAGTTAAATGAAGTATGTGATGGCCCAGTGAGCCCACAGGTACGCCACTGCTATACGAAGCACCAAAAGAGGTTGGAATACATTGAACTGTTTTGCTGCTAGGTTCGAAAGAAGCGATAGACGGGTTTCGGCTGATGGATGCGAGACGCGCAGTAGATTCGTATCACACTGCTTATATGAAGCTCAAGCTCCGGACACAGAGCACGGATCTTCTCAAACGATGCTTTGCGCAAATCAGCAGCTTGCGGAAGTTTGTGATTCTAAGATTCAGCCCCCATCAGCTCACAGTTATTCTGGTCGACCGGAGCTATGTTTCCCAAGAGCCTCAGGTGTGGTGCAAGCTCCTCATGTCCAGCATTTTCACAGAAATAGACATTCAGAGCTTGAAAGATGATGAAGTCCTGCTAGAGATCAATATAGAGCTTTTTTTGCAGACGCTACGAAACTTCGAAAAGGCCAATAGCACCGAGTTGAGCATTCGTCTTCAGCGAAAAGAGGGTGGGGGAAGCCTCAAAGTAGCCAATTTGGCTCTATATTATTCGGACGTGACGGAGAACGCCAGCACCATCAACCATACGTTCCGTATTCCCGTGAAGATACTCAAGGGAAAAAACAACGTGCTCAACGAGCCTGAGATGCCTCACGTGGACTTGATGATGAAAATTCCCAAAGAGTTTGCCGCCACGTACAAGCGGCTTGAAAAGTTCAAGAACACGGCGGCACAGGACAAACTCACAATTAAGGCCAGTCAGCGAAATGGCGGCGAGCTCAAGTTCGTTGTGCGAGAGGCAGAGAGTCATGTCACCACCATTTCGTGGAATGATCGGCTCGATATGCAGAAGCCGCCGGCCGATTTGGATTCTGATAGCTTACGCGTTGCTGCGTTTCAAGATGGGCAAGATGGCGTGGCCGGGGACAATTATTCAGACGAGACGTCAGTCACAGTGAAACTCAAGGATTGGAGAATGTCAGCCAAGATCGTGAGCGCGTGCAAGACGATCATATTGCTTATGTCTGACAACAATGCTTGTGTGATCAATTGCCTACTAGATGACGCGGAAGATGTGGAGGTGTTGTACTACATAAGTGCCCTCAAGCAAGAAGAGACTGAGCTGGACTAATGCATAGAATGTTAATATCGGGAATGATAGACGAATACACTCTACCTCTGGGAACGGCGACCTGCATTTTTGGGTGGCTAATATATGAGTAGCACTCATTACCAATAGATGCGAAGATGACCGCATTGACTCATTAATTCGCAGTCTCGCAAGTATATGACTCCGCAACAATCTCCACTCACATACACCTCACAACATGAACACCTTGGACCGTGAAGAACCACACTATTTTGGTGCTGGGCCAGCATTGTTGCCATCAGATGTCTTGAAACAAGCTGCGTACGACTTGTTGACTTACGAAGGAGACAACTTGGGCGTGGGTGAAATCTCCCACCGGTCCAAGACGGCCGCTCAGATCATCGACGATACCAAGGCTAATTTCTGCAAACTCTTGGATATTCCTGATGACTACGAAGTGTTCTTTATGCAAGGAGGTGGCACCACAGGATTCTCCGCCATTGCATACAACTTGATGGCCAACTATGCCAAGAGAACTGGAAAAAAGGGTAAGGCGGCTTACGCTGTTACCGGCGCATGGTCTAAGAAAAATGTCGAAGAGGCTGCTAGATTGGGATTCGAGACCGATATTGTTGTCAACACCAAAGCTTCGAAATTCGACCACGTGCCCCCATACTCTGAATGGAAGCCTATCGACAAGGAGAACACCGCTTACTTGTATGTCTGTGATAACGAAACCGTGCATGGAAACGAGTTCTGCGACACTCCTGGATCTGAATACTTGCCTGAAGGTGTTGAATTGGTGGCTGACATGTCGTCCAACATCTTATCCAAGAAGATCGATATCAGCAAGTATGGGCTCATCATGGCCGGAGCACAGAAGAATGTTGGCTTGGCTGGCTTGACCATCTATATCATAAAGAAGTCTTTGATCGAGCAGCCTTCCGATGAAGAGTTGAAGGCCTTGGACATTCCTTTGGCCCCAATTGCTTTCAGCTTCCCTCTTGTGATTGCCAACAATTCTGCCTACAATACAATCCCCATATTCACGTGCCACATTTTGAAATTGGTCACCGAGAAGTTGTTGGCTCAAGGTGGAATCCAGGCTATCCAGAAATCGAACGAAAGGAAAGCCGCCTCTTTGTACAGCGCTTTGGAGAGCTACCCAAGTGTGTACAAGATTCCTGTCAAGAAAGGCAGCCGCTCAAATATGAACGTTGTTTTCACTTTGGCTTCTGGTGACTTGGAAGCAAAATTCCTCAAGGAGGCAGCCGCACGTCATCTCAACGGCTTAAAGGGTCACAGATCGGTTGGTGGTATTAGAGCTTCTCTCTACAACGCAGTTTCAGAGAACAGTACGCAATTGTTGGTGGACTTCGTCAAGACCTTCGGAGAGGAAAACAAGTAATCAATCTTGTACTGGCAGGCGCTGCATGAAGAAGACGCAGATGCCTCACCTCCAATCATTCAAACATTTCAATTTTCGTTAGACCCACTCGTTATAGTTGTAACCAAGTAACCTGCAAATCGAAGACATAAGAGCGAGACTGAATATTTCAGTGTACAGGAACACCGTGCTTCATTACTAGTCAAGCATGTCAAATGCACTCCCTAACTTCGAGTTTCTCTGAGCTCTGATTTTTTGCATGGTGTTGCAGCTGGGTGCAACTGCCGCGCGACACCAGAAAATTCTCACTCCAACTTTCTCACATCTCTGTATCCAGAACACATCAATGCTCCTATTCTCTCGAAATTTGCTACATCTGGCGTCTCGCTTAGCATGGGCTGACAAGGTTCAATTTCCTCGCACCATGTTTTGCAGGCCATTTTCGACTAGTCATCGCATACACGCGAAAACAGTGGCCCTTCAGGACAAGAAGATCAATCTCGATAAAGAGTCTCATATTAAAGCCATCGAGGAACGTATAGCGAAAATCCCGCTCAAAAACTACCGAAATTTCAGTATAGTTGCACATGTGGACCATGGAAAGTCTACTTTATCGGATCGCTTACTCGAGCTCACAGGTGTTATTCAGCCCGGGGACGCCAACAAGCAGGTTTTGGATAAGCTAGACGTCGAGAGGGAAAGAGGGATAACCGTCAAGGCGCAGACTTGCAGTATGTTCTACCAGGATCCGGATACAAAAGAGGATTACCTCTTGCATTTGGTGGATACGCCAGGCCACGTGGATTTCCGGGCAGAGGTGTCGAGATCTTACGCCTCTTGTGGCGGTGCATTGCTTCTTGTTGACGCATCACAAGGAGTTCAAGCCCAGACTGTGGCAAACTTCTACCTTGCATATAGTATGGGCCTTAAGCTTCTTCCGATCATCAATAAGATTGATCTCGACGCAGCAGACATTCCAAGAGCCATGGACCAAGTGGAGTCCACGTTTGAGCTCGATAGGGAAGACTGTTTACCCGTCAGTGCCAAGACAGGTCTAAACGTTGAAACCATCATCCCGAAAATAATCAAAGACATCCCTGCACCCACGGGAGATGCCTCCAATCCATTGAAAGCATTATTGGTCGATTCGTGGCACGATCCTTACGTCGGGGTTGTTATGCTCGTCTTCCTTGTGGATGGACAAATTAAAAAAGGCATGAAGTTGCTTTCGGCTCATTCTGGAAAGAAGTATGATGTGAAAGAGGTTGGCGTGATGTATCCTGACAAAACACCCATGAGCGTCGTAAGAGCGGGGCAAGTGGCATATATTATCCCTGGAATGAGGAACCCCAGAGAGGCCATGATAGGAGATACTTTCTTCCAAAATAACCACCACGAGGGTCTTGAGGCGCTTCCAGGATTTGAGGAGCCCAAACCCATGGTGTTTGTGGGAGCTTTCCCTGCAGATGGTGGCGAATTCAAGGTCATGAACGACCACATGGAGCATTTGGTTTTGAACGACCGGTCTGTGACGTTGGAAAAAGAGACATCTAATGCATTGGGCCTTGGCTGGAGATTAGGTTTCTTGGGTTCTTTGCACGCGTCCGTTTTCAAGGAGCGATTGGAGAATGAGTATGGTGCCAAGATCATCTTGACTGCACCGACTGTGCCCTACAAAATTGTGCACAGGGACGGTTCAGAGAAGGTCATCACCAATCCAGACGATTTCCCTGGAGCAGATCTTCGTGCGCATAACATCGAAATGTTCATGGAGCCTTATGTGAACGCAATTATGACTATTCCCGATGAATACGTTGGAAGCGTTATGTCTCTTTGCGACAGCAACAGAGGAATTCAACAGGGCATTGAATATCTCACCACAGGGCAGGTGCTCCTTCGATACGAGCTTCCAATGGCACAACTCGTGGAGGATTTCTTCGGAAAGCTAAAAGGCGCTACAAAAGGTTATGGCTCTTTGGACTATGAGGACTCCGGGTACAAGAAATCGGACATTGTCAAGTTGGAGCTCTGTGTGAGCGGAGAAGCCCAGGATGCCTTGTCGCAGGTCATGCACCGGTCGCAGGTTCAAGCCCGGGGGAGAGAGTATGTTA
Organism: Metschnikowia drakensbergensis; assembly: GCA_002370475.1. Classification (NCBI taxonomy): domain Eukaryota; kingdom Fungi; phylum Ascomycota; class Pichiomycetes; order Serinales; family Metschnikowiaceae; genus Metschnikowia; species Metschnikowia drakensbergensis. The sequence goes on along the minus strand of NKYX01000002.1, from coordinate 111,990 downwards.
CCAAGTTTAAAGAGTACTTGAAGTCACAGCTTTTTGAGGTGGCTATTCAAGCCAGAGTCAACAATAAGGTTATTGCCCGAGAGACCATCAAAGCAAAGAGGAAGGATGTGACCCAAAAGCTTCATGCAGCGGATATCTCGAGAAGAAAGAAGCTTCTCGAAAGGCAAAAGGAGGGAAAGCGCCAGATGAAGGCATCAGGAAGAGTGAATATCAACAACGAGGCCTATCAAGCATTCTTGCGTCGTGCTGATTAGTGCTAGATGAAGTTATTTTACATAGCGAAATACCTGTAAATATTTGATACTAATTCCAATTAGAATTTTGCATTATCATAATTCGCGAGGTAGTTTATTAAAAAGATGGTGTAATCGTATTTTGGGTTATAGTTGTTTTAGAGTCGATTATTTCAAAAGCTTCTCGTAAACAATGTTCTCGGTCTCGTCAACATACTTGTAGCCCAAATTGTCCAAAAAGCTGTAGAATTCTGCTTCGGTGGACTCCTCTGGGATCACAAAACCACACAATACCTTTCCAACATCATTACCGTGGTTTCTGTAGTTGAACAAAGTTATGTCCCAATTGCTCTTGAGTTCTTGAAGGAACCGTGTCAAGGCACCAGGTCTCTCTGGGAACTCGAATTGGAAGAGCTTCTCTCTGTTCGTGATGTGAGTGGTGTTGCACTTTCCGCCCACCAAGTATCGGCCATGAGTTTTAGCGAGTTCGTTTTCCGAGATATCAACAACTTCATAACCGTGCTCACTATTGCGCATGGTCTCTATGATGGTTGGAACTTCTTTGTTCTTGTTGAGGACATTGAAAGAGACATAGATGTTAGCGCTCTCAGAGTCGTTGTATCTGTAGGAGAACTCAGTGATGGCACGAGGATGTATAATCTTCTGCAACTTGGCAAACTCTCCCGGCTTTTCTGGAATGGTCACAACAAAAGAAACTTCTTTGCCCTCTCCTAGAACAGCTCTCTCGCTGACAAATCTCAACCTGTCAAAGTTCATGTTGGCCCCCGATAAGACGGGGATGTAAGCCTTATTGCGGTGGTCAATCTCGGTCTCTTGGATATATCTCTTCATTCCAGCAACACCAAGAGCACCAGAGGGCTCCACAATCAGACGAGTGTCCTCGAAGATATCCTTGATTGCAGCACACACCTCGTCAGTATTGACTCTGACCACGTGGTCCACATACTTCTGGCAAAGTCTCCAGGTCTCGGAGCCCATGACCTTAACGGCTGTGCCGTCCGCGAACACACCTACGCGGCCAAGCATGACTCTTTCCTGAGCCTTCAAGGACTGGTACAACGCGTCGGCATCAAAAGTTTCCACACCGATGATCTTCACATGAGGAGCCACTTGCTTCAAGTAGGAGCCAACACCTGCAATCAAGCCTCCACCACCCACGGGGATGAAGACTGCATCCAAATCGTCCAAGATTATTTGTCTTGTCAACTCTAAAGCCAATGTACCCTGGCCGGCAATCACGTACGGATGGTCAAAAGGCGGGATGTCGGTCAAGCTGTTCAAGCTTCCCAACCGCGCACACTCTTGCTTGGAAGCATCAAAGTCCTCGCCGTATAACACGACCTGCGAGCCCAACCTGCTGACATTGTTGTACTTGATGGAAGGAGTCGCCGTAGGCATCACGATAGTGGAGGGGATCTTCAACTTAGCTGCGGAGTATGCCACACCTTGAGCGTGGTTTCCAGCAGAGCAGGCAATAACACCATTTAAAGGAGTTTTTGAGTGCAACTTGGCGATCATGTTGTAGGCACCACGCAATTTGAACGAGAACACAGGCAAGAGGTCTTCTCTTTTTAGGTAAACCTTGGCATTACATTTGTGCGATAAGTTGACAGCATGGGTCAAGGGAGACCCAGACTCGTCCACCACGTCGTACACTCTGGATGTGAGGATCAACTTCAAGTAGTTAATTTCGTCTGCTGAAGTGAAGTCCGCTTTGGAGAGCTCAGGGTATTTTTCCGCAAGACTGGAATTGAAGCGATTACTAGCATAGTTCAATGCTCTTGGGACCGCTTTTCGGAGCGGCCTTAGCCTGGGAGGCTGTAACCTGCAGATCATGGATGTTGTGGTATGAGTGGAAAGTCTCAGGCGCTATGAAATTTTTGGACTGCGACTCCTGGTCATGGTGCGACTTTGGCTGAGTCATGGCGTGGAGTCATGTTTTACTATAAAGCGCTTGCGTGCCAGCTAAAATCGAATTATAACACATTAATAGGAAATAAACCGGACGTATAGTCTTTCTAATCTAGCCTTCTTTCTGACTAAGTCAAGTTACTGATCTCAAACAAGAAGTCCAGGTAGTCTATAGTAGCCACACCCGTCAACTCCTTGTCGTACTGCTTGAAGATGTCGGTTAGCTTCCGTAGGTAGACCAAAAGCTCGATGAATGAATCGAACTTGAGCTTGCCCACGGCCATGGATCCATTGTCGAGAGGCTCCTTGTTGGAGAACTTCAGAAATAAAAAAAGCACCAAGTCAACGTTGAGCTTGTACCCGATTTGCTCAATGATCCGCTGAAACTCACCAAACGAGATGTCACCGGACTTGTTCACATCTGCCGCAACAAAGAGCTTCTTATAGGCCGTGAGGTACTTCCAAAGCGACACAAACTGCTCGAAGTTCAAGCCCGCAGCCGGGCTGGAATTGATGCTAGTAAACAACTTGATCATAAGACGAACAGTGGAAGTTTGGAACCCCGTATTGTCAAAGTTTATTAGAGCTGCTGACAATTCTGGAGCAGAAATGCGGCCGGAGCGGTCCTTGTCGACCCTCTCGAAAGTAGCCCTTAGCTCTGCCTCGAGTCGTTGCTTGTTAGCCAACTTGTTTTGCTCCGCCAAGGACTCCTTCGACATCACGTTTCCCACAGGGGCTTTTTTGGCAGGGTTGTGGCGAACATGAGACGCAGGCCCTTGAGGAGGAATGTTCGTGTGCAGATGGCTGGGGTGCTGGGGCGAGTTCACCTGCACTGGCGGCTCATACCTGGCCGTCTGTTGTGGTTGTTGCTGCTGCTGAGGACCATTGTTCACAGCAGGTACCGAGCCATGCTGGGGGGCCAGCAGAGTACTCTGGTACTGCGCCGGATTCTGGTAAAACTGAGACTGGCTCGCAGAATGGGGAGGTGGCTGGTACAGCTGACCATGGGGCGATCCCTGGTAATTGTTCAGGTAGTGTGAAGACAGAGAAGCCACGCGAGGCGCTTGGTGATGGTGCTGTTGAGGCTGAGGTTGCTGCTGCTGCGGCGAGGGTTGGTAAAATTGTTGTGCAGGCTGTTGATGGTGGGAGGGCACCGGCGGGTTGTTGTATGACAGCGAGTAGTGGTTCTGAGGAGGCATGTGGTTGTAGTTGTGGGTACTCATAGGCTGTGAGGCGTAGGTGTTGTGCAGAGGAGGTGCAGAGCTCGACATGTGAGGAGGCTTTTGATTTCTTCTCTGCTGAGGCTGAGCAGATTGGGAGGGCACGATGTAAGTTGCCTGCTGAGGAGTGGGATAAACCGGCAATTCATCTGGCCGCATTATATATGGATTTATGTAAGGAGTGAGTGGAAGTATAGGTCAAAAATGTCGACTACGAGCGGCTCCACGACGGCCTGTGTATGCAGGCTGGCATAGTTTCTGAAACCCGCTTGCAATCTTGAGATCACGAGGAAGAAGGGGGACGCCCGGGCATAGCATATACCAGCGAGAAGGACGGATATAGCCGGATTGGGCTAATTGGGCAGGAAATTTTAGAGACGGAATCTAGAGATGCTGCTTATGGAGAGCGGTGGAAAGTCCAACTTGATGTGTTCACAACTATAGACGTCCACGGCGCAGGTATAAAACGAGCGCACCAAACAAGGTAATATTAGTAGCAGGCTGAGAACATAGAGAAATGAGGCGTCTGATACGCACGAGCAAAATGGCCATTGCTGACATAGCGGGCCACTAAGCATTGGTGCTGCATTAAAGGACGGTTTACGCCCGATCCGAGGATGTGACCGTGCGCTCCTAGAAACCGCCCGAATACAAGCGGCGAACTTCCGACTGATTAGCTAGAGTACTTGGGCGCTGGTGGCTTATGTCCCAGAACGGTAGCCTGATTTCTTTGGTGACGCGCCTAAGTTGCATTGAGCACGCCCACAGGCGAGTAGGGGCATGTCCAGTGCAAGTTAATGACATACTATTCAATATATTCTTTATTCAAGAGGAGAAGTATACAGTCAAAATTAAACTATCATGATGTAAGCGGTCATAGCTTAATCTCTGGCTCTTCTTCTGTAAGAAGATTCACCACCGAACTTTCTTTGAGGACCTCTAGACATTGGTCTTTGTCTCTCAGCTGGAGCACCCTTCAATCTGGTCATTGGCAAGATTCCCTCAGGGATGTTCAACTCTTGTCTGAGGAAGTCCACACCCTCGTCGGTCAAGGTGTAGTAGTAGTATTGCCACGAGAATTGAGTCTTGACGAAACCCTTGGAGGTCAAAGATTGCAAAGCCTTGATGACGTACAAGTTTCTGGTCTCAATCTCCTCGTGGGTTGGTTGGTCAAAGTCCTTCTTAGCGACAACGACACCCTCTGCTATGTTAGTACATGTTTGAAGAAATTCGGTATTCTGTGGTCTGGACTCGGGGCCTTTACGGCTAATCGGCGGAATGATATGGGTGGCTGGAAGGAAGCCCATATATGGATACATGACAATTGTTGATGTCGGATGGGCGGCACTTGGCTGCACGGAATGTTTGTAGTCAACACGAAAGGAGTGGATCTGATAATGACAGGTGCGGACAGAATTAACCATTATATCTCTTAATGTACATACCTTGGAAGAGGTATTGGTGAATCTTCTTTCTGTCTTCTTTAGGAATCAACATGATGAATTCTTTGTATTGACGTTGAGCAGTTCTGACTAAGATGAAGAGAGTCGAAAAATTTTTGAGTAGTGAGGGAAGTTTTTTCGCGAGAGCTTGTGCAGGCTGGTGGGTGACAGTCGCGGTGCGGTGTCACGTGAAATGTACCGATGAGGGTTAAAGCCCTGAGAAAGCGAGCCACGTCTGCATGCAACAGTGCTTGCCCTTATACTCTTGATGAGTGTGACGCTTAATTTATGATGCTAGCTTGATGGTGTTGGGTCATGGTGTTGGGTCATGGTGTTGGGTCATGGTGTTAATTCATGGCGTTGATTCATGGTGCTGATCATGATGCTGATTCATGATGCTGATTCATGATGTTGATTCATCACAGACGAATGACGCAAACAGACAATCTCTCACTATGACGCCCGCTCAGTAAAGGTGCTATTCTAGATTGTGTCTGCAGTGAAGACTCTACAACCACGGGCGCAGAAGCGCTGGATTTATGGACACGTGGGCCAGATATGGCTCCCTGGCCCAAATTTTGTCGGTGCTCGATATGATGCTTGCAAGCCGTATGTTCGCCGAAGTCACGTGTATAGACTATGACGAGTCTGAGACAAGTTACGAGACTACGCGTGAGAACTTAGGCCAACATGTGTGACGAGATCTGGGCGGCAAAACGTAATGTCTCAGTTGAATCTGCTACAATCTGACAGCAGCTTAAATTTTTGACTATACTAGAAGCGGTTTCGCCAGATGTAAGTTCACGGAGTTCGGGGTGTCCAGAGCACCCAGAAAGTCGAAATCGTGTCTCCACCTCTTTAGATTAGGAAAACGCGCTTAAAGGTACTCCATGCACCGCGCTTAAGGTCAGCTTTAGCTTTCTCACGTAAATAACCATTCTATGAACCTATGGCCTCTTCATCAGCTCACTGGTTTTCGATCAAGCTTGCAGCCTTTGCCAATCTACTTTTCAACACATCCTGAAGTGTGTGTGTTCTTCCATCGAAGCGAATGCTGGTTACAACTTTCGCGTTACGATAAATACAAACACGACGCTCCACACCTCTCCTGACCAGAGCTCACCACCAAGCCTTTCATTCTTAACTGAACTCCATACTGCTGATTCCTATCCAGTACTACTACTATATAAAACGATAGACACGACTCCACACGCAGAGACGCTAACCTCTGTACATTATGAGATCCATACTCAAGTCACGAAGAAAGAGTGACTCCTCTATTAATGAACCGGCGCCGCAGATGGATTCATCCATCCGAAGGCCGCAAGCCCGTCTCAAAACAGGCACACCTTCCACCATATTAAACATCTCTCCAACAACAAATACGATCCCGGCTCCCATGACTCCACCCCAGAATGTCATATCAGGCCAGCAGAGCTCAGTCAGCTCGCCCAAGAAGCTCCTTACGCCAATCAAGAAGATGTTCGGGCATCATTCAAAGCAAGCAAGTCTCCTGTCTGCGGGGGATTTTTTGAACAGTGCCTTGTATGGTGAGTTTGAGCCTCCAAAAGGAAGGAAAGAGTTTAGAAGAAACTACCAATCAGCCTCGAATCTTGCCGAGCTTCGTGATTCCATGCACGAAAATCCACTTGCCTCTGGTGGCCCTCTGCTTCTTCTAAGCGCCTCTCCGACGGATACTACGTTGTACTCCACGCCGGTGCTACAACAAGCCCCGCTACCGGAAGCATACTCGCAACACAGGTTGGTTGTAGAGGAGCCGCCCGCCCTAAGACAAAGTCCTGTGGTTTTTAGCAAAGAATTGACTACTCCGAAATCTAAAGGTCATCTCAGTTCAGATTCAAGCCCCGCCGAGGATCAGGAACCTTCAGATTGCTCTTCTCAATTCTCATTTGAGAAGGGAACTCGGGGTGGTAGAAATACCTCTGTGAAGTATTATAAGACAAAAGCTAAAACTGTCCCCAATTTTACAACTGCAACAAGCTACCTCCATATGGATGATATGGGTTTTGAAGACGACGGTTTGTCCGACTACGACTTTGAAAATAATGGAATGAGTGACGATGAAGCTTACGGCGAGGACTTCGATGAAGATAACCCCGAAAGTTTACAGCGTTACGACGACTTTTTCTCGGAAGAAGCTGGTTCATTATCTCATGAATTAGGAGGTGACTTATTTGACGATTCTAATTCTGAAGTGGACGGAATTCATCCTCGGGATACAATCTTGCCTAGTGAAAGTTCCACAACAAACTCCAATTTTCTAATGGCCAGCACCCATGATGTTCACACTTCTTCGGTTGTGCCCCCTGTACTTATTGATCGCAACTCAAAATCGACACTGGAGTTTTTCGAAAGCGGAGCCAAATCTCCAGGATACGATGATGATTTTATAAACTCGTATCTAGATCGAGAAATGCTGCACAGTGGACTGGATTTAGCGACGCCGGTCGATCAACCGGAGACTAAAAACAACAGCCCCACTCATGATGCTGTATCGGATTCGTCGTCGTGCTATTCTGAAGGATTTAACAGAGAGAGTCATCGAGCTGCAAGCAGCTCAGAAAGTGACAATCAGTCTGGTGTACTTGAACCCAATATGGGCCTTGGCATAGATTTTGGTCCGGCCGATGCGGCGCAAGAGAACTGCGAGAAGACTAATAATCGGTTATCAGTACTCAATATGATGGATACTCTATTGAGAATCGATGGCGAATCAAATGATCAGCCAGGTCCTTCCACGCAAAGTATTGATTCCGCCATGACGATGACTTCGGAGTCCAACAACGTAATAGGGGCTGAAATCGAGGAGCTGAAAACAAAGATTGAAGAACTACTGCCTAACCTAACCTCCCTCAAAAAACAGGATGGTCTTGCGAAGAATAAGGAAATGAGAAGGTCTTTGATTGATATGATGAACACCCTTTCTCGACTCGACAATGATCTTGAAAAAGAAACGGATGAATCAACCCTTAAGTCGACAAAGAATGACGTAAGAAAGTCAATTGCGGACATGATGAGCACCCTTAATTTGCTAGAATCTCATTCGGAGATGACAAAAGAGGAAGAGGAACTGGACACAAAGGAAAAGAAATTCAGTGGCCTGGGCCTTAATCATATTCCAGAGTTGATGAGTAATCAGCGCTATCCTTGGTTCAGCAGTGAAGGGCACTTTGAGCGAAATGACAACAACACACCCATTGGCTTCAACGAAAATTCGTTGGAGGGTCACGCATTGCACTTGAGTCAAGACATTCTTGATGAAGTTAACCTGCTACCAGAAGACTATGATTTCACCGAATCCTTAGTCACTGAACCCAGTGACTCTCGAGCCTTCTTGAGGTCGAACTCTTATAAGCACAGACCACAAAAGGTGATTCGTGACTACAATGTGCAGAACAACAAACTTCAGTTGTCTAATAGGACCGTCACATTTTACAAAACGAATAGCCTCGACCCGGTTGATCATGTTAGGATGTCCAAAAGCAGAAGTCCCTCTAGAGTTGGCTCAATACGATCAACACCTTCACTTCACTCAATTGATGATGAAGAGTGCCATGAGTCACATGAAGATCGGAAAGACAAAGATCGAAAAGCAGCATTGTCGCCACTTCATAAATGCGCAAGCTTCGCTGGTGAGTCTAGTGTTTCTCCACAAAGACTCCCTAGCTTGAAGCCGATAACCGAGACAAGCAATCTGCGTATCAATTAATTTACCAGGCCGCAATTTTAATGATATTCATAACGTGTATTAATGTCCTTAATGTTTAGTTTGAAGCATAAATGAGTTGAAGTCGTAGTTGCCATTTTCATGGTAGTCGAAATGATTCGAGCGCCTCATCACGTCTGGCTCTTCACTGTTTCGTTTGACAGGGACTTTATGAACACTCAAAGGTAGCTCACGTAACACATCCTTTGAGTTCACGGTTAAATGCTCTGGATGCTTCTTGGTATGCGCGGTGCGTATGCTGCCCACTTTGAGCCGAAAATTTGACTCAGAAGGCATCCAGCTATTGGTCAGGGTTGCGCTATTTTCTGATTGAATGGATCCATTGCTGTGCTTTCTAGCCGTGATATCAAGGTGGTTCAAGTTCGCCTTCAGCAACACGCTTAAACCAAATTTTGGGACCCCATTGTGTGTGCCTGGCTTCTCAACTTGCCGAATAGTTTGCAAAGGTGACTGCTTGTGATGATATGGTGAACGGTATGAAACAGTCTGATCTCTTTGTCTAAAACTTCTTTGGAGATCATCCCATCCAGTCATGTAATGAGAGTAAATGCTCAGAAGATCATCCCTTTCGCATGATTGATTCGTTGCGTCGTCGTCCTCTTCAACAAGGACAACCTCAACTTTTCTGCCATCTCTTGTTCTTTCCATAACAGACTTGTATGAAGTTGTGGAATCGTGTCTGTTAATCATGCAAATATCGTAGCTCTCTTTAGTCAAGTCAATGACCACACTATTATTGTCAGTAGGTGCAGTACTTTCTGTGTATTGTCCCGTTCTGCTGGATTTGTAGCTGGAAGCAATATCCGATTTCAGTGGCGCAGTGTGCTCACGTATAGGTCGGAATTTATCCTGACTGATGTCGTGATAGAAACTGGATTTGTTCTGATTTTCAAACGAGGAAGTCTTCAGTTTCAAACCTTTATCTTTGAAATCAACAGGATAGCTGACTTTCTTTGGTGCCTCTGCTACCTTAATACTCAAATGCTCCTCTTTGCTGGACTCTTCCAGGGGTTCGTTTTCGGAATCTTCAGGAGGAGAAACTACCTGCTTGGAGCTGTTGATCCTGATTGGAGTCTTGAATGCCGACAGTGGCTCAAGCGCAACCTGGTTCTTATTGTCGTCCGGCAAATTGACACAGTCGAGTTGTTTGCGAACATTTACACCCTCATCGAGTACATAATTCATCGACATTGGGCGAGCCTTCAAAGGCAGTGTGTTCATGAAATCATTATGATCAAAATCTATGTTGTACATAGACCGATGTCTTGAATGTGAGTTCTTCAAAGGATGTGTATATGCAGACATGGCATTATGGGATTTGCTGGAAGGAATGGTTTTAGGATTCAATGCCTGCTTCAATTGCAAATTGTGGAACTGAGAGTTGAACGAGCCTTCACTGTCGGAATCAAATGAGGACTCGCCGTAAAGACCTTTAAGGTGACTCACTGCGGCTGCAGATGGCACTCCTAAGGGCTCAATATTGTTGTTTGCCGCTTTGTTGTTTGCCGTGTTGTTGTTTGCAACTAACGTACTTTCAAGTAAATCAGGAATTTTGATCTGTCCATCGGAAAAGTGGCTCGAGAAGGACGTGCCTTTTCTGTAGGCTTTCTGTTGGTGAGCTTTTCTTCTGGCTTTATCAGCGTTCGTAGAGTTGGATGCATCATTGGGAAAGTTGAAGCCAACCCCTGCCCCGTTGTTGTCCTCTGCGGCAGAGCTTTGATTCTGTGAAGTAGATGATTCTCGGCTGATTCCTGTATCTTCCATCACCAGAGTCTTCTTGTTTTGTATGACTAGTGGCTCGATGGGGCCATCCACTATGGGTAAAGTAGCTTTATGCGGCTCTTCCTGAGAAAGCTTTTGGGAAGACTGAGACATCAGTTTTCGGGAAGGTTGCAAAACTTTTTGCAACAGTGGTTCAGTTTGAGACTTGTGGATTCTCTTCGGCGAACTTTTAGCTCCATTTTGGGGCTCGTTAGAAGTTGGGGGCCCATTTGAGCGGGATGCATTTGATGAGAAATTTCGACTCTCGTGAAGGTGTTGAATTGGCCGTTGTGCGTTTGGATGCCTTAAGGAATCATGGCGACTCAATTTTCCGGTCTCAAGGTACTTAACCACATCACTGGTGACGCGGACCTCCCCTCTAATGTTTGGACTCAGCATAAAAGCATGATTGATTTGAAGAACATCTCCAACCGAACTGAATGAACTGACCGATGAAACACAAGACTCATCGGAGAATGTTCTCTTTCCGATTTTGAGCTCTGGGTTTGCCATGTACATATTGTGGTGAAAAGTTGTAGATGAAGGAAAGTTGGCTTTAGGTCGATCTTGTATCTTGATACTTTTTTGAACATCAACAGCCCTCTGTGACTCGCACAGTTTTTCCTCGTCTAGAATTAGCTCGGGTTGCAATTGAGGGTATAGCAAGTCGTGCTCGAAATCATTATCCTTCATAACCAAAGCAGGGTTCACCATTCGTGGTGGTGGCTGAGGTTTATTTATGCTTTCTTCTCTCGAGATGTTTGGTCCGGATGAACTAGGCACCCAGTGTGTTTGTCTATTGTTCAAGGTATCTGAAGAAGGAGAGCATATATTTTCCAAGAGTGATATCTTGTTTGCGGTTGCATTCTCATCAGGCAAAGACGGAAGCCTTTTGACTTTCGAGCTGGATACTCTTGAAGCACCGCCAATGGAAGTCTCCTCAATTAAACTGAGCTGGTCAGGGGGAAGCGTGCTACTTTGTTGAACAAAGCGAGCTACTTTTTCCCTGTTTCCAACTGTAGATGGTGGCTTTTCAGGGGTTGTAATTTTGAGCTCATGCGGAGAAGGTGGATCGTACTCCAAAGGCTCGTAGGTCGTACCATTAAATATTAGCATTCTGGGCAAGGAGCAACTGGATATCATCAGCGAAGAGAAATCAGGATGGTCAGAAGCTGGCAGTACTAACTTTGGAGGCATTTGCAATTTGAATGGAATTGGAATGACGTAGTTTTTTCTCGTAATGTGAAGAGTATCGGAAAGCGGGGTTTGAGATAAAAGCAAAAGCTGCTCTCTGCTCATTGCCGTAGTGGGTGCAGTATCTTTATGGGGGTCCTTGCCGTTGGAGAGATGAATGGACAACCCAAGAGTAGTAGGGCTCTTCTTCACCGGCGATGAAGATGCAGAGCGAGAGCCAGGTTCTTGGATTACCACTCGTTTCTCTGGAGATAAAGACCTTGAGTCTCGAAGACTCTGAAACGAGGCCGGTATTGGTCGGGGTTCACGGCCTGAACGAACGTTTGACATCGGGTTGATGGAGAGGGGCGAAAGCAAGCGTCAGCAAAAACGAATGAGAGTAGGAAGGAATGGGAGCGGTAGGAAGCTTTGTATTCTCCTTTCGGTTCAGGAAGAAAGCTTTTCGAGATGATGGTATGATATAAACAATTTGCAGTCACTGTGGTGTGACAAGAGATGACGAGAGACCTATGCTAATTAAAGAGGCCGGAAGACTGGAACACAATTCACAAAGCTCAGTTGGGGCGGTAGTTGAAATCACAGCGTAGTAAGACAGGCGTGAGGCCTATTAAAATAAAGGTGGCCCAAGCCCAAGATGCAATGTTTACACCAAACCCAAAATAGGAAGTGGGTATAGGCGCAATGCACGAGGGCCAAAAAGTTCGTAAGTGAGAGGTTTCGCGGCGGGAAGCGGCGGCCGTGCATGCCACCTGGGCTCGATAAACAAGCTAAGCGGGAGCCAGAGAGACGTGCGAAACGAGACTTTCCTTCTTGCGGAAGCGGTACCCAGGGCAACCGAGAAAGAACACGCACCGCACACTCTTTAGAAACCCCAGTCCATGCATCATGCACACTAAACACCGCGTCGTCGCTTATACCTACCAGTCAAAGCGCCAAACACTATATCCGTAAGTACAGGCGATTGACGGCACTTGCAAAGTGACTCGATATGGGCCCACAATGTGAAAGAATCTGTGGCTTGTTTTTTCCAATGGCTTTTTGACATCATGCGCTGAACGCAAGGCACTTAAACGACAGTGTGTATGCTGCTGGTTGGTAAACTGTTGATAAAGGGAGGAATCTCGAAGGACATGATCGTTTTTTTGGGTGAGCCAGGCCATCTTTTCACTTTCCCAAAAGAGCGAATAAGTCGGTAAAATCTTGCTCCCAGTTGGTGACTTGCTATGACCCGGAACCACGTGGTGAAAATAGTCGCATTATGTATTAACTAAATTCATGCTCTGAACATGACTGCGAGACCTTTCTTCAACTCTGTGCACACGAGCAGTGCGAAAGCTCTATTTAATTGTACCATCAGATTTTGCAGCCAATTCTTACGCACACACGTTTGTGCACCATACCAAACATGTAAGAGGGAAAGGTGGCTATATAAGTTTGCGGTATTTTGAATATTGACAGTTCTCACCTTCCTTGCTCTTCTTCTCTGGAATACACCAAGCAGACCAAATGTCTCCATCAGACTCCACTCCCCAACTGCCTTCTAAGGCCAATACTCTGGCATCTTCACCAAATATTACGAAGCCACAGACCCTTAGAGAACCTTCCGAGCAGCAACCACAAAGTCTGTCCGTGTCTTCAGCACTGAAGTCTCCACACAAAAGAAAGGTGGTTGTGGATAAGGTCCCCCAACTGAGGAACACGATCAGTAAAATTGGCCTCTCTCAACTTCCTTTACAAAAAGAACTTCTCTGCAAGAGAAAGGGTGCTCAGTTTACCATGATTCTTGCTGGATGTAGAGGAACGGGAAAGACAACGTTTCTCAATTCTCTTATTGGCGAAGACTTAGAAGACGACAAGGCCCCATGTGAGCCCATGCAAGTAAGAAGCAGGCAGTTCTACTTGCTGGAAGAGCAAGTGGACATGGATTTAAGTGTTGTGGATATGCCCGATTTTGGCGCCAACATCGATAACCAGTACACGTGGCTACCAATCGTGAAGTATATTGAATACAACTATCGGTCTTACCTTGTCCAAGAAGAGCAGCCCAACCGAGAAAATCTCAAAGACAACAGGGTTCATGTGTGCATCTACTTCATCTCTCCTACCAACACGGAATTGAGCTCTTTGGATATCGAAGCAATGAAGGAAATTTCCAAGAGAGTGAGTCTCATCCCTGTGGTTGCAAGAAGTGATACGTTGAACAAGGATGAGTTACAAAATTTCAAGAATATTATCAATGATACCTTGAAGCAAAACAGCATTGAGGTCTGCAAACACCTTGTCGACAGTTTTGCCATTGAAAAAATCAAAGCCCATTCGCCATACGCCATAATTGGATCAAACGTTCTCTATAAGAACCCAGATGGAAATTTGGTAAGGGCTAGAAAGTATGGGTGGGGCATGGTTGAAATTGAGAACCCGGAGCATTGCGACTTTGTCCATATGAGAGAGCTCCTCATGTCGCAGCACTTGCTTGACTTGATCAGTGCCATGAAGATCCACTACACAAATTACCGCCGAAACTTCTTAAAGCTGCTTATGGGAAGGAACTTTGCTCTGAGAGACGGGAATGTATCTTTTCACAACAATGAGGAAGATGGGATGGCTTCTTATTTACAGTATAAGAAGAACTTGATCCTCGACGACATTGTGCAAATCGAAAAGTATTCCGGGGAGGCCGAAAAGCTTGAGCAAGAGGCACGCAGCCATATGGATGAAGCCATAAAGGCACAAGAGTCCAAATTTAGAGACTTCAGGTCCGCGCTCGTTACCAAGCAAAAAATCTACAATACTGATTTGGAGGAAAATTATCAATTGGTGAAACAATTGGAGAAGGATATCCAAGCCCTCAATCCGAACGACAAGGAAGTTCTCAAGGAAATCGCTCAAAAGGTTGGCCTAGTTTTCGGAAAAGGCGTTTACAACAACAATAGCGAAGAAGAAAGCATGGGGACTGGTTTTACGATTCTGTTTTAAGACACCGAGCCCTAGTCGTTCATTGCACCACGAAACCCGTGCATCCCTCGGTTTGACTGGCGATAAAACGAGGAAAATTTTTTCTACCTACTTAGCTCTCCTCTTCTTTTGCTTTATTACAAATTGACTTGTCGTTTGCTCTGATTAAATTAAATGTATGTTTTGCAACTCAACTCACCTGATGAACCCTTTATATCTATATGTTTTTTCTGGCATCTCTAATGTCAGGGCCTCACGGCTCGATGAATTCAACCTTTGACAATTATCTGATATGTGAAATTGGTTTCCTCCAAACTTAAACTAACAATCCAGCCATGCCGAGTAAGTGTAATTGCCGCAGGATATCGTAGAACAAGAGCGAACCGACCCTTCTTAAGTGCGTAGCTACTGAACGTGCTGCCGTACGGGTCAATATCAGGCAACGATGTAAAATGGCCATGTATCAAGATCTTTGTACTAGGAATGTACCGAGGATCATGAGCATCCAGTCGAGCCCGTTGCTAGACTCGGAAGCTGCCCATGACATTGTCGTTTAAGACGTGTGCCGGCGCACGTCTTTCACCAAATGTCATTCTCACTATACGCACCCACCACCTACGATCTCTTCGAGAACCTCCCTTCCTAGCGCCCCCTACACCTTTCCATGGAGGAGCAATCAGCTAAACCACAGCCGGTTCTTGAGAACGATTTCAATGATACGAGCCCAATAACGGAGCAAGAGTCCAACACAAGAGAGGTCAACTTCATCTTAGATCACTCCGCCTTTACGCTAGGATTAGGCAACATCAAAAGATGGTTCGACAAGGAATGTTTCCGCTCCCGTGTATCAGACAAGAACGAGAAGGTTCACTTGAACATTTACATTCCCATGAACACATTGCATGAATTGATGCTTAAGAAGAGTGTTCCGACCATAGCGTCTTCCAGAGCTAAAGAAGCACTTGCCTTCATTGATGAAATGCTCGAGATAGAGTCTGAAAGTCGGACCGACGAATTGGTTTTCGATGACCTCGCAATTGGGTCGGAAGCCGGGCAATACTCCCCCTCTGAAGACGCCAGCAGTGAATCCAACGGTGTATCACATGCTCAAAATACAAGCAGAGGCATTCAAGATGGCGAGAAGAAGCCCGAAAAGTCGAAGCTGAAGATCAGAAGATCCAAAGCAAAAAAAAAGGCGTACAAAGGTGAGTTCCTGTACACCTTGATCTTGGAGGATAGAGCACGCGGTTTCCTTTCGTGGAACGCCTGCGTGAGACATCAGTTGAGAAAGCCCTTAAACAGGGAATTCCCGGCTTACAGAAATTTGGTCAAGTCAGGTAATCACAGCGGGTCCGTTCAAGACGTGGAGGAGTTGGACTATGAGGCAAGTATCCCCAGCTCCATCACGTTTTTAATTCGTTCTTGTGTCTCTTTGCGAGGCACTGAGGTCCGTAAAAACCCCGTGGCCTTCAGAGATCAGTGGATTCTTGTCACCGAGGATGCTGCTCTGAAAATCTGGGCCGACAGTTTTGGCATGGACTCTTTGAATATTAATGAAGCTGAACTCTTGTTGTTCCAAGGCAAGGACTTGGGCAGTTTCGAGGTGAAGGCTCCAGGCGCTGATTTTTTTTCCAAAACTGATGTTTATGACTCTGTGTCGTCGCCCTTGCATAAAGTCGTCAATACGGCTTCTTATGACTACTCAAGTCTAAAAGAAGAGAACGTGGAAGCCAGCTCTGGTAAACATAGCCGCATGGGCAAGAAGTCAGGCGCGAAGAAAGGCCAAACGAAGACGAGAGAGTTGAATACGGTGGGTCCGAAGAAAGAAAATGGAGTCATTCTTGAAGAGTTCGACATGATCAATTATGCGCCCCGAACCTCGAGTTCTGGCCTCATAAATTCGAGCTTGACAAGTGGGTCGAAGAAGAGCAAGCAAAGCAGTGGTAAGAGAAGCTAGTCTTGCTGCAAATATGCTTGCATGTTACCACAGAATCTATGCGACTCCCACACGCATGTCTGCATACCCATTTTCCAAGACTCGGATTATGAAAAGCGATTATATACAACTAGCAAGGCGGTCCTTGCATACAAAAGTGACAGGCAGTTTCTGGACACACATTATAGTCTGCAAAGCTATTTACAAAAGTAGCTAGCTGATCGCTAAAAATGTGCTGGAATGTGAGTCCCTGCTCGTTTCAGAAGATTAAGCTTTCTTATCGATTCTATGAAAGCATGGCACAGGGCCTAAATTTATAGTGTACATTTATGGATACTGGTTTCATTGTGTAGAATAATGGCTTCAACGCGTTGGGTTGACGCGAGGCTGCAACCACGCACCTTCTAGCGCGAGCACCGCACGACCACTCAATTCAAGTAAAAACTTGAGGACTCGGTTAAACATAAGATAGTCCGCACATAATACAGTCCACAATGAATCGGCAACCGACAAGGGAAGATATACAGCGCTATCTTCAAAGATGGCAGCAACTCAAGAATCAATTCGGCGATGAAGCTGTCAACGTTCCTGAGTTCAATCAGTTGACGAAAGTCATTCGCTATATCCAAGCTCAGGCTATTCAAAGACAACAACAAATGCACCAGCAGCCGCTACTGCAGCAGCAGCAGCAACAACAACAACAACAACAACAACTGCAACAACCGCAGCAACAAACCCAACTGCAGCAACAAAGTCAACTGCAGCAACAACAACAAACCCAACTGCAACTGCAACAACAACTGCAACAACAACAACAACAACAACAGAATCCAAATTTTCAGCACCCCCCACGACATGTTCATCAAACGCAGCAGCCGCATCAACAACACAAGTTGAACCTGACACCATTACAGGCACCTGAACACTTTCCATCCCAACAGCAAGCGCTAAAGCAGCAGCAGCAGCAGCAGCACGTTTCTCCACAGTTCCATAATCAATTACAGCAGAAACAGACTCAATCTTTCCAACACTCTCGGCAAAAACAACCGTATGGGCCCATGGGCAATAATGCAGGCATGCCGATGATCAATAATTTGGGAGGTGCTGTTGTAAATCCCATGCAATCAGATGGCAATAGCGTGATTGGTGCCACGAGCAATTCCAATAGCCATTTGGGTACCCCTGTTGTCATGAACGCTACCGTGGTCCCGAATAGTGCGCCAATGGGCGTGAACCAGCAGTCGCCTCAGTCCATATCGCAAATGAACAGCCATGCTTCTTCCCAGCAACGAGATATCCCCCCAGGCAATACTAATAACGGAGGGCTAAGAGGAATGATGCTACAGAATGGTCCCTTGGGTTTCTCTGCTCTGGAAAGTCCTTTTACTTCTCAGCAGATGCAACTTCTCAAGCTGCAAAACCAGGCTGCCAAGTTCTTGTTCAAGAACCAGGGAGGCTTCCCTCCAATACCTCAAGATATCATAGATATCGCAACAAATGAGAGGTTGGCGTTTGGTAACACCCAAGGCGTTCAAGGTACCCAAGGGACTCTTGCAAATGCTGCATCAATGCATGCTCCTTCTGTATCTGACTCTTTGGCTCAAGCCAATTCGACTCGGATGCTTTCGTCGCAATCTCAACAAAAGCAAACTCCGCAACTCGGGACACCACAATCGATGCCCTTGCCTGCTCCAGCCGCAAACTTGAACTTGAGTGGCTCTCCTGTGACGAATCTAAACTCAGGCGGCGGCCAGCAATTTCCTAGCGGTCTGCAGGAACAGTCCAACAAAACTGTTGGAAAGCGAGGCAAAGCTCAGAAATCAAATTCCACTACTCCAAATATTCCCAAGGAGCCAGAACCTACGTTCACGAAACCTGTGGTCAGGCCCTCAACGGCACCCATTCCTTTCAGCACGTTGTCCGAAAAGGAGGATTTATCTAACCAATTGATTGTGCCGATTAACAAGCCATACGCTCAAGTTGATACATTTGTGTTACCGGATTGTCGGCAAATTTTACTTGAAGAAGAAGTCCCTTTTAAGTACTTATACACTCCTGAAAGTAAAGTCTCGATGCCTTCCATGCTTCCCTACTTCATTGATGTGGATGAAATTATGAGCACCCGAGAATCCTTGATTAGTTTACAAATTGACGCTCGGATTAATAATTTACAAAAAGAACTAGATTCTTTTTCAACTCACCAATCAATTGAGGATTCTCAAATTGAACTTGATCAATTAAAATTGTTACCGGCCCAAAGAGAGTTAAGGGGTAAGCTCTTATCATATGTGTGGTTTAGCAGGTCTTTGCTTCCAAATTCCCATCCAAATTTCCTTGCAAAGTTTGCAGATCTCTCGTTGAATAATGTCATTACCAGTGAGGAGCTCTATAAGCAACAGTTGTATTCTCTTGTCAAAGCTCAGAACAAGAGACATCAAGAAAATGTCTCAAAAATTCTCTCTTTCAATTCTGCCAAGAGGGAAAGGCTCAATTTTAAAAAAGAGAGACTGGAACGAATGTCAATGAGAGTCTACGGATTCCACTCGCATACGGCCAAAGAAGAGCAGAAGAAACTTGACAAAATGGCAAAGCAGCGTTTGCAAGCTTTGAAACTGAATGATGAGGAAGCATATTTGAAGTTGCTTAATCACACAAAAGATGACAGATTAGAGCATTTGTTGAGTAAAACCAACCAATTTTTGGACAGTTTGGCACAAGCTGTCTTGACACAACAGAAAGACGCACTGAGAGGCAACGAGCCAGAGGTGCAAGACGTTCAGGACAATGAAGACATGGGAGAGAAGAAGGAAAAACTTGATTATTACCAAGTGGCACACCGTATCAAGGAGGAGATTACGACTCAACCTGTCTCTCTTGTTGGTGGTACATTGAAAGAGTATCAGCTTAAAGGGTTGCAATGGATGGTTTCCTTGTACAATAACCATTTGAATGGTATTCTCGCGGACGAAATGGGTTTGGGAAAAACCATCCAAACCATCGCGCTACTCACATATCTCTCTGAGATCAAATCTATTTCAGGACCTTTTTTGGTCATAGTTCCACTCTCAACATTGACTAATTGGAATCTTGAGTTCGAAAAGTGGGCGCCTTCATTGAAGAAGATAACTTATAAGGGTACCCCTGCGCAAAGAAAAGTGATGCAGGGCGATGTCAGGCTGGGAAATTTCCAAGTCTTGCTCACTACTTTTGAGTACATCATCAAAGATAAAGCATTGCTAGCCAAAATAAAGTGGGTTCACATGATCATCGATGAAGGACACAGAATGAAAAATGCTAGCTCAAAGTTGTCGGAAACGTTAACAAACTTTTATCACAGCGATTATAGATTGATTTTGACAGGTACTCCCTTGCAAAACAAACTTCCAGAGCTTTGGGCGTTGCTTAATTTCGTGTTGCCAAAAATCTTCAATTCCGTGAAATCGTTTGATGAATGGTTTAATACACCATTTGCGAATACTGGAGGACAGGATAAGATGGAGTTGAGTGAAGAAGAAACCCTTTTGGTCATCAGAAGATTGCATAAAGTTCTTCGTCCCTTTCTTTTGAGAAGATTGAAAAAAGATGTGGAGAAAGACTTGCCAAACAAAGTGGAGAAAGTCATCAAGTGCAAAATGTCTGCTTTACAGTCTGCTTTGTACCGTATGATGTTAAAGTACAATGCTCTTTTTTCCGGAGAGTCAAAGAATGGTAAAAAGCCAAATACCATCAAAAATGCCAACAATCAGCTTATGCAATTAAGGAAGATTTGCAACCACCCCTTTGTTTATGAGGAGGTAGAAAACATTATCAATCCAGCCCTGGAAACTAACGACAACATTTGGAGAACTGCCGGAAAGTTCGAACTATTGGATCGTATTTTGCCCAAATTCCAAAAGACGGGTCATAGGGTTTTACTTTTTTTCCAAATGACACAAATCATGGATATAATGGAGGATTTCTTACGTTTGCGTGAAATGAAATACATGAGACTCGATGAAGGTACTAAATCCGATGACAGAACCACCTTATTGGAAGAATTCAACAAACCAGGATCTGAATATTTCTGCTTTTTGTTGTCTACAAGAGCCGGTGGTCTAGGACTCAATTTACAATCTGCTGACACCGTTATTATTTTCGATTCTGATTGGAACCCACATCAAGATTTGCAGGCCCAGGATCGTGCTCACAGAATCGGTCAAAAAAATGAAGTCAAGATTCTAAGATTGATTACCGAAGACTCCATTGAGGAAATGATTCTTGAAAGAGCTGTGGCAAAGTTGGAAATCGATGGTAAAGTTATCCAGGCTGGTAAGTTCGATAACAAGTCAACGTCTGAAGAGCAAGAGGCTTTACTTAGAGCTTTGCTCGAGAAGGAAGAGGATAGGAGACAAAGGTCACATGATGAGGATCAGGACATGGATGATGACGAATTGAACCAGATCATTGCAAGATCATCAGGTGAAATGGAAGTTTTCCGTGAGCTAGATATCGCGAGAGCTAAAGCTAGTGAAGATCTCGACTACACAACTCGCTTGTTCTCTGAGCCGGAACTTCCAGAGTTCTATCGAAGAGATGTGAATTCTCTCTACAAGTCTGAAGAGCAAATCATCGAGGAGTACGGACGAGGCAATAGAGAAAGGAAAACGGCAATCTATGATGATAACTTAACTGAGGACGAGTGGCTTAAACGAATTGATGGACTTCGCTCTGATGAAGAAGACGATATCTCGGTAAAAAAGAAAGGCCGCCCCAAGAAGTCAGAAGGTATGAAAAGGGAGAATTCCGCGGGATACCTTGATGATGAGCCGGTCTCTAAACGGGCGAAATCGGTTACCCCAGGTTCAAGGGGAAAAAAGGCTCGGGCAGTTAAGCCAAAGACTAGGTCAGTGAACAATCGGAGTACACCCGCAATCGATTATCTTACACCTGAGGAAAGAGATAGATTGCAGAGCGGAATGAACACAATCTTCGAGGCTCTTCTCGATTACAAAGATGAGGGGCGCCGATTGAGTGATTTATTCTTGATTAGGCCATCCCGAAAGTTGTATCCAGACTATTTTGTTTTGATTAAGCACCCCCTCGCCTTTGACGCTATTAAGAAGAGGATAGCTAACAAGACTTACTCGACGATTCGGGAGTTTTTGGAGGACATTCACCTTATCTTCAGCAATGCGCGGATCTACAATCAAGAAGGGTCGATTGTGTACAAGGATGCCATGATTCTTGAGCATTTGGCGATTGACACATACAAGAAAGTTTTTCCTGAAGACGAAGCCCAGTGGGCAGAAAACACAGACTTTGCGGATTTCGATGAGCAACATCAGCTTCACCCGTTATCTGTGATAGGCACTGCTATCAAAGAACCCGTGAAAGAGAGAACAGATTATGTGGAGTCAGACCCGGTAGATCAATTCGATGCAATCCTCGATATGCCGTTTCTGTCTTGATAGGGGATATTAATAGATAATGGAAGTTACTAAATGAACGCAAGCATCTTGTAATAACGCTAGATCGTCCTTAATCTCAAGTTTGGATAGTATGCGCTCAACGCATAGAGCTAAATTTCAGAGTACCGAGGGAGCTCGTCATCAATATGTGGGTTATCGACAATATCAGATAGTACTTTGTCGAAACTGGCCACAAAGTCGAACAAGCCTCCGTCTTTGAAAGATATCAGGCCCACACACCATTCATTTTTGGGGAGACCATCACAGGACGAGTCCGAGGCACTGTATAGCATGAACAGCCAGTAATTGGGTCCAAACCAAGGAGATTTTACTGCATGCGAAAACTGTATCTTTTTAAGATCTTCAAGCTCGATAGAGAATGTTTCGAGGTCACCTTGGCCTTGAGTTACATAGACAAGCTTCCTATTCGTGAGATATAGCTTTCCCTCAGCACCCGATATGTGCACTGCCCGATTAGCAGTGCTCTGCTTCACATCAATGACAAGTGCCTGTCTTGGAGATCGGGTTTGAAAGTGAAGAACTTCCCCGACAGTGAGATCAAACGGCAAGGCCGTGGCATTGTGTCTGGGCACCAATGATATTTTATTGATAGACATTTGGGTACTGTAATGGTGGGGTGAATATCCTGTGTGATGCATGGGAACGCGGTGCGCACGACAGCACCTGTTCTGGCAAAAGGCTAGCACATGGATTGTGAATATGGCTATATAATATCCCAAGGCCTGGTTCTAGGAAATAAGGGAGGTCTTCTTGTGGAATGCAACCTGTAGGTGGAAATTCGAATTTTTAATGGTCAATTTGTCAAATTGTATTTTTGCTCGCGCACGGCAGAAACCTGGTAAAGTGACACTTGCCCTGGGAAACCTGTAATTTTTTTATCCTTTACATTCAAGATATCGCCGCTTCAGCTTTACAAAATCGTCAAAAACAAGGGGCACAAAGCGAACATCAACAAAAGGAATTCTGGAAGTAGGTTTGAGCTGCAAAAGTTCAATGGTCCAGTTTCGCAGTAAACTAGAGCATCGCAAAGTCAAACACATCGCATTGAAACATAAAACAAGCCATTACATGAAGAACTTCCGATCGTTCAACCCTGTTTTGAAACCCCATTTCTTAGCACTTCCGAAGTCAAACCACCAATATGGATTCAAGATCATCACTAGCGAAAGCAGCTGCCAGCTGATCCTCGACTCTTTGAAGCTTAAAGAGAAATACCCCAAATCGGAAGGCAATCTCGATATTATCGACGTGTTTGCAGGTTATGGATTACTTTCGACAATGATCAATTACGAGCTAAAACCAAGAAACCATATCGTTATCGACGACACCAAGGATAACAAGAAAGTCTGGGAAAGCCGAATCTCGTATCTCAAATCAGAGACAGGAACCCTGTCAGGTTTTCATTACTATAATCTTGATGGCTACGCATGGGAGAGCTACGATCGTATTTTCAAAGAAGATAAGATTGTTCAGCCTAAAGTGCAGCTGAGAGACACAGTCCACGACGAGCTTTTGATCGTCGGCAATCTCACATCTAACAAGACAGGCGAGAGTCTTTTTGCACAATGGATTCAGTGTTGCGGCTACCAAAATTGGATACAGAAATATGGACGAGTAAGAATGATCTTGCTTGTCAGAGAGGCTACAACGCAAAAGTTTTTGTCTGGCCCCAATTTTTCAAGGAGAAACAGGGCGGCGTTGAAGCGTGACTTCTTTACTGATACAAAGCTAGTGGCCATTTCAGACCCCCTGTTGGAAAGTATTGGCATAGCCGGGGAGATGTTCGACCCGAACGTCCTCGTCAGAGACCAGCCTCTTGTGATTCCATCCATCTCTGTGCTACCCTCTGGTGGTGATGTATCCGTGGTTGAGGTCGTGCCCAGAGATGGGTTGGAAGGATTTGATATAAACGCAATTGATTACCTATGTCAAGTGCTCATGTACCGATCCAACTATACGGTAAGGGAATCTTTATCATCCATCGCTCCTGGCGCGGAGGATGACTTGGCTCCGACACTTCCCGAGCACATCCTCTCCAAGACGTCTCGAATGCTCACCAGAGAAGATATTCTTCTGATCTACAATTCGTACATGAATTGGGCATTTAAACCCACATACGAAGAGACTTTGAACTTCTTCACCGAGGAGACTAGAACGTTTTGATATTCTTATTCAAGCTTTGAAGGTCAGTTCCGGGTGAAGACTGCCGGTCAACGGTTGAAGCTAAAACCGCTTCAAAGTCCTGAGCAGTCACAAGATTCGGATGCAGAAACAAGTATTTGCACTCTCTCTTCTCATAATAATTACCAGACTCTATAGGTGCTTCGAGGTCAAGTGAGATCGTATCTTCATCGCGTATGGGTTGATCATATAGTAACAGTGGCGCATTTTGGCCTCCAGAGAGACCGCCGAGCTTTCGTTCTTTCGACAAAGGTGTTGTCGGAGAAAACTGCATATTTTTCATAGATAGTTCACTGTCATGGGGTGCCTCAATGAAGTTTTCAAACTTTCTTGCCATCAAATTCTCTATGACATCGAATAAGAGAGAAAGCGAACAAGCTAACAATATGGAGATAAGTGTCGGGAAATAACGCAATGGTAGTTTGTATTGTGAAACTGAAAGTGTCAAGATCAACGAGAAACAGAAAAATGTAAGTGCAATGTCGATTGTCATCACCGCCATGTGGTGGAAGGAGCCACATACAATAGTCTTGGCTGCGAAAGAGAGGAGCGAAAGACCTATGATGAGAAGTCTCAAACATTTTTGAGCGGAATACAACTTGTCAAATGAACTTTGGATATTCATTGATGGCTCCCAGTGCATCATTTGCTCGAATTCTCTGGCCAAGACAAGAGGCAATTTGGGGACTGCTATGTCGGATAAAGCTTCTTTAAGCAGTGGCGACACTGTTTGCAGAATGACAACGCTTAGCACTGAAACCCCAAACTCATCCAAGAATTCGCATTCATTGATGATCTGAGCGGAGTATAGTTTAGCAATTACTATTGGACTGATGAGTATTTGGTCACATTGAAAGTTGGGATTATCATATAAACTTGAGAGATACTCTGTGTGGTCTTTTTGCTTTGTCATTGTTGTGAGCCTTGTTCCAGGCCTCATATGAAAGGGCCCTAATTGGGTGTTAACCAATGGTGCAAAT
Organism: Metschnikowia drakensbergensis; assembly: GCA_002370475.1. Classification (NCBI taxonomy): domain Eukaryota; kingdom Fungi; phylum Ascomycota; class Pichiomycetes; order Serinales; family Metschnikowiaceae; genus Metschnikowia; species Metschnikowia drakensbergensis. Next base: position 86,940 of record NKYX01000002.1, on the reverse strand, counting down.
ATGCATGTGTCTAACAATATGGCGAGTGTGATACATGAGAGTAGATTTGGGAAAGATAGGATGCTGAAGAGCTTCATAAGATTTTGTTTAGCGTTCATGATTTTTAGTGTTGAGAATATATTATTCTTAGTGATTTTATGTAATCTTATATTTGCCCAAGAAAGCGGTACAATCGGACTCATAGGCTTTTTTGTAATTGAGTGCAGACTTCGGCACTGGCGGTTTGAGACTACTCACCCCAATTCTTGCGCGTCAGACCGGAAATTTTAGTTCAATTCTCACCGGGCAAGTTTGACATGTTGGCAAACAACTCCACAAGTTTAGCACTATTGAAAGTATGATCTGAAGGAGGCCCAAAGTAACCAGCATTCGGCAAGACCAGAAGCAAGTTGTAGATCGCTTGACCAACAAAGCCATGCAGCTGTTGTTGGGATTGAGTGGGTCTTGGTGGCACACCAAACGGACCGTTGCGCGAGGAGTTAGCCGAGGAGTTTCCTGGACCACTGGTTTCGGGTGAGTAGTTGTCAGTTGATTTAATCTTTCTGCGCTTATTCGAACGCCCAGAATCAGAATTCTCATTTTGTTTTTCAAGATCGCCTTCACTGAAAGCCTGAGTATCACCCATGTCATACTTGGCAATGGCATCCAAATTGCTCACTTTGTATCTGTCAGCAAACAAGTTGAGCTCATCCTCTTCGGGAAAATACTGAAGATACCTCTTTTCGAGAGAGTCGACAGTGTCTAGATCCAAGAACCTCGATGCGAAAGTAATGTATTTTTTGATGATTTTCTTCATGTAGAACTCATTATCGTTGAGCCTTTGCAGCTTCTTTCTTTGGTCCAATATGTTGATGGTGGATATTTGAAGCGCTTCCTTATCAGCTGTGGTTTCTTTCAACAAATTGGTGATTGCAACTTCGAAGAAAACCTTGATGTTGCCGATGGCATTGGTGAGAATCAAATATTCCAAATAAGCGTACAAAAACCTTCCATCCTTGCCAAATGATTTCATGGCCAAGTCAAAAATCTTGTCAGCAGTCTTCTTGTTGTCGGAGTAGAACTCAATCAATGCGTTCTCAACGTAGAATTCGAAACCCATGGACTTGAAGCTTTTACGTTGCTTGAAGATGGACCTAACTTCCTTAATACCCTGAGATCTCTTACACAAGGACATTAGTTTAATATAAGCTAAAGTTACTGTCTTGTCCAACTCTTGTAGTTTGTCTTCGCCTTTCAGAATTGAAAGTGCGTCTGCTTCGCTGTAGGTGACCACCGAAGTCTTGAATTTGCTGCTGTTTTCACTATCCTCGTTTTCTTCGTCACTTTCGTTTTTGCCTTCCGGGTTTTCTTGTTTTAATTCGCTGGTGTTTCCTTTGATTTCTTGGACTCTCTCTTCAGTTCCCTTGTGCTCTTCAACAAGGTGTTTGATTAGGGTTTGTAATACCCCTTGTGCTTTTTCGAATGCCGCATCTTTCTCGTATAACTCGGAGCATTTGAAGGACAACAAAAAGCTTTTTGGATTGAGCAATAAACTGTCGTTTAGTAGCTCGATGCAAGCCGATCTATTTGACTCGCCATTGTATTTAAGTAAGAATAGACTGTATCTATACCAGACCTCAGGAACAAATGGTAAAATGGATGAGGCCCTTTTGTAGACATATTCTATTCTCCTTTGTAGATCCAGCTCCTTGAGATTTAAACTATTTTTCTCCTCTAAATCTATCCACAGATACCAAAGAGCAATTTGACTATTGAGAAACTCATTAGGATCATTTGATGGTGAGGCAGAAACGAGCTTTTTTCTGATGGAGTCTTTGGTTGTGTGATGCCATTCAGTATTCCAAGATCTGGCCTCCATGTAGGAAGTGGAAAGGTCCGCAATGAACTTACTTGCACTATGAGGTGTAGATACATCATTTTCCCATTTGGTGTAGTCCGTCCAAAGGGTTTCGATTCTGGAAGTTGGAATGACGAGGCATCTTCTATATAATTTTCTGATCAAATCGTTTTTCTGTTGTTGTTCCCAACTAGAGCTGGGTGTCCACGATTTAAAGAAATCCAAGTAATCCCTCCACAAATCGAAGCTCTCGAGATCTATTCCAACCTTGTTGACAGCAAAGTCGAAAGCCTGCACCACGGTGTTTCTGGCTTTTTCGCCTCCGGTGATGACATCATTCACACGACGAACATACAGAACGTATGTACGGCATATGTCAACATCGGTGGTCTGTACAAGACACTTGGCAAAGAGCTTTTCAACGCGTGAAAAGTCACCTCTGTTTAACTCGAAATTGATATAATTGCTCCACTGCTTAGCATCAAATTTAAAGAGGGAGAGATATCTGTCAAATGTCGACCTGACTTGATCCTCCTTATCCTTGATAGTAACCTGGTCAATGAGCTTGGCCCACTTGGCATGATTCAAGGGGTTTCCTTCAAGCTCCTCCTCAAGTTGGCCGATGATATCCAATGATAGTCTCTCTTTTTTATCCGCTACTACCATTATAGAGAGGCCTGACTGAATACAAAGGATTGTATACTAGAAGGAAAGATTGAATATGATTCTTGAGCTGCTGAGGTGATGCGCAGAAGAGACTGGTGGCGGTTGACGACGAATTACAGTGGAGTTTTTCTGACCGAGGTGAAAGTGATGTTGAGATCTAGTAGGTTGTGTGCACAACCGAATAGCGCAGCTGCTTTCGGTTCGGCTGACGGCAAAATTCGGTGTAAATGAAAAATTTGTTGGTGCCCCAGTGTAATTATAGCGAAAATAAAAACCGGCCGCTTTTACTTGAGCTGGTATTTATCTTGCAGCATCATCAGATTGACGTAGTGCCTGTGCTCAAGGCTCGGACCCCACGCTCACGTGAGCGAGAAATAGTATTCGTCTTTGCCTTACGCTAAGCGAGAACCGCAGAGATGGCACAATCAATTGAGTTGCATGTCTGGGGTAATGGAACCAATATATCCTTGATTGATCCATGCTCTAGAGCGTTAGCATGGCTCCTTTCTCTTTGCTTGAAACCAGGCGGGGTCAACTTCAAAATTGTCCCTTCCTCCAACACAAATATCGCTGATAGCAGAAAATTACCGGCTTTGTTGGTCAAATCTGGCACGCTGATCAAAAAGTACGAGGGGTTTGTTCAAGCCTGCAGCTACATTTGTGGCGAGTTTGAGTCGGTTGCCTGCTTTATAAGGGATGGGGATCTTCCCTCTTACGAGCAGTTGATCAACATCAGTCTCACCAGCTCAATCAACAACAAGCTCCAGTACATTAGCCAGTACAATCTTTACATAAACTCAAGGAACTACGAGCTCTACACGAGAAAACTATTTCGCCAGTACTTGCCGTTCCCTATGATGTACAATCAGCCGTTGAAATTCTACAATGATGCTCTAGATCAGGCTGAAACCATTGGCTTGACCTCTGGAAAAGTGGGCTTCTTTAGCTTGAGAAATAGCGGCGATGTGCCGGAGACCGAAGCTATTCCTGATATGGATGACGAGGAAGAAGACGAGATAGCCATCAGCGCTCTACATGAGAAGTCGTTGATTAAAAAGGAAAAGCACAGAACACTATTGAAAGAAACAAAAAACGCTCTTCGATGCTTGGGATTGCTCAGCGGCTTCATCACTGAACTCTTTGGGATCTACGAAAAATTGAACCCAGATTCGGAGGACGAATATGGCAATTTGTTCAGCAAGGACAGTCTTAGCACGTCCGAATTACTCCTTTACTCGCACATCTACTCATTGGTAAACGAGGACCTCCCCGACAAATTTGTCGCTTCCTATTTGCAGAAGAAATTCCCCAAATTCTGGGATTTTGCAACCTCAACAGCAAAGAAGCTCAACCAGTCCTTAGAGCCAAGTGACTTTCGACCAGCTACAGGTGCAGAATTGCCAAGCTTGGTGAATGAAATCGCTTATCAAGCGGGCATTTACCAATACTAGGACGGGGAGATTGGCTCCAATGAGTATGCTATGCCGCACTTTTCGACGAGACCAGTTACCCGCATGATGCCGGTGTCCGAGAAAAATTCTCGGTGAACTTTAGCTCACCACTTTACATGGCAAATTCAGCATAGTTTCATCACAGATTATCGATACTGTGAATGATGGAAATCTCTTGCCAGAGATCAATTGGTACATGACGAGAAGGTATCAAAAGCTGCCAGTAGTTTTTGAAGTTTACTGCCTTTTCTTCGATATCAACATATGTAACCCACCTAGTGTCTCAAAGTAGATCGTAGGAGTTAATCATACAAGCTTGAGGCGGCACACCTCGTAAGCTTGAAAAAGCCTATCTTTTAAACCTTTTCACAATACAATTGCTTTGAGTTGTGTTTTCTTCTGTTGCGTGCAGGTGCATTATTATGGCGCACTGGAAGGCTCGGAAGCGTGAGATCATCAGGGCCGAAGCACCATTTCTGCCGCGTTCACACCACACACATGAAGCTAACACACTACGCTTGGCTGTTGGCGTCCCTACTCGCAGTATCAGATGCCGCTACAATCTCCATGGCTAGTGCGGATGCTCAAGTGACCGAAGCGCCACGGCTCGAAAAGCGGTATAAAGATGTTGTCATCAACAAAGACTACAAACACCTAGAGCTGTTGAAGAAGCACGGAGCCCCATCCACAGAGCCCACTTTAAAGCCTTGGGTGAGGACGATTTATAGCACCAAAGTGGAAATTGTCACCCCCACCGTGGTTGCAGGCGTGACCTTTAGTGCCAAGCCGCCCCGGACCACCGACGGTTTGGAGCCATGGATATCTTTGAACAAAGATGGATCCCCAAAAACGATTAAACCTCAAATGAAGAATGGCGCCATCAAGGACAAATCGCCTGACTACGGTACCTGGTTTCAGACAGCCACGACAGTCAAGTACACCAAGGAGGAGTTGAGAGCGCACAATATGGCCGACGACGAAGTTTTTCATGAAGAGACCTTCATTGAGGAGGACTTGACGTATCGTCTGTTGAACCCATTGATGAGATGCACTCCTGATCATTACAAGGCAAAAGGCATGGCCAAGGATACTTCGCCAGAGCCCTTCTGCTTCCCTAGAGATAACTCCAAGCTATACCAAGGTCTGACGTACTTCGTGACGTGGTACTACCGTTTTTTTGACGACGAGGTCAAGAATGTGAAATTGCATTTGTCGTATGTCAAAGAAAGCGCTAGGCAGAAGGGCCTCAAGAGAAATTTACGGAACCTAGAGGACGACAGCACCTTAGACAAGCGGTCTGTTGTCATCGAAAAAGGCGGTCTGTTGGGAAAGCAGTCTTTCTTCACTTCGGATTGGATCGGAAAACAAGAAGGCTATTTTGCTCTCGATGTGCAACCGGAGTGGCTCGAAAATGAGTTTTACAAGAAAGTGCTTCTCTCTATTCAACCCGACAATGTTGAAGATGACGAATTCGATCCAATGTCCAAATTCATAGTGGTGGAGTTAGCCCAGAGAGCTAAAGTTGCCAAGGGCCACCAGGAAGACATCAAGAAAACCGAGGAAAAGCAAAAGATGAAAGCTATGTACGGGGATGACTACGATGTCGAGGAGGGCCTCAACTATGAGAAGTACCTTATTATCATGACCATGCCCACGTGTGTTATGTTGGCCGTGCTTTTCATGTACTTCTTCGTGTGGTATAACAGAAGAAGCCACGATCTTGGCTTCTTGAAGCTGGTGAAGTTCTCTCGTGAGAAGAGATCGAAGCTTCTGTTCAAGGGAAAGAATGACCGATACACTGAGTTGCCTCAATTTGACGGGCCTAAAGCTGACTAAGTCTGTCGCCTTATTTGGATCTCACGATCCCGCGCACGCATATCATGCAATTTACTTATCATCTCATGTTTTTAAGGTTTGAGGTTGGGGGTGTCAAGAAGACCGAGATCCACTCGTATTACCGAGACGAACACAACTATGCGTAAACTTAAATACTATAATAAACAGTCATAGCAGGTCATTATTCGTATCGCTGCATGTAGGCAAAGCAAAAACGTTGTGTTTGTTTAATAAGGTTCGTGCTGCAGCGACCACGTCCGGCACAAAGTGCTACTACCTTGGTGGTTATGTACACTCGGCCCATGAGCATAGCCGTGGCGCCAACTCTGAACAACCTTTCTTGCATCGAATATCTTTTGATTGTCACTATTCTTCTTAAAGCGTGCTCAGGGAACCTCCTTATAAAGTACGGCAATTACTGACAGAATACATATTTGTGCAAAACCTTAAGAGCCCATAACTCTCTTATCAGTTGAAACCACCCCTCTTTAGATTCCGACGAGGTACACCCAACGAAGGAAGATAAACAAAAGACCTGAGAAGTCTCTATTCATTTCTCACGTTTTCTTTTGAATAATTCGTTTTTCGTCAGAGTTCATCGGCAATCTCCGATTCAGAAACAAACAACTCGAGGAACATATGCTAACGGTCTGGTGCTCGGACTGGTCACAGGGCTGGTATCTTACCACACTTTCGTCCCTATTGTGTGTTTTAGGCTGCTTTATCATATTCTTGGATGATGCATACGGATTAGTTGCTCCCAAATGGGTTGTTCGAAAGTACCCGTTCAATTTGAAAGAGAACTACATGTTCATGAACGGGTCTCTTGCATTTAGCTGCGGCTGCTTGCTCATAACAGCCCTTTACCGTCTTCTACCTGAGGCGTCAGCACATATTGTGTCCTCAGAACTTTGTGATAATGCGAACGCCGTGCTTGTTTTAGCCTTCATTGCCGGAATCTTACTTTGTGTGTCTTTTAACTACGCATTGCACTTGATAACGTCGAACTCCGTGGTTCACTGCTCCCATGATGGAGAGGATAGAATCGAGCTGGTGCCACAGCATGACACGCATTCGCCCAAGCACAGCCATGACCACTCGTCCAGTCATTCGCACCTGCATACCCATGGCGCTGAATCCGAAGCAGCTCATCATGGAAAGCTGCATCATGACTCGGACAGAAGCCACCACGGTGAAGACTTGCATCGCGGTGACCACGACAGAGAAGCCTTCCTCGATAGCATTGCTGAGACAAGCCAGCACAATGATGAGAGACACCCTTTGTTGAGCCGTAAAAAGTCCAATGGAATTATCCATTACTTGGCTCATGAATCCAACCTCGACGACAATATCTTGGGTGAATGCAAAGGGTATTCATCTGCTGAGAGGTGTGTGTATGAAAGAACTGGGGAATTACACTTTTGCGAGATTCCTCAGCTCAACGCATCTGAAGATCTTTCGAAGTTGGCAATCGATGCAGGGGAGAATGTCGATGATTTGATTGAGCAGGTTCCTTCGAGGGACATTACAAAGCCAAGTGGGCATTCTCACCACAGCACTACGGAGCACCACCATCACCACGTGAACTCCCCTAGGTCAAGACTTTTACTTATAGGGATACAGACAATGCTTGCGATTACTCTACACAAACTCCCGGAGGGATTCATCACTTATGTGACTTCAGAGACGAACCCGGAATTGGGGATTTCCATTTTCTTGAGTTTGCTCATTCACAACTACACCGAGGGATTCCTGATGTGCTTGCCCCTTTACTACTCGTTCGGGTCAGTGAAATGGAGAAAGCTCAAGGCTGTTGGTATCAGTGCTACATTGGGCGGGTTATCTCAGCCGCTAGGCGCATTGATTGGGTATTTTTTCATGAACTACTATGGAGGTGAGAAGTTTGATCTGAAGAAGCTCGACCTCGTGTTTGGCATTTCAATGGCAAGCACTGGAGGGTTCCTCGGAGTGATTGCATTGTCTATGTACGGTTCTGCAGTATCTTTCTGTGGCCTGCCAAATTTTGTTCTCCTGTGGTGTCTATTTGGAATGTGTCTTATCGGGCTTCTGACAGTGTTCACATGAAAGATCTGTCTATTTAAGCCATTTGATTATATAAATAAGTCTGGCGATCAATTATTAGACGCGGTCACTTCGCGGTCACTCCGCGGTCATTCCGCTGAGTGGAGAATAGCACCGTATGTGAGTGTCAAGACCGTGCATGTTAGACATACGCTCCTCACACTCACAAATCAAATGCATTTAGCTCCACGGCCAATCGTCAATTTTAGCGATTGCGAGTAGCCGGGTTAAAGCTGACCCTTTTATCAGAAAAAATTATAGTTAGGCCACGTGGCCTCTAATTGCCCTTTCATTCTGAGTCCTAGTGCGTATTACTAAGAGCGCACAGTTAACAATAAAGTTATCGATAACCATGCAAGTTTTTGATCTAGGCGATAAGCCGCATGTAACATGGACCCGAGCCAATTATCCGCTAGGAAAAAGAAAATAATCATCCTGCGCACAAGACAATCGAGTCACAGTAATCTCCGAAGGGGGCATGCTTTGGTCCCGACACGACTGCTCGTACAATTGCGCTCTTTCTTATCCAAGTTTTTTCCCACCAAAACACCTTGTCCTCATAATCGACTCACTTTAGTTTTACATTACGTACATAAACGTTGCAAATCCATAATACCTTTGCGGTCCTAAAATATCATCGTCTCACGAAAAACAGACTTCGACATTTTTCACTACTTTTACAGTTGCCTTGGATTACTATTCAATAGATATACACCTATAAAGCTAAATAGACGTCAGCATGATGGCTCATGAAGTTCCCCTACAGGTGAACCAAAGTGATTCCTCACGTACGAAGACAAGAAAGCATAAACCGATCCATCAGCCAAAGATGCAGTTGCCAAATGGGCAAAAGCCTGATTTTGGGCAGAACCGGGAATCCGGGAAGGAAAAACAGAAGCTGGGTAAGAAGCAGCAACCCTCCAAAGGGGAAAAATCCGATGCCGGGGTATTAGAGACCAAACAGCCTGCCAACCACAACTCTGGAGGCAAGAAGTCCAAACGCTCAGCTAACAAAAAGGGAAATTTCGACGGAGGAGAGGGCGCTGGAAACAAGCAGAAGGGGCAAGAATCATACGCTGGGTCGTCATTTCACTCATCCCCCGAAGCCCTTGCATTACCTAAGCCTTCGTTTGCTAAGAGTTCACCGGAAGCGGCACCCTCAGTGGTTCCGAGCGCTCAATACCAGTCACCTGTGCAAAGTGTTCAGCGTAATGTGCGGGACATGTCACCTGCATTTGTATACCAGGGAGTGCCCCCAAATGGTCCTCCACTTCACCCCGTGACCTTATACCCACCCACCACGAGGCCAGGCTTCGAGTATCACTCGAACCCCCAGGGATTTATCAACTACCTGTACCCACCCGCTGCCATTCCTCAACCTCCATTGCCAATGCAATCATACCCTTTCCAGAACTACCCACCTATTCCCCCTCCAGTGCCTGCCCAGCAGTTTGGCCAAAGAATCACATTCAACGATTTAGTGAGTTCTTCCAAAGGGGTTCACTCATAATTACGAAAGCAGTTACTGTCGAGATTACCTTTTGCTCCTATACTGTTTTGTTCACTATATGTTTTATTACGAGCCGATTCGAGCCGACCTTGGGCAGCTTGATTTCGTGCATGGATGTTTGATTACGATGCTTTCACTTGTGTGTTATCGCGAATGCTACAGTTGAGGGCTCAATATTGCTTTCACTTCCCTTCTCACGTGATGGGTTTGTGAGAGGGTGGCCTTCACTGTTGTATCCGCTCCANGGTTTGTGAGAGGGTGGCCTTCCCTTTTTTTTCCCCTCCAAAAAATTTTTAATTTTTTTTTTTTTTTTTTTTTTTTTTTTTTTTTTTTTTTTCACTCTTTTTTTCATTCATTTTTTTTCTTCTTCTCTTCCCTCTTTCAGCTTTGGTTGGGTTCTAAACCTGGCGATTCTTAAATAATCATGGCGAGAGATGAATAAGCTGTAAAGTGTGCGGCGCATGTACGACTCCGCAGATGCGGCGATGACAGGTATGATTACGTACAAGCCGAAGTCATCGATATTTTGCGCTGCTAACCGACACAAAAAAAGCGCAATTTGAAACATCCTAAAAACACGATAAAACAAGTGTATTAAAAGACTGCCCGTGCCAACCAATGATTTGACAAGCTCAGCAATTTAAGTAAAGCTTCTTGATCATGTCTCCAATTGTCAATGACTTATTTTGGGGCGCACGAAGAGCGGGGGCTGCAACCAGCACTGATTTGCAGGGAAGAAAAAATGTATGCCAAACTGGGGTCCAGCACGAAGATTAAATCCGAGCATGTGTTGTGCACTCTTCAGATTTCGCTTTTTGTCCATGCTGCATTCTCTGTGGAGCGCAGCCTCTCCACTAAAGCGCAAACAGCAGCCGAGAGATGTATGGATGGCTTCTTGGAATTTACATAGACAAATGTGTCATTCTGGTCCGTAGATGCGGGCATGCGTCTCAGGCATCTGCCGCGGTCGTTTGGAGCCCTTATACACACGTCCAATGGGAAAAGCCTTTGGCGCATCACAGACAAATATAAATCGAGCAGAGGCCACATACTTTTTTTTTGCTCACAACATACCACCGCCGTTTTTGTCATAAAAAAAGCCTACGAGTATGAAGAGCAAGGAAATCAGGATCATCACGCTTTTGGTGATCGACACCATTTTCTTCCTTTTGGAAGCAATCATTGGCTACACGGTTCATTCTTTGGCATTGATCGCCGACTCGTTCCACATGCTCAATGACATTATCTCTTTATTCATTGCCTTGTGGGCTGTCCAGGTTAAAGACTCCAAGCCCGCTGACGGAAAGTACACATATGGCTGGCAAAGAGCCGAGATTTTGGGAGCCTTGGTCAATGCCGTTTTCTTAGTGGCGCTCTGTTTCACTATTGTCATCGAGGCGATCCAGAGATTTTTCGACCCCCCTGAGATCTCCAATCCAAAGCTTATTTTGATTGTGGGTTTTGCAGGTTTGGCTAGTAACGGTATTGGTCTCGTGTTATTCCACGAGCACGGCCACAGTCACGGCCATTCTCACAGCAGCGGACCCTCTTCGCATAGCCACAGCCACAGTAGTGCTGCAGATGAGGAACTGAACATTCAAACAGACTCATACACTGAAAACACATCGAGCAATAGCATTTCACAATACATGCCAGATGCTGTCGTGGAAAGGTACGATGAAAGAAGCGCTTTGGTCAGTCGCGACAGCAAAAAGCCTGACCAGAAGAAAGCTGGGAAGTCTATGAACATGGAGGGCGTGTTCTTGCATGTTCTAGGTGATGCATTGGGAAATATTGGTGTCATTGTGACTGCTCTTTTCATTTGGAAGACTGACTACTCTTGGAGATTCTACAGTGACCCGGTTGTGTCGTTGTTCATCACCTTGATCATCTTCTCCTCTGCGTTGCCTCTTTGCCGCAAATCGTGTAAGATTTTGTTGCAGGCTACGCCTCAGAACTTGGACTCCAATCTTATCGTGGAGCAGATCACTCTTCTTCCCTCTATCAAAGCCATCCATGATTTCCATGTGTGGAATTTGGACGAAGACTTCCTTGTTGCGTCCTTGCATATTGAGTTAAACGAGCAAACACCCGATTCGAACATTCACGACGTCAAAGGTGACGGACGCATAGACAAGAATGCGTTTGTTGAAGTGGTAACACAAGTGAGAGAAATTCTTCTCAAGTTCGGCATTAGCAGTGTTACTATTCAACCAGAGTTCGCAAACAAGAAAGCTAGTTCGGTTTATGGTGTTACTAGCAGTAACTCGTTATGTACATAGATCGTTCAGCGCTTTGAGCTCACCAGGCTGTATACCACTGAGACATTTCCGTTTCACTCGAGAACATGATTAAAATATTTGTTGACATATATTAGAGAACTTTGGAACTATGGTACATAATCAATCGAAGGGAGCTGGAGGTGACTGTGAGAAGTGGAGAAGTGGAGCTATCTTTTTGATGTGCCGAGGCGAACAATCCTTTCCATGTCTTCTTCTTCTTTCTTATGCGATAATGTCCTTCAAGTAGATTGTTTTGTAAGGCACCTTTTTCACAAGATACTTGTTGACTTTCTTGTCTTCCCTATTGTTCTTGTGGCCTCCAAAGATAGAACGTTTTGATGAAATGGTTTCACGGGAGTGAGCAGACGCTGTCTCGTTGCCCAGTCTCAGGTAAAAGGAAGCAGCATAGCCCGAGGGCCCTCTGGTGTCAGGTTGCAAATCAGCTTGCTTAAATGCTCTGATGTCCGCAGAAGAGATGCATTTAGAAGAGTACATCGAAGGTGCAATTGAGTGGGAGTCACGGCTTTGGTTTTGCATGAGAGTCTGATTCAGAGAAGAAGAGACTCCAATAGGAAGGGAAATCTTCTTCCTGGGAGCAGAAGCACTAGCAGAACTGGAAGAGCTGGAGCTAAAGAAGCTCCCTAGTTTTTTTCTGAAAGAAGACCTAACCTTCTTGCTTTCCACAGCGGCTGTGCTGACTTTTGCGCTCAGCACATCACTCTTGACTTCAGCCTTTAATGCGTTGTCCAAGGAGATGCCAGGTGCAGAGTAATTGATTCGGTACTGCTTTTCGGATTTATCACCACGAGCGGAATACAAGCTTCGGGAAGTAGGTGCATTCAGCGTGGGTATCATAGACATGCCTTGGTGCTTTGCATCATGTTGATCAATGGCAGCAACGACGTTTTCGGGGAGATTACTACCAAAGTCATTCATCTCTTTTTTCAAAATGTAGCTGCTTCTCATGAAACCCAAGGAAGCACGCTGTCCACTGCTTTTAGACAGAAGAGAAGGAACAGAGTTCAGGTAGCTTTTGCACACATAAGGCGACGCAAACTGAGGAGCGGGCGCAAGTTGCGGGCTAAATGGAAAAGTCTTTTCCACAGAGTTGACCTTGCTAGTCTTGTCCATGTATCTTGATTGACCAGAACCAGAGGAGATGGACGACTTGTAGTCGGAGTTATGCAAAGACAACGACGAGGTGCGAGAGGAAGACTCGTAGTCTCTCTCCTCAATTGAATTGTAGTTAGAACTGGTATTACCAGCAGAGTAGATAGACTTCTCATCGTCACACTCTGACTCTGCAATAGGCGCCAAGCCCTTTATACCAAAGCTATTGCAGTCAAAAACAGAGGGACGGGACTCGTGGCTTGAGGGGATGTTGAAGTTGATATAGTCTCCCAAATTGTACGTGTCCTCAACATCACTGATGGGACTTTCACAAGAGCTAGTAGAGACCTTTCGCTGTGGGCTTTCCGTGCCAACACTTGTGTCAGAGGAGGTTTTCCTGCGCTGGTTCTTGCGACGAGGGTCAAAAGACTCAGACAGAGACAGAAGAGGTGAGGAGTGAGAGCGCATGGATTCTACACCCCATCCTAACTCCTGGAGCTGAGCACTGGTATTTCTTCTATGGCATCTTGGAGTGATGACAGGCTCAGGCGTAGGAGGACTCGAGAGCGTTTGGGGCACTTTGACTTGGATAGTTGTCTTTGAGGTCTCGTTGCTGCTTCTGCGAAAGCCTCTGTACTTGTCATTATTCTGAAGATCAACCTTGATGGTTTTGGAGGCAGCTCCAAGACTCAGTGGCAAGGAGAAAGCAGGCAATGGCGAGGAGAAGCTTTTATACGACAAAGGTTGCACTTCTTCCCCGAAAGGAAGGGAGGATTTGGACTTTTTGCTTGTGAGTGACTCCACGTCAGACACGTCATTTTGCAAAATGCAGTTGGCAATATAGATGTAAACTTTGATCCACAAGGTTTCCAAACCAGAGTCAAATTTTTGGCGGCCCAAAGACTCACGCAAAGTCTTTATGAGTGCTGCGCCCATTGGCTCCAAGTAAGCTGAACCGAACTTGACAAGGGCTGGGTTTTCAGCAATGAACTCACACATGCACTCTTCGAGGATGTCATTCTTGTCCAAGTAAATCATAGTAAATTTGAATAGCTCAGTGAACAAAATTTCTTGCTTCTCCAAATCCGCTTTCTTGGTGAAGAGGCTCTTGACTTGTTCATTGGAGTCGATTAAGTTCGAGAATAAGCTGTGGATGAAGTTGTGGTCTTTGAAGTGATTTAGAGCCATGACATCAGCCCACGAGCTTCTGATCTTGACATGATCGACTGTGCTTAATGACAAAGTAGCCATTGGTGAAACGGTAGCGTGTAGATTGCCAGTAAGGGAATATGGAATGGGGTATAAGTGTTAAACAGAAATTCCAGAGTTTGAGTGTATGTATCCTAAATTTTTTGGGGTTCGTCTTCAATATATAGCAGGAGTTGCCAAACATATGAGCTTCTGTTCTCGGAAACTCTAGGGATACCCAAAGAGGATAAAAGCGGGTCTGCGAAATTACCGGTCCTGGATTCAAAAGAGGTTGCGAAATCAGTGGTCCATCAATATACCCAAAGGGGTAAATAGGCCTAGCACTGTATACAGGAATGAGTTGCGATTTTTACTCATTGTGGTAATCGAGTAGGGGCATCCGTCAACCCAGTAATTCTGACGGAGTGAAGCTGTAAAATATGCCCCATATTCTGCGTCAGGATGCGGAGAATCTGCAAGCGATATTTTGAGGTCCACTATCTCGGTGCAGCAAGGGCATGCAAGAAGCGGGATTATGCGACTTGAAATCCATTGATGAAAGGTAGTAAGCCAAGCCCGTTGCTTCTTATGCGTTCCCAACTTGATTGTCATTAGGTGCGATTAAAGTGGTTTGATATTTACTTATAGACACTCAACTTTGTATTCTAAAGCTTCGCTGGATGAAGTTTTAATCCATGCGCAATCTTTTCTCGGTAGTGAGGATATAGGACGGGCTGCTTGTGCCCATCGTATAATTCTCCTGCAAGCTGTTCTTGAATCTGTCTTCGCCATCACCGGGTGAGCTTGGGGTTTGAGGCGATTTACCTGCAGCGGGTCCATCTACCCACAGTTCCGCCTTTTCAAGCTGCTCGTTGAACACAGACGTCAAACGACCAATCATATCTAAGGACTCCCGGGCAAACACAATCACCTTGTCTGTTGCAGGCACTTTTTGCAAGCTGCTGGAGTTATTTTGTGAGACCAGGCTGGGCAATTTGAAGATTATTTCTCGTATCGTGCTTCTAAACTTGACGTCTCCATCATCCACGCCCGACTCCTGGGCTTCTGCCCCTTCCGCGTTGAGTGAGCTGGGCCGAAAGTTGGAGATAATGTGTATAATCTTCTTGACTGTGGCTGCAATTTCCGAGTTCGTATCTTGAGTCCTCTCCGGTATAAGAGTTGACCCAGAGGAATATTCCGAGGTGTTGCTCATTGGCGACAATGCACTGTCCGAAGTGGTTTGTTGCTCGAAAGTGGTCTCGTCCGACCTCCCCGCATCGGTCGAATCCTTCATCTTATCCTGCAAGTCGGTGACTTTTGCACTGATGTTGTCGTTTGCAAGCTTCAAAATGTGCAAACAGAACTTGATTCTTTTCTTGATATCTTTTTTGTCGTGACAATCATTGGCCCTTTTGCGTCTTTTGACCTTGGCTCGATTTTCAAGCCTATTTTGATGGATATTGTTCAAGTTGAGCTCAATTTTGTTAAACACGGGCATGGCTGCCTTCTCGACTATTCCAGCAGCATAATTAAATGTCGCTGAGTTTCTTTTAGTACTCTCGTAATATTTGACTGCGTTACTCACCAACAGGAGCTTGGAGATTGTATTCACCAGCTGCACAATTGGATGAAGCGGCCGATCAGTAACCGGGATTGGCGTTCCCGAAAGCGGGGACGCAATTTGAGAATGTAAACTGCTTTCATCACCGCAAGGCGATGGGGCCAAGCTGTTTAACCGCGTTAGGGCCTCTGCAGCGAGGACCAAATCTGCGTCTCTCTTCTCCTGCGCCAGGGCATCATCCACCTGAGCCAGTGCCGATGGATCTTGGATTTCAGCAGAGCTTAGACTGGCTTCCTTGATTTCACCACGACTTAGGCTCATCGGCTGAGACAGTTCTGTGTATGATAGCTCATTGCTTGGCGGTCCGGGTTGGGTCGACTCGGACAATCTCCGTTTGGTGCGCTTTGGTTTGTCCATCTCCATCACTGTCACAGAGTCAAATTGTATGTATGATCACCTAGGCGGCTCGAATATTCTGACCAAATCTGGACAGTGAACGCTACTCACAGGGTATATGGACTTGAGGTATAAACAAAAGAGAATGCTCTAAATTAAAAGGAAGCGATGTGAGCTTAGTACATGTGAAAATGTGTCAAACAAGAATACGCGAAAATCACATGGGTACGCATTCACAGGCTACTCTGATGCGACATTGATCCACCACGTATTTCATTCGTGCTCACATGATTACGCCGGTTTACCCATTTGGGGCACGAATAGACAACTAAGAAATTATAGCATGGGTGGAACAGGGAAGCGAAGTCAGTATTTATAGGAGCATGATATGCTTTCGCATCTACCAACTCCCTGTAACTGGCGCAAGACAACAATTTATGAGGCGACTTTTCGTTTCGCCAGCATGTGAAGAACACACACCATATTGTAAATACCAAAAAAAATTTTTTGTTTCGAAAACTCAAAAGACAGTCAAAATCCTTCTCGTAACCTGATGCCAACCCCGATATGTGGCCTGGCAAAGCAAAGCCGAGTTACATCTTCTGGGTGACCTGGTTTATGTGCACTCGCTTCCCCCGCCTATTGAGGGGAATCGGACTACACATAACACTCGCATATTGGGTCACTCCAGAAGCCCGTACTCGTGATGAAGCATCTGTATGACCTCGTAGTACCTAAACTTTGAAATTCATCACATAGAAACCTGAGGTCATGTTGCTTGCACCAGCCAGCACTGTAGCAATTCAGACAGCAGAACGACGGGCGACTTACCAGTAGGGCCTCACTAGCGCATCTCTCCCATATTGGTGTTCCTCCAAGTCTAGTATCCTTAAGCTAACCCATCCTCGGCGAGGTATGAAAACCCTCCTGAGCTTCTTGTGGTAACGGTCTTTGCGAGGGATTTCTCCATACCTCACAGTGGGCCGCGGCCTTTCGTAGTTGTTGTCTCTCATTTTTGCTTCCACGTAAGCTCTCATGGCAGCTCTACCCGTTTCTTTAGAAATATCGAAAGAAGGCTTCATTTTCGTCACTACCGCTTCTTCATCGCTGCATACGGTGATAGAGTCGCATGAGGAGGCTGAATTTGACAAAGGCTGGGATTCGTCACCGGGCTGAAGAAATCTACTGAGCCCATGTATGGAACAAGGATAGCTTCGACGTATCGGAGATCCTGGAACAGTGGAACCATTTTTTGCCTCAAATTCAGGCTCAACTAATTGAAGTAGAGGAGCCTCCTGATCGAGGCCCATTATCTCCACAAGCTTCAGAACTAGCGGGAGACAAATCTGCTTTGACTTGGAGTATACATCTCTCAAAAGCTTCTCTAATTGCAGTTCTAGAAGCTTATCGTTAAGCAACTCAAATAGGGCGGTAAAGTTGACAACGTAATATACTGCGCAAGCCACTATAAGGTACGTGAGGTGTGAGAATGACCAGGGAGCAATAGATCCAGGCTTCGAAGCTGCAGGAGTGGATGGAGACAAAGCAAACAATTCCGCCAAGTAGAAACAACGTTGTACATTGAGCAATAACTCGGAATCTTGAAAGTTTTGACTCTTGACCTGGTCTACACAGACCTGCGCCGCCCGGAAACCTAATTTTGTAAGAACTGGCTTGGCCTGTGCAAGAAGGCTATCTCCATATTCTATCAAACATTGGGTGGCGGGCTTTTTATCTGAGCATGCAATGAGTTTCTGGAAGCATGGCGACTTTTCGAACTCAAAGGCCGAATAATAGTATGCAGAGCTCAAGTACTCGACGATTGCAAATGTGAGTAGAAAAGCCGGAAAAAAATACTTTGGTAGTTTGGTTGACATTTGATGGCCCGAATTTCTGCTGCTCAGGATAAACAAGCAGGATCAACTATGTCTAAATACTTTCTATCAATATGGGCACAAACGCCGGTGCGGTTTTGCAGCCGCTAGTGCACAAATGGTGATGGCACTGCGGCAAGCAATCAGTGCCCTAGTTTTATATACCAAGGCACTGCATATTGGTGTAGGGGTATTTGCCTGAGATAATGACGGCGAAGTACTCACAGTCAGGGCTGAATGCAGGGATCATGCAGCGAAGGGTATTCAGGTACTATAGTCAAATTCCGGTGCGGCCCGTTTATGGGCCGCTTCCTGCACAGTGCTCACCTTAACATTAAGGATTGCGGCTTTTACTGCGGCGCTCTTTAACGCCACCCTGTACTAGAGAGGCAATGTCACTCGACCCTAAAAACGACCCATCGCAGGAACCATCCGTGCCTAGCGGATGGTCCGCAAAGTTTGACGACAAATACAAAACTTGGTTTTACGTGGATTTGAACTCCAAGAAGTCTCAATGGGAAGCTCCCCCAGGCTCGCTGTTCAAGTCTAATGATGGCGTGAGACCCCCTCCTTATAACCCGGAAGCCGATCGTGGGCAACTGTCCCAGCAAGGGGCTCAGAGTAACAATTTCCGCAACTATGATGGCCTGCCGCAGGGTGGTTATGGCCAGCAGGCCAGTTATGGCGGGCAGCCTCAACAGGGGTATGGCGGATACCCACCTCACGGAGGGTATGGCGGATACCCCCAACAAGGTTATGGAGGGTATCCACCACAGGGCTACGGTGGCTACCCACCACAGGGCTACGGATACCCTCAACAACAATACCCCGTGCAGCAAAAGCGCAACCGATTCGGCGGCGGTGCGGGATTGGCCATGGGCGCAGGTGCAGGTTTGTTGGGAGGCATGTTGATTGGAGATGCCATTGGTGATGCGCAGATGGATGCTTACCAGGATGGTCTACAGGATGGTGGAGACTTTGGAGGTGGAGACTTTGGAGGTGGAGACTTTTAGGTGTCTCAATGCATATACTCAGTGATGACTATTGTGGGAAAAATTATCAGCACCGTCAAGCACTCATTGTTTATCCAGGATACTGACGAATTTAAATGACATTTCCCTACGAATCGTACCTCTCGATAGTAGGGTGTTAGTATTGTAGAGGTTGCACCCGTACACCTGGGCCAACCAAATGCGAAAGAATTTTTTGATTACGCATTCACACGCTCACCTATACAGACTACCCGGTAAGTACAATGAGGTTCACCAGAGTATTGAGACAAGCTGAGGAAGTGCTTGTCAAAGCCGCCTCCGGAAACCCTATTGGATTGACCGGATACTACCAGCATCCAAACCCAAGACCAGCATTAATCTCATTATACAACAACACTTTGAGTGTGTTGGAGAAGCAGTTCCCTAAGGAATCCATTTACAGACAATCTGTGGAACAGATGACCCAAAACAGGTTGAAAATTGTTCAAGAAAACGAAGTGACTGAGCAAATCGAAAACCATATTGGTGGTGGTTTGATTGAGGAGATCGTCGTGCAAGCCAACGATGAGTTGAACTTGGCCAAGGAGTTGGGCCACTTGAAGGTTTGGGAGGAATTGGAGGAAAAGCCTTTAGAAGACCAGTGGGTTTACTTTGGCAAGAAGATCTGAAGAAATAGCATGAATACAAGTATAATAGGAGAAGATTTAAGTGATTTATTTCATTGATACCAGCGTAGTAAGGAGTAAAACAGATATGCTCCGGCAGAAAGCGGTCACAACTTACGAGGCGCCATCGGCCGAAACAAAAGAAAGTGTATTAAAGGAGGCTCTTCATAACCAGACAAACTCAGCAACAGTTGCTGGTGACACCCCCAGAACTCTTGGAGACGTCAACGCCAGCGTTCTTTTGCTGAGGCTCAAGGTCAACATGGCTGTCCTGGATGATGCTGGCCAACTCGTAGAAGATAGAGTCGACGTTTTCGTTGGTCTTGGCCGAGGCCTCCAAGAAAGGAATATTCAACTTTGAGGCCAACAGCTGGCCTTGCTCTCTTGACACCTGTCTGTTTTCCTCATCATCGTTCTTGTTGCCCACTAAAAAGATTTGTGCATCTTCGTTCGCGTGTTGAGTAACGGTCTGGAACCAGTTCTCAACGCTTTCAAAGGTTCTGGCGTCAGTCACATCGTAAATCAACACGATACCCATGGCGCCTCTGTAGTAGGCGGTGGTGATGGTTCTGAAGCGCTCTTGGCCAGCAGTGTCCCAGACCTGCAACTTGATTTTCTTGCCCTTACTTTCGATGGTTCTTATCTTGAAATCAATTCCGATAGTTGTGATGAAAGATGGGTTGAACTTGTCCTCGACAAAACGCAACAACAAACACGATTTGCCTACTCCAGAGTCTCCGACGAGGAGTAGCTTCATGATCATATCATATGATCTGGATGGTGCTTTTCCGCTCATTTTTATCCTTGGTTTTGGTGTTTCGTAATACGGTAAACGCGGGTGAACACTGAAGGACGGGGACTAAAAAATTATTGGTGGCTGTATTAGGTGTTTCAAAGAAGCTGTATGTGCCAAAATTTCTGTGCTAGCGTGGGTGGTGTGTGTGCAGCAGAGTCTAATGCAGATGTTCACGGCAGAAGACTTGAAATTGTCTCTCCCTGTCGGACGTGACATCTTCACAAATTCCTGTATAATTCAGATTTCGCTGTGGCCAAGGTCCGATAAATGTGCGAGCACTGGCTGGCGCCTAAACGAGTATACGCGGTTACGTCGCTTTAGACGCAGCAGGAATCACGCTCTATTCGGTCAACCGCCTTCTGGGTGCACTTCTCTCCCGGCTCACATTAGCAGAATGTTCTCTGTTCCTGCATATGCCCTATATAAATTGTATTACTTCAACGTATATGTACACTGCTGTTCTGGGGTTGATTGCACTACAAAAACACCTCAGCATTGATCTCCACGGACGAAGCAGCATAAGGAATCTCGAAGAATCCCAAAACTTCCGGATGCAAGACACCAATGGCTCCGATGTGTTGCGCTTCGGCCTTCTCCGAGCTTCTGAAGAAAATCTTGGCACCTCTGCCTGGGAAGAATGTAGCATTGTCTTTGTCCTCTTCGATCCAGTAGCCTCTTTTCTTTTCCGCGTGGGGTGACTCGAGCCATGGCGTCCTCAAAGTCTCCATTATCTTACCCAATAAACCTTGCACGTATTCGAATCCAGACGCCTTACCGGCGTAAATAGCAGACCAGTTCCTCTGATTGAATGCTCTTCTCTCCAAGGCATCGTTTTTCTTCACAATGTCTCCGCATTCGAACACCTTGATTGGCAACGAGTGCTTTCTGTTTTCTTTGATGGTTTTAAGGATTCCTGGCAATAACGAGGTCCTCACCACCTGGTACTCGGATGTCTTGGGGTTCTCCAACTTGACAGCAACTTTGCCGTCGTCTGACTGTCTCAAGAACTTGAAGTTCTCATCATGAGAGCATAACGTCAATGGCAAAACTTCCAAGTATCCAGCCTGTGCAGAAGCAATTCTCAAGATGTCACCCACCTTGTTGATTGGGAGTGGCGCAGCAACAAGGGAATCGCTCTGGGCCTTTGTCTTCTTTAAGTTATTGAAGCCGTATCCAATGGCGGCGTCCTCCATTATGTCACATTGGTGCAAGATGTCTGATCTGGTGATAGGCACTTCCACGTCGAGAACCTTGTCATTCTTAGAAGTGGCTTTCAAGGACATTCTTTTCAACAACTTGGCAATCTCATCTCCGGAGTACTTCAAACCCAAACACGAGTTAATATACTCGATGTCCGCCTCGAATTTTCTGGTCTCGATGTTAGGGCTTGCTCTACTCTGGCCGTTGTGCTCCGAGGTGATCTGCACAGGCTCGATCTCGAACTTGGTAGCTGAGTATGTAGAAAACATGGCCACGATCTGGTTGATCACCAAGTCAGTCTTGGTTTTGTCGGTACCCGTCACTTCTATGAACACATTCTTCGTGTTCAAAGAAATCTTGGAGTGATTGGAGTTGATGATTGGAGGCAACGAACACACGTTTCTCTTGGAGTCGTAAATCACTGGATACACAGGCGAGTCCTGAATGATATGCAAATATTTGCCCAAGTTCTTGTCCTTCTCGTAAAACTCCATCAATTCATGTCCGTTCATGGACTTGTTTTGATTCAATGGAACAAACTGGATGTCCTCAGGTTTCAAAGCCTCGTAGGTAAAGGGCGGAGTCAAGGTATCCAAATCGTGGGTGCCGATAGCGACAAGAGTTCTGTTACGACACAAGTTGGTGTGTAATTTGTCTTGCAAAGCAATAAAAGAGGCATAGCTTCTTTCGTCGAACTTAACACCCCTCAAGATAGCAGCAGCCGCATACGGTCTGATTTGCTCGGTGGCTTTGTCGATGGTCATTGAAACGACCGGTGTTTCTGGCTTCAAAGTGAAGTTTGCGGCCTCAGATCTGCCCAAGAACTCATTGATGGCTTGAGCGATACCCTCAATACACAACATGTCATATCTGTTGGCAGGAATCTCGATCTTCAACTGGGGTCTCTCATCGCCTTGACAGTCATCAGTTGTGTCTTCGTCCAATTCGATTCCGAAGTCGAAGCACAACTCATCGAATTCCTCCGTGGTGTACTCCTTGCCCAAGAGCTTGTATAAGTCGGCTTTATCGACAGGGATAGTAGGCATATTGATGTATTTACACTATTAGGCGGGGCAGGTGAGAAAAATTGAGGAAAACTTTTAGGCACTTGAATTAGTGCTGAAATGTACGCTTACAACACGTCTTGACTAGCGCGCACGCGTAAACACCAACATGCTTCCACGACATGTATAGGATAAGTTGTGGAACAAGGTATGGTATAACTTAGTACTGTACCGTGTATGTGAGAGCTTCAAGGGATCAGTTACCTCCTTTTTTTCTGTTTCATGTGTCTGTTTTTGCCAACGCACCTATCTTATCTCTCACATTGCCTAGCACAGAAGATGCTATGGCCTCCTCTTCCAAATCCTCATTGGCAAGCTGCTTCCTTGGCGCTTCCTCAACATCGTGTCTTAATTTCTCGAGTGCTTCTGAAGATGCCTCATGGCCCACCCTCTCGATATCCTCCACCTCTTTCATCAACGCACCAACGTCGAAAATGTTTTCTCGAGGAGCTTGACTGTCACCGCCTTCTCTTTTTGACCCAGTCGAATGATAAGCTTCTGGAACATTATATTCTTCGAAGTCTTCATTCTTCAGCTCATGCGCACCCTCCTTCTTTTCCGATTCGTCGTAGACCTCCCACCAATTCTTCTGCTTTGGCCTAAACCAGTCTTTCCAAGTCTTAGATTTCTTTTCTGCGCTTTGCTCAGCCTCCATCTTAGCTCTAGCTTCTTCAAATTCGTTAAGCAATTTTCTTTGCCGCTCCTTTTGTTCGTAATCTGGTTCCTCGATTTCGGCAAAATCCTCGCTCAAGACCTCCCAATCCAAGACCTTAAGAATCTTGGGGATAGCCTTTCTGTATGACATGTGTCCATCAACATAACTTGAGCAGTCGAAATTCTCAATCCCCGGTATATTCTGGATGGGGGAAATCCCTCCGACGGTCAGAAGACCCCCTCCTGTGGCCCTGAAGAGGTATCCGAGAATCCAGTCATTTCTGATGTATCCATTCACGAATTTTCCACTCACCACTGACCGAGCCAACGTGATTTGATCGTACTTGATTGTCACAGGGCTCCCTAATAGTATGACATTCTCCACGAGGCCAAACCCACCTCTGTTGGCCAATTCGATCAAGCAAGAATATATTAACCGTGACCCAAGAGAAAATCCCACCAATGTTATAGGACGCACTCCCATGTTTCCCAGGATGAGGGTGTCAGCAAGAATTTTTCCTGCCTTCCATGCTCTATCCAAAGACACATTCCATGGATTGTCCAAGAGGTAAGAAAGCTTGGAGAGCATCATCGGTAGTTGAATAGCTGACATCAATGTGGTGAGAATAGTGGCACCGAGGATCTGTTGGATAGAAGTGCTTAAAGCTTCAGATGCTAAGATTCCAATAGTTTGTCCCATAGATTTTAACATCTCAGGTTCCCATAATAAGGAAAACATATCTCCCATAACAGGATCGACGGTAGAAAAGGGAAGTCGGACATCATCCATCTCACCGTTCATCCATCCAGAAACAGTGATGATCAAATTGGAGCGCTTGTTGTTGTGAAGCGGCTTCATTTCAAAAGTTTCAACTTCTCCCATTCGCCTAGAACCCGCCTTGTTACCCACCCTTACACCAATGGCAATACCACCCGTGGTGATCGCAGTCGTGCCACCAACACCAGCAAGAAAACCTCCTGCTCCTCCAATACCAACTGTGGTAAGACCTGCAGTCAAACCGGCAGCAATGACGGGTGCCAACAACCCGGCAGATAAACCGATTGCTAAAGAGCCGCCAAGAGTGGCAAGCCCAATGTACGCTATACGCTTTTTTCGGTTCTTCTGAATGTGTTTCTCGATGAACAGCCGGTCTTTCAACTTTTCATCTTTGTTTTCGATAGTTTTATTGGTGGTGTCCATTTCTAAGCTTTCAATCATTCTCCGTTCAAATTGACTCACCTCCAAGAAACCGATGCCCAAATGCGTCGCAAATCTGAATAAAAGGCTTCGGGACCGACTGTCATAGTACCCGTCACTCAATAACAATAGGAACAAATCGCAAATGAGCACCCAGCGGAGGTCAAAACCTTCGATTGCTTTGTCCAACTTAATTTGCTTTAGCTCAATCAGTATCAAGCTTTGAGCTAGATCAGCGGCCTCGACGCCATGAGTGCTAAGATTTTCGATCATGGCCTTCTCTTCTTTGCTTATGTCCAAGTGTTCGAAGAGCTTGGACATGATGTATAGAGTCCAGTTGGCAAAGTTCTTCTGGCTCAAGTTAAGCTTTTTGGAAATCTTGTAGGTCGTTCGCTGATTGAGTTTCGCCAAGTCTGTAGCCATGTCAATCATGATGAGTTTTGTCATACCGATGTAGGCAAACTTCTGCGAGTCGGTCAACATGCTCTTTGTGCCGCTTAGTGCATCATCTGATTCTATGTTTTCGGCCTCTTCGTCAAACTCTTCCTCGTCTTCTTTTAGCAACTCCAGCATAGAATCTGACAGAGAGCGGTCCTGGAAGAGAAAGTCTGTTTTCTCGTTCAATTTGGCATACTTGTTTAACTGCTCCTCACTGTCTATCTTCGTGTAAGCCCTCACATCTTGGCGTGAAAAGGCATACTGTTCGCCTTTGGAAAACTCAAGATTTCCCATCTCGTCGTAGTAATTTTGATCTGTGACCTTTTTCATATCCTTCCACCCGGTGGAGTTCGGGTCGAAGAAATCCTCCTCTTTGACAGGCTCCAAAACCTCCGGAGAGTCTAATTGGGCTTGCACAGGAGACGCAGGGTCTGGGCCACTCTTTTGGCTCAGCGGCGAAAAATGCACTTGCTTCACAACATTATCGTAGGACTTGTCGGGCGCACTCAAGTCAAATTCCACAAATGACGAGTGATTTTGGTGCTCTTCATTGGTCGTGGGATCCGGACAAGATGAGGCGGAGTCGGTGTCAGCCCAGGGCTCGTCTCTATAATCAGAAGAGCCTTCGTAAGACGTTGTATTAAGCGAGGGTAATGCAGGCAATTGCCCCAAGCTTGTTCTGGAGTCGTAGAGGGTGCTGTCCCTGGACACTGCTCTGTTGAACTGGGAGCTGGTAGGCTCCTCAGAATTTAGTTCGATCTTTTGAGATGGGGTCATTGATAAGTGCAAAAGTGGAAATGGCAGCCATCAATATGTCGCTGTCGTATGTGTAAGGTATGTTGTAAAAGGAGGTGATTGGTGTGATAAGGGTTACCTCAGCTTGTTGCGGCTTATGCAGTAGCCAGGGCATATTCCCTCGTTGACTGGCAGGCCACGCATAACGGTTCGGTAGAGCTGGAACAAACAGTGACTATGAACATATACCAAGTTTGAGTGCTATTCCTGAATTGCGTCTGCTTTAGCTCTCCGGTATGGCTGAATTAAATCATTGGCTATTCCGATGGCATTGCAACAGCTGAGTGTCACATGACTGCAACATTAGAATGTCACATGACTGCAGCACTAGAATGTCACATAGAGCAGCACTAGATTGCGAGGTGCAAGATCTAATACTCAAAAAGGCTGCTTACAAATTCGCCGGATGTCAACAGCAGTGTAATATTCGGAGCCAAACTCATCAAGAAATTTTTTGCCCCAGTCGAATCCCACCCTTAGGTGTCTTGCACCCCATACTGCGCGGTCTGCTTGACGTGCGCGCACGGTTTTCCACAAAGCCCGTATAGATTAAAACAGTACATAACAACGAACTCTACCAACAAGATCTTCGAATCACCAGTTCCAATGCTGTTTGAATCAGACACAGATATTGATACCTCAAAATCCAGAACAGCTGATGACTTGGAAAGTTCCGGAGCGCGTTGCTTGGATCAATCGATCCTAAATTCCGATCTTGATGTCGTTCCTACCCCATCCTCAACAGACCCTGAAAAACTTGCTTCCGAGCGGCTGGAAATAGATCTTGATATGCTAACAGAGACCCGGAACAAATGGAGATCTTTGCTAGATGTTACTCCCAGTGACGGAGATGCTTGGTATGTGATTCCTAGAGAGTTCCTTGATAAAGCCATGATGTGTGACGCTGCGTCTGTTTCCCAGTTAGCATCGGCTGTAGGCAAGCTCAATTGCTCAATTATTGTTAATGAGAATGGCGCCTTGTTCACGGAGGAGACTGAGCCTGTACCTTCCATGCAAATCCCTCCAGATCTCTTTCATGACTTGGTTACGACATTCGGTTTGGAGGGAATGCCGGTTATTCGCAATATAATACAAGAGTCAGACCACTCATATGTGTTGGAAAGGTTCCCCCCTTATTTTATTGTCCATACTTTGGCCGACTCTGCAAATGCTAGAGTGCCCTTGCACCACGACCGCAGTTTGCGCAACAGCCAATGCTTCTCGCTATCCCAAACTAAGACTTTCAGAGACCTCGTCCTCACAATCCAAACGTGTGTGTATAAAGGGCGCAAAACAGATTTGCGGGTGTGGTTTGTCTCCTCTGAAAAGATCGCAGAGTTGCCTTCTGTGGTGCCCATTTCCATGTTTGTCAGCGACGTCTCTGAGACAAAAGTTGTGGAACCGAGGGTAATGGACATGAGTTTGAAAAGTCAGGGTATTCGTTCATCGACAATTCACTTGGTGGTTGAACAGCAGAACAAGCTTTCCAATGACTTTCCTCTAGATCAATTTATCACTCGTCAAGAGAGCCTTGCTGGACAGGATTTATGCTTAGGCGGTGATGTTGGTCTTTCCAACCTCGGAAATACCTGCTATATGAATTCTGCTTTGCAGTGTCTTGTTCACATTCCTGAGGTGAACCAGTATTTCCTTTATGATCTTTACGAGCGAGAGTTGAATAAGGAAAACCCACTCGGAAATAACGGTGAGGTGGCTATTTCTTTCTCGACGCTCATACACAAACTTTTCGACTCCAATAGTGGCTCCTCTGTGACACCGAGAGAATTCAAATACACAATCGGTCGCTACTCCTCAATGTTTCACGGGTATCAACAACAGGATACTCAAGAGTTTCTCAGCTGGCTTCTTGATGCACTTCACGAGGATCTCAATCGCATCTACAAAAAACCTTATACTGAGAAGCCCGAGCTCAAGGACGAGGATGTCGGTAATCTGGATGCCATAATCAAGCTCGCTTCCGATTGCTGGGATTTATACAAGCAGAGGAATGATTCCATCATCGTGGATCTTTTTACTGGCTTATACCAGTCGACATTGGTCTGCCCTATGTGTGAGAAGCAATCCGTCACGTTTGATCCCTTCAATGACTTCACTCTCCCTTTGCCCATTAGCAAGAAATATTACCATACCTTCACTATTGTTAATCTTTCTGACGAGAGAACGGAAGCCCCTCGAATTTTTCAACTTGAAGTCGAGCTATCAAAAACTTCAAACATCGACGACTTGAAGGCTTACCTAAGCGAATTTCTCGGAGTGGATTCTGCTCACTTGTTTCTATTCGAAATCTTCCGCAATTTTTTCTACAAAGACTTTCAAACGAGCAATTCAGTGAATAAGTTTGTTCCAATCTCGGAATTGATCTCCGATGATGATAACGTTATTGTCTATATTATACCTCATGACCCTTCCCGAGATATTATTGTTCCAATTGTGAATATCGTACAGGATGCAGACGATTCCTACTCTATCAAAGAGCCATTTGGCATACCACTCTTTGTGGTCTGCGATAAGGAAAGAGATATCTATAGTTTTGGTTCGATCCGTGCGAAGATTGAGCAGGCCGTGAAGTCATTGTCAAGCGAAAATCTCGAACAACACTTTTTGATGTCCAGGGGAAGTGGGGACTCCAAAAACTTTTCTTCAGATGACATTTGTCTTTTAGAAAAAGAGAATGAAGTGGGAGACGAAAATATGGAAGACGCAATTCCCAAGCAAGAATTGAATGGGTCCGACTCTGCCGTATCTTTAGCTCATCCGTCAGTGAGTTATTCCTCTGGATTTGATATTAAGATTCACGAGGATTCTTACAGAGAGTCTCATCGGGGTTCTCAGAGACTCACTCAGCTGAGTATTTCTGATACCGAATCACATGTTTTGCACATCCCTCAAGGAAGACCAAACTTCAAAAATCTCGAGTCTTTAGCTGCAAAGTTGCCGGACCTCAAGCGAAAACAATACGAGTACCCAGAATTCGTTTCACGACTCGAAGGAGAGGCGTCGACGAGCCTGAGTGATGACTCTGTGAAATTCTATGCAGAAGCTCAGGCAAATGGGTTTGAGGTCGTTGGCTCAAGCAATCTCGATAATTCACTGAAAATTCCAAGCGACAAAGTGGTGTTGACAGATGACAGACTTGTGACTTCATTGTCTGATGCAGATGAGTCAGACTGTGGAGGCAATTGGGTTAACGTGGAGCCTTTGATATCGTCCCTGGAAAAACTAGCAGAGGTTGAAAGCGATACAGACGAAACACCGTGCAGCAAGAATTTCGCCGGAATGCTTCACAAAGATGGAACTCATTTTACTAACACCAACGACAAGCACCTATCATTGTTGACCCCAAGGTCAATGCTCGTATTGGAATGGGATTTCAATGTTTATGAGCAGTTTTTTGGTTCGGATGAAAGTCAAACTTGGCGGGCACCTCCAAAAATCCCGAACAAGAAGCTTGAGGAAAGCAAGAAGCACTGGAATCTCCAACAATCCTCGACCATCTCACTCCATGACTGTTTGAAGAGTTTTAGCGTCCCAGAAGTTCTCGGCGATCAAGATTTGTGGTATTGTCCCAAGTGCAAAGACCACAGACGTGCCACGAAGACAATTCAATTATGGTCCACGGGTGACATCTTGACAATTCACTTAAAAAGGTTTCAGAGCGCCCGCCGGTTCAGCGACAAAATTAATTCCGTTGTTGACTTCCCTATAGAAGGTTTGGATATGAGTGATTACGTCAACTCTCCAACAAAGAGCGAGGATTTGATATACGACTTGATTGCTGTTGACAACCATTTTGGAGGACTAGGAGGTGGCCACTACACTGCCTCAGCTTTGAATTTCAGAGACAAGAAATGGTACTACTTCAATGATAGTAGGGTGACCCCGATAGATGATCCAAAGGAGTGCATCACTAGCGCAGCTTACTTGTTGTTTTACAAAAGAAGAACATCAAGTCAATTTGCTGGAGGACTTAATGTGGAGACTTTGTTGAAGAAAGGGCGGGCTGCGTATGATCAGAAATTGAACCTTCGCCAAGCCCTGATCCAGCATATTTCGAAACAATTATCTGAATACTACGAGCAGATGAACGAAAATTCTGGTCCTCAGGGTGACGTGGATGCCATCGACAAAACAGAAGAAACTGCGTTTTCGAACGACGAAGAAGAGGATCTTTACGAAGAAATCCCACCCGTGCCCACGAATAGCGGGTCTAACAAGAAGTCTCGGTCTCCGATGTCAGAGCAAACATTAAAATTTGAATTCGAGAACCAGCGGAAGCAGAGACTCATCTCTAAAACCTCGAATCTGCCTCGTTCCGTCAACATCAATCTTGGATATTCCTCCTCCGCTTCGAACTTGGCTTCGCCCGGAGGCTCGTCGTCGTCAGAAGAGGATGCCATCTTCGACTAGAGCAGAAATGTCAGAAAGTCACCAAGAAAAAGATTGATAGAGTTCAGATTAATCCAGATTCATGAAAACAAAGAGAATTTTGTAGACCCCTTAAATACTACGCTTTTTGTAAAAGAAGATGTGAGCAACATGGTGTAGACTCAAACGATAATCAGCCAAAAGGCCTACGCAGAGACGAGGAATATGTTGCCACGAATCATATTGGCCGAGCTGCAACTCCCAAGCGTCGTGTTGCCACGGCACCCAGAAGTGAGCTCAAGACCGACCCGCTCACTCTACAACCTGTCAACGGAGTTACTCTGTTCAATACCCCAAAAGAGGAACGCCGAACTGAAACAACATCATCACACAACTGCCACCTGGCAGGGCGAAGAACAGCCGCTCAACCCCGAAGGGGACCAGCTATTCAACACTCCACTTTAAAGCGGCGACAGCTGCTTGCTTACTAAAAAGCTGTCATGACGCCACCTCGAGATTCAGCAGTTAAACTTACTTCACGAGCGCCGATCTGCTATCCATGTCACCACAACAATGACGGAACAACCGCGAAGGTTTAATTCAATCAAGCGTTGGGATCAATGTCTAACACAGGTTGATTGTGAGGTTAAAAAAACAGGGCGCATCGGCCTCTTAAATAGTTTTTCCATATCGTGCGCGACACATATGCTTCCCGCGCTGGTGCATAGGGCTACGGCGATGGAGCCGCGATGGGATCTATGCAATGCGCATGAGATATGTATAACTGCAACTACACGAACCAAAATGAAGAAGAGAGGGGCCCAGAAACAGCGCAGCACCGAAAGACCCAAACCCTCTTCAAACGACAATATCCCTTTTCACCACGAAAATGCGTTGTCTCCCAGCAAGGTCATCGACTTGTTTCTCGAAAACTTTAAACACATTCTTGCATCTGATGAGCTTCCAGAAATGATCCAAGTAGTCAAAGGGCAACTTTTCAACAGAGATTACTTATCAGCATTCGACAGCGATGACAAGCGGTTTGCATATGCTGCCCGTTGGACGCCTGCTCGCGCTCTAGCGTACAGCTCTTTATTTGCCTCTTGTGAGCCAATCACAGCCTTGTTAGAGGACCCAGAAAAGAAGAGCAGGGTTTTGTGCATAGGTGGAGGTGCTGCATCTGAGCTTGTTGCCTTGGCATCTGTATTTGCCAAGCTCAAACAGCCAAATGGGGGAACGGAATCGGCTTTGCACATGGACATCATAGACATTGCAGACTGGTCGACTATCATCCACAATTTCACGTCTTATGCTCAAAACAAATGGTTCTATGACCCATCAAAATTGTCCAGTAGTTTTGTGCTTGGGGATGTTCTTAAGATGAGTCCAGAGTCGCTAAAGCTTCATGAAATAGACTTGGTGTCTCTTCTCTTTACCACGAATGAGTTGTTTTGCGAACATCGGACTGAAACAGTGCAGTTTTTGCATTCTTTGAGCAAGAGTTGTAAGAAAGATTCCCTTCTATTGATAGCCGAAAGTGCAGGATCGTACTCGCATATCACAATCGGAGGTAAGCAGTTTCCAGTGCAGTTCTTAATCGACACGATCCTAGTGGGCAGGCCTGGCGCAGAAAATGGCCCGTGGGAGATTGTTGATCTGAGTGAAACTTGCTGGTACAGGATTGACGGTTCCCTCAATTACCCTATTAAGTTGGAGAATATGCGGTTTTTCTACCGCTTGTACCGCAAGAAGTGAGTAACTGCTTATTGGGTTTCTTTGACAGAGAGCTCGGCAAGTTTTGCGGTTAAGCTCTTCTCGTCCTTCTCGTCCTTCTCATCCATTTGATTAGCTGGGGAACTCTCACAGGGCAGAAGGCAATTTTCACCCAGAGTTTTCACTGACAGATTATCTTCAGTAAAATGTAAGCTTTGTTCTGTAGCAGAATTCAGGCTTTCATCTTCAGCGACTAATGCTTCAAGTTCATCACTCCATCCTAGTTGTGTAGCCAACGCAATTGCGACGGTGTCGCAGTCATCTTTCACGATAAGATCTGTTTTTCGTCTCCCGCTCTTGAAGTCACCCACTATCTCATTGTTAATCAACACGCGTAGGGCATTTTTACCACAATCGCCTGGCAAAGATGCAAAGGGGTGAACCGTCAAAGAAGTGCCTGCAACAATGGCAATCTCCACCTCGTCCTCATCTTCTTCCCACATTTCAAAGAATCGAGGCGGTAATCCTTCACCAAAAAATACAATGTCCGGTTTGACATAGCCACCGCATGCTTCGCAGACAGGAATGCCCTTGTTCTGTGTCTTGTTCTGCATTAGTGACTTGAACAATCCGCTGTCCATTTCCGAATTGCAATCAATACAGTGATTGGCAGCAAAGGATCCATGAGCAGCAACGATTTTATCCTCCAGCACTCCCGCTATGCTCTCCAAGGTATCGATGTTTTGAGTGTAAACGCGAGCTAACTGACGCTTTTCTTGAAACAACCGCATAAGATAGTGTAGTTTGGAGGGACGGAACTTTCCGGGGTATAGCTCATCACAAAGTGTAAAGAACGCAGTGGGGTCTTCTCTGAAGAAGTCTATATCGAAAACAGCTTCTGGGTAAGGTAGCTTCAAGCGCTGGAGATTTGCGTATAAGCCAGTTTTGGGGCTTCTGAAGTCGGGAATCCCACAAGATGTCGAGATTCCGGCCCCTACAAAGAACGTAACCCTTTTTCCTCTTTTTATTGCCTGCACCAAAGGTGCCAATTGGGCATCGAGGGACATAGTAGTATAAAAGCGTGCTTATGTGCCACTGAGATCTGAGATCTCAATGTGCACGTACGCATGCAGAATCAAGCCCTACAGACACTATAGTTTCTACTAAAAATTACTTTTGGTAAAATACTGAGGAATTTAATACGAATTCTCTTGGCCACCCGAGAAGCGAATGGTAAGTGTCTTCAGTGCCGTGAGGCATCGCACGACTAAACGTCATTCTTGCTGGAATCGCACTGCTGTGCGCAAGCTTACTATATCGCCTCTTTCTCGAACCAAAGATGAAGGTATGTCTAAATGAACACAGCTCGTCAGAACCGTGTAATGGAAGAGCAACAACAATACGTCATTCATATACTAACTATGATAGCAAAGAATCACTTCGTTGGATCTCCGCATCATCACAGGAGAGCTCCAAGAATCGGTTTTGAATTATCGACTACAGAATATCTACAACTTGGTCGACTCCTCTAGACAATATGTCTTGAAGTTCTCGGTTCCCGATTCCAAACGGTCGATCACGATCGATTGTGGAAACAAGATACACCTCACGGAGTATGAGCGGCCTATTGCACCAACGCCTTCCAATTTTGTCACCAAATTGAGGAAACATTTAAAGACTAGACGCTTGACACTGATCAAGCAGGTGGGAAACGACCGTATTTTGGTGCTCGAGTTCTCAGACGGTATGTTCTACTTGCTGTTGGAGTTCTTCTCCGCTGGCAATATTTTATTGTTGGACCACGAACGCAAGATCTTGTCTTTACACAGATTGGTGAATGACCTTGGCGCTGACAACGATAAGTACGCAGTGAATGAAACATACAAAGCCTTTGACAAGGAATTGTTTGATTCGGAGTCTGCTGCGGAGCGAACCACGTTCACGGAGGCTGACATCCTGCAATGGGTCCAGGATCACAAGACCAAATCGCTAAGCGCTGAAAACGACAAGAAAAAAAAGAAAGTATTCTCCATACACAAACTTTTGTTTGTTAATGCTAGCTATCTTTCGAGCGATTTGATTCTCAAAACGCTTTTGGAAAACGACATAAACCCCTCTTCTCTGTGCTTGGAATTGGAAAGCAGTCCAGGTCTTTTGAGCAAAGCATCAGAGGCATTAAGCGAAACCGATAAAAAGTACCTACAGCTTTTAGAAAATGCCACTGCTGGTGCGTCTGAAGGTGTCATAGTTGAAAAAAGAAACCCGCATTACAATCCTGATGACAAAGATTCGGTGGAATTCACATTCGATGAGTTTCATCCGTTTACACCACACAAGGAAAACTCAGCCAATTTCAAATTTCGTCTTGTTAAAGGCTACAACAAGACGCTTGACGACTTTTTTTCCACCATCGAATCCACAAAATATGCCTTAAGAGTTGAGCAACAGAAACAGCATGCCCAAAAACGACTCAACAACGCAAAAAATGAAAGAGATAAGCAAATTGAACTGTTGCAGACTCAGCAGGATCTTAACGAAAAGAAAGGTAATGCCATCATCTATCACGCAGACATGGTTGAAAGCTGCAAGGAATATATCCAATCGATGTTGAACAAACAGATGGATTGGGTTGATATTGAGAATATCGTAATATTCGACTCTTCTAAGAAAAAACCCGAAGCCATTCCTATCAAGACTCCTCTTAACTTGATTGCTAACAAAATTAAATTGCAGCTACCTGATCCTGACCATGTCAATGATGTGAGTGATATCTCCTCGGGTAGCGAGACCAGCTCTGAATGTGAGCTGGATAGTGATTCCAGCAGTGATTCTGATACCGATACTAATTCCGATTCTGATTCCGATTCCGATTCTGATTCTGATTCCGATTCCGATTCTGATCTCGAGGACACTCGTAAAGGTGCCAAAAAGACCAGAGGAAGTCAAGATAAAAAGAAATCAACTAAACCAGAAAATCCAACTGTGAACGTTGACATCGACTTGACTCTTTCGGCCTTTGCAAATGCTAGGGTTTACTTTGATTCCAAGAAAGTTGCCGTGATCAAGCAAACAAAAGTCGAAAAGAGTTCCAGTATGGCGCTCAAAAATGCCGACAAAAAAATTCAAAAGGACCTTGCGAAGAATCTCAAAAATGAGGTTGATGCACTCAGGGCCATTAGACCGAAGTTCTGGTTCGAGAAATATTTCTGGTTTGTTACTAGTGACAACTATTTGTGTTTGGCTGGTCGAGATGACTCTCAGACTGATATGATATACTACAGACACTTTAATGACGAGGGCTACCTTGTGTCCTCTGATATCGATGGCTCTCTAAAGGTGTTTGTTATGAATCCTTTTCCAGGTGAGGATATATCGCCTACAACTTTGTACCAAGCAGGTATATTTGCATTGCTGACATCCTCAGCTTGGAATGCAAAGGTTAGTTCATCTGCCTGGTGGTTAAAGGGCCATGAAGTGACTAAAAAGGAATATGACGGATCGCTCTTGGGACCAGGCAGATTCAATTACAAAAATAAAGTGAACCATTTGCCTCCATGTCAGTTGATTATGGGATTTGGATTCTACTGGCTCGGCAACGAGGAAACCGCACAAAAATATAGTGCTTCCAGAACGAGCAAGCAAGCAGAACACGGGCTTAAAGTTGAGATCAACAATAGGAAAAAAGATCTCGAGAACATATCATTTAGCAAGACGGAGAAGGCAGTATCCAACGCAGATGAATCCAAGCAGCCAGATAGCGGGGAAGCACCTCCTGTGGTGAAGGAGGGCCTTGAAGCTGATTTGGTTAAGCTCGATATTAATTCTGACAGAAAAGAGACGAAAAATGTGAGGGGAAAGAAAGGCAAATTGAAGAAAATGAACGAGAAATACGCCGATCAAGATGAAGAAGAAAGAAGACTCCGCATGGAAGTTCTCGGCACTTTGAAGCAAGTGGAGGCTGAAAAGCAGCGCAAGCTTGAAGAAGCCAAACAGCAAGCGATTGCCAAAGAAACAAAGTATGCACAAGCTAAAAAAAGTGCAGAGAGGGACAAGAGAGCAGAGGAGAGAGAATTGCAGAAGTATCTTCAGGCCGATGAAGACGAAAATGAATTTTCTTACTTGGAGCTACTTGACTCGCTCTTGAGCAAGCCGGAGCCCTCAGATGGCGTTGTCGCTGCCGTGCCAGTATTTGCACCATGGAATGCATTGAACAAGTTCAAGTACAAAGTGAAGATCCAGCCAGGTATGGGAAAGAAAGGGAAGAGCGTTAGCGACTCGATGCACTACTTCACAACTCGGAAAGTCGACACAGGAAGAGAGGATACCGACTTGGACTGGCCAGAGGAGCATGAGATTTTGAGCTCATTGAAGTCAAATGACTTGAACGGTGTAATCAGTGTGAACAAGATGAAATTGGTTTTGCCTGGTGGGAATGCATCCGACAACCGTGGCAAAAAAGGAGGGAAAAAGGGGAAGAGATAATCACTTATCAAGACCCAGGCATTTCTTAGAGCCCGAGGGAATTGCTGCTCAAGACTCAATTGGTATGCAGCTTGAGAATACGAAAGAGCTGAAGTAGGCGCGCAGACGGCAAATTAGTCTATATGGTCATGTATATTTATTAGATACCACGGCATGCTGTGCAGTATTGGATCTAATTGTGTACATCAATTTGTGGCGTGTAAACAACATGAACTATTAATTCATTCAAGTAGCACACAGTGGTATCATTTGCCGAGCAGGAGGCATGCCGGTACCTATGCATCAGTCAAATGCAAGACCGTGCGCTAGTCTAACGGTCCGCGGAGACAGAGGTAATTTCCTGATTTCACGATTCTCCACGGAACCTTGCAAGAGCCAAGAAAGTTTTTTCAAAGGCAGCACAAATGTAGTGAAAACAATGACAAGCCTTACAGCTTCAAACCTATCAAGAGGACTCATGAAGCTTACTTAGCCAGGCTCGTGAACATATCATTTGCGAAAATGAGACATCATTTGCGAAAATGAGACATCATGCAGCTCGTAATTACGTACAGTGCCATAACAATAAGATTTGACCAGATTCGCCTCCACGCCTGTCAAAGTCAAATGCATCAAAGCAATTGAGCACGGACGGTGCTGTCAAGTGAGCCGGCTTACCTGTTTGATATTGATTTACGCGGTTAAAGGTGTGCCAGTCTAAAGCCCACGAGCGGACTCGCAGTCCCTATCCGGTCTAAGGTTCAACAGTAGACGCACAGCAGAGTTCGTGCGGTGGAATTTGCATGTGACAGAAAAGCCGCCCAAAAAACCTAAGGACGAATATACAGGAACATGCATAAAGTGACCCGCTTCCGGAGGCTACATCGATGGAGCCTAAGCTAATGCGGAGCGCCAACGTGGGTAGTGCGCATGGGGCCATATCTTGTGCCTTATTCCACGCAGGAATGTCATAGCCCGTAGACCTTAGCAAGTACCCATAAACCACGGTAAATATGACGATGAAGAGGAATTACAGACACGGGGATCGAGATTTAACACAGTAGTGAACTTCCTGGGCAATGGCTTCTTTTGCCTGCCGCAATGGCTCCCATCGGTTCGGTGTTATTGCCAATTAACGCACTGTGCTGCACGCTCAACTGTCTGATTAGACACGTGCATTCGTGAAGGATGAGCCGTCTAGCCGTCTTTCGGACTCCACACCTTATAAAAGGCCCCAGATATTGCAACGTGATTCAACATTAAGAAAATCCAATTGCTCATCTCTCAATACAATGGTTGCAATCTCCAAACTTATCAACAACGGGCTTCTCCTTGCAGGCCAGCTGGTCTTCAGAGACTTGGCCAGTCCAGAGCAAGCTTCTGTTGAGTCGTACAACGCCGTCAGATTCTTGGCCGGCTCGGGTCCTTACGTGCAGCACCCAGGCTATGGTATCTCCACCGATATTCCTGAACAGTGTACCTTGGAGCAGGTGCACTTGTTGTCGAGACATGGAGAGCGTTATCCTTCGAAGGGCCTCGGCAAAAAGCTTGAAGCTATCATGAACAAGGTTGAGTCCTACAACGGCACCTTCAAGGGAGACTTGGAGTTTTTCAACGGCTACACTTTCTTCGTTTCCGACAAACATTTGTATGAAAAGGAGACGTCCGCTTACAATTCGGAAGGTACGTTTGCTGGTACTACAGATGCCACCAGAAACGGAATGTCCTTCAGAAGCAAGTACGGTTCCCTTTTCAACGCAAGTGCAGAGACCCTCAAAGTCTTCACTTCTAACTCGGGCCGTTGTCACGAGACTAGTAAGTACTTTGCTAGAGGCTTTATGGGAGAGGAGTACAGCAACAAGTCTGTGAACTACTACATCATTGACGAGGCTCCTGAGATGGGCGCCAACTCCTTGACTCCTCGTGTTGGATGTACTGCTTACAACCCAGACGCCAATGACGACATTGTCCTGAAGTATGACACTTCGTTCTTGAAAACCGCCAGAGACAGAATTATCTCGGACAACAAAGACTTCAACTTGACCACTTCCGACACGAAGAACCTTTTCGAGTGGTGTGCCTACGAAATCAACGTCAGAGGCTCTTCTCCAGTGTGTGACCTCTTCAAGAACGAGGAGTTCATCCGTTACTCGTACTCAAGAGACCTTGACACTTACTACTCCAACTCTTTCGGAAACAACATGACTGCCGTGGCTGCTGAACCATACTTGAATGCCACCCTCAGATTCTTGAACGAAGCAAGTCCTGATTTCAAAGTTTTGTTGGCTTTCACCCACGACACTGACATTGAAGTGTTTCACTCTGCTCTTGGCTTGGTTGAGCCTGCTGAAGACTTGCCAACCGACCGTGTGCCTTTCCCAAGTCCTTACTCCCATGTACAATTAACCCCTCAAGGTGCCAGAACCGTCGTTGAGAAGTACAACTGCGGAGGTGAGTCATACGTTCGTTATGTTATCAATGATGCCGTGATTCCATTCAAGGACTGCCAGTCTGGCCCCGGATTTTCTTGCAAGCTCGCAGACTTCAACACCTATGTCCAGTCCAGAATTGCAGGCAAGGACTACAGAACTCAATGTAAGATTGACGCTAAAGTGCCATCCGAGGTTACCTTCTTGTGGGATTATGCAACTAGCAACTACACTGCTGCCGACATCGATGCCTAATTGGGCGCAGGTTTTTACCTTCTCTTCGATATTTACTCTTCGATCGCTATGAATAAAAGTTCTTGATTTTAGCTTCCGCTGGTAGTAATAAGGATTTCATAATTTGATAAATCTCTAGGGTCATGAATGGCATTAATACGTTGATTTTAACTTTTATTATTTCATTGAGGTCATACGTTCTCATAAGACACGACTCTTCGAGTGTTACCAGCTAGGCAATTTTTGGCTCCCGAATTCCTGCTGGAATAGTTATAGATTTTATAATGAAGATTTAAACACTCTCATTGAATCGAAGACGACAGCTCTAGTCACCTCGTAAAGCACGGACAACTGCTGGCCTCCTCATCATGTACTTGGTCCATTTGTATACCTCGGGAAACTCGACCTTCAAATTTATACCAATGCGATCCACAACATTGTTCCATGGCACGAAGGACAAGTCTGCGACAGTAGCCCTATCACCAACTAACCACACAGGATAGTCGAAATACCTCGAAGAACTCAAGGGGGTTGTACCAGCAGAATAAGCAGCAGCGTTACCTCTGTCCAAGTCCATGATCAAAGCTTCCCTTCTTTCGGCCAAAGCCATTTCGATAACTCCGTACACACGTCTGACCTCGTCAGTATATCTTTCCACAGCTGATGGTACCGGGCACGAATGAAAGTAGCGGAAGTGCAAAGCTTGGCCAATCATGGGGGCGTGACCCGAAGTCTGGAAAAAGAGCCACGAGGAAATTTGAGATTGTTCGACAAGGTTTTCGGACCAAAGAGCACATTCGCCGTGGTCTCTTAGGTGTTTGGAGACTAAATATAAGATAATAGCGCCCGACTCCCAGATTGAGGTGTTTTCGTTATAGTGGTCGATTAAAGCAGGGACCCTTGCATTTGGATTGATAGTGACAAATTCTGGTGCTCTTTGCTCTCCGGAGTTGAAATCCAAAAAAATCGTGTTGAATGGAGTCTCGAGCTCCAGTAATATTATAGCAACCTTGAAGCCGTTTGGTGCTGAGCGGTGGGAGAATAACGTGTACCCTTCAGAGGGCTGGTCGGAGAAGAACCTGCTGATTCGAGATTGTGTGGCAGAATTGTCCGCCGCTTCGTTGTGGAGATGTTGCTGTAGCAAATTTAGGTTCACGGCGTTTTGTTGTTGATCAGCAAGAGATACTGACTTCAAGCCAGCGCTCAAATTTGATATTGGGGTACTTGCAGCATTGGTATGACTATTGCTTGCGTGTAACGTGTCCTGGGAAAGGTTCTGTCTCTCCATTGATGAATTCTAAAATTGTTATGTATGATTTGCGGCTGAGTGGAAAGTTAATGGAAGACGCAATACAAGAGGTACCCAGCAGAAGGAAATACGCCCCGATATTCTGAGAGTCTTGAAGAGGTTCGGAAGACTGAGCAATGTGCGGTCGGAAAAATTCTGGGGCTTTAGATTAGCGAGTGCAACTATGGGATGGTCGTTCTAGATGAAAGTGTATGCCTAGGTTGGGGACCGGTGAGAAAAAAGTTCGTCGCACGCTAGACACGTAGAATTTGGAGTAGCGCTCACCTAATGTGGGAAAATTGCGAGTCTTGAAGTCCGAGCTCTCCCGAGACCGCCGACCGGCCAGCCTTTCCAAATGCCCTCAATATTTTCGCAATTCAAAACAGAGAAATTTACAAATCTGGAGGCCCCCCTCTCTCGGAAATCTCCCGCATCTGCATTGGCATAGCATTCTACACTGGACTCAATTCTACACACATGGAATTGCGCGCCCATGGTGGTGACTAATCCGT
This sequence comes from Metschnikowia drakensbergensis, assembly GCA_002370475.1. Lineage (NCBI taxonomy): Eukaryota > Fungi > Ascomycota > Pichiomycetes > Serinales > Metschnikowiaceae > Metschnikowia > Metschnikowia drakensbergensis. The sequence continues at coordinate 46,322 of NKYX01000002.1, read as the reverse complement.
AGTTGCATGACAACAACGTGCCCGACTGATACTTTCGTCACCCATACTCGTCGAATTGCTTGGACTAGACACTATATATGCAAGGCTCCGAGCAGAGTGTTTTTTCGAGCTTTGAGCCTTATGACTCGAGTCTTATCTTGCATCCAGTGCGGCTCACAGTGAGCGCGATTCAAACAAAATATATGCAGAAAAAAACACCGCTGTGGATTAGAACTTGCAAGTGCCTCTTCAGTTATCCAGGTACAACGTCGAAGGCGTTTGCTTTTGTCAAATTATCATCTAGCATTAAAATGGAGCCGCACGTGGCGATTCTCGTCTTGGACACTCCCATCCCAGGGGTGGCCGAAGACTTTGGGGACTTTGGTGATAATGTCAGTGCCTTGTTGAAGTCCGGAAACTTTCGGACTGTGAAGTATCAGATAGCTATTCTGCCAAGTAATGATTTATCGAAGCTGAAAGCAGTCGAGGAGGCTCTTGTAAGACTTGCCGCTTTAGTCAAGGCTGGTGTTGTTCGGGGGGTTATCTTGACTGGGTCCCGTGCAGATGCTTATGCAACCGATAATGTGTGGCTCAACCACCTTGATAAGTTCATACAGTCCACCTTACTTGGCATAAGTAATTTCCCCATAGTGGGGTTGTGTTTCGGCCATCAGGTCATTGCTAAGAATTTAGGTTGCAAGGTGAATCGAAATTCGGCGGAGAACGGCTGGGAAGTCGGTATTCTGACCATTGCATTGAACAAAAGTATAATGGATATCCCTCTGTCTCCATTCAAGGATGTGTTGGTCACCGACGACAAAAAATTTTTGGAGCACATAAACCTAGTCGAGTTTCATAGAGACATCGTATATGGGTTACCCACATCTACTAATAAGTCTTTGGTGAGTTCCACTTCCTTTCAAAACCTTGGCTCCACCTCAAAGTGTTCCATTCAGGGTCTAGTGACCGACTCAGGGCCAGTCAAGATCTTGTCGTTCCAGGGCCATCCGGAGTTTGGAACAGAAGAAGCTCTAAGAATGTTAGAGATCAATGCAAAGAATAACATCATCGACAAAGCAGTGTTTGAACGTCTGACATATAACACGAAGAACTTAGTCAATCAGGGCGACATCATCGGTAGGGTTATATGCGTTTTTATAGAGAGGTACATTTAGGTGCTATCTTGCAATCAGCAGCTGTATTAAGCACCTTGGCATACGACGAACCAAATAATATATAATGGATTCTGTATTAGATGAATCTAGTCGTCAAAGAATTTCTTGGGTTGAGAAACTATCGAGAAACCTTGAAGCTTTCCGCCTGGGCCATTCCCGAATCTATGGTCGGTCTTCTCAGACTTCTCGGATCTCTTACTCAAACTGGCATTTATGGAATTGACCTTTGCAAGCTTTGTTTCCAAAGTCTTTACCCTGTCATGCGCCGCCTTGAGTTCAACGCTCTGAGATGTAGTCAACTTTGTTATCATCTCTCTCAACTCATCTCTTTGGATTTTCAAAGACATTATTTGAGACTGCAAGTATTCATCGCTCAGGTTATCTGACTTCGCATCAGCGTGGCTGTCACCTGCACTCTGATAGAGGTCATCAGACCGTTTATTTTCAATGAGACTCAATCGCTCCTTCAATTCAGTATTCTCTTTGAGCAAATCGTTGAATTTATGAAGCATGTCCTTGTCCATATCAGAAATGGTAGATTCTTGTGACTCGCCGAGTTTATCCTGAAGCTGGATAACCAAATCATTCTTTATCAAAAGCTGATTGTAGATTTCATTTTTTTCGTAGTCAAGCTTCAACGCACTTGGGGATTGACCATGTTCAGCCAAAATAGCATGTTCTTCGCTGATGAACCTCAATTTCCTTTCCTTGTTCAATTTCTCTTGTAAGCTTGCAATAGTTTTGCGCAACTCAGTAGAAGATTCCTCCGGTGTACTCTTGACATCAAACATCTGGTTTTTAGAGCGAATTTTAGACTCTAAAGCAAGTTCCCGTTTGATTGATAACGCCAATTCATTAGTCACGAGCTGTAGTTCATTTTGCAAATCGTTGTTGCAATTCATTATCGAGAGCTCTTCCTTCGTGAATTTCAATGGCTTTGCGGCAGGCTTATCATAAATAGAACCAATCAGAGAAGGCACAGTTACCGCATCTCCAGAGTCTCCGTCCTGAAAGGCAGATCTCTTAGAACCGGTTCTCGAAATTCGCTTTATGAAGCTTCTCGATTTTGAAGAAAGCGATGCGTTAGATCTGCGCTGCACCATTTCTGCGGGAAGATCCGATGTCTTTGCCGTATCACCGCGTAGTATAGCACTTGATGTCGTGATACCTTGCACCTTGAGATCAGAGCTTGATCTCGAAAATCTTTTGAGCAGGACTGATTTTGCAGCAAGTTCGAGATCCGAGTCTTTAGATTCAAGTTGTAAATCTTTGAGAGACTTGGATTCCACTTCATCTAGAACGGTTTCAGATTGCTTAGGTGTGTGGCCATCTAGATCTGAATATGTGACAGAATTCGAAGTTTCCTCTTCAACCGCATCACCCTTCGAGCTCCTGCTGTATGAGCTAGAATTTTCGCTTCTGGACGGATGATTCGTATGAGCATAGGCGTTATTAGTAATTTCGTAGTCCGAGGTATCGGCGCTCGACCGGCTAACTTGGTTCTGCAACTTCTCCGAAAAAATCTGGTTGTCTTCTGTTAAATATGAATGCGTTTCTTTGGGTGTTTCCTCCAGAACAAAGCTATTCTGGGATGAATAAGATGGGGAGTGAAGCTTGCTGAAAGCTGTGTTTTGCGCCAAATTTTTGAGTTTGAGCGGCCGCTTCAACAGCTTCAATGTCGAAAGTTCATTCGCTGATGTTTCTTCGTGTATATTTGAGTCGTCATTGGGTGTTTGTTTTGAGCCATCATGATTTTCGGCCTCATAATAACCGTAGGTCGTATTCAAAGTTGTAGGTGGGTTTTTTGAGGAGTCATTCTGGATGTCATCTATGCCACTGTGTGCTGGAGATTCTTCAGTGATGGGTGATTCGGAGTTTTTGCTTATTCTCAGACTTCTTTCACCGTTTGAGGCATCACTATTATTGTCATTTTTGAATAAATCTAATTTTCTGACACGCACCGAATTGGACTTCTTAATAGTTGATTTTCGGGAAATTTGAGGACTTTCCTCATCTTCATCGAAATGGTAAATAACATCAATCTCCTCTGCTTTGTGAGAAGAAGGTTTTTGGTTCAATGCAGAAGTATTTTCGGTCTGCTCCTCCTCCTCTTCTTGAACATTCATTAGAGAGTCTGTGGAAGTCTCCAACATGCCTGGCCTATTGGCGAAGGATGGATCCAATGAAGACAGGCCATTTATTTTAGGAGGCAGCTGGGAATTCTGGCTGGATTGAGAATTTTGAGCATTGTACCTCGTTTGACCCACTTGACTCACTTGATTCTTTTGACCCATTTGACCCACTTGACTAACTTGATTCTTTTGACCCATTTGACCCACTTGACCCATTTGACTCATTTGACTCATTTGATTCATTTGACTCGTTTGACCCATTTGGTTCATTTGACTCATTTGACTCATTTGACTCATTTGATTCATTTGATTCATTTGATTCATTTGAATCGTTTGTTTCGTTTGGCCCATTTGATTACCTATCGGCGACGCAGCTGGCCGTGGCCCATTACCGACAAAAGACAGTGATCTGGAATTGCCTTGACCGACGTTGTTTAAAGAATTAGCTCTAGGTCCAGTATTGTAACCTCTGAAGTTCTGTTGATATGACTGGCCTGAGCGCAAAGACATCGTATGCTGCCCGTTTTGATAGGGACCAGAATTGACGTTATTTGGCATCATTTGGGGGCTCAGGTTGGATAAAGTTGGACCATATGATTGACTGCCAGAGGGGGCCCCGTTCATTCTGGGATTCTGCACAGGTGAACGGCGCATCATTCCATTTGGGTGGGGCCCGTTTCCGTTCCTGAACATCGCATTGGAATTGAGAGACATGGCTCGGGGATTATTAGCGGGACCGTTCACAGGTTTACCGAGGGACATTGCCCTTTGATCACTGGTGAATGACATGGATCGCGGATCCTGCTGAGTCATGGGGTTACCACCCCCGGCAAGAGACATGGCCCGGGCACTTTGAGCAAGATTCAATTTTTTCTGGTGGTTCATGAACTTCCTATACTGCACATTGTTGAGCCCCTTTTGACTCGTCCCAGAGCCGCCTAGCACAGGAATGATTGGCGTAGTATCCATGCCAAATGCCGAGGAAGTGTTATATCTTCCCGGACCCTTTAGACGGGTGATATCATTGAAAGACACTTCTGCAGTAAAATCACTCATATCCGCACCGGACTCTTCATCGAAAGCACCATTATCGGGGCCCTTTCTTCTGAAGAATTTATGCATTGACAGGGAGTTCATCGACGCCTTACGGGACGAGGGGGCTGAATATTGTGAGTTGAGAACAGGGGTCATGATATCGTGATTGGAACGGTTTTGTTGAAAGTTTTGCGCTGGTCCTTGTGAACCATATTGACCGTATAGACCGGGCAGATCTTGAAAGTTGTTTGGAATGTTGAACTGCAGTCTTCCATTAGCAGCGAAGCCCGAAAGGGTATTAACATTGTTTTCGCTCGCTAGAAGCTGCTGTCTAAGCTGGGCTTTTCCGCCAGCTTCCATGGTGGCGCTAGAAGTTTACCTTGCTGGATGTGTGGCAGAGAGAAGCCACGACACCGAGGGAAAGTATGCGTGATTAGCCACTATGCAAAGGCTACTATTGATGGTATCTCGGCCTTGTGTTGTTCGCTGAGCAAATTTAAGGGGAAACCGGGAGCGAGTATTTGTAGAATGTTCGCTTCGTCTCCGACAAAGGGTTGTTTCAGAGTTGGATATAATGAGCTAGCTGTCAATGTAAAGAGCGCCTCAATAGTAACTGTCTTCAACCTCGTGTTGTTTCTTCTCTTCTGTGGGTCCTATGTTGGGTTCAGATGGCCACACAGTACAGAATGAATAGAAAGTACCTAAAAAAAAATATATGTACGCGGTGCAATGCCGAGTGAGTTCCGTTCGCACCCAGATCATGTGATGCGTTCGGAGCGTTTGCAGTGCCTTCGCGACATAATCTTCGCTTCTCCAGCTACGCATCGATAAATGCCCTTAATGGTTGTAGACAAAGTATCTACTAACAAGTTTAATGTGTGCTATAGGAAACGGCTGGATGAAGGTCTTGTATGAGAAGTCAAGCACCCGGCGGACTTGTCAGGTACAAGAAAACGTGTCGCTTGGTTTCCTGCGTATTTTGTCCTAGTGAGAATTCCATAAGATACTCGCAACGGATGCATTGCGAATGCCACCGCGGATAATTCGCGGTTTAATGCGCCGCGTAAATAAGACTCAGGCGCCGTAAAGACTCAGGTACACGCCACTATCAGCCCCAAGGGCTGAACTGTGTCGCTCGGACTTGTACGCGAGATACACGAAATTTGATTTTCGGCAGGTCGGAATTTAGACGCGCATTGAACCTTGCAAGCTTCATTTCTGCAGATGATTGGATGATACCACGAGAGTGTTCAATCGCCGCTCAATGTAAGCGGCTGCTAGAATTATATGTAGATCACCAAGAAAAGATTGCCACTTCCGGCGCAGCCTAATTTCATGGCCCTTGTTCTCTAGAAATGGTCAACCACAAGCCCGACAATTTTATACCGCTTGGAAAAAAAGAGTCTCCATTTTTCAACGGTGTCAAGCTGCTTTTCACTCAAATCAGAAAGATCCCACGTATCCTTCAAAGTCACTCCATCCTGAGGCATCTCCTGAATTATGTTGCACCCGAGAAGTCGGCCCACGTCCTTCCCCACGAACTTGTTGTAGCTCTTGCCCTCGCCGTAGTTCTTTTTGTTGTGTGTCACATCATATATGTACCCTTTGATGGCTATATATATGGCTGGCTTGTCTCTGCCGTTATACTTTGATAGCTGTGCTCTGGTGAAAATCGCTAGCTTGTGGATATCCAATTGGTCATTGTACGCTTTGAAATCAAGAGCACTATTCTCCTGTCTAGCCTCCATGAGATAGGTGCAGAGAATCGAGAGCGGCCTGAAGGCGAGTTTCGGTGGTGATTGATTGGGAGTGTAGTTCTCGGCTGTCGGCAGTAAGTGGTGAGAAAGCCTGGTGCAGGATGTGCTTGCAATCTTCAACCCAGCAGAACTCGGTCTGAACTGAACATTTAAGCACTTTTCGAGAAGTGCTGAATACGTCCACAATCATTCTCTCCAGAGCGGCCATTTTCTCTGATAATTCCCGAAAAGGAAATGGCCCTTTGTATTTTGGAGAGTAATGAAAATATTTTGAAAAACCACCAACCGGGTGCATAAATTTTACATACATTCAAGCTCGTCCAGAAAATACCATACAAGGTTGTATTGACGCATATGGCAAACCGAATATTTATTGCAGTGAACTGCTCTCTTATCGTAACCTTTGCCCAATTCAGTGGCTATTCGACCAGGCCGTTCTGTCCGTTCTGTATGAAGAATCGCACTGGTCTTCTCACCATGCAAGTGTGCCTAACGCTGGTATATCAACTGAACATGGTATGTAAATCCCACAACTGCAGCCCAGCTCAACAATATTCTAACAGATAGAGTGAAGATACCGAAAAGTATCCTTTCAAGATCCAGAAGCTTTTTACGCCGAAACTTCCGTTTATATACAAAGTCCCAACAGACTATGCTCCAGAGCACCGGGCCACGTCTGTAATCACGCCACTAAAAAACTTCCGGCTGATAAGTGAGCTGTATAAACTACAGTTTGTTAAGCCAAAGCCGCACGAGGCTAATCCAAAACCCAAAACCGAATCACACGCCGAGTCCTTTAGTCGGCAATTACATGAATGGGAGAATGGCGAGGTCTTTGCTGCCAATGAGTATTTGAAGGATCCCCAGCGGACTGTATTTGTGGCCCGGTTGTACTACTCTATGACCGAAATCGATCTATCCAACAGTTTCAACCGGTTTGGAAGCATTGAATCTATTCGAATAGCAAGGGATATCAAGTCTGGCACATCTCGAGGTTATGGGTTCATCGTCTTCGAGCGAAGGTCCGATGCTTCGAATTGTATTCGAGAGTTAGCGCCTACAGGTTTAGCTGTGGACCCTCCCACCCCTTCTACAAAACCAAGGAAAATTTTGGTGGATATGGATTGCGGACGTTTGGTTCGCTCGTGGAAACCAATGCGCTTAGGCGGAGGTTTGGGTGGCCGTCATTATACTATTCCCAGCGCACACCATTTTAAAGATGCCTCATCTGCTGCTTCTGGCAGGAGGCCGAATCTCCCGTCAAACCCTTATCAGTCATCATCATCGCATTCAGAACGCCAGCCAAAGCGTTCATACTCAGATCGTTATACTTCCTCTTATCCCAACAAGAGACTGGCACTTGATTCCGATTATCATACACACAGAAATGCAGTGCCGCAGTCATTTTCATCATATCCGCAGCCATCTACGAGTCATTCAATTGCTTCTGCAAGAGCTTCTGATGCATCGATTAGAGATAAATATGCAAAATACCTGAGTCCGGCTTCCAACAGCGCTGCATCTGAAAGCGGCACCAGATCCATTCGCTCAATTCGCCGCAGCTGAGATTTGAAGGAAGACAATGACAAGGTTAGTGGACAAATGCTGTCCATCCTGATAAAGCCCGCAAATAGCCGGTGTTTCGTTGGCCCACCAATCCCATCCTGTATAGTATAGTCACCACCTTTAGACTTTTCTTTCGTCAAAATCCCTTCGTGATTCTGCCCATTGATTTAACATCTGGCATGTCTCACTAATCAAGACTTGTACATCTAATTGATCTTTCTTGAGGCGGATTTGAATATCCCCAATGAACCCTTGTAACTTGTGGAGGAAGATATATAACTCCTGAGTATTTGTGGCTTTGTGCTCTTCGGTTGCCACTTCTGTTCCTGTTTCCAACGTTTTCTCCTGTTTCTTGCAAGCTTCAATTTTTTTGCGGACTTGTTTCTCAATGTATCGGCATTGAGTATATATGTAGGGGTTTAGAGTGATCTTGTCTAATGCAAATGACTCGAGGTCATCAGTACAGCCAAGAATATTGTTCTTGCCTAAGTTATTTCTGAGGCTCAAGTTTAGAAGGATCATTTTTCTGCTATCATTCATATCTGTGGAGCCAATCGATTCGAGAATTTCGGTTGTCGTTGAGTAGTCATGAATATTCAATGTTCGCCTTGCTATCAAAATTTTGTCACTTGTATTCAATTCATGACTGATTCGGCGATAGAAGTTTGAAAATTGGTGTTTACCGGGGTCGCTCATGAGAAAATGGTAGATCTTGAGTCTCACGGCAGTTCGTGTCATACGGAGACCCGGAAGGGAACGAAGGAGTTTCAATCTCTCGCGTCTGTTCAGCTTTTTAAGAAGATTCTCGATGAAAAAGTAGTTTGGTCGAACGCCTCTTCTCATTAAATTTTTGATACCTTCTTCCTCTGCGAGCTGCATGCGGGGTTTGAGGTGAGACGGTTCAAAATCAGGCGAATGCCTTATGCTTGACCAATTGCGACCTGAGTATTTGTTCTTATTCTTGAGTTCTGTAGAGCTGTTTTTGAAAGGCATCATATTGGAGTTTGTCCGAGTAACTTGGCACTCTTGCTGTAGAATCATTTTGTCATCACTCGAAAGGTGAGGTGACTGTTGAATCCATATATCGAAGGTTCTTGAAAATGCCTGTGCGTGATGTGGATAAGCCTTGATGAAAGCGTGGAAGATTTGCCGCACGAAATACAAGTCGAATTGGGTGTACTTTATCACAAATCTTTTCACAAACTGGAAAAGTGGATAAAATTTGGCTTCACTGACATAATGATTGGAGATCATCTCGTAACAGTATCTGGTTAGAGGAATGCCGTCTTTTTTCATTTCTTTAAGAATAAATTGGACCATGGTCATGTCGCTGTGAATGGAAAAAAACCGAATATAAGACTCATAGTAAACTTTCAAAGCATACTTTGTTCTTCCGAGCGTGTTCCGAACTTCAAGAATCGATTTAAGTTCATCTTGGGTGATGGTCTTTTTCTTGTTTGTATCCTTCAACACAATAGCGGTTTGCATTCTTGTCATTTGCACTAAGAAATTGTTGTCATATCCAAGAGACTGGATTACCGCTTCCACTGAAGCTTTCTCGTTTTCAGTACCATAAATGTATGTTTGATTGGCCAACATTGCTATCGTTTTTGGGTGTGGGCTCTCGCAATTTGTTGAGTTTAGCCAGGCATTGTGAATTTCACTAACGTTATCGAAGATTGCTTTCACTCTAATAAATGCAAATAGTGTTGAGGACAAAAGAGACTCATCTAGAGGACGGCCCATACCAATAATATTCAAGAACAAAGACTTGGCATATTCAACATCAAAGCTATATGTGAAGGCGTTGACGATGTAGCTCAATGTACGGGCGTCGTGAACTGGGCTTTGAAGATACTGGTACAGCAACCTCTGCAACGTAGAGAGGTCGCCCATGTGGTAACAAAGCCAGATATAAGTCTTCAAAAATGTCTCGTTCACGGCCGAGTCAGTGGTGCCTTGTTTCTCGAGCGAGATTGCGATGTCGTATAGGTGCTTCACGTGTGTTGAATAGTTATGGTAGCGGCCTTGCAGTCGTAGACTGTACTTCACAAAAAAGCAAGGCTCTTCCACAGTGGACTGTAGTAGGTAATTGATGGAAGTATCTATGGGTGGATTGGCGTAAATGCTGGCCATGATTTCAACAAGTATATCTTTTGAAATGCTGATTCCTTCGGCTTCAAAGGATTTCAATTTATCGTACATGGTCAAGAAGTCCCCATCTTGGTATAACTGGATGATTTGTTTTTCAGCCGGGGAAAAATCGTAAGTCGACGACTCAGCAACAATCAGCGATGCCTCTTCTTTGGGTGTCCTAGAGCTTGCAGCAGCAATGACAAAAGCAGAGTTTTGAGAAGAGAAAAGTGATTTGTGTTGAGCCAAGGCCTTGTTGGATTTGCGCCGCTCAAGGAGTTTTTGGCCCAAATCCTTGGTAGTCTCTTTAAGCCAGTATGTACAAGAAGCATCTCTAAGCTGCTGATTGGTGCAAAAAGGATGACGGGTAGCTCTAAAGGAAGGTCTTCTTTGGGGACGCTGATAATGTCGTATGTTCCACAAAAGGTTATTCAATGTTCGTATCAAAGGAAAGGGTCGACTCATACTGGAATGTCATGAGCAGATGGATATGAGTGGATGCTGTGAACTATGTCTAGTCGCCTATTACTCAATATAGGCCATTCTATGGTGACGCTTTTTTCTGGCGCGGGTACATGCAATTTCGAATGAGCCCTCATGTGTGCGTTTCAGATTGGCGAAGCATGAACACGAAGAATCAAAAGCGAGACTTTTGTTACCCGTAACATCTCCCAGAAGTAAAGAAATGGACAATCGGATCTGGTTAAGGTTGGATGACTCAAGACGAAGCGCGGACAGTAGAAATGCCCCTCGGATCCATCAATCGACGTGGGAGACTTTCGCAAAGCCGAAAGGCCGCCTCCAACCTCCTAACTGACCCTATAGAGTAATTCGCTTGAACCTGCGTAGCATTGGCGCATTTGACCAGGCTTGACTTCACGGCGGACTGCATGCAGTTGAGTGCTTCATCAGTCTACGCGCGATGAGATATTCATTCCATAGAACCCATTAGCACTCCACAATGGCAAGAAAAAAGTCCGCCGCCAAGAAGGCACGCGAGGCACAGGCTAAATTGGCCCAAGAGCAAGGAACGGCCGAACACAAGGCTGGGGAGACGGCAGATCAAAAAGGACAAACCCCTGCAGAGGATGACGAAGAAGATGAAGAGGAATCCTCTGATTCGGAAGTAGAAGACGAGTACGGAGAGTTGTTGACAAAGAACGTCGAGGAGCAGATCCAGAACGTTCTCAGTGCAATCAAGAAGGACCCAAAGAAACTCATCGACCCCAATGCTAAGTTCTTCGATGATAACCAGGTGGAGCTCTCCAAGAAGTCAGGCGACAAGCCCATCTACTTGAAAGATTATCACAGAATGAACTTGCTTTCTGGAGATTACAAGGCTGACGACGATGAACAAGAAAACGAGTATGGAACTGTGGACGGAGAAAAGCCATTTGTTGTTACGGAGAGAGAGGAAAGAAGTAAGTTGCTTGCGGATATCGACAACGCCTTCAATGTCGAAGAAGAAGGTAGTGAAAATGACGACGATGATGGTTTCTTGAAGAAGAAGACAAAGCCAAAAGCCAAGGATGTTCAAAAACCAGTGACATTGCCAGATCCAAACACCAATGCAGAAGAGTTCTTGTCGTCATACCTTAATAATGAGGCTTGGATACCCAAGAAAAATGACAAGGTGATTGACTTGGATCAGATGGACAACGAAGATGAGCAGGACTTCGATGATGCCGTTGAGGATTTTGAAAGAGCTTACAATTTCAGATTCGAGGACCCAAACGCTGCAGAGATTGTATCCTACGCTCGTAACCAGGCCACTTTGAGAAGAGGAAAGACTAATGCTCGTAAGAGAGCAAGAGACAAGGTCCACGCCATCAAGGAGGTGGAGAACCAAGAAATTGAGCAAGAGTTGCAAAGGAGAAAGACTCAAAAAATCAATAAAGTCATGGACAGACTCGCGAAAATCAAAGAAGCTGTTGGAGATGACATTCCTGATGAGAGAATTCAGCGTGTTTTCGGGGATTCCTTAATGAACGACGATTTCGATGACGCTGACTGGGATAGCCGAATGGCAGAAATTTTCAATGACCTGTACTACGAGTCAGAAATGGTTAAACCAGAGTGGGGAGAAGACGACGAATTAATGGCAGAATTCCATAAAGAGCAGAATTCTGAAAATGAAGAAGAAGCGGAAGAGAAAACAGAGCACGCGGTGAAAGAGAGTCAAGGGTCAGAAGAAGATCTCACCAACAAGAAGAAAGCCTTAAAAGAGAAAAAATCCGCCAAGAAAGCGAAAAAGTCTTTGAAAGAGAAGGCTCAGTCTTTTGTGGAGGCAAACGCATTGAAGATTAGAGATGAGGTGGAGGAAGAGAGAGGAAGAGCCAACGGAAGAAATGGCGAGGTTCAATTCAAGTATAGAGAGGTTTCTCCCGAGAGCTACGGGTTATCTACCAGAGATATCTTTTTGGCTGACGACCAGGAATTGAACAACTACTTCAGCATTAAAAAGTTCGCTCCGTACAAGCCGAAGGAACAAGCATTGAAGGATAAGAGGCGGTACACTAAGAGCAAACAATTGAAGCAGTGGAGACATGAGGTTTTTAGAGATAGGAACGGTCCTGCCAGGCATGAAAAAGAGGGAGATAATGAGATCTGGATTCCCGTTGAGAAGGAAGCGCCTGTGTACAAGAAGGCCAAAAAGCTGAAGAAAGAGAGTAAATAATGATAAGGGATATTCCAAAGTTAATCAAACTCAACTATGCTATTATCCTAATTACTGAAGCTATTCATACTTGGGGAAGCTAACGATCGACTTGGCAGCTTCTCTCCGACGGTTCTTCAAGCTGTAGCTCTTAATTGATTTCTTGTCAGATGCTTGAGCCTCCTCCCTTCTCTCCATGCGAGACAACCACCACTTGACAGAAATAAATGCGACCAAAACAAGTAAAGCCATACATCCAAGAATTCCATAAAACCAATTGTTTTTTCCTTGTCCTGGCACGTTCACATTCATTCCGAATAAACCTGTTATAACGTTTAATGGCAAGAATAATGTACCAATCAATGTGACATTACCCAAGATCTTTGTTACCATTAAATTGGAATTGAAGGACTCGACCTGCAATTGAGCCAAATAATTTGAGTGAGCTCTGCTGAAAATCTTCTCGTATGCAGACAAATTTTGAAACATCGTGACAACGTGATCTTGAATATCTCCCAAATACAATGCAATGTCTGCTCTTGGTTGCACACGCCCTAGCGGTGACTGGAAATGTGACATCATGTTTGAAGGAGCACCTGGGTTTGGACCAAACCGCATGCCGCTAGTTGAGGTAGGGCCAGATGAGTTGTCACCGTCGCCAGGTATAACGGCAATGCTTGCAAGATTTGCTCTGGACGCTCCACCGTGAGGGGCGTGCAGATAATCTTCTTCAAGACATCTTTTGGCAAACATTTTGATGACATCAGCTTTGTTAGAGAGTAACCTCATCAATGTCATGACTTTGCGTCTGGACTGGCCAATCTTTCTAAGGATGGAGCTGAAATTGAACAGAGCCGAGTTCAAAACGGAATCTTCTATGGCGTCTGCCTCATACTCTATTCCGGTGATAACAGGGGCAAATCCATCCGTGATGTCATCAATTAAGGCGTACCCAATCCAGTCAGCACTCACAACAACATAGTCTCGAAGCTGCCGGACTCTTCTTCTCACGTTGGCGGGATGCAGTATTGGACTAAAGTGGAAGGTGAGCACACCTTCTCTGAATACAACAATGTAAACATTGATAGGTTCCAAGTAGTCCTCAGACTCTTTGTCTGGTTCGAAAGTATGAAAACACACAAAATAGTAATTGTGGAACAACTCGACTTTTTCTCTAGTTTCCTGCATCCGAATATCCTCTGCCGTCAAAGGATGGATTCCGAAAGCTTTTGCTAACGTTTTCATCTCTGCATCTGTTGGACAGGTGCAATCCAACCACCAAGTTCCAACACCATTTTTGAATATTTCACTGACAGTCTGCCCTGGTTGAACTAACGATGGAATATCGGGCGAGTGGATGGTTTCTTCATTGTCGGAGTGGAAAAACGAGAACCTATCTGGTAGCTCGATTTCGCCGTCTATATTTGTACCTCCGAACCTCACGACATCAGATGACTCGTCGTCCCTCTTCTCGTCCCTCAGATAGTCTTCTGAGGAGTCTGAAGGTTTTCTTAAAGTAGTGGCCTCAAGGAAATATGGATTCTCTGAGACAGTTGGTCTTGGGTCATTGACAACAGAAGCAGCCCTGTTAAGAATATTCTTTGGAGAATACTTCTTAGCGTTGTTGCTGAGGTTAGGGTTCTGTGCTATTTCCTGCGTACGCGAGGCATTTTCCATGTACCTACCGCTTTGTCTCTCCTCGTTGATGAAGTCTTCAATTTCATCAAAGTCGATACCGTTGATTTTCACGTGCTCACGCAACATCGGAAAACAAACATCCTCTTCTGTTTCTTGTGACGATCTGGATGCGTGGGAATCTGCCTCCAGGTCAATAGACGTTCTCGACGGCCGGCGCTCCCTTCTAGACGAATAGTGAGCGCCAGCATTTGCCTCAGTCGAAGAGAATGTGGAATCGTTTGTCTTCAGTCTCACCATGCGAGGCAAATCAAGGTTGGCGTTAGATGGCCTGGGGCCTCTAACAGACTTCCTTGCCTTGATGTGCGGCCGTGATTCGTCGTCCGGAGCAGCTATGGATTGAGACCTGGAGTTTCTCCTATAATAAGGCAATTCCGAAGGCAAGCGGGGTTTTTGAGATTGGTCAAAATTCGTGCTGTTTGAGTTGGGTGGAAGCGTCTCAGCCTGGTTCCGGTGGTCCATGAGAGCCTCATCGGTTCTGCGAGTGTTTGGGTTCACGGACCGCAAGTTCTCAGACTCGGCGCAGGACTCCAAGTCAGACATTTGTGGTGGGGATTAAGGGCGAGGCGTGAGTGATAGTTGCGGCAATCCAGAGTATGGACGGTGTTTTCGTGGGCTAACGCTTGTAGATGACGCTTAAATTAAACAACGCTTAAGAAACAGAAACGGTGCTTACCATAGCCAGGCAGAGACTGGTTGGAAAATCAGAAGGGAAAAAACAACGCTTGTGCACCAACAATTAGTCCATGTAGAGTGAGCAAGAGGGAAGTAGCGAGAAATATATCGGGTGAAAATGAGAAGAGTAGATCGTTAGACACAGGAAGAGAGAGAAAAAAGCACTATAATCGCGAGCAAAAATTAGCGCGGCCCCAGTACAGGAAAGGCAGTCGGGGTGCCCATGTGGCTCAGCTCATTTAGCAGTGGTACGGTGGCGGAGGCTGGCGGTTATGAATTCCGAAAAGACTGGTGCAGTTTTGAGCCCGTGACTCGAGGAGGGACCCGACTGACTGGCCCAGCTGTCAATTTAATTTGCTTGTCCTTCAGCCGCATCTCATTGAATTAAGTGTCATTGCGCATAATTTATGCACAACGTGATCTAGCATGGCACATCATGATGCCTGTTTACGAGCATAAAGATTGAAAGACCATACACTTGGAGCCCAAAAAGTTCACTTTATCATACGCTGCACAAAAGCTTCAAGCGCATTCAAAAAGTGTTTTTTACCTAGGAACGTAGCCACATCAGTAGTTATATATACAATGACTATACACAGATTGACATGTACAATGGTCATACACATCCCTTTCGTGGGCTGCGAAGATCTGGGCAAGAATTAAATCCATTCACGAGGCTCACGCAAAACCTTCAACAACTTCTCTTCTTCGCTCCCCGGCTCCGGGTGATGGTCATACACCCAGCTCGCCGTGGATGGGAGCGACATCAATATACTCTCCACACGACTGCCTGGAGTCTGCAAGCCAAATTGAGTGCCTCTGTCCAATACAAGATTGAACTCAACATACCGACCTCTCCGAATCTGCTGCCAGTTCTTTTGTTCTGGGGTGTAAGGATCGTTCATATGGGCCTGGACTAAGGGGATGTATGCGGGAATGAATGCATCGAAGCATGACTCCACCATACGCAAGATCTCAGTGGGATCTTTCTCATCGTAGTCATCAAAGAAAATTCCCCCAATGCCCCTGGTCTCATTTCTGTGCTTGATCAAGAAGTATTTATCGCACCAAGCCTTCCATTTTGGGTAAAGCTCCGAGTCGTACTTGTCCAAGGCTTCCTTATGTTTGGAGTGGAAATTGATGGCGTCTTCTTCGTACAAGTAAGAAGGTGTCAAGTCGGCTCCGCCACCAAACCACCACGCTGTGAGCTCTCCCGTCTCTGGATCTGTCGTTTCGAAGTACCGGTAGTTCAAGTGTGTTGTTGGCGCATGCGGATTGTGAGGGTGGATGACCAACGACAAGCCACAGGCAAAGAAGTTGACAGATCCGTCTGAGCTGCCCGACAAGTTCTTGTGGTTAACCCTCATTCTCTCCACAGCAGCAGGTGGCAATTTGCCGTGCACCACCGAGATATTGACACCTCCTTTTTCGAAAGTTTTACCGTTTTGAAGAACCATTGATTGACCACCACCGCCTTCACTTCTGTCCCAGGCGTCGGTATGAAATTCAACGTTGTCCAATGCGGCAACTGCTGTGGTGATTTCCTGTTGCTTCAAACGCACAAGCGCCTCCATTCTCTCTCTGATTGGGCGAGACCGGTCGTGAATTATACTCATGCTGGCTGTTTTGGGATCAATGAAAGTAATTGATTTGTTTAATGATGAAAATTGAAGTGGTCTCCGTTGTTGTTCAGGTTTATCCAAGGGTTTTATGGTGCGGCCGGTAAAAGTCGCATGATCTCCAACATCGAGCTCGTACCTGCGAGGGAGCATAAGCGCATACTGTACAGTTTCCGGCCACAGCCACCCATAGCTGACACACACGGATTCTGATGAGGCGATGTGAGGCGTACACAAGATGAGGTGATATCACATTAGATGAGTCAGCACTCCTTTTGATAGGGCAATACCTTTATCCTCATCCAGCTCATGATCGGTGTGCGCATCGTCTACTAGTTCACTGGGTACTTATCACCTGTCCCAACCTCTCCCAATTAATGCAACTGTCAGGTAATACAATTGTTTGAGGCACTCGAACTGTTGGCGCGCAATCGGCCAACCGTTCTGTTACCGAAATTCCGATTAACTGTCTCTCAAGCTGATCTCGGCGTCCGGCTCCCGGCTGTGTTCCATGATGTACTGGGCATTCTGCCAATCCAGCCCATTAGCTCTCTCGGTCGCCTCTTCCAAGGTGTCACAGACCCCGCTTCTAAGATGCCTCTTAATGAGTCTTTCTCTCACAACACTCGAGTCCACTTTGATACTCCAGAGTTGGTCAGCTATCAGAGCCAACTGACCCCACGGCTCTTCGTTCAACCCCACGTAGTTGCCCTCGACAAACACAATGCGTACCTCGGGGCCGATGACGATATCGTTCTCCACGGGATCCTTTTTGCTGTGATCGAACAGCGGAAAAGTCACTGTGGAATCTGTGAGGAGCTTCTTCACATCCGCAATAAACCGCTCACTATCAAACGTGAAAGGAGCGCCTCTCCTTCGAATTGCTTCTTGGGGATCATCCATCTGGTGGAGCTGACTCCTGTACAAATGATATCCGTCCTGCGGCAATGCTTTTGCCCTGCAGTTCCGTGTTTCAAGCACGTTCACGATGCGGTTCACCAAAGTGCTTTTCCCTGCACCGGGAACTCCGCTGATACAAACGATCAACCTTTTTTCCTCGACTTTTTCCAGCCGGTCTAGAACTATATCCACGAGTTCGTCGATAGTATGAACATGCACTGTCATCCTGCTTGTGATGGGAGTCTCCGCTTGCCTCGGATCTGGGACCGTTTCTCACTAAATGGGGGTGATTATATTTTGGGGTACACGAGAGGCGGGGGTGCGCCCTACTCTTTATATATTACAGACATGGACCTGGTGTGGAGAGACGAACCCACCATGGCCGACGTGGGCTACGCAGCAGCGGAGATTGGTTTGGTTGATTTCGACTCCAAGAAGACCGACTATCTCGCCGATCAACTAGAGGCGGTGTTCGCCAATATTGACTCGTCTGGGGCTACTTCAGATGCGACTGGTGCGACTCTACTTGCTCGCAATGGGTGCAAAGTTTGCTTCACCTCGTCCGAGACGCAAATCGTCTTGACCGTGCAATTGACCGAAGATGTTACTTGGACCATGAAGGCCCGCAAATGTGGTCTTCAAGTCTGTAAGTCCTTCTTTCTGTCTCTATGTTTTCTGGGGCTCGCCAACCACAGCTATCTTCTCTTTCAGATACAGCAATTGCGAAAGGCTATGCGTGTGAAGGAGCAGTATACCTTGTATCTTGAGGAGAATTATAAGACCATCAATGGAACCGAACTCATGGATAAGTACAAGCGGCAGAATCCCGAGGAGAAAGCTATTCTTGACGGCAAATTCCTCGACAATTTTGCCGGAAATGCCATGAACGACTACACCAAGCTTGTGAACTCGAAACCGAGGAGCTCATTGATTTCTCTGGCGATCGAAGACAAGGAGACTTGGACGGCTAGCGGTATCTGGAATACCTCTAAAACCGAACCTATCTCTGTATTACGTGAAAATCAGGAGAAAAGAGGCTCAAAAAGGGCACATGACGAAGATGATGATCACCCAAAGTTGAAGATCAAAAAGGAAAATCCGCGTTCGGTCACTGTCCAAAAGAACCCGAATGTTCGGAAGCGGTCGCAAATCGGCTACATTAAAAGAAAATAGTTTAGTCTTCATGGTGAGTATGTAACCATATGCTGTGTTTTGAATGAAGCAATTTAGTGTTTTGGGACATCTCTAGATCTCAAGGTTTACTCATTTGGCACCAGCGATCGGTCAACACCTTGAGGCTGTCAATCTCAGACTTTTCCATTGCTCCTTCATATAGCTCCATCAAGCACTCGGACCAGAGGTCTACAAAATCCTGCAATTCCTTGGCGTCCTGAGGTATATGCGCGTGGATGGGAATCTTATGTTTGCCATCTTCTTCGAATGGGTGAACCTTTAGTCTGTGAGAAAAGACTGGAATCCAAAACCGGATCATGTCCAAGACTTGACGCTCCAAAGAGGCATTGGGGGAAGGAGTATAATTGCGGATCAAGCGCAAGTCGTCGCCATACTCCTCCTTCATGCATCGTATGACAATGGACAGTAGTAATATGTTGACCTCCTTGTAAATCGTCTCGCATGTCTGAGCAAAGGTCCTCGAACTTAAGGGAATGTTTGACACGGGGACCTCGACCTCGCGTACGCTAGCGGCAAAAGGGTCTACTCTCCCGAAACGAAGCACGTTCTCCTCGTAGACCTTTTCTGCAATGACTTGAGGGCTCATGTTTGTTTGAAAAGATACGGTCAAGATGTCATTAACCAATGCTTTCAGACACAAATTTTTATCATTTGACATTAGTATGTGAAGTGACTTAGGAAACTGATTCTTGAAGTATAGGCTGCAGTCAAGAATAGCATCGTCCTTCCGGGCGTACTTCTGGATCTTCTGCGTATTTGCCTGGCCCTTCACATTCGAGTCTCTCTCCGCTAGAGACTGGAATACCCAGGTGATCGCTGTTCTTGCTAGCTTGCCAATATTTTTCCCGTGGTGAGACGTGGCATTTTTGAGCCCATCAAGCTCACGGATCACTTCAAGGGGTATTATTATGATAAGATGGTAATCCAAACTCAATCGCCTTAGCTGTTCCACGATCTCAAGCTGGGATAAAATGAAATTTGTATCAATAGTTAGGTACGAGATGTTTCCCTGCAGTGGGACGACCTCCGTTTTCAACATGAAGCGGTCGACATCCATGAAGTCATCGAGGTTTTCAAACAGTTGGTGACTTCTGGACTCGGAAATGAAATCAGAAATCAACTGTGCCTCTTGTGCATCCTCCATTTCAGTATCCAAATCGTGATCGAAATCGTGCATGTTGGGGGTGGTGTTCTTGAAATTTCTGTAGATGTGGTTGATCGTGGGGTTTTCTTTGCATGAAATGATAAATGCCTTCGTTTGCTTGTTAGATTCGGTCCATATTCGGATGCAGCACGTGCCCACTATGTCAAACCAGTTATCTGTAACTCGAAGCTTGTTCTCTCACCTGCCCTGACGAGGGCGCGCGCTAAGACCATAGAACCATCTACATTAATGTCGGTTTTAACTTTCTTACATTAGGAAGCGTTTTGAATCGAATCTGTACTCTGGGTGCCGCATGTTCTTTTGTTAGATTATTTCGAGAAAAAACTCGAACATGCTAACACCAAGACTGATGAAGATGATCACAATGATCATCATGGTAATTCGAGACGTACTGGACTCATTGATGCTATCGCTGATTATGTTCAGAAATTCCAAGAACACTTTGCACCGATCATTGAGTACCTGTACTCTTTGCTCAATCTCCAAGTACTCTCTAATTGCACTATAAAGTGGATGCAATGCAGGCTCGCTAGACCAGAAAAATTCCGGCGTATCCAAGATAGAGCTTGAAAGATTCACATCAACTCGAAGCTTGAACAATTTTCCAGACTTTTTCAAAAGCTGTTGTCTTTTGAGCCCTAGTCTCCCGGTAAGGGCAAGTTTCTTTGGCAACTTGGATATCAGCTGCAAACTGTGCACCATGCGGCTTTCAAAAAGACATAACTTGGTCAGTTGAGCGATAGCGTATGACATTGTGAGCTTAATAAGGTGGTCGCCGCTCCTCAAAGTTATCATATCGTTGAAAATCCGCGGTCTATGTATCTGAGAGTCGTACTCGAAATGAAATTCCTCTGTCTCGATATCTTGCTCGTTAATCGGATTCAATAATATAGGATCTGGGATCTCAGATGCAAATGCTAAGTCAGCCAAGATGTTTTTTTCGTGAATTTCGGAAAAGTTCCAAAACACAACGATTCCATAATCCAAGATAAACATTTCTGCATGATGTTTGAGGAGTTCTGACGGGGCTTCCACGGACGGTGAATCCTTACCATTGCCTTTGAGTTTTCCATTACCCGGATCTTCTGCAGTGCTGTCTTCAACACTTACATGTTTCTTGTTTGCTGGAACATCTTTCAGACTTGTGTCACTGTCTGAGTCGTCCATGGGTGGCGCAAAGAATTGAGGCTCGGAAGGATCAAAAGGCCCGCTGTTGTCTGTGGCCCCGGTCTCTGGGTCCATTGAGTAATTGTTTGCATCTTCTGGTGTCTCGACCCCTGAATAGTACTCATACAAGTGATCGATCTGTTCACTTTTGTTGATCATTTTCTCAACGTACCGCTTACCTGGTAGTGACTTGGCGGAATCATTGGACTTGACTCTAAATCCATCAGAGGCCGGAAGCAAAGGTAATGTATACGGAACATAGAGCGCCTCATCATAAAGCCTGGGCTGCACGTTGTGAACTTTTTCCAAAAAACTAATCAAGGCTTGCAAATTGAACCTCTCGCAGATGTAGTACGCAGTGACCCTACTGAGTTCTTTGGCTCGGGCATCTTTTGGCAAGAGCTCGGCTCTGCTCCTTTGAATCTGGAAATGAAGGTCTGAATTTCGCTGCTCCGAAAGTGAGGGTGTAGAGTCCATACGGGATTGCTGGCTTCCGTTAATGTCGGGAATGAGCACCAACCGCTGGGAATTTTTAGAAGTTCTGGCCGGCAAATTCTGGGATAAAATATTTCTGCGTCTCTGGTCGACTGAAGAAGGGCTAACAGGTGGTGACATGCTTCTTTGCGGAGTTGTGAGGGGGTTTTTATGCATATTGAAGAGCGGTAATCGGCTCTGGCCCGACGGAATATCACTCAGCCCACTAAGGAGTTTATCCACGGAAATATCAGTATATTTATTGGCTCGCGGCGAAACCCGTCGGTGTAAGCTTGAGGAGCCATGGCCTGGTCGAGATTGATTCGAGGTCGAGTCCACAAGTTGCTGCTGCTGCTGCTGCTTCTTGTAGTTCTGCCCTGCAAATGGTGCCCTGGTACCTTTGATGACATTTGTTCGGGAGTCAGTGACAAGAATGGATGGAGACCGTTTCGCCGTGGGACGGGACGTGCCGTTCTGTCGTGTAGACATTCTGGATCACTCCTGGAAACTGCTTGTGTTAACTAGTGATGGGATCAGCCCCCGGTTACCATGTCCGCGAACATGATAGTGTGGCCTGGCACCATCGGTCACGTGGTCCGCTCCATGAGATTTTTTCCGATCCTTCGACTCTGCTCACGGGCAGCACATTTAGACTAGCTAAAATGCCATCGTTGACAATTGCTGCAAAGGCGCCTTTCATTGCCTACTCCTCGATCATTGCCTCTGAATTTGTCAAGGCAGAGTCCAAAGCAGACTTGAATGTGGTTTTTGTTGATGAGAAAGCCGTTGACGCCTCGGATGCCACTGCCTCCTTCACTATCGACGATAAGCTGAGTGTGGGCGAGCCAGACGTGTTGCAAATTCTTGCTTCGTTGGCTCCTTCAATCTCTGAGACTGCCAAGGAGTCCTCCACCTGGGTTAAGTTCGCCTTGGACAAATTGGCCAACAAGAACTTTAAGGCTTTGGCCACCGACTTGGAGACTTTGGATGCCCACTTAAACTTTAGATCCTTCATGATTGGTCACGCTTTGTCTTTGGCCGACATTGCTGTCTGGGGTGTATTGAGAGCCAATGCCGTCATGGGTTCTGTTCTTAAGAACGAGGTTTACATCAACATCTCCAGATGGTACAACTTCATCGGAGCCGACTCCAGATTCGATGTTGCCGAAAAAACCACTAAATCTATCAATGAAATGAGAAAGTCTGCCAAGGCAATCAAGGGCGAGAAGAAAGAGACTCACAAAGCTAACTTCGCCATTAACTTGCCTAATGCCAAGATGGGACAAGTTGTCACTCGTTTCCCTCCTGAACCTTCTGGATACTTGCACATCGGACATGTCAAAGCCGCCATTTTGAACGAGTACTTTGCCCATGAATACAAGGGTAAATTGATCATTCGTTTCGACGACACTAACCCATCCAAAGAGAAGACCGAATTCCAGGACGCCATCATCGAGGATTTGGCTCTTTTGGGTATTAAGGGTGATCAAGTCACCTACTCATCTAACTACTTTGACCAGATGTACGACTTGGCTCTCCAATTGATCAAAGATGGCAACGCTTACTGCGATGATACTCCATTGGAGCAGATGAGAGAGCAAAGAATGGACGGTATTGCCTCTGAGAAAAGAGACAGACCAGTTGAAGAGACCTTGAAGATCTTCACTGAGGAAATGAAGAACGGTACTGAGTTTGGTTTAACAAATTGTTTGAGAGCCAAGATCGACTACACAAACCCAAACAAGGCCTTGAGAGATCCTGTCATTTACAGATGCAACTTGACTCCTCACCACAGAACAGGTACGCAATGGAAGATGTACCCTACTTACGACTTCTGCGTCCCTGTTGTTGATTCCATTGAGGGTGTGACCCACTCTTTGAGAACCAATGAGTACAGAGACCGTAACCCACAATACGAGTGGATTCAAAAAGCATTGAATTTGCGTCATGTTGACATCTGGGATTTCGGCAGAGTCAACTTCATGAGAACTTTACTCTCCAAGAGAAAGTTGCAATGGTTTGTTGACAATGGCATTGTCGAAAACTGGGACGATCCTAGATTCCCAACCGTCAGAGGTGTCAGAAGAAGAGGTATGACCGTTGAGGGTTTGAGAAACTTTATTATTTCTCAAGGTCCTTCCAAGAACATCATCAATATGGAATGGTCGTCTATCTGGGCTTTGAACAAAAAGATCATTGATCCAATTGCGCCTAGACACACCGCCATTGACTCCACCAACGCAGTGCCAGTTCACCTCTCCAACGGTCCATCCTCTGCAATCACAGAGGAGAAACCCAAGCACAAGAAGAATCCAGATGTTGGTTTGAAGAAGGTTTTATTTACAAATGACATTTTGGTCGAGCAAGCCGATGCTGCCAGCTTTGCTGAAGGTGAGGAGGTTACTTTCATGGACTGGGGTAATGTCATCATTAAGAAGATCCATAGAGAGGGTAATATCGTCAAGTCCATTGATGCTGAATTGCACTTGGAGGGTGACTTCCGCAAAACCGAGAAGAAGGTCACCTGGTTGGCTAACACCAATGACAAGACTAAGGTTGAGCTTGTTGATTTCGATCACTTGATCACAAAGGACAAGTTGGAGGAGACCGACAGCTTTGAGGACTTCATCACTCCAGTCACTGAATTCAAGGGTCATGCTTACGCTGACTTGAACGTCAAGTCATTGAAGAAGGGTGACATTATCCAGTTTGAGAGAAAAGGCTACTACAAGGTCGAAAAGGATCTCTCCGAAGGCGACGAGATGGTACTTTACACAATTCCAGACGGAAAGACCGCCTCTAAGAAGAAGTAAATATCATAATAAACTGACGTTTAAGGATCTTAATTGTATGGAGCAATGTTGAAGCCGGTCTGGAAATTGAAGAGTTCTAGGCGGATTGGTAAAAAAAAATGGAACTCCGATACCGGGAGTCGAACCCGGGTTTGCTCGGTGAAAGCGAACCGTGATAGCCGTTACACTATATCGGAGGATATAGATATTAAACCGTGCTGCATTATTATAATTACTAGTAGAAACGAGATAGCGAATTAGACGAAACTATGTGAATGCATATACTTGGCTTTTGCAATTGAAATTCACCACCCTTTGGAAAGTGATAATTCAAAGTCGATAGAAGCATTGGCTGATGGTACGAACCAAATGCGACCGTATATGAGTTTATTTTTTCGAGTCCACGAAAAGTATACTTCATCCCCGTAAAGCTCAAAGGCCGATGAGCGTCGAGTTAAGATTGCTTGGTGAAATTGAAATGGCGTTGGATGTGTTTGGTCCCATGCGACATAAATACAAAAGTGCGACTGGGTGCGAAAAACTAAAAACCTACTCTCATACCATTACAACCATTTGTGTTCACTTATCATTAAGTTTAGTCACAATGCTATACCTTCCTCTCTTAGCCATAACTTCAGTAGTAGCAGCTTCAATAAATCCCATCACCATAAAAGGGAAACACTTCATTGACAGCGTCACCAAACAACCCGTATGAAAGTCCATAAAATGTTGCTTCTTCAGGCAACTTGCAGATTTGGCAGTACTAACCTAAAGTTTTATATAAATGGTGTGGACTATCAGCCCGGAGGCTCATCTTTCAGCGGTCAAAGTGTCGATCCGTTATCTGATATCAAGGTTTGTGTGAGAGATATTGCATTGTTTCAGAAATTGCACATCAACGTATGTAGTTTTGATGCCCAAGGCTAATGGGGCTCATTTTCAAGTGTCGAGACTTGAACTTTAGTTCGCCTTTGCAACCTGTACTTTGGAAGCCTTTACTAATACCAGACTATACGTGTTTACAATATTGATAGCGAGCTAAACCACGATGAGTGCATGACCGCTTTAGCAGTTGCAGGAATTTACTTGGTTTTGGATGTCAATTCGCCAGTTTCTGGGCACCACTTGAACCGGTACGAGCCCTGGTCAACGTACAACAGAGAATACATGAGCAACATTTTTCTGGTGGTGCAGCAATTCAGCGCCTATAACAACACTTTGGCTTTTTTCGCTGGGAACGAAGTAGTCAATGACGACATGTCTGCTTCCCATTCACCACCTTACATTAAGGCTGTTGTCCGAGACCTCAAGCAGTATATCAGATCTAACAGCAAGAGAATCATTCCGGTAGGATACTCTGCAGCGGACGACTTGAAATATCGCACGTCTTTGGCGCAATACTTGGGGTGTACTTTCCAAGACTCAGCTGATGCGGTAGACTTCTACGGAGTGAACACATACCAGTGGTGTGGGCAACAAACATTGTATACAAGTGGCTACAATACCTTGGTGGATGCTTATGCTGACTATTCAAAGCCAGTCTTCTTCTCAGAGTATGTTACTTTTCCCGAGATCAATGCTGCGCAATACTAACTTTAGATATGGCTGCAACACAATCAGGCCCAGAGAATTTGATGAAATAAGATCCATCTATTCGAAAGACATGCTTCATGTCTTCAGTGGTGGGTTGATTTACGAGTTTACTGAGGAGCCTAATCAATATGGTCTCGTAAAAATACTTTCGGATGGGAATGTTCAATTGCACACAGACTTTCACAATGCTCGCAAACAAATTTTGCTGGTGCAGGAGATGTTCGAGAATCCCATCATCTACCATGGCGCCATGCCCGAGAAGCCCACCGAGCTGTCGAAATGTAAGCTTACCTACAGCAATCTTCATATAGGAAAGCAACTCCCTCAGCCCGTGGCGAATGACTTGATAGCCAAGGGTGTTGAAGTGAGAAAAGGCAAGTTTGTCAGGCTTCTGTCGAGTGCGCTTACTTCCCCATACAAAGTTTTCGATGTTGACGGAAACCTGATATTTATGGAACACACCACCGTGGAGACTGTTAAAAGCTTTGATATTGACCAAGGGTTTTCAAGCAGTATGTATAAAGATGACAACAGCAGTGAAGAAGAAAATGAATATGTGATTGAAGATATCCCATCAGATCTTGAACTGGCTGATGAGGATTCTGATGAAGAGTATGAGTCGGGTAATGAAAGTGACGAGGGTACCAACGCGCCAAAGTCATCTGGGCTGGCCCCGCGTGGCTTCATCTCCGAATTACTCCAAAAAATCAATGATGCATTTCTGACATTCTTTTCGATTGGGCACCGATAGTCATGGCCTGAGGTCCCACAAAGTATATCCGCATCATGTTACTAACGTATGATCGGAAGGCGCTGCAAGGATGTTGCATGATTGCAGCGTAATATTTTACCTTGTCATAAATTTAATCATCACTTCGATTTTTAACATGATTTAAGGAGATCTCATAAGATTGCAGTAGTCCCTAACTATCGATGTTGGCTAGCAAATTAGCCCTTCTCCAAAATAAAGGTTCAGATTTGTGATCATAAATGAAAACAGAACATTCCTTATTGCTCAAAATTGGCTCGAGGATCACGTTCCATTCGCTTTCACGAAGACTTGAGACTGCTTTGGCTTGGTCTTTTGTCGTAAGCCCACAATTCTTGCAAGTGTGGACGACCTGCGGGGCTTCCTTCACAACGATGGTTAGGAACGGAATATTTGAAATAAATTTCATGAAATTCTCAAAGGAATTGGTAGGAAGAGGATTCCAATCGTCCAGAACTCCCTCGTCTATTCTATTTTCTTCCCTCGGCATCTCCAGCTTCTTATGTTCGTGCGAAATTGTATGAAACAAGTCGAAGTTAAATAGCGTTAGCGATTTTAATTTCTGATATCCGCCCTTTCCCGAGCAAACAAGTTTGAAAAACTCGTTGTACTTCGAAAAATTGAACTTGGACGAGTTGTCGGCCGGATCAATCGTGTAGAATATCAGAGAGCTGATGTCTAGCGCTAGACTAGAAAGTTGCTCGTTCACCTTGAAGACGTCGATTAAAGAAAGGTCCGCACCGTTCTGTATAGATGAGAGTCTGAGATGGGAGGTGTCCATGAATAAGTCAATAGCTTGCCTTTTATGAGCTAGTTTTTTTAAGTCCATATAAATGCAAGACTTTAGGCTCAATGACTCTATTGAGACGTGCTTTAGATCTATGTCGGGAGAGAGTAACTTTTGCTCATTGATGGCGAAGTTTGTGAGTCTCAATTGTAAAATCTTATCAAAAACAGTAAGGAATAGTGACATGTGGTTAACCTTGAATGGAATTGTCCATCCCGATTGAGCAGTTAGTTCTAATTTCTCGAGGCACCGCGTTTGCTTTGTAGGCTTGAATTTGGACATCAAGTGCAGAGTGGTACTATGGTTGAGAGTGCTGGGCGAAAATTCAAATCTGGGTGAGATCTCCGAGATCTTGACTTCTTTCAATCCATAGGCTTCGTTGAATAGGGTCCTTAGGTTCCTAACGAAATACTGATAGTCCAGCACCCCACAATCCAGCGCATCAACCATATAACTTCCGGCAATGCTGGTCAGAGTGTTAGGATTACTGAAAGAAGGCGGATTGATCAAATGTATGGAGGTGATGAAGTTGATCTTGGCACTGGGCTCTATATTAGTGAAGCGCTTTGTGAATGAGGACCCCTTGTGGGGTAGATGAGCCTGAGAGAATTTGTGGAATTGTGATATGTTGTTGAATTTAAGCGTTTTGTAGAGCCATAGCTTCAGGACTATTGTGTTGAACTTCGAGCACGTGGCAGCAAGCAGGAGGATAGAGCTGATATCATCCTGTAAGCACGAGAAGATAAACGTGAGGATTTCATATGGTAGTTGACAGATATGTAGCAACGGATAGGACTTGTTTTTTCGCAGGTCTTTGACTGCTGTTCTGCGGCCAATCAATTGGTATTTTTTCATCGCTATTTTGTTGACAAGTGTGGTGTAGAATGTTGGACCAGTCTAATTGAGTCAGTGCGGAAAGCGTGGGGCTCTTTAACTTCCGTACACCATTTCAGCTGTGGAGAGTGTTTTTCGCGCACACCAGTGCATCTGACGAGGCTGAAGTGTAGTAGATGAGCCAGCAGCACGTTATGTAGGTTGTGCGCATAAAGTGCCCATTGCTCGCATAACGCAATATACACGCTACGCGTTGATGGGTTCCTTCGATGTAACTTGACATTTCGTCTGGCGGACACCGTGATGAAAGACAAAAATCAGCAAACACGGCTGCAGTATCATTTCAGTCCCCGGGATCTTTTTTATTCGATAGCATTCATGCCTAGACATCTGAGGAGCCGAATCGATATAGTGGTACGCTAATTATATTCTTCAAGGCTTACTGTAGACACCAGCTCCTCCCGGGACTTTTTTACATCGTTCCAGTGGACAAGTAGAATAAAAAGCTCCAATATTGTACCACAATTGTAAGCTTTGAATCAGTTACAATACATTTAAGTATACATAGCGCTAGATGCCAACGGTGGATTCTTTTTTGCGATGTTCTTAGTATTACCAACAGTCAATAATGTATCATCTTGCGAAAAAACATTTACGGTTCGGCTGCCGGATGGTATCAGCAGAGGATTAGGGTGTGGTGTGACCAAGTGATAACTGAGCGTTTCCTCTCGACTTAGAAGTGGCTAATCATTCACTAAGATCAATGCTACTTCTTTAACGGAGCGTCCTTGGGTTCCCGATTACATTGGGCTCTCTAAAGCCTCACTCATTCGTTCCAAGACATTAAAATTTGGGTTAGGCACAAAGGTCTGCTAATAGTTCACTCAATGTACGCTAAGCACAGCTTTCAAGCATTGTCGGCTACTACTCTGTATGTTACTATACTATATAAACTGTCGCACCACGAAGAACGCATCCTTCCTGCACAGTGAGCACCTCAAGTGCGTATCAAGTAGACTCTCGCCAACTTCAATTGTCTTCATCGCCAGCTTTGTACAGTTCGAGTTGTTTTGTGAGAAAATTCCCGTGCTAGTAACTCACTGCCAAATTACGAATATGGCGAACGAACAAAGACTACTTCTAGAGCAACTCATGGGGCGCGATGCCCTCATTTCCCCCCAAGTGAAGCGCCGAGAAGTCGAAATGACCAACCCTCGTGTTTGTAAGGCGTTTCTCGTCGGAAGCTGTCCGTACGACTTGTTTGCAGGAACCAAAATTGATATGGGCAAATGTCCTTCGCTACATTTGGAAAAACACAAGTTGGAGTACGAATACAGAACAAAAAACAAGGGCGAAACGTTTCCTCAGTTTGAATTGGAGTACTTTCGTATCCTACGCAGATACATTGACGAGATTGATTTCAATATAGCAACGGCTCTTAAAAGATTAGAGCATACTCCCGCCGAACAGGCCAAAATCGCCGCTGTGACTAAAGATTTAGAGCTACTAGACACGAAAATTGGCCTCATGACTTCGGAAGTCCATTACTTAGCGGATGCTAACGAGATTCAAAAGTCTCTCGAGCACAGCACCTTACTAGAAAGTGTCATCAAGCAGAGAGAAGTCGCAGCCGAACAGGCGAGAGTGATTGCAGAGAATGTAGGCCAATCAGCGCAACAGAAGCTCCAGGTTTGTGAAATTTGCGGTGCTTACTTGTCCAGACTCGATAGCGACCGGAGATTGGCTGATCACTATGTGGGAAAAACTCATTTGATTTATGCTCAAATGAGAGAGACGTACGAGATGTATAGGGATAAGTACGAAAAGGGCCACGTTTGAAGTATCAAATGCTCTCTGGCACTCGCCATTCTATTATTTAGAAGTATTATAGAATCAAAGCCTCCAGAAATCATCAACCTAAGAGATTTCCGTGTCTCAATCCTTTTTCTCAACATCCAACTTGACATTGCCAATCTTCTCTGTGGAAATGTAGCCAAGAGCGTTTAATCTGTCAGCCAAAATTGGATGTGAGTGGTTGTATGCAGAATACAACCAGTCGGTGTTCAACGAACTCAAGTTTTCTGTCGAGAGTTTGATCAAAGAGGCGGCCAAGTCTTTGGTGTATCCCTGGTTTTTTGCAAACTCATCGGCCTGAAACTCATTCTTTCTCGACAAGATATTCATTGCAAATTGTGTGATGCAATTGACAGGAGAGCTCACGTATGAGAACAAGGTGAATGCAATGAATGCGGGGTATGTTTGGTAGAAGCCAAATGAGTGGAAGAGAGATTTGTTTTCGAGGAAAGCAGAAAACAAAACGAACGTGGAGGCAACGCTAAATTGGGTAGCGAGCAACATCTGTGGCAAATGGTTTAATTTCCAATGACCAATCTCATGAGCTAAAACAGCCACTGTTTGCTCAGTGGAGTTGTGTTCGATCAAAGTATCATAAAGGACGATTTTTTTACTCCAAGGCAAACCCACGAAAAATGCATTGGAATGAGCACTTCTCTTAGAGCCGTCAATCACGAACAATTGCGTAAGAGGGAAGTTATTCCTCTTAGCTAAAGCCTCGATTTCCGTCTTTAACTCGCCTTCTTCGAGAGCAGTGAACTTGTAGAACAAAGGCATGATCAAAGTTGGAATGACTGTCATGAAAAAGAGTTGAGCCACCAACACGAAAACACAAGCATAAGAGACAAATTTGACTCCGAAATAGTCGATGATCTTCAAGAATCCATACACAAAAGGCGAGCCCAAAATTACGGTCAATGCCAATGACTTGATAGAGTCAACAATCCAGACCTTCAAAGTCAACTTGTTGAAGCCGTACTTCTCCTCCAAAACAAAGTTCTTGTAGTAGGAAAAGGGTATCGATTCGATGGTTGAGAGAACAGTAGTGATGGCGAAGAACAAGATGCTTTGGGACATGATGGAGGAGCCGAAAAAACGACCGATGTATGCGATTTGAGACAAGGAGAACGAGAGCGAGCTTGTGTAGTTCCACAAGTATGGTAAAAAGTCGTATTTGATGATAGCAATCTCCTTGATGACCTCAACTGCGTTGGAGAAGAAGCTGAATTTAGCCTTTGCCCTGGAATACTTCTGCGATTTCAAGAACACATCCTGAGTAATCTCCTTCTCAATGGAGGCAGGGGGTTTCGTGTTGCGAAACACCTGGTATTGTCTATAGTCGATGTAAGTCTCGAACACGTATTTCCCGATCAAAAGGGACGTGACCACCGACTTCCAATCAATGGAGGAGTTGTCTAAAAATGACAAAGACTAATGATTAGTATCCTGTAGAAAGTAAGACGGACCAGCACATACCTTTGAAAAATCCAACATAGTATACTTAGACTAGTGAGCATTCGGTGAGTTGCGTCTTTGACACTTAATTCAGCCACGTCGCGCTGCACATAGGGCCAGTCGCACAGCATTTCAGAATGAGGATACACCAAGTTGGGCAGCCTCCAATCCGTAATTGACCGCTCAAGAATTCGGACGTAGTGTGCTTCGTAGGCTGGCCTCGGAAGTATGATATTGCTGTGGCTGAATAGACGAGTCCTCGGCACCTAAAGTATATACGGTGCGCTGTATCTATACAGTACTCAGCGAAGTATATATCTGCTCCGCCCAATGCGTTGTCCTTAAAAGTGATTCCGGGCCCCGCCAGTCAGCGAGGACCCTCAGAATTCTGTTCGTTCCACTCAGACGCTTCTCCCCGTGAACCAAGGCCAGCGTCACTTGACTTCAAGATCACTGATCTCACTTGAGGTTCCCGCTATAGGTTTCCGTTCTCCTTCCGGCGTCTTTGGCTTCATGCATATTTGAGCCATTTGTAAAGGCTCTGGATGCCAACCTGGGCCCCACTTGGTGACAAATTTCTAGGGCAAGCGCTGACGAAAGAATGAATAGACTGCACAGCCCACGGATACAATGGCAATGTACCGCATAAAATGGGATGATCGTTTGCATGTTCCTCGCATGAGCAGCCTACTCTTGGTGTTCTGTCTGTCTTCGAATGAGACGCATACTTTTCAGATGTGCGCGTATGTACCTCGTCATAGGTACTGGATGTTCGACGTACTAAATGACTCGCTTCTGCGAAGACTCATGCAGAACTAGCACAGCGGATAGATTCCGTGCCCCACCTCCCGCTCAGAACCATGCGTCGCCATGCTAGCCCGAAGTTTCTTAACGACTACGAAGCAAATAAGTTAGCGCACTGACTGCGTGTAGGAAGCACCAGCGGTGATTGTTCCATGCGAGGCGCCAGCGCGTATGCAGAATACTGCCGGATTCGACGCTCGTTTACTGTCTCATTATTCTAAATCTAGCCAAATGCGGATTCATGTACCGTGGGTGCAGGTCGCCTACAGAGAGCACTTTACTGGGCAGCTAGTGAGTTGAAAGCCAAAAAAATGTCGTGTTTTGTAAAGTCTTGTATACATGAACAGACTCAATAGAGGCATTCTTGGGTATTCAAAGTGGCATCCTGCCCTCTTTACGTCAATCCCGCACCCGGCTTGCTTACCTCTGGATGCCGTTTTTCGTGCGCCCGACTACCGCGATGCATCAATGCGCAGTATCAACATTAACTAAAACCGCCCCCTCCCAGCCTCGTAATTTGCGAAGCCTCTACACATTTTCCTTTCAACGCCGCCAGAAGAACTCTCAAGAAAAACGGTTGTTCCGGTCTAAAGTGTGAGTTCAGATTTCAGAGAAACGTTAGAGCCAAATTAGTCGTCTCTCGTCCGTATCAACTCGTTCCGCCACCTGATCTTCTCCAGCCGATTCTTCGACTGTCCACATCTTGCCATGTCTGAGTCTTCTCGAACCATCAATCATAAGCTCAATGATCTCTTGAGCAAGTCCAGCTTTTCAAGGTCCAACCTCGACGATGAAACTGCAATCAGCTACTCCACCATTCTCAAGGCAAACATCTTGGGCAAAGACAAGCAAGAGAAGGTAAACTCTATAGTCGTTCTCGCCAAATTATTGGACTGCGTCTCGGTCCCTGGCTCTGTGGCGGTGACTCCTGAGTTCACCAACATCTTGGATGAGGCTTTATTCAACTCTTTGTTCTCGATTGTTTCCTCCAAAATGTCCACCGAGACTTACAAGGCCATTTTGAAGATCGCCGTGATTTCTATTTCCGGTGGACCCTACCCCCCAAACTACGGAAACTCTTCCATCGACATCCACTTGCCGTTGTATCAGAGCTTGGTCACTTATCTAGACACAATCGATGTGATCACTGCCAAACTCTACGTTTCCGACACCAAAATCCTTCTAAACTCGATCAAATTGGTCATCGATTTGATCGAAAAGGCGTTGCAATTTGATTACGACCGCATCATCACCTTGAGTGGTCGTCTCAAACATGTTAAATTCTTTTCCACGATAGGAAATTTGATCGAGACAAATGACCCGCAAATTCTCGAATACATTTCCTACCTCGAGAGCTCATACTTCAGACTCAATGAATATCTTGCCAAGACTAGCTTCGACATGTCCATGGTTTCACATCAAGTCATGCTCACCAACTTATTTGTCTTTTTAGACGTCGCTTTGAATGAGTTCGGCACTCCTGCTTCAACTGAAGAGTACGTCAAAGCAGGTTTCACTTCAAACCCTAAGAAATTTGTCGCTGATAACTTTACTATCTTGCTTGCCATGGACTTGAAGGTTTTTTTGAAGGACCCGAACATGACATTCAAGAAGAAGTTTCATGAGGAGTTGATCATGAGTGATCACAACAGAACATTCCCCATGTTCCTTTTTATTTCTGAGTGCACTGAGCTTTGGTTAAACATATTTCAAAACTATACGACTTACCCTCGCTTGAAAAGCCACATTCTCTCGTGGGAATTGATGATATATTTCTCGATGAACTTGTGCTTGCGGTTGTGGCAAGAAACCAAATCTAACTTGGAGAATCCCCGTGACATAAGTGGTATCATTGATTTACTCAGGAGTAACATTAACTCCTTGGAAACTGCTTTGGAAACAAACAATAACATCGAGGAGGAGTTAGAAAAATTTACTGTGAGGTCTTGCGAGGAAATCAGGCATGTGCAGTTTGATAAGTTAAAAGCTGAACACGCTAACAAATGGAATCCCAGATTTCCTGAGTTCGACAGGACTTTGGCCAACGAGGTCAGCGAGTTTGTTTGCGAGCAAAGAGTCATGCAGCTTTTAAAAGGATCTTGGGTGCACACGGAGATGCATGCCACCAAATTGTTTAACTCAAAAGTTAAGAAGACAGAAGGACCCAACTACTATTTTATTATTCTAAGTCCCAACAGAAAATATCTTCACTACAAAGAGTTCAGTGACATGGTTGTGATTAGTCCCACCCTCGAAGAAATGGAGTCCCGGTCGATTGCGTTGAAGGATATTGCCAAGTTTGACTCAGTCAAAATCGGAGATCTGATAGGTGCGCAGGATAAACTAAAAAATGACTCATTGATCTCGGTCAAGGGCACCATTTCCTATGAAAAAATCATCTTGTATGACAGACTGGACAAACCGCTTATAAGCTTTTACACCAACTCAGAGGACAAGAAAGCCGTGTGGCTTGATGGCTTAAGGATGTTGCAGGGTCACACAGATGAAAAAGAATTATCGGCGGAAACAGCCCATCAGTTAAAGTCGCTCACGGAAATCAGGAAGAATACCCAGTTACTCGTCTTGGAGGGCGACGCGTATGCTGAAGTTGCGCCCTTCGGCGATGAGACTGACGACAGCGATGGAGACGAGTTTTACGACATTTATGAGTTGTCGAATATCCTGAGCAATTTTCACTTCCGATAATGCATCTTACATAATTTAATCAAGTACCACAAGTTTCAATGGCAAGGTGCTAGCGCTCTTGTGTGCAGTACACGACATCTCATCAAAAAAACCATCTCATCGATGGTACTGCAGCCGCTAATACATCAAACATGGGAAAAAGAAGCAAGAAGGTAGTCAAAGAAGACTTGCTCTTGACATTGGACAGTGATTCTGAAGCAGAAAAGAATGTTGTTGACAGTGACTCCGATGTTGAAATTGAAACAAAGAAGAGTGATGAGCAGCACAACGATATTAACCCCGACTTCCAGTTTTCCTTAGATGGATTTGAAACCACAGCCACCGCAGATGGATGGGAGTTTCGTGTGACTGAGGAAGAAAACACCTCCAAGAGAAAAGACGTTAATTTGGATGACATCTTGCGGAGAAAGGGTGGTTTGTCAGGTTTGGTTGAAGGCTCCAAAGAGGAGAAGACCGGGGATGATGTTGAACAAGAAGAAGAAGAGGTTGAAGAAGAGGTTGAAGACGAAGAAGGCAAAGAAGAAGACAAACCCAACAAAGACGAAGACGACGATGAGCTCGCTATGGACGGTTTTGGAATGGGAGCAGAGGAGACCGCAGATGAACCACAAGAGGAAGAAGCAGATGATGAAGATCTTGCTGAGGTGGACATGGATGAAGAACACGACTTGAAAGATTCCGAAGACGAAATGAAGGAAGCTGCAGATGACTCGGAAGATGATGGAGACTCCGCACAAGCCATTGCCGAGTTTTACGAGCAGGCCGAAAAAACCGATGAAAACAGCACGACTTTCCAGGATTTGGACCTTTCCCGTCCTGTGTTGAAGGGCTTGTCTCAGCTCAACTACGCAAAGCCATCGCCTATTCAAGCTGCATCTATTCCAATTGCCCTTTTGGGTAAAGATATCGTGGCAGGTGCTGTCACCGGTTCTGGTAAGACTGCTGCGTACATCATTCCCATTATCGAGAGATTGCTTTTTAAGCCCAGCAAAGTTCCAACGACCAGAGTTATTGTGTTGACTCCAACTAGAGAATTGGCCATCCAGGTGTGTGATGTGGCAAAGAAGTTGGGTAGATTCATCTCCAATTTAACATTTGGCTTGGCTGTTGGTGGTTTGAATTTAAGGCAGCAAG
Organism: Metschnikowia drakensbergensis; assembly: GCA_002370475.1. Lineage (NCBI taxonomy): Eukaryota > Fungi > Ascomycota > Pichiomycetes > Serinales > Metschnikowiaceae > Metschnikowia > Metschnikowia drakensbergensis. Next base: position 10,272 of record NKYX01000002.1, on the reverse strand, counting down.
AACAGCAGTTAAAGTCGAGACCCGATATTGTGGTGGCTACTCCTGGTAGATTGATTGACCATATCCGAAACTCTGCATCGTTCTCCATTGACAACTTGGAAATCATGGTTTTGGATGAAGCCGACAGAATGTTGGAAGAAGGTTTCCAGGCAGAGCTTACCGAGATCTTGTCGTTGATTCCTAAACACCAGAGACAAACCATGCTTTTCTCCGCAACCATGAACACCAAGATCCAGGACTTGATTCAGTTATCCTTGAATAAGCCTGTGCGTATTATGATTGACCCTCCGAAGGCCGCCGCAACAAAATTGGTCCAAGAATTTGTCCGTATCCGGAAGAAAGATGACATGAAGCCTGCGTTGTTATACCAGCTTTTGAAAGAATATGATCCAGCACAGCAGAGTCGAATTGTGGTGTTTGTTTCAAGAAAAGAGACTGCTCATAGGTTAAGAATCATTCTCGGGTTGTTGGGAATGAAAGTCTCGGAGTTGCACGGGTCGTTGAGTCAGGAACAGCGGTTGAATAATGTCAACGATTTCAAAAACCTCACAGTGCCCGTCTTGATTTGTACAGATTTGGCTGCCAGAGGTTTGGATATCCCCAAGATCGAATTAGTCATCAACTTTGACATGCCTAAGTCCCACGAAATTTATTTGCATAGAGTCGGGAGAACTGCAAGAGCAGGCAGAGAAGGAAGATCCATCACCATGGTTGGAGAGGCTGCTGCTGACAGAAACATTGTCAAAGCTGCCATCAAGTCGTTAGATGAAAGTGACTCCAACCAGAAAGCTGTGACCAGAAACGTTAACTGGAACGAGGTGGAAAAGGTGTACCAAGTCTTGGAGCAAAAGAGTTCCATAGTTGAAGAAGTGCTTGATGAGGAGCAGGCTGAGAAGCAAATGCTCGCAGCAGAGATGGAGGTTAACAAGGCAGAGAACCTTTTGAAGCATGAGAGAGACATCTACTCGAAACCAAAGAGAACGTGGTTTGAGTCGGAGAAGGAGAAGAGGAAGAGCAAAGTCATTGGCGAGTTGACCAAAAATAAGTCCAAGCCAAACTCCAAAAAGAGAAAACAAATAGAGGCTCACAGGGACGGTGACAGGATTCACAAGAAGACAAAAACGGAGAGAGTCCAGACCCAGGGCAAGTCTCGTAATGCTAAAGTGGGCAAGAAGACAAAAAAAAGATAGTTTATAAATTAATGAATAAACCTATGAGATAAATCGGTTTACCGATTGCACGTCACAAGCAAGAAGATTGATTAGCAGGAGGTCCGGAGAGTAGGGCCCCAAAATGTGATTATCAAAAGACATCACCTGACTGCGATCGCGTGACCTTGTCAAACATTTAAGGGACCGTGCACTTGGCATTACCGACTACCACAACAGCATGGCGCCCGGATACCAGTTTTTGGGCAACGACAATGGCACAGCACTAACTCCACTACGCATAAGCTTACAGATCTTAGCATTACAAAGCTTTTATTACCTAACTGCATTGGTTGTCTTCTACTTGGTGGCGCTGTTGAATGGGTATGATTTCAGTGTGAATTGGGTGTTTTCATGGGAGCTTGTGGAGCCAGGGAATGCCATGGGCTTAACGCTCTTCGCCTTGTGGCTTTTTGACTCTCTACTTTGCGTTTTGTTCGTGACCTTTGTTGTTGGCAGATCAAAGTTGGCGTGGGATTTTGCAGTCACCGTTCATGTCTTCAATCTTATAGTTGTTTGGCTATATACTGGCCGGTTTCCAACTTCTCTCTTGTGGTGGTGCTTGCAGATTCTGAGCGGTGCCACATTGGTCACGTTGTCGACGTATGCAACTCGATGGAAAGAGTTAAGAACGACGTTTTTCGACAATATGCTAGAACAAAGAGACAGCAATTCGGAAAACGTTTTGCCCTTGGCAGACCTCAACAAAAGCGGGAACACCTAGAAAAAAACATTTTCATTTGTAAAGGGCTGGCATTACTTGAGAGTTCTACTTGTGAGGCTTAAAAAGGTCATAAACATAGTATTAGGGCAAATTTAATTGATTACTCCAATGCTATGCAGCATCCAGTGGCAAGAGAGTTGGTGAGCTGTGAAATCATCCTTGGAGGGTAATTCTGGGGCTCTTTGTCATGGTCATGTATATGGGGAAATTCCTGGGCTATCCTCGTGATGATATATGTCGCCTCAGTGAGCGCAAATTGTTGTCCCAAGCAAATACGTGGACCGCCGTTGAATGGGAGATAAGCCCAGCCAGGCTTTATTGACTTGCTTTCCCACCGCTCCGGCACGAAATCGCGAGCATTCTTGCCATAGTATTTCTCGTTGCGGTGAGTAGCAGAAATAAGATACCCCACGCCTTGGCCCTTCCTGACTAAAACACGCTTGTCTCCGTTGGATCCACCTCCGCGTGGCAACGTAGTGTTTTTGTTGGCAAATCTGTAGTTAATAGGAACACTGGGGTATAGACGCAAGGCCTCTGTAATGACGTTCTTCAAGTATGTGCATTTTTTTAAAGTCTCGAAGGTAATCTCCTGGGGTCTAGCGCAAGCGCCAGAGCCGAACTTCTCGTGGACTTCCTGTTTCACTTTGGCCCAAACCTCCGGATTTTTCAGCATCTCGTACATGGTGAACGACATCAATCCTGCAGTGGTGTCTCTGCCAGCAATCATGATATTTAGCAATTGATCACGGAGGACTTTGCGGTCTCTTGTCTCCTTCACAAGCTCGTATAGAAATACGTATCCATCCTGGCTTGCCTTCTCAATCTCTTCGTTGGACATGGAGAGAGCGATATTGACGTAATAATCTGCAAAATTGTGAACTATCTTGTTTGCATTCTTGAATTGCTTTGGATTGTATATCCAGTAAAGTTGCTGGAGCCAAGCTCTTGTGGCGCAGATCTCCTGGGCGGTGTTGAAGGCCTCATAAAATTGGCTTTCTCCCTCAAAGCGTTCAGTCTTCTGAACGCCGATAGAAGAGTCGAGAAGAGTGAAAACAGAATGGCCAAATAAAAACTCCGTGGATGTATCCACGGTGAGCCTGTAGAAGTACTCCTGGAGATCCAAAGGCTGGCCATTGTGTTTCTTGATATGCTTGAACAAGTTTTGCACGTGCTGCTCGAGAGCCATGGTGTGAGCGACTTTTTCTCTAGAGAAATTGGGTCTCAAAAGAGCCCGGGAGTGCTTCCAGCCGCTACTATCCAAAGTAAAGATACCGTCTCCCAATAGGGGGTTGAAATGAGAGTGGCGAAGTCCAAGCTCAAAGTCATTGAACTGGTGTGCTAATAACGCCTTGATGTTTTCCGGATCAGAAGTGACAAAGAGATCTTGGCCCCCAATGCGCACAACATAGTTCTCGTTATCGCCGTTGAATATATTCCATAAAAATTCAACCAAGCGGCCCTGCGACTTCAAACGCATCATTTTGCGGACGCCGTAGCTGAAGAACCATGAGCTGTTGGGAATAAGTGGTGCCTTTTCAGCGCCGAAGCGTTTTCTCAAGTATACGGCTGTTGCTCGGTTGAGGAGGTAGTACGTGATCAAAACGCCTATAGTGATTGCTGTCCAATACAGCAACTGCGTGCTTAAATATGTTTCGTGTGAAATCATGCTATACACTTGGACTAAAGTGGAGATTGAGCTACGTATTTATGGTTGGTGGTCACGCGTGTGGGGCATCACAGACTTCACGCATGTGCAAAAGTCCGTTGGGGTGAGAGCCAACAGCAGAACAAAAGAAACCATATACAGGAAGCTTTTTGGTGGCGTCTTTGCTTCAGCGCTAAATATCTTTTTCCATTTAGTTGGATGAGTGCTTTAAACCGTGTCTACTATTTTATTTTGCAGTCATCGGCGCTGTGAAGTTGCGTGCGTGTTCCACGCAGGAATGTTCGTGAGAGAACTCCAGAGTTGCAGGCAGTTCGTGTCGCCTTTAACGTACCAGCAAACTCCTTCGTTTGAGGTGAAACTCTTGTCATAACAATCATCGGAGCAGTTCCGGAATTTTTCCTCACCGTATGATCCAGCGCGCTGCAAGAGAGTGTGGAGAAAACTGGAGTCTATCACATGCAATACGGCTCTGGTCACGTGCCCAACCCCCGTGAGTCCACAGTTATCCTTGTCATGAACTGCACAGCGCTTGATATTAGGGAAACGCGCTCTCAACAATTTAAAGTAAGTGCTTTAACTCGTGTATGCTTAATTTTCGATAATGCATTTTTGGCTTAAAAACCCGACTCTATATCAAATTGCGAAGTGAACTGTTGATCAGTACCCTCTGTGTGGTATCTGGAGCCACCTGACTCCTTCGCAGTTGTTCTATTCTGTATTGAGGATAGAAGGGCTCGAAATTGGATGAGACTGCATGTAGGAGAACTTCGAGCTGCGCCTCTTTCAGCCATGCGCCCACGTGGAGATACGCAGCTGCGACACGGGCAGCTGTCGGCCTCATGTTGTGTTCTGTTGCGGCCGCTCCATTTGCTTGAGTTGTGCAGAAAACTGACCAGCAGCTCAATATCCGATGTTTTTGAGGGGTGTCTCTATCGCAAGCAACTTATCTTCCATCTGCTCCATCGCTTGAGCAATTTCAAGTGGTTCGAACACCGGTGGATTTTCTTTTTGCTCATCACCGTAGACTCTGCAAAACTGTTTACTCTCTTCAAGCGCACATTCGATGTTGGTGTTGGTGAAGCCCGGAAGCTCGTTTTCCAATTCACCTTGCGAGTTCAACATCGGCTGGTGTAACTTGTTGTTGCCTGGGGCCAATGGCACGTTCATGAACAACGAGTTGTCACGGGTGTTCATGAGTGTGTGGAGCAATCCTTTAATATTAATCTTGTCCACCGTGTAATCCGAGATCGACAAGAAGAGAGTCATGACATCGTCAACGTACCATTTACCGTGAAGGTGGTCTATGTCTCTAATCGACCATGATCCGATTCCATTTGGAATCAAGGCATTGGTATCCGTACACAAGGATTCCACTTTATCAGGGTGCCATGGCACGATCTCAGCACCCATTCCCAAGAATGACGATACGTGCGAGATTTTCCAGAAATTTTTCGAAATGAACTTCTTCAGCTTCTCGTCAAAGTAAGTGGCTTGATCTTTTGTCAACACAACAATGTTTGGTCTGTAAAAATTGCTACTGCAACCGCAATTTGAGAGATGCGCCCGGGCAAAACTGACCCAGATCTCCCTGCCTTCCGGTATCAACCTCCGGATGTTGTATTTCGTCTGTTTTCTGAAAATTTTGTTCAAATTCACAAAAGCTGTTCCACCTCTGAGGGCTCCAACGGAGGATGCTGCATCAAACTCGACTTCGCACACATCGTGTTCTGTTAAAATGTCGCATTTAATAATCTTCAAATCTGAAAGCTGAGTTGCAAAATACACATATCGGTCTGTGCCGAGTGACTCCTGGTTTTCACTCACGATTGGAGTCCAGTTTTTCTCTTTTTCTGTTCTACCTTGTCCGGCAATGATCAACTCTCTGGTCCGAGTGAAATATTTGTAGTCTGCCTTATCATTCACCTCAATGTCGTTTTTCCCCTTTTGCAATTGGAATAGGCTCGACATGAACATGTTTCTTGATTTCTTTGGTTCCATCACTCCCTTCTCATTTTCCCACATCCTGTACTGGTCTGCATTGAAAACAATCATTGGCTCTTCGTAGCCCTTTGGGTTTTGAACGAGAAATATCCTTGGATCCTCTGGGCCAACATATGTCATACCCTTCTTCTTATACTCGTGGAAAAATGGAATGGGCATAATTCTTGGGAATCGGTGTGAATAGAAGTCTTGTCCATCGCAACAGAAAGTAGGGGAGTCGGCTGAATCTATCTTGTTTGTTGGGAAAACCAACCTTACATCATTGAGCTCCTTCCAGTCCTTGTCGAAAATTTGGGCCAAAACAAGACTTACGTCAGGCCTTACTCGGTTTCTTTGATGAGTGAAAACGAGACGAGACACAACCATGTGAACATTATAATCTTTGAGCCAGACGGACGACCCAGACAAGCGGAACCAGTAGGGTGATATAAGATCATTTTTGAGTTCCACGCGGACATGCTCAGCAAAAAGAGGGGCTATGTCTTCATTATACTCGTCGTTAAAGTCATCCAATTCTTCGAGAAATATTTCGAAAATATGTCTAAGGTCTCCTGGAATTATGTCAATCTTGTCGCAAACTATAGGTATCTTCTCTCCGATACCCAGGTAGCATTGGTCCTTGGGCACTTCTTTCATAGCATTGAATAATTTAGCTTCATCTGTTTTCGAAAACTTTCCATTGCTTATGGGAGGCACTTCAAGCCTTTCTGAAGGTTTGATTTGCTCAATTCGCCAGTGTTTGGCTGAAGTTGAGTGTAGGTGGTGTTGAAGGGCATCGCGGTCAAATTCGAAGTTTGCAGGTAAAAGAACCTTTTTGTTTCTAGACAGTAGTCTCCCTTTCTTATAATTGCCCGAGCCGTAGCCCTCTAGGATCTCTTTCAAGGTGTAATTGAGTCTGTTTTTGGATGATTGGAGGCTCTGTGTTAATGTGGCTTCCTCTCCGAGTAGATAAACTGAGAATACAACAAGGTTAATGAGCAAGAGTGCCACGAACAAGATCTTCAGCTTTAGCCCGAAGCTTCTGGGGAGTTTCATCATAACGACCGTCGAAGAACTTGGCGTCAAAATCCATGAGACCTGTTGGCGCGGATAATATTAACAAGTAGTCAACCGCTCGTGATATTAAGCATGGTGCGTTCTGCACGAGAACTGCACGGCGTGCTTGAATGTTTCAGTGCAGCATCTGTCACAAATTACGAGAGGCGAAATTATTACCTCATTTTCTCAACCAATTAGTGTTCGAAACACCATTCTGCATGCATCTTCCCAACAAATCGTTTTGATGATAACTGCTCTTTTCCTAAGGCATTATTCTAATGTCTTACTGCTCGTCTGAGTTCGTAAATCAATGTTAAATCTGCACATTAACAAAGTTGCATATGAACTATGGACGTATGAACAAGAAAGGGCTTAGTAGGAGAGTGGTCCAGGCTCCGCGACTTTGTCTTTTTCCCTGCTGTGCGTCCATGAAACTAGATAACTAAGATGGGCGCCCGTGTGTCTGTCGGGTATATGCAGATGTGTGTTAAAAATATCGCAGCATCGGCACTTCCAGAATATGGAGATCTTCTGTGAATCAGCAATTTTCGTCCAAAGACTGAATGTTGGTCTTTGCAGAGATCTGCCTAAAAGGCAAAGTCACCAAGCCAGATTCTTATCTAGTCAAATCTTGGAATATTACCAGCATCTTGGCCCTTGCAGAGTGCGTATACGTGCAGCAAAAAAAAATAGCGCAACGCGAGAAATTAGTCTTGCTCGAGTTGATCGCCCGTGTCTGACAGGTGAAAGTTAGGCGTTAGAACACGCGCGTTGGCACATTGCCTTTATTTATCAGTTGATTTCTTGACTCTTTAACGATAAAAGGCGTTTTGGAGGGCGTGTCAGTTGCCCCGCGATGATGGGCTACGGTAAAAGTGTAAATCTTATAGCCTACACTGCTCCATCTAGTGAATATATTTCTACGGCCATAACAGTATGCCCCATTCCTAAGCATGGCTTGTGTGAGTGCTTGTGCTAGATCTGGAAGGTGGTTTTTTAAGCCATGGATCGACGATCCCAACACATCACCCGTGAATATTTCGGTATTTATGACAGATATTCGCGCAGGTTTGTAAACACGTGATAAGAAATTGACTCTTCTGACACATGGTCAAAACAAAAATGAATGTGTGCAGTGCCGTTTGAGAAGATATCGAAACAACAATACTTCATAAAGCAACAATGCTTTATAAGGATTACACTACACCTTCAAGACATCAGATCTACCACTCACTTGATGCTAATGTAAATGTACAGGGGCTAATACAATCACATAGATAAGCGATCCGAGCTAGACATGCGGCCCAGCTTGGAACACCTTTCTTGCCTCATGGTTGTTCGAGTGAAGAATATCAATTTATGGTGAGAGCATCGAAAGTTACTGAATAGTGACTTTAAGGCGATCCGCAGTTTCATTGGCTTCTAAGAAAGATGCATGAGTAAAACCTAGGAGGCCCAAAATGAAAACAAAAAGAGCAATGTTTAAATTGCCAAAAGCACAAGTGGGAATACAGCCAAGAAGCTAGCCCACGACATCTTGCTGCCTGCATTTTGAACGAAATTAACCTCTGCTAGAGAGGGGGGGCTTGCAGACCTTGAACGAGTCTGAGTAAGAGTCATGGTCTGATCCTCACTGTCTGACACGACCTTGAGTTTTTGAGCTGACTCGAGTGCTGCAGCAGACTTTTCAGTCGCTTTATCACGAGATGCTCGGGAANGTCACGTCTTGATGTTGGCAGCCGATGTAGGAGTTCAGAACAACGAATAGCATAGAGACAGTCATTTGAAAAACGTTGTCCCACAGACTTTTAAAAAAGCGGGACTACCTAGAGAAAAACATTTCGAGTTGTAAATAGCTGGCATTGCCCAAGGATTCTATTATTATGGCTTGAAAAAGGTAAAAAGCATCACTTGAGGGATATTGGTTAAGGGAGTACTTCAATGCTTTATTGCATTGCATGCCANGGGACTACCTAGAGAAAAACATTTCGAGTTGTAAATAGCTGGCATTGCCCAAGGATTCTATTATTATGGCTTGAAAAAGGTAAAAAGCATTACTTGAGGGATATTGGTTAAGGGAGTACTTCAATGCTTTATTGCATTGCATGCCCGGGGGAGTTGTGATACAATCCATAAAGACTGGCTCTGAGGCTCTTGCAACAAAAAGCAGTCAATTATGTAAGCAAATTCAACAATTGCGAAAAGATGAGAACTTAGGCTGAGTATTTTTAATAACTACCTCAGTCTCAGCAGCATGCATTTCAAAAAACGTCTGTTAAAAACAGTCATGATACGAACTTCATATCATAACAAATACAAAACAAATACTGGCCCAGACCACTAAGTGAAACAAAACACGGTCTCCTACGACTAGGTGCAGGAAGTAGAATTCAGCACTAACGAAATTCTTTCTAGCAGGTACTGCATGGGGGCACCATCAATTCGCAGTTTCACGGTGCGTGGCTCCGGGTCACAAAATAGGTAATTGGTACTTGGTACTTGAGAAGGTTCTCTATTATAATTTATATGCAGTATGATTCTGTGTAGATATTAAGCATCATTAAGGACACAACAACAAGACATCAGATCTACCACTCATTTAATGGTAATATAAATGCACAGGGACTATTACAATCACATAGATAAGCAATCTAAGCTAGACATGCGGCCTGGCTTTGATTTTTCTTGCCTCAAGGTTACTTGAGTAAAGAGTATCAATTTATGGTGAAAGCATCGAAAATTTCTGAATAGTGGTTTCTAGGCGATCCGCAGTTTCATTGGCTTCTAAGAAAGATGCATGAGTAAAACCCAGGAGGCCCAAAATGAAGACAAAAAGAGCAATGTTTAGATTGCCAAAAGCACAAGCGGCAAGCCAGCAAAGCAGCTGGTCCACGACATCTTGTTGCCCGCATTTTGTACGAAATTAACCTCTGCAAGAGAGGGGGCGCTTGCAGACCTTGAACGAGTCTGAGTACGAGTCATGGTCTGATCCTCACTGTCTGACGCGACCTTGAGTTTTTGAGCTGACTCAAGTGCTGCAGCAGACTTTTCAGTCGCTTTATCACGAGATGCTCGGGACACGTTTTCGTTGTTTCCTGCTGGTTTGTACAGAGAAGGTTGGCTAATGTCTTCGCCTTTCCTTCCAGATGCACTGGGAGAAAAGCGTGAATTGCCCTCACCAGCTCTTCCAGACCTCTCACCTTCCTGTGTATGCTCAGGCTGACCTAAGTCAATGGGCACATCGGCGGGAGCAGTAGCTTGCGATGATTGAATGTTTGCACAGCTGCTGCATGACAATGTGGAAGTAACGACCTTTCTGTCGGTCTTATACACTACCTCCGGGCCTGCCACACACGGAGAACCGGGTTTTCCGTCACATTCAATCGGTTGGGCATTTTTAGAGGCTTTCGGTGCCTCTTTGTTTGCACAGCTGCTGCATGGAAATGTGGAAGTAACGACCTTTCTGTCGGTCTTATACACTACCTCCGGGCCTGCCACACACGGAGAACCGGGTTTTCCGTCACATTCAATCGGTTGGGCATTTTTAGAGGCTTTCGGTGCCTCTTTGTTTGCACAGCTGCTGCATGACAATGTTGAGGTGACGACTTTCGTATTGGTATGATACAGGGTCTGTT